>OZ030018.1:1237500-1837500 GCA_964023405.1 Apodemus agrarius | reverse complement strand
CAGCGTTCTAAACATAGGACTTGAATGAAGCCGGGGAGTGGGGAGATGGTATTCTGCACAATCACGAGAACCCGAATTTGGATCCCCAAACCCATATGAAAGCCAGGTACAGCAGCCTGCTCCTGTGACCCTGGCCCTGGGGACAGAGATAGGAGGATCCTTAGGGCTTACGGCCAGCCAGCTCAGACAGTGAGCACAAGGTTCAGTGAGAGACCCTAACTCAAAAAGCAAGGTGGAGAATGACGGAGGAAGATCCCCAATATCAGTAATTGTCCTGTATATGTGTATACATACACACACATACACATGCACTCACACACAGGGGCACATATACACATACATTCACACATAAACACAAACATGAACACACAAACACACACAAACATGCACACATAAACACATGCACACACATGCTCACATACACACAGAAACATGCACACATATACACATATACACAAACGCACACACATACACATGTAGTCACACAAACAGGCACATGTACACACGTGTTTTGGATGGTGGCCATGTGAACTGAAGATGGTCGAAGCAGAGGAGGAATACTTGCCTCAAGACTTTGTAAACTGGTGCAGAACTGCTGACCATGGGGGCTTCTTTGTGGAAGAGAATAATGCGTGATGGGCTGAAGTCTGTCATCTGAAGAGTCTCACTTTAAAAATACCTTTTCATGTTTTAAAAATCACTTAATATTTCATTTTTGTCATGCGTTTATGTATGTGGATCTCTCTGTGTGTATGTGTACTGTTTGCAGATGCTCATAGAACCCAGAAGAAAGCACCAAATTCTCTAGAATTGGAGTTACAGATGAGGGTGAGCCTCTGATGTGGGTGCTGGGAACTGCACTTGCCAGGGTCCAGCCTCAGTGTGAGGAGGGTCCTGAGAAAGGCAGGAATGGGAACAGCACTGATTCAATGATGACTCAGAGTTAGCCGTGGATGCGAGCTGTCAGTTCAGGTGCTCTCTGTTCCCTGAGGATTCTCATCATTCTTCCATCTTCTCCTTTCTTCCTTCTTCTCATTCTTTTTCCTTCTCCTGACCAAAGAGCCTGAACCCAGTCTTTTATTTATTAAAGCTACACCATCAAGGATTTGACCACTGTTAATAATTATTTTTAGAAATCCTTAAATTTACATAAATTCTATGAATCCTGGGTCATTAATTCCAACCTCTGCTTCCTTAAAACAAAAACTAACCACAAAGTAAAAGCACATTTCCTTATAGTTTTTACCCAGCCTGTTCTTCACAGGTAACTGGGCACAAATCTTGTGGTTTCCTGGTACGGTAGACAGCAGTCTTTAGTAAATACTTTCATGTAAGAACAGAAAGGTGACAGACTGCTAGGGTTTAAATGGGCTCTTACAAAGTTTTAAAGTTTATGTAAGTAAATCAGCTAGCTTTCTCTAGTATCTCTCTGGGCATTGTCATCTTCAACCCTTCAATTGCCTAGGAGAACAAAATACTAACATTTTACGTGCCTGTTCATCGTCTTTTAATTCTCTAATCTTTGTTTCCTCATCCTAGCAAATCCATGCTCTTATTCTAATGCTATTTATTTCTAAATCGTGTACAACCCTTTCTCCTCTAAAATAAATCCATCTATCATTTGCTTGTTTTCTATAGATTCCTTCTTTTCTTGTCTATACCTTTTCTTCTTGAGAACACTTTAACTCTCTGTCCTTGATGCTCCCAAGTTCACCCTGCCTAATTAATGCAGCAGTCATTGGACTGGAAGGTCCTTGTATCTCCTCATGATTTGAAATTCAAGGCCAAGTCTGGCAATGAACTATTTCTACAAAGGACCATGTAGGCTTGTATGGCCTTTGTGGCTATGTTGTCTAGATCCTTTCCCGTGGCCGTAAAGGTCAAGCAGAAGACTTGTTCCTCATCCTCCACAGCCTCATGATCACCTCCATTCCTCATTCCTGAGAACAGCATCTGTTTCATTTATTATGAAATGATTAGCTCTGAGTAATAGGAGAAGTATATTCCCCAGAAAGTGAGATAGAAAATACAGCATATCAGCTTCAGGGCAACAGCACATGTGGGGATCAATGGCCTGGTGATGCACCAGGAGACAGGAGTCATTCTCTCTCTCTCTCTCTCTCTCTCTCTCTCTCTCTCTCTCTCTCTCTCTCTCTGTCTCTCACAGACACACAGACACACAGTCACACACACACACATAGACACACACACACACACACACACACACACACACAGCTATGCCTGACCAGGTATGAACTCAAGTCTTCTGCAAGAGCAATGAAGAAGATTCCCATATGTCCAAACTGCACATGGCTGAGACTAATCCTGAACCATAGATGCCATTCGTGCTGAAGAACCTATTACTACTTTATCAGGCTGTGAGTGAGACAAGGTGTTAGACTCCTTTGGACATTTTTCTTTTCTCTGCTCCACACAACTTGTGGTATGCTGTGACTTCCAAACAGATCTGAGGAACCACTGCCTTGGGATCTGGGGCACTGGGCTCTACTCCTGCACATGAAACCCTAAACAGTTAAGCCCTTGGTCTGTAAGCATGCCGAGATATCTAAACATGCTTACAGGAATTCATAAAACTCAGCTATAGGAAATGGTAACAGCTCATAAACACTATTTAGTGTTAAGGACTTCAGATGCCCCTAGCCCAACTTAAAGGGAGCCAAAACAGTTTCTTTTGTTCTGGGTAGGATCAGAATGATTTTTTTTTTTTAACATCACAGGAGTCTCACAGTAGGATTTCAGCATTTGGAAGCAGCAGGGCCACATCTTTCTTTGATGCAGTCAAGATAAAAGGGTTGCTGACAGCTTCAAACAGGCAGGAAGAATCCATTTGTTTATGCTGGATCTTCCAGGTCTGGAAGAGGATAGGATTCCTCCTTAGCGGGCAGACCGGGATTCCTCTCCAGGACCTGACTAGACAGAGAGTTACTGGTTTTCCAAGTGACCCATAAGTCACCCTCAAACACATGATTTTGGTCTTGGTCACTACAAGTCTAAGTATGTGAAGGAAAGCCACAGCAGACACACTACATTCATGACTTCACAGATCGTCATGTAAGCAACAGTGAAACTGCCAACTGGACCACTCCTTGGCTGCAAAGAAAGGTTTACTTGGGGGAGTTGGAAAATGTCATGACTTCCTCTTGGAGGAAGAGAGAATACCAAAAGCAAAAGGCAGGGAGCCTTTCTGGTTTTAATGAAACTCACAGGGACTGGAGGCAGCCTGTAAGATGGAAGTTAGGACAGCAATGGAACAGGAGACTCCAGGACTTAGTGTGTGTGTTTCTGCTTGGATGGAAGGGCATCCTAGGACATGGGGGCCCAGGAACCACACAGCTCTGGTGGGACAGTGTCCTAAGGAAGTGGCATCCTGAGACATGGGAGCCCAGGAACCACACAGCTCTGGTGGGACAGTGTCCTAAGGAAGCGGCATCCTGGGACATGGGGGCCCAGGAACCACACAGCTCTGGTGGGACAGTGTCCTAAGGAAGTGGCATCCTGAGACATGGGAGCCCAGGAACCACACAGCTCTGGTGGGACAGTGTCCTAAGGAAGCGGCATCCTGGGACATGGGAGCCCAGGTAGCACAGAACTTTGAGAGGAAATCTCCTCAGCAGAGGTGTTGCGGCTCCCAGGGGAGAGTATCCCCAACTGAGCTGAGGAGCTGAGGAGCCCCAGCCTCGCTCCTTCTCTTCCCTTCTTTTCTTCATTGCTTCTGTTCTTCTTGGTTTCTTCTGACAAGAGAGTCACACCGGGCAGGAAATCTCATGAAAGAGATTTATTGAAGGGTCCAGGGTGTGGAGGGATGAATTCAGGGATTCTTCCCTCCTAGAAGTGGGCAACAGTGAACTGGATAAAGAGGCAGAACTTATATAGTATTTCTTAGGGGCCGGAGCTTTTCAGGGCAGAGATTTCCTGATTGAGGATTGGTGGGATTTCAAGTCCTGAGCTTGGGGAGCTCAGGGATTGGTGGATTTTCCTGCTTAGGAATTGGTGGCTTTTTTTTCCCAACCTCTTTTTCCTACATTGGAACCATGCACTAGGGTGTGAAATCCTTCTAGGATGCAGCAAGCTTTTGCTGAGGGGCCATCTCTGTGGGGCTTTGGGAGTCGGGGGTGGAGAGGAGGTGCTGCCACCTCTGGACAGTTCCGGTGGGATAGTTCCTGCTGTGGTGTTTCACCAAGGCTTTAAGCTGAGGAAGGAAAGGTGTCACCACCATGGACAACTCCACCACTTTGAAGGATTTTGCAGCCCACTGCTTAGGGACTACAGCTTGGGGGCTTTGATATGTGTTTATAGGTCCATGCTAATAGGGAACTCGTTGATAGAGATACAAGTACTGGCTCTTCCTGACAGAGAAACCCAGTCACAGGCATCTGAGCAAATCTGAGCTTAAGTTTTTGCTTACTTTCTAACAGTCCTGTTTACCTCTCAGGGTGTAGCCTGAGCTCAGCCCAGACTGAAATGCACAACATTGCTAGCAGCACTGCCATCTTGGGAGTTGTGGGTGAACCTTGGACCTAACACTTTCCATTTAGGATGAGGCTGAGGTTGGTAACTGTGTTAAATGAGAAATCAAGTTAATGAAAAAAAATAAGTGAATTGAAGTCATGGTGACAGAAGACAAAAATGGCTAGAAGACTGGTCTGTAAGTGTGACCTGGCTTCCATCCCCAGTCCTCCAACCGCTCATACAGTGCTAGGGAAGGGATGGCTGCCCTGGCAGGGGTAGGTGAGGGTTATATGCCATTCCTCATCATGGCTGCCCAATCTCCCGCGTCTGCAGGATGTGTGTCTGGCTCATCCTGTTGCCAGCCTTGGGAAACCAGCGACTACGTCACTGAAAGCCGATGACGTGAGAACCCTTCCCTAGCAAGGGAAGTAATTTCCCTGTGCTGGAACCGACTCTTTCTTGCCTTTCATATGGTGTGAGAGCCTCCAAATGAATGTTCTGCAGAACAGGAACCTGTGTGTGATGGTTAATAGTGACAGGACCCAGGGTCACCTGTGTGACAAAGTGAGCTGAGAACTGGGAAGTGATGACACACGCCTTTAATCCCAGCACTTGGGAGGCAGAGGCAGGTGGATTTATGAGTTCGAGGCCAGCCTGGTCTACAGAGTGAATTCCAGGACAGCCAGGGCTATACAGAGAAAGCAAGCTGAGCACCAACCTCTGTTTTTTCTCTTTGCTTTCTGACTGTGAATGTAACGTAGCCAGCTGCCTCAAACTTGCTACTGTAACTGCCCCCTAGGGTGGACTGTACCCTCAGAGTGTGACCCCCCCAAGTAAACCCTTTCTCCCTTAAACTGAGTTTGTCAAGATATTTTATCACAGCAAAGAGAAAATATACATCAAAGGAGCAATGAACAGGTCCCTCAAAAGTTCAGTGGTGGGGCCAGCTTGGGTGACACCAACTAGAGTTGTCCTTCAAGGTGGTCAGTGAACAGCAGAGTCTGAAGTCACCTCAGAGTGCTTTGTTAACACCCATCAGTGGTCTGAAAGAGAACTGTCCCCAGAGGCTCAGATATTTGAACACTCAGGTCCCCAAGTTGGCACTGGCTGGGAGACAGTGGAGCCTTTAGAGGTACAGTTTTCATGGAGGAAGTACAACACTGGGGGTGGGATTTGAAGCTTTATAGCCTAGCCCTGCTTCCTGTGTACAGGTCAAATGTGGTTGGTCAGCCTCATGCTCCTAAAATGCTTTGTCTTGGTGGACTGTGTCCTCTCTGGAATTGTAAGTCAAAACAAAACACAAACAAAAACCCAAAACAAACAAATAAAATAAAATAAAACAAACCAAACAAAAAGCCCCAAATCCCCAAACCAACCAACCAACCAAAACCCCTTTCTCCTCTAAGTTGCTTTTTGTCAGGGCATTTTTTTTTATCATAACAACAGTAAGCTGGTGTAGTTTTTCCTAGAGGAGCAGTAAGGTGCACCCATGGATGTATCTGTTATGATGCTTTGGTGTCCAGACAGAACTAGATCCTGAGGGCTCTGATCTAATGTGTGGATTTGTCCCTTGACAGGTTCAAAATGTCATCATTAGGAGGCAGGGATTAATTGGAGAAAGTAGTTCAGGGGATGTATCCTGGGGGGAGTGTGTTATATGTTGCCATGGACTCTTTCTGTCTCATTTCTGTCATGCGGACTTTTTCATTTCTTCCTGAAGAGAAATAAGATCCACCCATCTACTTACCCCAGGCAAGGAACCTATACCAGACTAAAGTTAGTGACTGCATCAAAATCTAACTTTGTGTTATGGGGGCCCACCAGAGAGGAACACTCAGACACAGTTTATAGGCAATGGAATATTTTTATTCCATCTGAATGGCACCACACTCAGGTATTTGGGACCCAAGGATAGCCCAAAGCACTTAGGCTAAGGGGCTTTTAAAGTCAAAAATCACATCCTGGCACATTTCTCAGCAGTTTTAGGGGAGGTTTTGCATGAGTAGGCATTTTAACAGTTAGATAAGCAGTTAGTTAGAGGTGTGTGTGTGCTGTGCACAAGCAAGAGTTTAACAGACACTAGGGTAAGTTAGCTGGGGCTCTTGACCTCAAGTTTCTAGAATAGAGTTGGACAATTTTCCACAGGATTCTCCATCAAGAAGATCAGATTCTAGTTAAACCTGAGATGAATGCAAGATGGGGGAACCTCTGCACTGCCTTGCCCTGTCACAGGCGAACCAATGAGTTTATTGGGGATACCCACAATAGTATAGGTGAGGGATCTCTTACAGGAGGAGCCATATCACTGAAAACCCACGGTGCCATCGATGGATGACTTAGGAAAGCTGTAATCCTGGTGCTCTCTGCAGGGCAGCCTTTGACTCTCTGCTCACAGATCACAGCTTGAGGATCTGCGACTTCTCCCAGGAGCCCATCTGGGCAGAGTACCCTCTCCAGCTACTGATCTCTGCTTCTATATATAACCTTAGGGAGGGACTCCGTAAAGTGCACAAATTCTGGCTTTTCCTAGTCATGAGAAGCTGTTTAGTTTATTTACTTCCCAGTCTTATGAACCTCCCACCTCCTTCCTTCATTTTAGAGGAAGTGACCGTGTAGCATCTTGCTGTCTCTTTCTCAGCTTCCCGTCACCATGTCTTGCACCATGCTGCTCTGTCAGGCCCACCCATCCACAGTGGACTGAAACCGTGGACTGAAACCTGTAAACACATGAGTCAAATCACATCTCTTGAGTTGTCCTGGCAATGAGAGAAGCAAAGGTCATGCTTGTTTCCTGTCTGGATTCATTTGTAGGCTGTGGCCCACCATGACCTTGTAGCCATGGTAATAGAACAGAACTAGTGTGTAGCTGGGATGATCTAAGATGGGTCAGGGCAGACTCTGGCCCACCGTCTCTCGGTCTGAGCTCTGATTTCAGCATAGGATGAGCAGCTTCTGTGTTTCATGGCAGGTCATTCAATGCTGACAGCAATTTGCTGTAATTTGGGGCTGTGGGCTCTTTGTTCTGTAGACTTCACCCACGTCATGCACGGGAATGCTTAAACCAGTTGGTTTTGATTGGTAAATAAAGTTGCAGGTGGCTAATGGCTGGGCAGGGAGAGAGAGAGACAGGACTTTTTGGATTCCTGGGCAAGAGACAGAGAGGGTCAGGGAGGGAGGAGAAAGGGATTGCTGCTACCCTGGGAAAGGAGTAGTTGCTATGCCTGAGAAGGCAGGACAGAGAGACAGCCAGGCAAGAGAAGCCCCAGGGTGCTCCCCAACTAGGTCTAGGGCAACAAAGATGAAATATAGATTTTAGTAAGCAGTAACTCAGGAGCATCAGAGGGGAGGTGTTAGTCACGTGGAGGTTTGGGAGTGGCCCAGCCACTGAGCTGTTTAAGGCATATTAAAATATAAGGCTGTGTGTGTGTGTGTGTGTGTGTGTGTGTGTGTGTGTGTGTATCTTTCATTTGGGAACCCAGAACATTGGGGTGGGTAGCAAGGAACATGTCACCATTGCCTGGATGATTCTAGTAGAGATTAATTGGCAAATTTGACAGCCATCTGATGCTCTGCTTCCTACCGAGGATTCTTCCTCCAAAGACAAAAGCCAAAATAAACCCTTTCTTCCCTGAGTTGCTTTCGATCATGGATGGTGTTTATTGACAGCAACAAAGAGCACCCAATACATTGATTAAGTACGGAGACTATTTGTTAGCCTGGTGGGGTTTGGAGTCATCGAGGATGCACACCCCCAGGCCTGGGCTTGAGGATATTCGCAGAGAGAACTGGCTGAGGTGGGAAGCCTATACTCTGAATAGATGGCACCTTCTAGCCAGCAGCCCAGTTATAAAGAGGATGCCATAACCAAGAGACCTAATCTGTTGGTTTGCACAGAGGAAATGTCATGAGGCGACTGCAGGGCACCAGTGCCCTGGATCCAACCTGCATCCAGCGCCTCTTCCAGGCATCCTTATGTGCTGGTAACCACAGACCTCCTTTGTGGTATAGCATGTTTTTCTAGTCTCTGTCTGCCAGAGCCTGACTTTTTCTGGGGTCTCTCCACATGGTCTTTCTTCCAAGTGTCTGAGGCTTACTCATTTAACCTTGTTTGAACTCGATTACGGAGGAGTGGTTCCATTTCTAAATAAGGAGGCATCTACAGGTACTGGAGGTTAAGGCTCAGACACGTCTGTTCTCAGGAGTTGTATTTCACCCACAATAGCCTGCTTGATAAATGTTCCTATCTGAAGCCAAAGTAAATTCAATTCTACTCCCCAGAAACAAGAAGAGTCAATTCAATTCTCTTCCCCAGAAACAAGAAGAGTCCCTCTGAAGCTAACAAAAACATCTGTGGAGTTTTGTTTCCTCAGCAACTAGCCTCTCTGGTGCAAGTACCTATGGCCATAAAAGGACGCCAAGCCTATTTCTCAGTGTGCATACCTGTGTTGTGGCAGTCATCAAGTCATGCCTGAGGCAAGATTCCTCAGTAAAAATAGATCAGAATAAACTAGACTAGGAGCTCACAAAGGCCATCTCTGCTTCTCTTTCCTTTGTTTTCAAAACACATTTTGTCTTTGAAATTTTGAGATTATTCTCACAGCTAACTCTTATTTTACTCTGTGCCAATTGTTAGTGTATGAACAGAGTGACTCTCAAGAAAACTAATGGTGTGGGGTGGGGGAGCTCCTGGCAGAGGACCAGGAGCCCAGTGGGAGTCCTCAGATATAGTCCAGTCTTCTGGAAGACCTGGATCAACACAGCACAGTTGCTTGCAATTTTTCCTGGGCAGACAAAACCCAAAAGCCTCCTCCAAGGCACCAGTGATAAACAGTCATGGTCACACCAAGGTCCAACCTAGGGAGCCAATGAGTTTATGGTGCTTATAGAACATGGGCAGAGGGTTATCTATATAAAGGGTGACCCCCAAGGAGTCTCCCAACCTGAAAGGCTCACCCAGCAGAGATAATAGTTTCTTAACAGCTGCCTAAGTGGGAAGTACCATCATTTACCTGTCTCCAGTCAGTATATTCTAGCAGCTGCTGAGACCACAAGACCACATATGATTAAGGCAGAATCCTGAACATGTGTGTGTGTGTGTGTGTGTGTGTGTGTGTGTGTGAGAGAGAGAGAGAGAGAGAGAGAGAGAAAGAAAGAAATGCAGGAGGCAGTGGCTGAGATCTCAAGTCAGTTTCTGATGACCCTCTCCAACCCTCCCTGTGGGGAATGTTAATAGGTCCCACTAGCAGTCAGAGCCACTGCTGATGAAGATGTCAAAATGTTCAGAGGACGCCATTCTGCAACACTCACAGATGATTGTCAACTGGTCAGGTTATCCCAATAGGTTTCTTGTAGCCAGGAGGACAGTTGGGCCTTGTAAACTCGGGTATGGATATGGGAACTCACTGGTCCAGTGTTGTGGTTCTATTGTGATCTTTCACCCAAGGGTCTGTATTTAGGGGTGTGGTGGTGTGTGGGATTCTAGGAGGACCTGGAGGAAGTCAGTTAGGCAACAGCTATCAGGTGAGGTTGTCTATCTGGCATCTGGTTTTGAGATCTTTCACATGTACAGCATTTGGGAATTCATGAAGCCAAACTGGGGTTAGTGTCAGGCCCCCAAGCCTTGCTGTGGTTTGGATCTGAAGCAACCCCCAACACAAGAGACTGATGTGTTAAAGGCTTGGCCATCGGCCTGTGCAGGTATTGGGAGGTGGTAGGAAAGAAGTTAGACCACTGGAGATGCTCCTTTAGAGGGATATGGAGACCCGAGTTCCTCCTATCTACTGCATGCTCCCAGCCCCATCATAGGTCTGAAGCCATGGGAGCCAAGTGAGCAGGGACTGAAACATCTGGAGAAAAATGGCTCCTCCTTTCAAGTTGATTTCCTCAAGTGCTTAGTCTCTGGGGTAAGAAGCAAACACAAACCTCCAGAACTATGAGAGAACTCTGTAGGCTCAGAGTTTTCAAGCCTACTTTAATTCGGGTTCTTAAATACTTGAACCTCCCTTCTAGCCCACCACCCACCAGAGATAGTGGAAAGGGAAGATGAATAAGGCGGAGGAGGATGTGGACCTGCTTAGAAATAGTTCTTTGGGGGCGATTCCGATCTTCGTTGTCAGGATATCAGCAGTTCAGTTCACACGAATCAGCAGCAGTAGCTCAATCCAGAAGAAACTGCGAGGCTCTGCCAATCAGCCCGAGTCCACTCAGAAGCTACAAGAAGCCACCTGAATATCATGAGAAGTTCTTTGGTACGTTTCTCTCTATGTACACATGATGATTAGCTAAGAAGGCAAGGTGAACCAGTACCACAGCATCATCAGGCAAGACCAGCATCAGCAAAGCCCAACAAAGATTGGCGAAGAGTGGCAAGGTAAACCAATGCCATCAGCCCTGTCCACTGTCTGTTGGGTTATAATCATACCCTTTCCAAATATCAGGTGCTCTCTCAAGCGTCCACTCTCTCAAAACATCACATGCTCCCTTTCCAGGCAGCTTCCAGAGAAACCCAAAGCCACGTGTCTGTTCTCAGCAAAATACCTTTCCCCATGTGTCTGCTTCAGCAAAACATCCTCTCATAAGACAGGTTCCAGAAAAACATCACATAACATGACTGAGTCTCCAAAGAAACTAAAAATTTCCACTTCAGAACTCCTTTCTTCTTCTTTCTTTCTTTCTTTCTTTCTTTCTTTCTTTCTTTCTTTCTTTCTTTCTTTTTTTGTTTTCTTTTTGGTTTTTTGAGACAGGGTTTCTCTGTATAGTCCTGGCTGTCCTGGAACTTACTCTGTAGATCAGGCTGGCCTCAAACTCAGAAATTCGCCTGCCTCTGCCTCCCAAGTGCTGGGATTAAAGGCATGCGCTGCCACTGCCTGGCCAGAACTCCTTTATAAGCTTAGCCTGCCTCAAGAATTTTACTGTGGTGATAACATCAGAAAGTGAGGGAGAACATA
The DNA here is from genome assembly GCA_964023405.1 of Apodemus agrarius. Classification (NCBI taxonomy): domain Eukaryota; kingdom Metazoa; phylum Chordata; class Mammalia; order Rodentia; family Muridae; genus Apodemus; species Apodemus agrarius. Next base: position 1,826,083 of record OZ030018.1, on the reverse strand, counting down.
TATAAGATGTTAACACAGCTGCTTCTTCACGCAGGTAAAACAACAATCTACTCATGACCCACAAGTTCTTCAGCACTCCTCCACTGGCAGGTGGTGGGGTGGGTTCTAAGTCTTCTGTCCCTCATCTAGACTCTGACTCTTGGTAGGGCATCATGGGTATTAATATAGTAGGTGTGGTCCCCAATATGGCACATGTCCTCTGCTCCCCTTCCCTTTGCTTATGAGTATGGTACCATCACAGGACAGATGATCAAGTACCATAGGTGTCAATATAGTGAGTGAGATCGTGACTATTTCCTGTTGAGTCATATCCTCTACAGTCCCCTTTCCTTCCAGTGGGATTGCTTGCAAATATGGTGGCACTACATGACAGAAGAGGGATTGCCTCCCTTACATGTGCCTTTGGAAGGCAGGGTTTCTTTCTAGTTGGCAGAAGAAGAGAAAGCCAGACGTGGACACAGGAACAGGGCTTCCATTATTGTTCTGCAGCGTTGAAGATGGAGAGTAGAGACAAACCCAGTCTGGGACCATGGAAGCTTCTAGAAATAAGGATCTTATGGAATGCTGAGCAGAGAACCAAGCCACATCAGCCTGGGCTTCTTCCCCCCAGGACAGCAAGGCACCGACTGAGTGCTGCCGCAGCCTGGTGCAGCCTGGAACAGACTGAGTGTCCCTGCAGCCTGCCACAGCCTGGTGTAGCCTGGCACAGACGGAGCACCTCTGCAGCCTGGTGCAGCCTAGAACAGACTAAGCATCTTTGCAGCCTGATGCAGCCTGGAACAGACTGAGTGTCTCTGCAGCCTGGTGCAGCCTGATGTAGCCTGGCACAGACGGAGCACCTCTGCATCCTGGTGCAGCCTGGAACAGACTGAGCATCTCTGCAGCCTGCCAAAGTCTGGTGTAACCTGGCTCAGATGGAGCACCTCTGCAGCCTGATGCAGCCTGGAACAGACTGAGTGTCTCTGCAGCCTGGTGCAGCCTGGTGTAGCCTGGCACAGACGGAGCACCTCTGCAGTCTACCACATCTCTGGTTGTTTATTACTTGGCAAAAGAAAACTGATAGGGTGATATCACCGTGAGAGCCCAGCAGGTTCCATTTCTTGGAGCTCAGAAGCAAACCTGGAAACCCAGCTGCTTTGCTGAGATGAAGTTCCTGCAATCTCATGGAAGGGCCCACACGGACAGGAACCATGACCCTCAGTTACAGCCAAGCTTGCTATTTGAATGTTTGGTCCTCCATTTGTGGAACTGTTTGGGAGGAATTAGGAGGTGTGGCCTTGTTGGAGGAGGTGTGTCATTGGGAGTAGGCTTTGAGTTTCAAAAGCCCATGCCAAACTCAGTCTCTACTTGTGACTTAATGGATCAGATGTGAGCTCACAGCCACTGCTCCAAGCCAGGCCTGCCTACCTGCCACTGTGCTCCCTGCTGTGAGCGTCATGGACTAAACCTCTGAAATGGTAAGCAATGCCCAAATTAAATGCTTCCTTTATAAACTGCCTTGGTAGTGGTCTCTTCACAGCAACAGAAGTAATGAAGGCACTGCCTGTTCAGCACTGTGGTTGAGCCTCCTTACAAACAGTCCCATCTGACTCAGAAGGACATCCGGGAGTGTCATATGGTTGTTTATGTTTGCCAACGTGGGGAGAATTAGAATCACTCTGAAGCCCTCTCTTCCCCACGTGTATCTGTACAATGCTTTCAAGAAGGTGACTGAAGGGGAAGACCTGCCCTACATGCAGGCCCCTACCAATGGGCAAGCCAGAGACAAAGCAGCCCAATGAGAGAGCAGACCCAGAGACAAAGCAGCCCAATGAGAGAGCAGACCCAGAGACAAAGCAGCCCAATGAGCGAGCAGACCCAGAGACAAAGCTGTCCAATGAGAGAGCAGACCCAGAGACAAAGCAGCCCAATGAGCGAGCAACATAGGTGTAATTGCGGGTGTTTCCTCTTGAACTTGATGCTGACTTCCACTACTGTCTGGAGAGTCCATCTTCTCTGGCCTTTCAACCAGACTGAAAGCCAGAGAGAGACTCTTCAGGGAGTTCCAGGCCTACATCTTTGGATCAGGACTGCTGAGGGACCAGCTTCCCAGACTGAGCAGTTACAGGTTCTTAGCCTCCTGAGGGTACAGTCAGCCATCGCTAGACTATCCAACTCTTATTGTGTACACCAGTTCAGTGAAGCCCCAGATGTGTGTGTACTGTTGGTCTGCTCCTTTAGAGAGCTCTTCCTAGGCTACATAATAACAGGCTGTACTTTTCAGAAGCCACTGCAATTCATGGTAGTGGAGTAGACTGATTTTTCAGCTGTTTACCACCCATGATGCTGATTATGCATCTGGTGACATGATTGATGCAGAAGGTGGAACGTCCATTGAAGACAAAGTTTCCCAAGAGAAGATGCAGTTTTTGCCATCCCAAAGCCACATTGCCCTGGTCCAGTCTTCTCCCAGGAATGGACAGAGGGCATTTTGCAAACTCTCGTCTACAGGAGGATTTATGAGCCTGGTTCCTAGGTATGTCACACTCAGAAAAAAAATGCTAATAGTCCTGTCAAGGGTGCGATGGGATGAACCATTTCAGACCACTCAGGTGGGTCTGAAACTGGACATGGTGCTGGGAACTAACTGAATTCTATTGTGGTTTTTAAAGCAATCAGTGTTTTGACATATGGTTCTAATTAAAACAGCCCAATGCAAAATAAAAGAAACACAAAGACTCCCTCTCCGTCTGTATGTACATGTACTATTGTTTGTAGTCTTGGGAAAGTGGAGCCAGCATAATGCTGAGCCAGATGGGTGTTCCTGTAGCTGCTGTGATATATTATCATGATACTGTGATCATAATGTAACGTATTATTACGGAGCCATTAAAACCGTGTTGTGAGTGGCTTTTAATGATATGGAACCATGGTTTTAATAGAGCCTTAAATTTAAAAGGCTATAAAATTGCATATTCAACTACTATATTCTATATAAAATATAGAAATGTATAGTTGTTGAATTAGATATTTCTAATAGCTAAGATGTAGGCACAATTGAATGCTTTAGAATAAATGATTTTTAAATAACGTTGGTACATCTATAAAACGTAATGTTGCCTAGCCACTTGAGGAATAGCACAGAAGTTTATGCATAACCTGTGGCTACATGGGTGGTAGCAGCCTAGGGCCGCTGGTGGGAGGCAGCACAAGTGCTGTGCCATAAGACAGTAGTGACACGTTGGACAGCGTCTGCTGGAGACCAGCCCATTCGCTATTGCTGCAAACATCTCTAGTGATTCATAGAAAAAATAATCGACTTTAGCACTGTGGCTGTGGCTCAGTGGGTGGAGCGCTTGCATATCATGTGTGAAGCTCGTGCTGAACCTTCATAAAATCTGGGTGGGGAGATGGAGGAGGAATGTCAGAAGTTCAAGGCCATCCTAGGCTACAAAGTTGGTTTGAGGCTAGCCTGGGCTACCATATGAGACCTTGTCTAAGAAAGCCCAAATGATAGTAATCATGATACTAAACCTCACATTCCAGAGTGGCTTTAGGTTCACAGTCAAAGTGAGCAGAGGGCCCTGAGAGTGTGTATACATCGTGGTCCCCTCCACGCACAGCTTCCCATCACTGCCATGTGACCAGTGGGCCTGCACTGACTCTTGTTTGTCAGGAGGCATCATGGGACAAGCTAATAGTAGCAGGTGATCTTCCTGAGACGACTACCTTAGATTAACTTCTATGATAGAACTCCAGTAGGCAAGGCCCAGGAGAAAATCATTTTAGGAAAGATTCCTGCTATTAATATGCATTTCCTGATATTATTAAACATATTTGACAACCACTAGGCATTAGCCCACCCTTTTTGATCAGATCTCTGCAGAACTACAAAGATGTACAGTCTCGTAGTGATGCTATTTAGGCAAATGGATGACTTTTTAATTCTTAATGATGATTCTATCAGAATTCCTAAAATTGTATCCATATTAGCTAAGCTCTTTTATAGTGGGGCTGCTATTAGGTCCTTTCTAATAGTCAAAACTGCAATGAGAACTCTGCCAGTCTCCCATGTGTCACCAGTTAACTGCTTCTAGATAGTAACCAGACTTTCTGCTACTCAGAGCACATTCCAAGAGGTTGTAAAACAATTAACCAAAGGTCATTGAAAGGGAACTAATGATTTATTATAGGTGCTAGGATAGAAGAAATATTGACTGTGTCTATCTATACAAAACTTCACTAATAACTTAGTTATGGTTTTTAATGTTCAGTGAACTTGTGGAGCTGTTACAGGTGATAAATGTTTAACCAGATAATTCCTAATGGATATGCATGTAAACATTCTCTGTTGTAAACTTCTATTTCAATTTATGATTTGATTTTATGTGTGAACTTGTGATGAACTTTTTAACGTGTGATTATATATTCTGAAAGATGTATAAGTGCTGAGTACAAAGAGTCGGAAATAAGCTGAGGAGAATTTTTTAGACAGAGCTGAACTCAAGAAGAACTTAGAAGTATAGGCTTAGCTTTCGGAGAAAAGGCATTGAGAGTTAGAGCATTATTTTGACGCCAGAGCAGGAGGAGCAAGCAAGACTAGAAGGAGAATGCAGAGTGGAATAACTTCGAAACTATATGTAACATAAGCAACTAAGACAGCAATGTGAGGAATGCAGAGGGAGAGAGAGAGAGAGAGAGAGAGAGAGAGAGAGAGAGAGAGAGGGAGACGCCGCAGAGAGCAGAGCAGGCAGTCTTCTTACCATGGGACAGATCAGGGCCTTTCTTAATAACAAGGCAGGCTTAGTCTTATTAAAAAAGCAAAGCTTTCTTCTTACGAATGGGTTAATTTCATTTAGCAATAAAAGGGTAGAAGCTTTTTCTTTTGCCAATCAATAAAGATTGGAGCTCATTTTTCATCCAGAATGAGTGAGTTCTTTCTGCACCAGTGTTTGGTCTTTTTCTCCATATGCACATGTAAATATGGATGTGTGTGTGTGTGTGTGTGTGTTTGTGTGTGTGTGTGTGTGTGTGTGTGTGTGTGTAATTGTGAGAATGCATACAAGCTGAGCCCAACTGGTTTGAATGGAAATGTATAAATGCCCATGGGTGAATCTGTATATGATGTATATGAATTTATGTGAGTTTATACTTATTTGATTATGTAAAAGTTTTTCCTTCTGTTATTCTCTTTTCCTGGTTCAATAGAAGTTTATTGCTCCAAACTCCCCGACCCGCAAGAGACATCTGGACAAAAGGGAAAAGGCTCTAGCAATTAATCCTTTACTTAATCTCCTGCTGTTTTAGGATGAGGTGCTAAGTGCCAGAGGTTTCTGGCCTCAGAGGAACACTGAGGAAGGCAGGTCAGCTACAGTAGCAATGTAACTTAGACTTAGATAAGTAAACTTATTATTGTACAGCAACCCTAAATATCTTGTAAGACAAAGTTTTACCCTCCACCGATGCTCTTCCTCCTCTGCTGTCTCAAGAAAAACTGACAAGAAAGAAGACTCTGCAGGGTGCTGGCCCCTGGCACTTGTTCTAACCTGGGTTTTACTGCAGAGCTCATTCTGGCTGTGGGACACTGTGTCTGGATAAACACCTGTATTGTGACATGCATTCAAATGACACCCTCACATGGAGCAGGAAGCCTCTATTTTAACACACACACACACACACACACACGCACACACACACACACATGCTTTACAGATTCAGCCCTTTCCCTGGCCTCTGCCAACCACTGAGCTCTTTTAACCTTATAGTGCCAACTGCCCAGAATTGGCAGAACTGACCCTGAAGAAGTCACTCCATGAACCTTCCTCTCTGATTCACTTCTTACAGTGTTCGTTTGTTTACACGGATAAAAACTGTAAGCAAACTGGGTGTGGCGAGTATTGGAGCTTTATGACGTCAGCGCAAGGAGGAGCCGGAAGAAAGGCCAGAAGCTGGAACGTATTCCTCATGCTGCCTCTAGAGGGCAGAATATGCTTAATCATCAAGAATAACTCGTTAGGGCCTGGCCTGGTGCTGATGTGTAATCCTAATTACTCAGCTGGCTGAGGCAGGCCGAATCCAAGTTCAAGGCCTGGTCTGGACTACGGGTAGAGTTTAAGGGAGTCTGGACAACTAGGAATTTATCTCAAAATAAAAGTTAAGGGGGGAGTGGCATCAGATACCTTTTGGACTAAGTGCTTGTGAGCTGGCAGCAATTGAACCTGGGTCCCTGGGTCCTCTAGCAGAGCAGCCTGTGCTAACTGTTGAGCCATCTCTCCAGCCCTTGGAGTATAATATATTAAAGAATTAGAAACTTGTCACTAAGTTGCTCCACCTTTACATTTTAAAGCACATATATGCTGGGCTGTCCACAGTGCTTGTCATAGTGTGGTGGTCTCAGCCATATTCTATTTTTTAAAAATTTCCTCCTCTTTGAGCCAGTGATATGTCTCAGTGGGTAAAGGGATTTTGCTAAACCCAAGGACTTGAGTTAGAGCTCCAGGACCCACTTGGTAGGAACAGAGAAGTGACCTCTGCAAATTGTCTTCTGACCTACGTCCACAAAGACAGACACATACACACACAATAAATATATAAAAAAATAAAAATAACTTCTCTTACCTTGCTTTCCTGTATTTTCTTATTTTCTGTAGTAAATGTGAATCACCTCTTTAATAAGAAAAGTAATTAAAGCTTCTCATTAAAAATTCATAAAGCTTATCTATGTGGGATGGAGAGATTATAGAGGATTCTCAGTGTCTCCTTTGTGCAACATTGAGCCCAATATAAAGTTGCTATTCTGGGCTAGAGAGACAGCTCAGTGGCTCAGAACACTTGCTGCTCTGGTAGAGTAACCTGGGTTTGGTTCCCAGCATTCTCAAGGCAGTTTACAACCCCACAATTCCAGTCCAGGGGATCTGCCGCCATTGTCTGGCCTCTGTGGGTGCTGCTGACATGTAATACCCATGTGTCTTAGTTAGGGTTTACTGCTGTGAGCAGACACCATGACCAAGGCAACTCTTATAAGGACAACATTTAATTGGGACTGGCCTATAGGTCCAGAGGTTCAGTCCATTATCATCAAGGTGGGAACATGGCAGCATCTAGGCAGGCATGGTGCAGGAGAAGGAGCAGAGTGTTCTACATCTTCATCTGAAGGCTGCTAGTAGAGTACTGGCTTCTAGGCAGCTAGGATGAGGCTCTTAAAGCCCACACCCACAGAGACACACCTACTCCAACAAGGCCGCACCCACTCCAACAGGACCACACCCACTCCAACAGGGCCACATTCACTACAACAAAAACACACCTCTCAATTGTGCCACTCCCCAGGTTGAGAGTATACAAACCATACAAACATTACAAACATGTAGGCAAACCTTTATTCATATAAAATAAAAAACAAACTTTAAAAAAATTGTTATTTCTGGAGGCAGGATAGAGTTGAACATTGGCTCACTTATTTCATGTTTTAAAAAAAAAACATCTCCCACCCAGCAACCAGTCTGCACAGGTGAGACTGGCCCTGCAGATCAGAGGATTCTGTCCCAAGTCCTCTGGCATGAGCCTTTAGGTTTCCGCCTCCAGATCAGGCCATCTCCAAGTGGCTCAGGAAACCAGCTATACCCCCAGTGGCGGGGAGGAGACAACCAGCACAGCCCGCATTCAGAGTTGATTGGGGGCCACAGAGCTACATACCCAAATACAACTACAAGAGAGTGGGTCTCGGCTGCCATATTTGCTCCTGTGACTGTGTAACAGATTGGTAGGCAGGGAACACTAGAGTAGAAGATCGCTTGGGACTCACCCCACCAGGACTCCACCTGCACCCAGGAACTCAGCAGCACCACAGCAAATTGTGCCAGGGGAAAGAAGGTCACCCAGGGTTGCTGAGATAGGCCTGCAGGCACACAGGAGGGGCAAGCACCAGCCAGTGACAGCAGGACTAACTAACACCAGAGATTACCAATGGCAAAAAGCAAATGTAGGAACGTTGCTAACAGAAATCAAGGCAATATAGCACCATCCGAACCCAATTCTCCCACAACAGCAAGTCCCGGGTACCCCAACATACCAGGAAAGCAAGATTTGGATTTAAAATCACAGGTTATGATGCTGATGGAGGGCTTCATGGAGGGCTTCAAGAAGAACATAAATAACTCCCTTAAATAAATACAGGAGAACATAAGTAAACAGGGAGAAGCCCTTGAAGAACTAAGGGAGAACTCAACAAAACAGGTGAAGGAATTAAACAAAGCCGCCCAGGATCTAAAGAAGGAGGTAGAAACAATAATGAAATCACAAAGGGAAACAATTCGAGACATAGAAAACCTAGGAAAGAAGTCAGGAGTCATGGATCCAAGCATCAACAACAGAATACAAGAGGTAGAAGAGAGATTCTCAGAAGCAGAAGATACCATAGAAAGCATTGATACACCAGTCAAAGAAAATGAAAAAATGCAAAAAGCTCCTGACCCAAAACATCCAGGAAATCCAGGACAAAATGAGAAGACCAAACCTAAAGATTATAGATATAGAAGAGAGTGAAGATTTTCAACTTAAAGGACCAGTAAATGTCTTCAAGAAAATTATGGAAAAAAACTTCCCTAACCTAAAGAAAGAGATGCCCATGAACATGCAAGAAGCCTACAGAACTGCAAATAGATTTGACCAGAAAAGAAATTCCTCCTGTCACATAATAATTAAAACACCAAATGTACTAAACAAAGAATATTAAAAGCAGTAAGGGAAAAAGGTCAAGTAACATATAAAGGTAGACCTATCAGGATTACACCGGACTTCTCACCAGAGACTATGAAAGTCAGAAGAGCCTGGGCAGATGTCATGAAGACCCTAAAGGAACACAAATGCCAACCCAGACTGCTATATCCAGCAAATCTCTCAATTACCATAGATGAAGAAACGAAGGTATTTCATGACAAAAACAAACTTACACAGTATCTTTCCACAAATCCAGCCCTTCAAAGGATAAAGAATGGAAAACAACAAAAGGAGAAAAATTACATACTAGAAAAATCAAGAAATTAATCTTCTTTCAACAAACCCAAAAGAAGATAACCATACAAACATAAAAATTACATCAAAAATAACAGGAAGCAACAAGCACTATTCCTTAATATCTCTTAGCATCAATGGACTCAATTCCCCAATAAAAAGATATAGACTAACAGACTGGATTTGTAAACAAGACCCAACATTTTGCTGCATACAGGAAATGCATCTCAGTGTCAAAGACAAACACTACCTCAGAGTAAAAGCCTGGAAAACAGTTTCCAAGCAAATGGTCCCAGGAAACAAGCTGGAGTAGCCATTCTAATATCCAATAAAAGAGACTTTTAACCAAAAGTCATCAAAAAAGACACAGAAGGACACATTATACTCATTAAAGGAAAAATCAACCAGGAAAAACTCTCAATTTTGAACATCTATGCCCCAAATAAAAAGGCACCATCATTCATAAAGGAAACCTTACTAAAGCTTAAAGCACACATCGCACCCCACACAATAACTGTGGGTGACTTCAACATGCCTCAATGGACAGATCAGGGAAACACAAACTAAACAGAGACACAGTGAAGCTAACAGAAGTTTTTGGACCAAATGGATTTAATAGATATCTATAGAACATTTCATCCTAAATAAAAAGAATATACCTTCTTCTCAGCAGCACCTCATGGTACATTCTCCAAAATTGACTATATAATTGGTCACAAAACAGACTTCAACAGATATAAGAAGATCGAACTAATTCCATGCCTCCTATCAGATCACTATGGAGTAAGAGCGGTCTTCAATAGCAAAAACAAAAACAAAAAAACAAAAAAACACAAAAAACAAAAAAACAAAAAAACCCCCCCAAAACCCAAACAAACAAAAAACAAAACAAAAACAAAAACAAAACAAAAAATAAACAAAAAACCCCCCCAAAACAAAAAAAACAACAGAAAGCCCACATACACATGGAAGCTGAAAAATGCTCTATTCAATGATACCTTGGTCAAGGAAGAAATAAGGAAAGAAATCAAAGACATTTTAGAATTTAATGAAAATGAAGGCACAACATACCCAAATTTATGGGACACAATGAAAGCAGTGCTAAGAGGAAAACTCATAGCTCTGAGTGCCTCCAAAAAGAAGCTGGAGAGAGCATACACTAGCAGCTTAACAGCACACCTGAAAGCTTTAGAACAGAAAGAAGCTAATACACCCACAAGAGGAATAGAAGGCAGGACATCATCAAACTCACCGCTGCAATTAACCAAGTTGAAACAAAAAGAACTATACAAAGAATCAACAAAACCAGGAGCTGGTTCTTTGAGAGAATCAACAAGATAGATAAACCTTTAGCCAGTCTAAGCAGAGGGCACAGACAGTACCCAAATTAGCAAAATTAGAAATGAAAATGGAGGGGTTGGAGAGATGGCTCAGCGGTTAAGAGCACTGACTACTCTTCCGAAGGTCCTGAGTTCAAATCCCAGCAACCACATGGTGGCTCCGTAATGAGATCTGACATCCTCTTCTGGAGTGTATGAAGACAGCTACAGTGTACTTACATAAAACAAATAAATAAATGTTTAAAAAAAAAGAAATGAAAATGGAGATATAACAACTGAAACTGAGGAAATTAAAAAAAATCATCAGATTTTAGTACAAAAGCCTATATTCAACACAACTGGAAAATCTGGATGAAATGGACAATTTCCTAGACAGATACAAAATACCAAAATTAAATCAGGATCAAATAGATCATCTAAACAGTCCCATAACCTCTAAAGAAATAGAAGTGGTCATTGAAAGTCTTCCAACCAAAATAAGCACAGGATCAGATGGTTTTAGTATAGAATTCTATCAGACCTTCAAAGAAGACCTAACATCAATACTCTTCAAACTATTCCACAAAATAGAAACAGAAGGAACACTACCCAACTCGTTCTATGAAGCCACAATTATGCTAATACCAAAACCACATAAAGGTCTAACAAAGAGAGCTTCAGACCAATTTCCTTTATGAATATCGATGCAAAAATACTCAATAAAATTCTTGTCAACCAAATCCAAGAACACATCAAAATGATCATTCACCATGATCAAGTAGGCTTCATCCCAGGGATGCAGGGATGGTTCAATATACAGAAATCCATCAATGCAATCCATTACATAAACAAACTCAAAGAAAAAAAAACACATGGTCATTTCATTAGATGCTGAAAAAGCATTTGATAAAATTCAGCATCCTTTCATGCTAAAAGTCTTGGAAAGAACAGGAATTCAAGACCCATACCTAAACAGTAAAAGCAATATACAGCAAACCAGTAGCCAACATCAAACTAAATAGAGAGAAACTTGAAGCAATCTCCCTAAAATCAGGGACTAGACCAGGCTCCCCCCTCTCTCCATATCTTTTCATTATAGTACTTGAAGTTCTAGCTAGATCAATTAGACAACATAAGGAGGTGAAAGGGATACAAATTGGAAAGGAAGAAGTCAAACTATCACTATTTGCAGATGCTATGATAGTATACTTAAGTGACCCAAAAAACTCCACCAGAGACTCCTACAGCTGATAAACAACTTCAGTAAGGTGGCTGGTTATAAAATCAACTCAAGGCCGGGCGGTGGTGGCGCACGCCTGTAATCCCAGCACTTGGGAGGCAGAGGCAGGTGGATCTCTGAGTTCGAGGCCAGCCTGGTCTACAGAGTGAGTTCCAGGACAGCCAGGGCTGTACAGAGAAACTCTGTCTCAAAAAGCCAAAAATAAATAAATAAATAAATAAATAGATAGATAAATAAATAAATATAAATAAAATAAAAAATAAAAAAAATAAAATCAACTCAAGCAAATCAGTAGCCTTCCCATACTCAAAGGATAAGCAGGCTGAGAAAGAAATTAGGGAAATGACACCCTTCACAATAGCCACAAACAATATAAAGTATCTTGGTGTGACTCTAACCAAACAAGTGAAAGATCTGTATGATAAGAACTTCAGGTCTCTGAAGAAGGAAATTGAAGAAGACCTCAGAAAATGGAAAAATCTTCCATGCTCGTGGATTGGCAGGATTAATATAGTAAAAATGGCCATCTTGCCAAAAGCAATATATACAGATTCAATGCAATCCCCATCAAAATCCCAACTCAGTTCTTCATAGAGTTAGAAAGAGCAATTCTCAAATTTATCTGGAACAACCAAAACCCAGGATAGCTAAAACTATTCTCAACAGTAAAAGAACTTCTGGGGGAATCAGTATCCCAGACATCAAACAGTACTACAGAGCAATAGTGTTAAAAACTGCATGGTATTGGTACAGTGGCAGGCAGGTAGATCAATGGAATAGAATTGAATATCCAGAAATGAACCCACACACTTATGGTCACTTGATCTTCGACAAAGGAACTAAAACCATCCAGTGTAAAAAGATGGCCTTTTTAACAAATGGTGCTGGTTCACCTGGAGATCAGCATGCAGAAGAATGCAAATTGATCCATTCTTATCTCCTTGTACTAAGTTCAACTCCAAATGGATCAAGGACCTTCACATAAAACCACACACACTGAAACTAATAGAAAAGAAACTGGGGAAGATCATTTAGCACATGGGCACAGGGGAAAATTTCCTGAACAGCATATCAATAGCTTATGCGCTAAGATCAAGAATTGACAAATGGAACCTCATAAAATTACAAAGTTTCTGTAAGGCAAAGAACACTGTCAAAAGGACAAAACGGCAACCAAAAAATTGGGAAAAGATCTTCACCAACCCTACATCTGACAGAGGGTTAATATCCAATACATACAAAGAACTCAAAAAGTTAGACTCCAGAGAGCCAAATAATCCTATTAAAAATGGGGTACAGAGTGAAGCAAAGAATTTTCACCTGAAGAACTACAGATGGCTGAGAAGCATCTTAAGAAATGTTCAACATCATTAGTCATTAGGGAAATGCAAATTAAAGCAACCCTGAGATTTCACCTCACACCAGTCAGAATGGCTAAGATTAAACACTCAGGAGACAGCAGGTGTTGGCAAGGATGTGGAAAAAGAGGAACACTCCTCCACTGCTGGTGGGATTGCAAGCTGGTACAACCACTCTGGAAATCAGTCTGGTGGTTCCTCAGAAAATTGGGCATGACACTTCCAAAGGACCCTGTCATACCACTCCTGGGCATATACCCAGAGGATTCCCCTACATGCAATAAAGACACATGCTCTACTATGTTCATAGCAGACTTATTTATAATAGCCAGAAGCTGAAAGGAGCCCAGATGTCCCTCAAAGGAGGAATGAATACAGAAAATGTGGTATATTTACACAATGGAATACTACTCAGCAATTAAAAACAATGAATTCATGAAATTCTTACCCAAAAGGTTTGAACTGGAAAATATCATCCTAAGTGAGGTAACCCAATCACAAAAGAACACATATGGAATGCAATCACTGATAAGTGGATATTAACCCAGAAGCTTAGAATACCCAAGATGGATTCACATATGAAATGATTCCCAAGAAGAAGGAAGGTGAGGGCTCTAGTCCTGGAAAGGCTTGATGCAGCTATGTAGGGGATTACCAGAACAGAGAAGTGGGAGGGGGTTGCTTGGGGAAGGGGGGAGGGAGAGGGCTGATGGGACTTATGGGAAGGGGGGAACTGGGAAAGTAGAAATCATTTGGAATGTAAACAAAGAATATAGAAAAGAAAAAAAGATTACATATGTAAATGAGGAAAAAAAAACACATCTCCAGTGGTCGTATAAATAAGTTTCTCAGGGGAAAAAAAATGATTAAATGATTGTCTGGAAAGCCAATAGTAAAACACATACTGCAGATCTTATTTAATGCCTCTGTTAATGAGGGAATCATGATGTCGGAGAAGAATCATCAGAGAGCTCAAAAAGAATGCTTGTTATTCACACTAGACACACTCAGTGTCCCACAGCTGAGGGACGCAAGAGTTCTTTTTAAGAACTCAGACACCTCTAAAATCCTATATGAGTCCCAATGTTTTCAATTCCCCCCACCCCCGGTGTATAGCTGAATATAGAAACCAAGCCTGGCCAGACCTTCTGGGACCTTCTGTGGACACATCTGAGACCACCCCAGCTCTGCTTCTGCATTCAGGACCTTCTGACCTCTGTAGGTGTCACAGAATCCCAGGCCTCCTGTCATTACAGGCTTCCTGATGTACTTTATTCCCTCTGCCCAAGGACTGACTGGCTGTTCCCTCAGTCCAGCTTTCTTTCCCTGACCGCATAGCAGGTCCACACCCATCTGAGGCCAGTCCTGGTTCCCTGGGGCTTCCCAGGGCCTCCCTCCACTCTCCACCTTCCTTCAAAGCCTCCCTGACATCTGAATTGCCTCATGAATATGTGTTATGCAGATTTGAACTTTGTCAATTTAAAATAGCAAGGCCAAAAATATCATGAAAAAGTTCCTCTTTGTGCTCAAACTTAGAAATGATGCAAATCTCTCAAATATGCACAATGCCTCAGGACGGCAGACCTTCAGACTCATTTGTAAAGATCCCTAGGTAGTATTTTCTGGAATAGGGGCATCTCTGAGAGAGGGTCACATGGGGGTTGGAAGGAGGGGGGGGATCACGGTCTGTGCTTACTCTAACAGGAAGGAGTCAGGGCTGCAGTCCAGGTCAGTTCCCCTGGGTGCTGGCAGGAGTCGGGGTCACAGTGCATACTTGGTCTTCTAGGGGCTGGCAGGGGAGGGGACCTATCTCCAGGCTCCTTCCTCCTGGTGCTGCTGAGGAGCCTGTAGGCAGGTGTTCCGCTTTGCAGGAAAATGAGATCCACAGACAAAAGGATCTCTATCTAGTTGCAAAGGAAGGAAGGGATAGTTTATTCTGAGACAAATGTGTGTGACGCCAGCCAGGGAAACCAGATTCAGTTTTCCCTGAATGACGGGTTCCATGGTGGACTTTTAATCACAGAACAAAGAACAATCATGAATCAGACGTGTTGTTGGGGACATCGGGTAGGACACGGAAAAGTCTGTGTTAGTGGTTTCAGGCCCTATCTGACCACATTCTTAGGTCTTAGATTGGTGGAAGTAATGGACAGCTAAGTTAATAATCCAAAGGTTTTAATTGATAAGCCACAAAAAGGGTGTTACAGACACAGAGATGGATGATAAACGGCTACGAAGGTAACTGAAGGTAGCCCAGGTTGGCACTAGATCTACAGCATTCCAACTCCCCACGACCAGGAATCTTTACCCTGCCAATCAATCTGCAGTCTTCATGCTTTCTCTAGGAATTCAGCTTACTCTCCTCCCGGCTCTCAAGCCCAGCTCACTTATCTTTAAGGCTGCCCTGTTAGCTTGGAGGAGAGGGAACCGGTTTCACCAGGCCTTGGGCCTCTGCTAGAGGCAGGTGGATGGCCAGGCCAAGGTATTTTGGCACACTCTTCGGGCTGACTGAGCCTGTCAGACTCCAGCTGGTGGCGAAGGGCGATTGAACCAGGATATGGGCAGCCCTGACCCCTAAGGACTGGAAAAAGGCCCCGCGGAGGAAGAGCGGAGGCTCCGCCTCTGTTTCTTAGTCTGGGCCTGGACTTCCTGTGTTTGGATTAGCTAATGGTTAAGAAGGAAAGTCACTGCAGCTAGGGGCGCTTACACCTGTCTGCACCTCCTGGTTTATAGCCTGGGCACTGACTGGATAGGGCCACTTGGCAAGGAACTTCCTGTTACCGGGTGGGGAGTGTCCAGTCAGAAGTGTTCCCGTGTTTCTATAGAGAGCAGCCAGAAGCCAGGAAGCCCCGTGTGAACGAGATTCAGAGATTTACCTGCCTGAGGTAAGGGAGGCAACGCCAGGGTGAGGCTCTCCTGTAAGGGGTGTTCGTCTGGTGGGTTTCTACTCCTGGCTCTCTGGGTGCTTGGTAGACCATTAGTGGGGCTCTCCACAAAAATACACAAGAGTGTTTGCCTTTCAGCTTCCACTGGGTTGAAAATTAAACAGGAAGGGTGCTCTCAGGGTTCAAAAATCCCAGTAATTTGTCAGTGAGCGTCTCTCTCTTGCACAGAACTGTTCTGGAGATATGCTTGGGCTCTGCTGGAATTCAGGGGAGGGTCTCAGGATCCAGAAGCTAGGAAAGCAATCTCCTCATTCTTTAGACAAACTTGTAAATGCCCTCTCCCCTGATGAGACGCTCCTCCAGGAGCAGGATGCTCTGTTGCCACGGGGGATTCTGAGAGGCCAGATTACAAGGGAAGGCCAGTCTGCTTGAGGAGTCAGGATCCTAGTGAGGGAAAAGACCCCAGTGAAGAGGGACACCTCGGTGAGGAAGCAGTTCTGAACGCAAGTGCACAGAGGGGCAGCGTGTGCAGGTGCGCGATCCGGCACTTTGGATTCCAAAGTGTAGCAGAAACGCGTGGATGGGAGGAAGTACCCTTGCTCAGTGGTACTTTCAGCCAAGCCTCCTGTCCCCAAGAAGCCTTTGGTCCCTGCTCTGCCTGAAACAGCACATTCAGACCCTTTGGAAGTCTCAGTATAAAATATTTTGAGCAGCTCAGAAACAAGGAGTGAGTTATGAGACGGCAGATTCATGGTCTCTCTGTCAAGCTATGGAGGAGACATGTCAGATTTTCTGAGTGGGTTTTTTTTTTCCCTTGTCAGGCCAGTGAGGAGTGGGTAGGAGGTTAGCAAAACTTAATAAGACTTATACTTTTGGAAAGATGACAGTTTTTCAACTAAAAGTAGGTTATCCAAAGCTTTCAGAAGCAAAATGAATGAGAAGTAGAGCCTCAGGTTTGGGTCAGTCCCCTTCCCCCAGAGGTATTATTATCTAAGGATTTCTGACCTAGGTCTGTACAGGTGTGACTTTTTGCTACACTGTAACTGTCCCCTGTTTGACTTTTTGCTACACTGTAACTGTTCCCTTTTTTTTTTACTTTTTGCTACATTGTAACTACCCCCCTTTTGACGTTGCTAATGGCTGCACAGCAACTCTCAGATGCTGTGTCCATGTGTATCACTTTCTGTGGCAGTGGTCTCACTGCTGGCTCCTGGATTCTGCTTCTGGTCTGGGACAACTGTGGGGCAGCTGGGAAAGCTAGCTGGCTTATGGGACAGACAGAGTGACGTGAAGGTGTCAGGCAGAAAGCTCCCAAGAGGAGTTCTTCCTGGCGCTGTAGCTGTTCTGGCTCATCTATCAGTGCTTGAAACATTTCCTCATGACCTTTGCCCTCATGACTTTTGCTTGCCCCACACTGTAGTTTCGATAATGGTGAGCGACTGTCAGCAAAACAGGCATCATTCAGACTGGGAACAGTAAGTAGCACACACTTATAATCTCAGCACTTGGGAGATGAGGGTAGGAGGGTCAGAAGCTGCAGGTAAGCCTCTGCTCTATAGGGTCTTTGAGTCCAGCCTGGGCTACTCAAGATCCTATCTTACAAAAACAAAACTGAAACAAAACAACCAAAACAAAACCCACTACAAATGGAGCATGGCTTTCAGAACTGGGCAGCTCAATTTCCCCTCCTTTCCTGCCGACCTGGGCATTCCAGGTGGCTGATGGGGCAAGCTCCTTGCAAACCTGTGTTAATTGAGCTTGAACATTAGCAAATGATTTGTTTGCCGCTTTGTGAGACCGGATCTGGGCTCAGGGTTCAGTCTCAGAGGGCGGTGACTTCAGCAGCGTCCTGGCTGCCAGGAGACCCCGTGGAGGAAGCCCGCTCTCCAGTCCTGTTGAGTGTTTCAGGCCCACAATGGGACAGTACCTTAAAGTACGGATGTGGGTAGTTAGTGTTCAGTGCATCAGAGAGACAAAGGGTGAGCCCCACCCTCTTCCCTTTTCCTGAGCTGGGGTACCTGGAAATGGGTTAGGTATAAGGGTGAGTCCCAGGCTTGAGCACCACTAGGCTCAAGGTCAGGTCATGTCCTTCAAGGATTCTCTGAGGTGAGCTACACCAGAGTTTCCAGAGGTCTGTGTAAACACAGTGTCATGCAGTTTTCCACTCAGTGTTTCTGTGCTAGACCCCAAAATGCATACTCTGAAAGAGCACTGCTCTCCCTAGGATGCAATGCCCCACAAGTATCCAGAGTGTGTGAACTGCATGGTAGATGCCCTTGTCTCTGAATATCACCTGTTTCCTTCTTTCAGGTAAGGAAGATCATGCTGAGATGGAGGGCAGCTGGGGAGAGGTCCTGGCTGTGCTGGTCATCCTGGCTCAGCTGACAGGTAGGTATTGTAGGTGGGTAGGCTGTTTATAAACTTCAAAAGCAAGGCAGGAGGAAGGATGAGCAGATGATGCCTCAGGGCAGGATACAGGTGGTTCTCCTCAGGCACTCCCTCCAGTGGTCCTCCTCAGGCATTCCCTCTAGGTGGGTCCTCCTCAGGCACTCCCTACAGGTGGTCCTCCTCAGGCATTCCTCACAGGTAGTTCTCCTCAGGCACTCCCTCCAGGTGGTCCTCCTCAGGGCAGGATACAGGTGGTTCTCCTCAGGCACTCCCTCCAGGTGGTCCTCCTCAGGCATTCCTCACAGGTAGTCCTCCTCAGGCACTCCCTTCAGTGGTCCTCCTCAGGCATTCCCTCTAGGTGGGTCCTCCTCAGGCACTCCTCACAGGTGGTCCTCTTCAGGCACTCCCTCTAGGTGATTCTTCTCAGGTACTTCCTTGCATCTCTGTTTCATGGCCACCTCCTCCAGAGCTCCCATTCCTGCCATTGTAACTCTGCCCTTGGGACCTTCTGCCTCTGACCTCACATGGTCTCCTTAGGGGTTTCTCTAGGCTTACCCCATTAGGTCCCCGAGGTTGTGTGAATTTTTTCAGTTATTGAGACATCTTTCCCACTTGCTTCCCACCTCTTCAATCGCTGTATCTCTCAAGGAAAAGCTGGCTCAGGTGTCTCCTCTGTCTGTAAGCCTTCTTGACTCTTGTGATATCAAGGGTGGGATCCCCAAGCCTCCCTAAGAGTATGGAAATTCTCTGAGCCTCACCATAGCTTGTCACCAGGAGTCCTTCAGAGCATCAGCTGGGGTAGGCTCTAGCGGATCCAAATAGGATGGACTGAGCTGACTCTGGAGGTCTCTGCACTCAGCTTGGGGTTAATTAGGTCTTGACTAGTTGCCCACTGCATCTGGCTTCTCATTTCTCTGTGTCTCCTATGGTGGCAACATGAAGGCATGCTGTAATAGGTCAAAACTGATGCACAGACATTTGCAGGCCAAGGTACCCTGGACAGCTTGTCACAAACTGAATCATCCTTGTGATCGACCTGGAGACAAGACTCCCAGTGGAAAGCTCTGTCTGTCTCCCTCCTCCCCAAATGCCCACGTTTCTATGAGCCGCATGGGCGGCCATGGTTGTTTGTGCGGCAGAAGCTCGTGGGCTCCGTTCTGGATCGGGGAACACAGAGCTTTAAGGGCCTGGCTGGGACTGTGTTCGCTGAAGTGAACCTGAGTGAAGCTCAGTGGGAGACAGCGTGTCAGGCAGGCAGGCTGGTGAGAGTCCACCTCTGGGTGTGGAGCCCAGGTGCTCCTGGCTGAGGACTTCAGAGGCAAAGGTGCCAGGAGCCCTCCAACAACACACAGTGAGGAGCAGCCTGGAGCAGCTCCCTAGACATTTCACAGCAGAGTGGAGAGGAAAACCAAGTCTTAGGCAGAGCAGTTTAGAAACTGAGCCAGAGGCTAACAGGTCACCTTAACCCATGCTTTAGGGACACTTGGAGGTTACAAAAGTCTTTTAAAGACTGGAGAGAATTGGATCATCTCTGGGCTTAGTTTTTCAAAAATAATTGTGTGTGTGTGTGTGTGTGTGTGTGTGTGTGTCTGTGTGTATTCTCTGAGGCTCAGCATAGCTTTGTCACCAGGAGTCCTTAAGGGCATCAGCTGGGGTGGACTCTCCTGGATCCAAGTAGGATGAACTGAGCTGATTCTGGAGGTCTCAAAATCCATAGAGTCTGTGTGTTCAGCTTCATATGTCAAATAAGAAATATGTATTTCTTATTTGTGCATGTGTGTATGTGTATACTAGAATATAAAATATATATAATATATTAAATATGTACAGTATATTTCTGAATATATATCAGAAATATATATAATCATATATATTTATATCTACTTGTTTATTTATGGATATTGGGCCTTAAATCATAGTTTGAGCCAACATAGATCTGGTTTGAGGTTTAGGATGACAACATCAGGAAGGCCTGGTATTAGGCGTTGGTTTTAGAGTCCCCAGGGAGAATTTGCAATGCATGCTGAACCCCTACAAGTTTCATGTAGAAAAGTCTTGTGGCTAGTTGAGTCTCTTCATCTGTAGACTTAGCTGTGTAGCCCAAGGATGTGTCCAGATACCCACAGGGCTCTTCCAAGACTCTCCCTCCCCTCCTGTCACCCTTCCTTTCCCTTCTTCTCCTGTCTTCTCCTTTCTCCTCCCTACTTTGCCCTTAGTATCATGGCTTACACAGATCTTGGTTACCTTATTTATTTTCTCAGTAAATATTCACTGAACCTGTTATGTGCCATGTAGTTGAGGCATAGGTATTAGAGCTTAGAGTCTAGTAGGGCAAACAGGCATCCAGAAGAAGAAGAAGAAGAAGAAGAAGAAGAAGAAGAAGAAGAAGAAGAAGAAGAAGAAGAAGAAGAAGAAGAAGAAGAAGAACAACAACAACAACAACAACAACAACAACAACAACAAAAATCACCATTGCAACAATTGCTTGGAAGAAGCTTTGCAGTGGAGAGCTTGTGATAGGACAGTTCAGAATAAACAGGATGGTCTGGAAAGGTGTGTCCCAGGGCAGACATCTGACTAACCAGGACTCCAGGAGCAAGTGAGACTGGATTCCATGCCACTGCTGTGCAAAGGCCTGAAATACTTGATAAATTTGGTACTTTAAGAAGGTTCAGGGCTGGAGAGATGACTCAACGGGTAAGAGCACTGACTAACCTTCCGAAGGTCCTGAGTTCAAATCCCAGCAACCACATGGTGGCTCACAACCATCCATAATGAGATCTGACAACCTCTTCTGGAGTGTCTGAAGATAGCTACAGTGTACTTATATATAATAAATAAATAAATCTTTTTTTTTTTTAAAAGAAGGTTCATCGAGTGCCTCAAGGGTGGAGTTAGAACAAACAGGAGATGGAGAGAGTTGCTGCGGGCAGAGTTTGGGGTTAGAGCAGAGTCCTATGAAGGCTCTCTGCTCTACCTGAAGTGATGGGACTCTTAGGTCAGGAGTATGAAGGGGGGGAGGGACACAGAAGGTGCCTGTTTAGATGCTCCCCTTGGCTGCATGTGCAGAGATGATTTTTGGGTGCAGCTGGTGGCCCGGTTGTGACATTGGCTTTTTCTATATCATCCCAGGAGCTCGGCAGCCAGTTCAGACCTGCTCGGGGCTCCTCTCAGGACCTCCTCCTCATTCTGCTTTTCCTCCGTGGGTCCCAGTGGTTGATTCACACTCTCCTCTGAAGGCCTATCATCAAGGCAGTCCTCTCCGCCCTCTGCTCTCCATCCCCTATTCCTTCCTGGCCTTTAGCCGCATGTCCAGCCTGCTCTCCCGTCCACTAGGAAGTCTGAGTCAGAGGAAGAGAGTGTGGGGACTGCAGATGTAGCAGTGATGTCGGGATGGAGTGTGAAGCCACACTGCACACACACATGCATGTGGAGGTCAGAGGTCATACTGGGTCATTCTTTATGATGTTAGCCACCTTATTTTGGAGAGATAGGATATCTCACTTTCCCTTGGAGCTTGCCGCTTTGGCTAGACTGCCTTTCCAGTGAGACTGTATGCTGGAATTTCAAATGTGTACCATGAAGCCCAGCTTTTCTATGTGAGTTCCAGGGGAACTCAAATCCTCAAACTCAAATCCTCACGCTTGCATAGCCAGCACTTTTCTGACCCAGCCACATTCTCAGCTCAATAATCATTTTGGGTATCAGCAAGAGGTGCAGAGATTGGCTGACCCCTGGGTTCCACAAGAGTGGTTTAAATGACATTAATGTCAGAATGGGGAGTTGCAGGCACTCTGCCGAGCATTCGAGAAGCCCAGGTCCTGCCAAAGTTTAGAGGGGGCAGGCAGTTACAGATACTCCAAAGGTCATGTGAGAAGCCTGGCTCTGTCAGCTGAAGGTGTGGATGCTGCAAACCTTCTAGGAAAAGAAACTCCTCAAGGAATCTTGTAGGCAGCACACACCCTAGGTTTCTTGAGGGACAGCTGCAGACGGCTTTCGGGTAGGGCAGACCCCGATTTTTCTCTACTGTTGTGTAGCTTCGTTCTCCAGGAAAAGAGAGAGGAGAGGAGAGGGAGGTGCGAGCCGAGGTATGTGGCCGGTCTTCTCTGCAAGTGTTTTCCAATGTTTGGTTTGTGTGGGGTGAGGCCACACAGGGCCTCAACACTGATGAATCACAGAGGAGGAGGAAGAGCAATGGCCACTTGTCCCTTGTCACAGGTGCAGCTGAGGGCAATTGGTGGATCCAGAGGGCGCTGTGCTCACAGGAACTGCTTAAGGCTGTTGTCACCTGCTTCATTGGCGGTCAGGTGGTAACGTGCTCTCCCAGCATGCACAGGGCCTCGGGTTTGTTTCCCAGTTCCATATATTCAGGCATGGCGGCTCCTGCTTGTAATTCTGGCACTTGAGAGCTGCAGGCAGGAGGGTCAGAAGTTCAAGGTCATCCTTGGCTCTGTTGAAAATGGAAGGCCAGCTGGGGAGACATGAGATCCTGTCTCAAAACAAACCAAAACCAAAATTAAAAATGATAGCAGTGGGGGCTGGAGAGATGGCTTAGTGGTTAAGAGCACTGACTGCTCTTCCAGAGGTCCTGAGTTCAATTCCCAGCAACCACATGGTGGCTCACAACCATCTGTAATGGGATCCGATGCCCTCTTCTGTTATGTCTGAAGACAGGGATGGTATACTTATATACATAAAATAAATAAATAATTCTTTTTTAAAAAACAGATAGCATTGTTTTAGCTATCTGTTGTATTCTTTTTTTTGGGGGGGTGGTTATTTTGGATTTGGTTTTTTTTTCGAGACAGGGTTTCTCTGTATAGCCCTGGCTGTCCTGGAACTCACTCTGTAGACCAGGCTGGCCTGGAACTCAGAAATCTGCCTGCCTCTGCCTCCCAGAGTGCTGGGATTACAGGCATGTGCCACCACTGCCTGGCTTAATACATAAATCTTAAAAAAAAAAAAAAAAAACAACCCAGCATCAAAACAGGTAGCAACAAACTCAAAAGAATTTCCCTCATGGCCTAGGCTCCTCCTGGTTTTATTCCTACCTGTCCATGTCCTCAGTCCCTGGGGGTGGGGGGTGTATGCATGGGTGACATCTTTGCAGGTTGTCTTTGGAGTGAGATGAGGTGCACACACGCACACTACCTTCCAACCTTGCAGGCTCTGTGGCTCTCACTCACCCCATTCTATGAGCCTTACAGGCTCTATGTGGTGGCCACTAATTCCATACTGGGGGCAGTGTGTATAGAAGCTAGCATCTTCTCTTTCCTGTGGTGTGTAAGTTAGTCTGTTTTCCTCAGCGTGGCTCCAGGTTTATGACTAGAGTTGACTCAGTGTCTGTAGTTTCCTTGGTGTCTGACCTGATTGAGTTTTGTATACTTGGCACTAGTTAGAGTCATCTTGGAAGTGAGAACGCAACTGAGAAAATGCCTCCCCCGACTAATTGGCCCATAGGCAAGTCTGTAGGGCATTGTCTTGATTGATGATTAACACGGGAAGACCCAGTTTACTGTGGTCAGAGCAGCCTCTGGGCAGGTGGTCCTATTGGGTATAAGAAAGCAGGTTGAGCCAGCCATGGGGAGCAAGCCAGTCCACAGTGTCTTTCCATGGCCTCTGCATCAGCTCTTGCCTCCAGGCTCCTGCCCTGGCTTCAATGACTTGGGATGTACAAATTGAAATAAACCCTTCCCTCTCCAAGTTGATTTTGGTCAGTGTTTCATCAGGGCATTGGAAAGTAAAAACAGTTATTTCTAGTTTTTTTTTTTAACTGTTTTTATTTTGTTTTGTTTTTCCTTTCTTTCTTGAGACCTTTTGTTTGTTTTTTAGCTGAAGGTCAAGAGGGGTATGGATCAGTGAGACATGGCCTGCTGGCTACAGAGAAGACCCACAGTGCAGTGGGCGTGGGCGTTAGGAACCCGTTTTCTTTCTTCTTTCTGTCATTCCCTGGGTGGTGTGCACTCAACCACTGAATTAGTTGAGGAGCCTTCTCCTAGCTTTACTTCGTTTTGTCTTCCCAGCACCCCTCTCTCTTTTGGACATAGTGTGTGGGTGTAACTCTTTCTCTCCATCACGGAGAAGGAAGCTCTGCCCCGCAATGCATTCTGGGTCATCATGAGGTGCTGATGTTTGGCTGCAGGTCATTGTCTGGCTCTTGCCTGAAGATGTTCAGGGCTCAACTAAGTTCCCTTCAGGATCTGCCTCACATTTGGAGAAGGGGAAAGCTGGTGTAATTTGGAGCTCCCCAGTATACACAGAGGGCTAGTGTGTTGACCCATAGGAATCATATAACACCAAAAGGTCACAGAAGTGTCCTGACTGGTGGGTTAGTCAGGTCGTGAGTCACAGTGCAGTTGAAGTGAGCCTCTGAGCCTTGTAGGACTGTTACATTCTGAGGGCTTTCTATGATCTGATAACTGGATCCAGAAGAAACCAGGGCATATGTTCTTTCAGTGGGACTTCTAAATGACAAGAGTTGGGGAAGAGTCTGTATTCAGGGTGGCAAGGTCTGAATTTGTGTCTCAGTTCCACTGATGTGGCTGTAAGTCTCATGTGTCCTGTGGACCAGACTGGTTGCCTTTGGAGGCTGTGAAGGAGAATCTAGTCTTCCCTCCTCTGCCTTTGTCTTATAGAGTCATCGGGATTGGACTTGAGGTCCATTCTACATCCAGGAGGACTTCATATTAGGATCCTTGACAGAGTTTATCTGCAATAACTCTACTTTTAAATGCCATATCCTGTGGCTTTGGTGACTGTGAGCCTCTTAGAGAATGGTGTTCAAGTTGGTGTTGCACATCTAGAGGAAAGTGGGAGGAGGCTTGCCTTGGCCATGTGTCTACTAGAAGTCCTGGTCCTTGGCCTTAGGAACAATAAAGCAGAGAAGCTGAGTCTTCCAGACAGTCACTTAGAGCATGGCAACTGGCAAACAGAGGGTTAAATGTCATCGTTGATTTGTGTCAGCTAATTCATTTACTGCCCCTGAAACATTGATTGCCTCCTAGCTTCCGGATCCAGTTATCAGATCATAGAAGGCCCTCAGAATGTAACAGTCCAGCAGGGCTCAAAGGCTCGCTTCAACTGCACTGTGACTCACGGCTGGAAGCTTATCATGTGGACTCTCAATGATGTGGTAGTGATGAGTCTCACCTCCCAGGAACCCATCATCACCAACGACCGCTTCATCCCTGAGAGTTACAACAGGACTGACAGCTTCATCTCTGAGATGATCATCCTTGATGTGCAGCCCAGTGACTCGGGACTCGTAAAATGCAGCCTGCAGAACAGCAATGTGTTTGGATCTGCCTTCCTCTCAGTGCAAGGTGAGGCAGCTGGAGGTTGCAGGGGCCTTCTGAGGCTCACAGCTGTGAGTGATTCTTGGGGCCCACCTTTAGGTTTTGTGCTTGCTGTAGTTCCAGACTGACGACTGCTTTGTGGGTGTTTGTTACTGTGTTGCCAATTTCGTTCCTTCTCTACAGAGAGAAGCTCTGCCCCGCAGTGCATTCTGGGTGATCATGAGGTGCTGGTGGTTGGCTGCAGGTCACTGTATGGTTCTTGCCCAGGGATGTTCTCCATCTCTTCTTTCTCACAGTGTAGATCCCATTATTCTGAGAATTCGGAGCTAATGCTGGCTTTATGTGTCCCTCCCTCCCTCCCTCCCTCCCTCCCTCTCTCCCTCCCTCCCTCCCTCCCTTTCTCCTTTCCCTTCTTGTTTAATCCATTCCTTTCCCCCTCCCCCTTGAGATGGGCTTATCAATTCCCCATCAGTTGGCGGTCTTGGCCCCTTCTCTAGGCTTTTGCACAACCTGCTTATACTTTGTAACTATCTTCTCTCCTTGAATTTCTCTGATCTATTTTTGTCCTGGTGACCATAGCACAGTCAAAGGTGTGTGTTCTCTAAGTACATCATGTATTTGAGAGAGAAGGGTAGACCACTAGGCTATTCTACCATAACTTATTTTCATTTGTAAAAATAATTTGATCTTTAGATCATCACACAACGATAAAGGTAAACGGATGCTCCTTATGAGGCTTTAGATAGTTGTGCCCAAATCAATACCCTTGACACTGTGTGTGTGTGTGTGTGTGTGTGTGTGTGTGTGTGTTTTGAGACAGGGTTTCTCTGTATAGCCCTGACTGTCCTGGAACTCACTCTGTAGACCAGGCTGGCCTCAAACTCAGAAATCCGCCTGCCTCTGCCTCCCAAGTGCTGGGGTTAAAGGTGTGCGCCACCACTGCCCGGCCCCCTTGACACTTTTTGAAAGTGAACTGATATTACTGACAGAGGCTATGACTAGTGAATCCTAACCCAGGTCCTTGGGGTCTCTATCCAGGGACTTTGTTCCCAGCTCTCTAGACTTCTGGTTTCTATGGCAGCAAGTCTCATGAGAACATGATATGTCTTTAAGATTATTTCATATATCACTTATTTCCTTGCTTCAGTGAAATCCCAGATTCTGTCAAATCAAATGTAATAATATTTGGTATAAAAGCATGTCTATATATTTGTATATGTATTTAAAATGATATATACTTTTTTTACTTTAGAAATTGGATTAAGTTGGTGGTTCTTTACTTTGGGGTATCTTTAATTTTTTTGTGTGTGGTGTAATTAATTACCATTTTTAAGTTGTGATTTTTATGGGGTTACTTAGAAATCTTACCCTAGTTTGCATGCCCAGGTTCTCTGACATAATTCAGTTATAATGGAAAGAACACAGGGGACGGAATTAAAGACATGAGTTCAGGCTTTCCTTTATCAGTTGTCAACCAGCGAGATCCCTGCACTGCCCCCCTCCCCTCCCCTCCCCTCCCCTCCCCTCTGTCATGTGGGGATGAGGCTCCTCTCACCTCCTCCTCACACCTTTGCTGTGGGATCAGGCAATGAAACCACTGAGAACCCCAAAGCATTGTCCAGATCAGCTTGCTTTACACTCACCTGGACATTCAGAGCAGTCTAGTGGCTGGAAATTCAGGCTTGGGAGCCTGGTTGTCTGTGTTCCCATTCTGTCTCTGTTGCTTAGAATTTCATGGTCTTGACCAAGTGGCTTTGGGCTCAGGATCTCTCCTCTCAGGGCTGGAGCACGGGGTGTGGGGGAGGGGGTCGGTAGAAAGCCCGGCCTGGCTCATAGAAATTACCTTATAAACAGTTTTTAAATTCATGGAAAAAGCATATTATTTTAGGTACTTATGACCCAAAGTTGACTAGAAGAGGGCTGGCTCAGTTGGAAAAGTGCTTGCTATGCAAGTGTGAGAGCCTGGGTTTGATTCCCTCAGGACCCACATGGGAAATCTGGGTGTGGTAGTGCATGCTGTAGTCCCTGCTGGTGGAGACAGGTGCGTCCTTGGGACTGGCTGGATAGACAGACTCATCAAATTGATGAGCTCCAAGCTCAATGGAAGATTCTGTCTGAAAAATAAAATGGAGAATGATTAAGGAAGATACCTAATGTTGGCCTCTGGTTACACATACAACCCCCCCATGAGTATGTGAGCACACACACATATATACACACACATATGAGTGTGTGAGCACACACACTTATGTATACATACTTATATACACACAAAAACATACACATACTTACAAACACACAGACACACATATACACATACTCTTACAAATACACATACTTGCACACACACACACACACACACATAAGTGTATGTGCACGCACACGTATCTGGAGGCCTCCATTATCCTCTATTTTAAAACTCTTCTTCATCAAACGAGGAGTTGGCAAAATAATGAGCATGTAAAACCTAAGCCCTTTGGATTTAAGCCAACCTCTTCTCTCATTGACCCATTTACAGAAGTGTTTAAAGTTTGCACAGACACCTTACCTATTCTAAATAGCATCCAGGAAGTGTAGCATTTGAGAGTGAAGGGGTATGGAAGGTACACCCACTCTGGTCCTCCCCCACTCCAGGGCGTGCCTTCTGATAATGACCTAAGAGGATGCTAACATTTTAGTGACTTTTCCAGTTCCAGCCTCCTGAGTATGCAGGAGAGCAGTGTGCTGCACATTGGAGAGGTCTTTTCATTCAGAGCCCAGCATTGTCCACAAGACTGAGCATCATGATAACACACACACACACACACACACACACACACACACTCTCGGGCAAAAATCCAGTCAACTGCCATGGTCTAGAAGGAGAGAGAGGGACAGCCCTCACAGTGGTTTAAGGTTTCAGGTAACCTCCTGAGCTCACCTCCAAGGGAAAATTCCTGTTTTTTGCTTTTGGCATGGCATCAGAGAATACCCATGGTTACTTTAAAAAGGCCATTGAACACTCTGCAGTTTCAGCTGTGCTTCTGTGGGAAGTCAGATTTTTTTCTTCCTGCTCTCCTCAAACAAAGCATCCCTGTAACATATGAATGAACCTACTGGCTTGAGAATTTAGATGAACATAAGAGAGATTTGCATAGATAAACATTGCTTCTTGATTTATTTAATTTTATTAGTTTAAAAAAATACAGCTTAGCGGTAATGCATTCATTTACATCAACGTGTAATGAGTTATGAGGGTTAGTTTTAAGTAAATATCTCAGAATAACTTAGGTAGTTACTGCTCACACAAAGGAAGCTCTTTGGAGTCTCCAGTGGCTTTCAAAAAGGAATTGAAACCAAAGTGTTTGAAGATCATGTATCCTAGTCAAACTATCCCCTTAAGAGATGGGGAGTGCAGAGGTGGAGGGCTCCAAGACCCCCAGATTTCAGTGGTTTGCTCTAGGGATACTACAGAGTCATGAATGAGAGCAGCGTTTCCGATTCTTAGTCCAGTGTTCTTTCCATTATACCAAACGGCTGGGGGATATGCCTTGTAACATGTTCCAGTTTGAATATTTGAATGAATATGTATGTATGTCACTGAGGCTGTGTCTTTGCTGGGGCCAACCTTCAGGTTATTTTGGTCATGTCAGCCCATGTAAACATCATTTTCAGATGAATTCCTTGCAGTGTGCATGCTGCCAGGGGCAGGTGGGTTCTTTAAGAACATACTGATCTAAGTCAACAATTCCGAAACTTAATTGGGTTAATTCAGTGTATAATGAATTTGATTTTGATGTGATTTAAAACTAGAAACATTTTAAAGAAACATCCAAGGCAGTTAATGTTTAAAGTTTACTGCTGGGTGAGGTGGCATGTGTCTGTCTTCCCTGACTTTAGGAGGTGGAGGCAGGAGAATCTGTAGCCCAAAGTCAGCTCTCAGGGATGTATGAGGCTAGCCTGGGCTACATGAGACTTTGTCTTAAAATGCCAAACAAAACACAACAGCTTATGACCCAAAATTGTAAAATGAAGGCGATTGTTCCAAACTTAAGGGGAGAGATTTGCTTTTTGTGAGTCTTTGAGAAAAGAATATAGATTTCCTTCTTTGTCTCCGTTTCCAGGACTGCCTAAGAGAATCTTGTAGCTAACGCCAGTCGTCCTCAGCTTTTATTTCTCCATTATTATTGGAAACCACCTCACCTTCTTGTAAGAGACCAGCAGGTACATAAAAAAAGATATGGCAGATAAAGCCTGAACCTTGGTTTCCTGGGACAGACACAGTCTTCCTGGGACTTGGGAAGAAAGTCTCATGAGATGTAATTTGAAGCTAAAATTGGGAAAAATCAGACAGCTTTCATTCTTTAGCTTGTTTCTCTCTTCTCTTTAGTCATGGGCACCCTGAACATTCCTAGCAACGACCTTATCGTCATTGAGGGTGAACCCTGTAATGTGACTTGCTCTGCCCTGGGCTGGACCCCACTCCCAGATATCTCCTGGGAGGTTGAGGTTCCTGTAAGCCATTCGAGTTACTATTCCTTTCCGGACCCGGGAAACTTTACGAGCATCTTCAGTGTCCTAGACCTCATACCGCTGGGCAGCGGGACCTTGACGTGTGTGGCAGAGCTGAAGGACTTGCAGGACAGCAAGTCCTTAACTGTCAACCTGACTGTGGTTCAGTCTCCATCTGGTAAGTGCCATCCTGAAAGCTATGGAGTGAGCATTCTGAGTTCATAGGAGGGGCAGATCTTGGTCAATGTACATTATCAACCTGGAAAATCACCTTGACATTGGGTGGAGGCAGTGACAAGGCAAATCTGGAGCCGTGGGCTCTGTGGTTCTGTGATCTCACATGCTCTTACAGTTGCTTCTTGAGAGTTTTTTCCTAATTGCAAATGAACCATTGAGAAGCCGTGTCTACTACTTAGATAAGAAGGCAGCAGGTTCAGAGACAAATACTTAATATTTTTCAAAAATAAAGCTGAATGTATTGGCACATGCTTATAATTCTAGCACCTGGAAGCTAAGGCAGTAGGATAGCTAAGAGCTTGAGGCCAACCTGGGCTATGTAGTGAGTTCCAGGGGAGCCTGGGCTACAAAGTGAGATCCTGTCTCAAAAAACCAAAACCACCTCACATTATCTAACTTGGATAGGTAGCAAGACTTTAAAGTTTTTGTCTTTCAGAGGAATCTACTGTGACATAGCAGAAACTCTAACCTTGTGCATAAAAGGGCTCCATGGCACTTGCAAGCTCTGAGTTGACATGGTTAGAGGTCTGAGGGTACAGGGGTCTCATGATAGAATGTGAAGATTGTGTGTGTGTGTGTGTGTGTGTGTGTGTGTGTGTGTGTGTGTAGAAAGAGACAGTGTTGGGGATGAACCCAGGGCCTTTTATGTACCAGGTAAGGGATCTGTCACTGTCTGTGACCCCAGTCACTCCATCCCTGGAGGCTCACAATAAACCTCTCATCTTATAGAAGAGGAAGGAAACCTGGATGGAGCACAGTCTCTTCAGTCCCCTTTTCTTGTTTTGGTATTCCTTGGCTTGTAGAAGTAGCCCCTGGCTCAAACCTTCATTTTGACATGGCTTTCCTGTGCTTGTGTCTGTCCAAATCTTGGTCTCTTTGTCTGTCTGTCTGTCTGTCTGTCTGTCTGTCTTGTGTAAATTCAATTTTATTCTGTCTATTATAATCCATACTTATTCTTGAGACTCAGCTTGGTCCAGTGTTTCCTGCCCCCTCAAGTGTCCTTCTGACATTTCACTATCAGCTTTTGGGCTCTTGCTCAATCAAATACTCCAGCTTTACTTGCATCATTCCTGCCCAACCAAGCTCTCCTATAAGCTACATAGAGACAATGTCATCTGGTTCAGGCTTCGACAGGAAAATTGAAATTCTGGTGCCAAAATTCTGTTGGCACCATGTAGCCCAGAACTGACTAGAAAACCTACCTTTTACCAAGAATATGGGGTATCCCAGAGCGCTGCCTGGATGGCCCCTTCTGCACATGACTCTTACAGATTAGCTCTCTGCCTTCTTTTTCTTCTGAAGGGGGAAGCAGAAGGCAAGGCTACTTCACCCCCATCAGTGAATTCTTCCTTAGCTTGGATGACACGTTAATCACAGCAGCTGTAGGCCAGAGGGCTGGGAAGGAAGACCCTGCGGGTGGGCAGCAAGGAACCTTGCTTTATTGGACTCACTTGCCAAAGGGTAATTTGTTTTTAAATTATTCATCAAGATCAGAGCAGCTGGTATCTGTCTCTGTGCCTGTTGTGTTTTTATTTTAGCTGTAGACCTCATTTAGCTGTGGAGCTAGAGGAGCTGGGGTCACGTTCACAGAGAGTGAACAGGCGAACCACCTTCGAGAGCTGCCAAACTTCCTCACGGGCGGGGAACCTCAGTTCTGTACTCACAAGGCTGGGGAATTATTTTGATTCCTTGGGTGAACTTAGGAAGTCTAACGGACTCAGGCTACTAAGTGTGTGCTGCCCTAGAGATCAAAACTCCTCCGAAGAAAGGTGCGTGGGAGGCCACCGCTTGTTTTCAGAGTTGGTTTCTCATTTACAGAAAGCCCAGTTTTCTCAGTTACTGCCTTAGTTAGGGTTTTACTGCTGTGAACAGACACCATGACAAAGGCAACTCTTATAAGGACAGCATTTAATTGGGGCTGGCTTACAAGCTCAGAGGTTCAGTCCATTATCATCAAGGTAGGAACATGGCAGCATCCAGGCAGGCATGGTGCAGGAGGAGCTGAGAGTTCTACATCTTCAGAAGGCTGCTAGCAGAATACTGGCTTCCAGGCAGCTAGGATGAGGGTCTTAAAGCCCATGCTCATAGTGAGACACCTATTCCAACAGGGCCACAACTTTTAGTAGTGCCACTCCCTGGGCTGTACAAACCATCACAGTTACTGAAATCACACACCTCTGGGTGGCAGATAGCACAACATTAGAAAACACAGTCCTTTTGTTGGGAAGAGATGTGAATGAACACCTATTCCTGTGAGGTAGGGCAGGGTGACACACCAAAAAACACTTTACCCAAGCCAACTTGGGTGTACCGAGGTGTTTACTGGGTTAGTTAGAGGAGCACAGATGTACAGGAGCAGGTGATGCACAAGGCTCAAGAGTGAGCATCATGTCCTTGCATCTCCCTGCACAATCTGCAGGCAGTTCCACCAAAGGGTCTGCCCACAGTTCTTACAGCTTATTAGCCTTTGCAAAGGGCCTCTGTGAAGAGCCTTATAGCTTTCCCCACCTTCCTGAGTATTTATGATCTCCTTGCTTCCTCTAAGAGGGACTATTCCACTGGGAGGAAATAGCTATTCAACATCCTGTCATACTCAACAGATAAATTTTCATGTTCGCAGCATGGCCCCTGTCCCCTTCTGAGGGTCCCCTTGTGTTGCTTCCCCTCCTGTGTAGGTTGTGAAGTTGTGGCCAAGAGGCTGCATTTCTAGGGCACATGAGCATCTTGTAGGGTGTAATGATCTAGTATGATCATGGTTCATTTCCATGAGATGTGACAAGGTCAGGGACAGAGAAGGTGGTGGGCCTGATCCTGTGTCCACTCTGAGGTTGCAGTGAGCAGGGTAGCTTTCTCCTGAGCAAGGGTGATAGGAGAGAATCTATGCTGTGTCCTTTGTTATTTTTGGTGACCGCTGGCAATCTTAGATGTTCCCTGGGTTGAGGAGCAGCCCTCTCGCTCAGACCTTCATTTCCACATGGCTTCCCTGATGACAGGACCCTGGGCATATCACCGACTTCCCAGGCTCAGTTTTTCTGCATGTGAAATGGACAGGCAATGAATTGAGCCAAAAGCCTTGGAGGATTTTGAACACCTCTGCTGTGGACCAGCCCTTTCCATAAGCTCTTCATTTAATCAGTTTTCATGGAATGTGATATTTTTGACTTGAAGTTTCCAAATAACAGATTTTTAAAAAAGAGCAGTTAACTAAAAATCTAATGTCCTTTAGCTGGTCAGGTTCCACAGTCTCTACAGACCTTAGATGGGATAGTGCATCTGCTCTCTAGCTCTGTTACTTGAGAGAAGTTACTTAACCTCTCTGTCATCTGTGAAGCTGAAATAGCTTCAGTGCCCGCCTCCAGAGCTGTTGATCTTGGGAGAAGTATATTGAAATGTCTAAGACAATCCCTCAATGTGATCCGTGCCCCAGAGCATGCAGAACAGAAGGGTGAACTTATGTTAGGGGCTCAGACACCCATGTCCTCTTTGGTTGGCGTAGGCACAGACTTTGCACACGGGGGGTGGGGTGGAGGGTGGGATCGGGGAGGGGTATTTTATGGCAGTGTAGCTGATTTTGAGAAATTCTATGCAACACATTTAGAGCTGTGCTAAATCTTTTTCAGAACATTTGGGAAAAGGATTCTTTCCTTCAGAGATGGGGAAAGGACAGTCCCCAAGCACTCAGTAAAACCAGTCACGTGGA
The DNA here is from genome assembly GCA_964023405.1 of Apodemus agrarius. Classification (NCBI taxonomy): domain Eukaryota; kingdom Metazoa; phylum Chordata; class Mammalia; order Rodentia; family Muridae; genus Apodemus; species Apodemus agrarius. The sequence continues at coordinate 1,792,179 of OZ030018.1, read as the reverse complement.
ACAGTCCCCAAATGCTCAGTAAATTCAGTCATGTGGAACGAAGGAGCATGTGTGGTGGAAAGAGCTTAGAGATCGGAAAAGAACAGTCCCCAAACACTTAGTAAAGTCAGTCACGTGGCATCATGGAGCATGCGTGGTGGGAAGAGCTTAGAGATCAGAAAAGAACAGTCCCCAAACACTCAGTAAAGTCAGTCATGTGGCATCATGGAGCATGCGTGGTGGGAAGAGCTTAGAGATCAGAAAAGAACAGCCCCCAAACACTTAGTAAAGTCAGTCATGTGGCATCATGGAGCATGTGGTGGGAAGAGCTTAGGGGAAAAGGCTTGAGCTTGAAGCCTGGAGCTAACCTTCCCTGTTAGCTGTCCCTGTGGGTTGCCCCGGTGGAGTAGGCCTGCCTTAACCAGGGCTCAGTCACTCACCCCCTGCCCTGCACACAGCAGGACCATGCCTTTCCAGATGCCCTGAAAATATTTTCATATCAGGTGAGACCTGGGTGGTGCCTCCCTGGAGGGATTGTTCCACAAAGAGAGGACCTGTGGCAGAGCATGAGGCATGCTGGGAACCCTGGCTTTCTTGTGCCGCCGAGCCAGGGCCAGGGCTCATTCCCCCACCTGTCTCATCTATGAGCAGACTGGATCATGAGCCATTGCAAGAATCTGTTTTACTATCTATTATCGTTCTTTTTTTGACTTACCAATATGACTATTATTTGTTTTTCAATCAGCTGTGAATGCACTTGTTCTAAAAAAACTTTCTTCTAGCCAGACAGTGGTTGAGTATGCCTTTAATCTCAGCACTTGGGAGGCAGAGGCAAGTAGATTTCTGAGTTTGAGGCCAGCCTGGTCTCAGAACTCTACAGAGTGAGTTCTAGGCCAGCCAGGGCTGTACAGAGAACCCAAAATAAAAAGAATTTTCTTCTAAACAAGTCATCCATGATATATATATATATATATACACACACATATATAAATAAATATATATGCCTATCTATCTATCTATCTATCTATCTATCTATCTAGTGATATATATATATAATATATATATGCCTGTCTATCTATCTATCTATCTATCTATCTATCTATTGATATATATATATATACACATATATATGCCTATCTAGTGATAAATGAAAAACATTATTAAAATAAGACACCTGTGCAGTTCTAGTAGTAGCCTAAGCTGAAGACCCCAAACATGATTGGCTATATTAAAGGCAATTTGAGCTGAAGCGTCTCCTAAGCGTGAGGCCCTGAGGACTTCCAGGGCAGAATGGTCACCACAAAGAGGAATAAACATGGACCATGGCTGCGGATACCCATGCTGGTTCAGTGTGGGGCTATTGAGGGAGGCTGGGTTTGGTGGCTGAATTAAGGAGCAGAACAGTGAGTAACTTGTCACCCATGAAGCCTCCATTCCCTTCCAGACTCAGTCATCAGCCCCAAGAGGTGGTCTTTCCTTCCTGAATACATGCACACTCAAGGAGAACACAGGCTCTCTCTACTCAGTTGGAGGGAAGTTGTTGGATCCAGCCTGGTTTGACAGAGGTTGGGATGTTAGGTAGGGGAAGGAAAGGCCATGGGTAGGGAATGTTTGAGAAGTCAATAAATATGTTGTCCTACGTGGGGAGAATTCAAGACTATCACTTATATCAGGAGCCAGGCCTTGTGTCTAACACCAGCTAGCTCCCTTATCATGAAAAGTTGTGACATTTGCAACCTTGTGTTAGAGAGGTGGGGGGTGGGAGGGAGGGAGAGACAGAGAGAGACGCAGAGAGAGACAGAGAGAGAGAAAGACACAGAGAGAGACAGAGAAAGACAGAGAGAGACAAAGAGAGAGACAGACGGGGGCGGGAATCTAACTTGTGATTGTGAGAACATGGGTCCTATCTCAGAAACTTTCACACACATTTCTTGAGTCTGAGTAACCTGGTAGATCAAGACTTGTGACTTGTAAGCGAGCCAGAGGCCAAAGACAACCCAGAAAGTAAACAGGGCCGCGAGCGTGACTAGTTCCTCATATGGGAAGCCCAAAACTCTGGCAGTTGAGAGGCTTTCACACAGAAGTCTGCTTTTCAGTTGAACTGTGGGAGTCAAGAACATAGCTCTGGCCTTCATAATCTCATAATTGTCTTCCTGGGAAGGGAAGCATGGACATATACCATAAAGGGGCAGAGTGGCCTGAGTAATGTTCCTGAATTGTGGGCTGCCAGTCTCTTGCATTAGAAACATCTGGGGCGCCTTGGCTCTGCCTCACTGGAGCAGCTTTGGATCTGATTGCTCTGCAGGTATTACTAGTGATGCTCAGGATTGTGCTCTCTGACTGTGAGGACTGCCTTGTGACAGCTCCCCAGTTTGGAATTGGGGTGGTATGATATGAAGAAAGCACAATCCTGTCCCCTCTATCATCACCATTTCTTACATTTTTTTTGAGATTATAATTTTGTCATTTCCTCTACCCAAATCCTCTCCTACATTCCCTCTTGCTCTCTTTCAAATCATGGCCCCTTTTTCTTTAGTTGCCATTATGTACACATACACATACATACATACATACATATATATATATATATATATACACAGAGATATATATATGTATATGTATATATGTATTCCTAAATATATAAATACAACCTGCTCAGTTTGAATAATCTTACTCATGTGTTCTTGTATGTTACTTGTATGTTCTCAGGGCTGACTCTCTGGTTTTGGATATTCAATCTGTGTGTTCTTCCCTGAAGAAGTATGTTTCTCCTGCTCTCAGTATTCCTTAGTTACATGCAAACTGTAGTTCTTCACGTTGGGCAGAACTCTCTCTTTCCTATCTTATCTCAGGAAGATGTTGGTAGAGGTGACAACAGATGTTATTAGAAAACTAGTTTGGGTTTCCTGCATCCTGAAGTTCTTCTCTAGATAGCTAAGTATTGGGAAAAAGAAGAGACCTAAGCCTGTTTCTGTGTAATTGACTGCCTAATGCAGGAGGCAAATAAGAACTCATCTGTTTTAGTCATCTATCCACCCATCCATCCTCCATCTATCCTCCATCCATCCACCCATCCATCCTCCCTCCATCTATCCCCCACCCATCCATCATCCATCCATCATTCCATCAATCCATTCATCTATCCACCCATCCATCATCCATCCATCTGTCACCCATCCATCCATTCATCTATCCTCCATCCATCCATCCACCCATCCATCCTCCCTCCATCTATCCTCCACCCATCCATCATCCATCCATCATTCCATCAATCCATTCATCTATCCACCCATCTATCCTCCATCCATCCATCCATCCACCCACCCATCATCTATCCATCCACATCCATTTATCCATCATCCATCATCCATCCATCCATCGTCCACACATCATTTATGCATCCATCCATCCATTATCCAGCTATGCATCCATTATCTATCCATCCATCTATCATGACTCATACATTCCAAGTATATGGGGTATAAGGAATATAATACACAACTCTTGACCTTAAAGGAGTTAGGATAAGTTTAGATGGTAGAAGATACATAAAAAGAAACAGAATAAATGACAGTAAATGTAAGCTGTTAAAAAATAAAGAAACCATCAAAATTGCCTGGCATTTCTAATTCTCTAGGAAAAAAATTAAAAAAATATAAACAATCCATGAAGAGCAAAACCAAGTTTCTTTTAAAATATATGATTCTTTAAAGCATAGAATTCCCTGGCTTGTTTTCAGACAAACCAATACACTCTTTTAAAAAAAGATATTTGTGTGTGTGTGTGTGTGTGTGTGTGTGTGTGTGCTCACATGAGTACAATGTTTACAGAGACCAGAAGAGGGCCTCAGATACCACTGGAGCTAGAGTTACAGACATTTGTGAACCGCCGACATGGAACAGAGCTCAGATCCTTTGTGAGAGCAGCAAGCATTGTTAGTTGCTGAGCTGCCTCTCTAGGCTTGCCTGTGGCTCTTCACGTGGTTGACTTCTTGCTTGTCTGTGGCTCCTTATGTAGCTGACTTCATGCTTGCCTGTGGCTCTTTATGCAGGTGAGCTTTTGCTTCACCCAACTCAATACTGCGGTGCGGCGATCCTCTCTAAACATTCTGCTCATATTTTGACCACTGAACATTGGCATAGGACAGCAAGCCATAGCTGCAAGATCAGTCTTCAAGCAAAGTTCTATTGGGGGAGAGCATCCAGGAGAGATTTTCACCATTAGCTTCTCCCACTGTTGGTCTCAAAGCAAACCTCATGTGCCTTCAGAGGAAGTATGGTATTTTAAACTTTCTAGTGACAGCCAGCCTCTATTCCATTTTCACAGAGGTACCAGTGAGATAGTCTGACAGACCTTGTTGAATGCAATGCACAGTTCCATGGATTAATGTGGTTGTCTGTGGTTTGGCTTCTACATGGTTCCTGATTGGGTATGGAGGAGTGAAATGCTGTTTAAGACTCCCTTGGGAATCATCCACATAGTTCCCACAATCCAGTGGATATGCCACCCAGCAGGACTTTCAAGGAGGGTAGAAATGCTCCATCTGGGTTTATTTGGGCATTGAAATATAGGCAGTTCAACTAAGGAACTATATATTTAATTACACACAATTTTAGTGGAAACTTGGGTTTACATGACCACCCAAAGCCAACATGTCAATCCTAAGACATGGTTTCAACCCATCCCCCCCACAAAAACCCAAAAGACAAAACAAAACAACAACAAAACAAGTTCTCTTTTCCTCCTTTTTATTTCCTTCCCTATTTTTCTCTCTTTCCCTGCTTGCTCTGTCTCACCTCATCTTTGTTTTTCAACTCCAGGCCTACTGGTTAAGAAGGCAAAGTAGAGACTAATGACATTGGCTCCAGAATTGCTGAGAAAAGCTCACATGACTGTAGGAGAAATGCATTTAGTGGTGGGCTCTGATGAAGCCTTGGGGAAAGCTGTGTACCCAGGGTCTTGTGCCCTCCCTACAGTGCCCCAATTACCTCTGGGCTATGGAGTCACAAAACATGGGAACATGGATGCCAGGACATAGCATTCTCTAGTTCACAGTTTGGGTTGGCCAAAGGCTATCCCAGCATGCTATTCAGAACTCTCACCCTTGGGAGTTGCCTTGCTGGCCCTCCCATACCCAGCTCCCAGGAATGTGAGAAGTGTGATGATAACTGGATCCAGGTTACAAAGCAATCACATGTACCAACAAACACTGGAATGGGAGCCATTGCTGAGGACTGAGTCATTGAACACACAGGAGAGGCTGGCAGAGAATGTCCTGCTGTACCAGGCTGGAGTCATCACTGAAGACATAAAACAGTTGGGACCCACTAGGATCTGAGTGTACAAGGTACAGATGTCACTAACTCTTCCTTCCTCTTGCCCTTGTAGAAAGCAAGGAAGGCCCAGCGCTGCCCACCTGGGCCATCGTCCTGCTGGCAGTCGCCTTTTCCTTGCTCTTGATCCTGATCATTGCTCTGATTATAATATTCTGTTGCTGTTGGGACCGCAGGAGAGAAAAGGAAGGTATTCTTCTTTCATATCTGTTTCTGTGGGGTTTTGAATCTGATACAAGCTGTTGAAGTAAGTTTACCAACTTCTTCGGAAGATGAGTTCCACCATAATGAGATGTCACAGTGCCCTGGCAGATGGCTATCATCACATCACATAGGCAAAGGCCGAGAGCTGGCAAGGGAAACCCGCACATTGTTGGCTGGAATGTGAGTAGGTATGGCCACCATAGAGAACAGTATAGGGGTTCTTCAGAGTCTAAAGTTCAGTTACATGTGATCCAGCTCTCCCACTGCTGGATGGACATCCATAGGAAATGAAGCAAGTGTGTCAGAGACATGTATGCCTTCCCATGTTCATGATAGCTAAGATATAGAAACAGGCTGAGTGTCCATCAACTGATGAATGTGTAAAAGCAGTGCTTCATGCATACACACACACACACACACACACACACACACACGCATGTGTGTGTGTATCTACAGATATGAATGTACACATATATACATATGCATACATCCATGCCCATATTTATGCACAAGCACATATACACACAGTCACACACATGCATATATACATATACACATACATACATAGATACATACATGTATACATATACACATGCATATATAAACACATATATACATGAATACATATGTGCACACACACATATACATGCACACATATACATATACATTGTCTTAATGTTTTACTGCTGTGAACAAACACCATGAATAAGGAAAGTCTTATAAGAACAACATTTAATTGGGGCTGCTTTACAGGTTCAGAGGTTCAGTCCCTTATCATCAAGGTGGGAGCAGGTCAGCATCCAGGCAGGCATGGTGCAAGAGGAGCTGAGACTTCTACATTTTCATCTGAAGGCTGATAACAGAATACTGCTTCCAGGCAGCTTGGGCTAGGGTATTAAAGCCCATGCCCACAGTAACACATCTTCTCCAACAAGGCCACACCTAGTGCAACAAGTGTACACCTTCTGATAGTGCCTTTCTCTGGGTCAAGCATATTCAAACCATCACATACACATGCACACACACACACACACACACACACACACACACTTACTTTTTTCATATGGGGGCTATCATTTAGCCTTTAAAATGTGTAAATCCTGTTTTTTGGGGTAACACAATGATGTAGAATACACTAAGAGAAATGACTCAGTTACAGAAAGACAAGTGTGGTGTGATCTTGCTTGTCTGTGGCACACTCCACAATCGGATGCACAGAAACAAAGCACAGAAAGTTTCTAGAGGTGGGGATGAGGAACTGGGACAGTGGAATGGCAGTTTCTAGAGGTGAGGTGAGGAGCTGGGAAATGCTGGTTAAAGGACACAAGGCTTTGGTTAGAGCAAGTGTGTTCTGGAAAGTCATATTAGTAATGATATATCATGGATTCAACATAGATCCTAAATGTGTGCTGTATAAAAGGTGACTGGTGTATGAAATGATGGGTATGTAGATCAGCTCCATCTCATAATCCCCCAGCACCTGCTCATATCAGCTTGTCACATGGTGCCTACAGATTTATATTCTTTTTAGCTTTCATTCTGCCTTAATGAGCTGGGGGTAATGGCAACATCACAAAACAGAACTGAAACCAAATGGGAGGCCTTCAGTCTTGGAAAGGATCCATGGGGTGCAGGGAAGAGAGGGCTGTTCCTCTAGGGCAATGCTTCTCAATCTTTGGGTTATGACCCCCTTGGGGAGGTCACATCAGATATTCTGCATATCAGATATTTACATTATGATTCATACAGTAGCAAGATTACAGTCATGAAGTAGCAATGAAAATAATTGTATGGTTGGGGTCACCACAACATGAGGACCTGAATAAAGGGTCACAGGACAGATATGCATGTGTATAATTGTGTGTGTGTGTGTGTGTGTGTGTGTGTGTGTCTGTGTGTGTCTGTGTGTGTATACAAGGATATAGTAGGGAACCAGTGCACTAGGACCTGTGGAACTCAGCCCAGAGACCAGGCTGTTCCCACACCTGAGAAGGTGATGATTTAGACTTTTATGCTAGCCTAAGTTACTGGACTCCTGTCCTTATTTGTAAGGACAGGCAACTGTGGTGATGTGTCATTTAGCATGCAATGGCTTTCCAATAACATTGGTCAGAACATGCCTCAGGGCAGTTTCCTATCCTGAGGTGTTCTAAATGTGCCAGTGTGGGCTTGTGAATGAGTCTGCAGAGACATCCCCAATGATGTAGAAGCTGATGCTGTTTTGAGGTCAGGTCTGGAATGACAGACGGTTTGTCCTAGAGTTTGACAGTTTAAAACTTGAGTGCATAATCATGATTTGACATGTGACAACCCAGAACTTTCTAAGTGCTGAATCTTTGTCTTTTTCTCTGATTTGAGCACTTTCTGCAGTTAAATTATTGTTTTGTAAGAGCAGAGATTTGGTGTCTGGGTGTCTGTCACTTGTCTTGCATTGTTAAGTTTGTGAGCACTTAGCGTGTGCACCAGGTGTGATCTACTGACTCTTTTCCACTGATCTTTCTCTCAGTGAGACATGCCAGAAATCATGCCAGGTCATTACAAGTTTACATATAAATTCAAATTATAAATTGAAATAGACATTTGTAACAAAGACTATTTACATGCATATCCATTAGAATTAATTATTTGGCTAAAAGTTTATCACCTGTCACAGCTCCACAGGTTCATGGAGAGTTAAAAACTATAACTAAGTTATTAGTGAAGTCTTGTACAGATAAACCCAGCCAATATATTATCTTATGTCCTAGCACCTATAATAAATGGTTAGTTGCCTTTTAATGACATTTGCTTAATAGTTTGGAATGTGCTCTGAGTAGTCGATGCCTGCTTACTATCAAAGAAGTTACCCAGTGACACATGGGAGACTTGCAGAGTTCTCATTGCAGTTTTGACTATCGGAAAGGACCTAGTAGCAGTTCCACTATAAAAGAGCTTAATAAATACTGATATAACTTTAGGAATTCTTATAGAATCATCATTAAGAATTAAAAAATTGTCTGTCTATATAGCATCACTACAAGACAGTGCCCCTTTGTTGTTCTGCAGAGATCTGTTCAAAAGGGGTGATTGTTATATATGTTTAATAATAACAGGAAAAGCATATTAGTAGCAGGAATCTTTCCTAAAGTGATTTTCTTCTGGGCATTGCCTATTAGAGCAAATCCATCGTGGATTATTAATCCAAGGTGGATCATCTCCAGAAGATCACTTGCTAATTTTTAGCTTGTCCTTTTTCTGCTCCTGACAATATAACTTCTGGGTGGAAGGCCCATGCCAGTGTGAGCTTCTTTCCCTGTCTTGTTTGCAATAGGCCTAGGTTGGGCCTGTGAACAGAGACTGGCCACAACCCACTTAGAATGCTTGCCCTAATGTCATCATGTCAGATATGACTGCAGTGAGATTGTTCTGCATATTAACATAATTGTAAAATTCAGTGTCCTGAGTTTTCTCAATATGATAATTTCAATCAATAAAATGTGTTTTCCTGACCCTCTGCTGGTTAACTGAAAATTGACTGAGGATGGTGGAGGGTCCTGCTCATCCTTCACAGAGGTCTTGGGATGGCAGTGTAGAGAGAAAGATCCAAACCCCTCACCCATTGCACCTGAGTGGGACCATGTGGCTTGTCTCACTATTGGAGGGTTTTGATGGAAAGAGATCAGAGATCCTTGCAATTCAGATAAAAGAATTGCTGAGTTTAGTTTGAGACCTGAATCAGATGATGTTATTAGAATGAAAATAGGTGAGACTATTACCTAAAAAAAAATAAGGAAAATGGATATTGTCTAGACCTCAGCTGAGCTTGGCATGTGGAAGGTTTGGTTGTGAGAGTGAGGTTGTAAAGAAACAAGGGCTCTGTACACAGACTTGGTGTGTGGCTTAAAGTTTTAGATCCTGAATTCCCTCTAGTCTAAAAGTCCACAGATTGGGACCTTTAGCCATGGAAGGAATAGTAGTAGTAGTAGTAGTAGTAGTAGTAGTAGTATGTGTGTGTGTGTGTCTGTGCATGTGTGTGTGTGTGTCTATAGGACTAAGGATAGGGGGTGAGAGGCAACAGAGTCACGAGATAAATCCTGGGAACCAGACTTTGGAGACCAGCATCAGGGTGCAGATCTGAGTTTATTACACAGCACATAAGCTTATATACAGTATTTGAACCAATCCCAAGACCCTAAATCACTGGCAAATCAAATCTTGCCACACAGTCACCATGTCCAATGAAAGCCCTGCCTGATAAGGTTACTCAGAAGGAGTGCGGGGAGCTCTTCACCTGTTAGGACTTCTGTGTCAGGACATCCTTGAAGACTGGGAAGCAGCCACCACTCTGGCTTTGGTTTCTTTATGCTGTCACACTCATGTTTCTGAAGCCATTTTAGATCTACCTTTAATACCTTGCATGGCAGATCAGGACTCTTCAAGGATTTGCAGGAGCCTTTGGTGCCTCGCTCCCCTTCCCACTTTTTGCTTCACAAAGTTGACCCCCACATCCCACGTGTGTGTGTGTGTGTGTGTGTGTGTGTGTGTATGTAATGTGTGGCAGTGGTCTGAACTGACACTATTTGTACACGAACTTGTACATGAACTTGATTGAAAATGGATCTTAACACTGAGGAACTCAGATGTAGACACAAAGGTTCCTTCTTTGTTAAGGTTCCATAGCACTACTGTCTAAGTCAGAGGAGAGTATGCTTTGAGAATACAGTTCTGCTGGGCTGGCATGCAGCGAGCATCCAGTTGGTGTGGAGAGATATGATTAGCCAGTGATTTAGGGTCTTGAGATTGGTTCAAACACTGTGTATAAGCTTATATGCTGTGCAATAAACTCAGATCTGCAGCCTTATGTTGGTCTCTAAACTAGTGGCTGGCTTGGTTACTTAGAGCCTTTCTTGGTGCTGGAACTTTGTAGCTACTTTGTTTCCAACCCAATTACTGGGTAAAAGAAATCTCAACTCAATAAGGAACAATAAAAGCTATAAGCCTAGATTGGGCAGATCTCCCACTACACTACTCTTTTCCCATCTATGTTATCCCATAATACTTGCAGTTTGTCCAGGCCAAGAGCTCTTCTCTCTCCAGCCTCTCTGTGGATCTGATCCTTGTAACTCCTTCCCCTTCCCTTCCATCCTCTGTCGCTCCTCCCCTTTTCCGTTGATCCTTTTCTCCTCCCCCACACCCTCAGCTCCTCCTTCTTCCTCCTGCCCAATCATTGGCTCAAGCCTTTATTTGAAAAGTTAAGGTGGGGAGAAGGTTCACAAGGCAATTCCTTGTCTGTAGCCCCTCCCAGGAGTGGAATTAGCATCAAAATACAAGCCCAGGGCTATCCACAACACAACTTGTATAATTCTTAGATATCAAACTCAATTAGTATTCACTAGTTACATGGGGGGCATCTACTATCTTTCAAGTACCTACAGAGTATTTATTTTTCTGATATTGAACCTATTTTCCTTGGGCTTAATCATTTAGTAATTCAGTGTAGGGTCACTTTGAATACAAACTGGGTCTGTGTGAAGTTTGTCAAAGTCAGGGAGTCAATTAAAAAATCAGGGAAAATTTATTTTTAGAACCCCTATCCTTGTTTTGCTAATGGGGCTTTCTCTTCCTCCTTATTTTTCAGAATCTACATACCACAATGAAATAAGGTAAGAAAGGTAAAATGGAAAGGTAAGTCAGAAGCAGGGGACTACAGGGCATGAAGGTTTATGGCACTCAATAAGTACTGATATAGAATGCTCTGAAAAACATACCAATTACAAATTCATAAAGCAACCCTACTTGTAGAATAACAGAGACCAATACAGATAGGTGAACTGTACCCTTATCACCTGACATTTGCAGTTCTCCCCACAAGAGGACACTGTGCACTGTGACTGTTGGCTGTTGTCCTGCCTCCATTAAGTCGGGCACCTGCAGAGGTTGCACTTGGACTTGAGGGGTGTTGCAGGACAGCAAACCAAGCCAGACAGATGCCTATAAGGCATGTGGTATTGCTCTAGTAGAAAAATTAGGCATGGTTAGTGGCTTGTCCCAGCACTGAGAAGACAGGAGTGAAAACTGTCTCCATTCCCATAACCGTCCACAGTGGCTGCAACTGAGTCCAGATTCACAGGAATACACAATAGCTAGTGTGTTCACAGGAACACATGATAGCCAGTGTGTTCAGAGGAATACATGGTAGCCAGTGTGTTCACAGGAATGTATGATAGTAGGTGTGTTCACAGGAATACATGGTAGCAGGTGTGTTCAGAGGAACACATGGTAGCAAGTGTGTTCACAGGAATGTATGATAGTAGGTGTGTTCACAGGAATACATGGTAGCAGGTGTGTTCACAGGAACACATGGTAGCAAGTGTGTTCACAGGAACACATGGTAGCAGGTGTGTTCGCAGGAATACATGGTAGCCAGCGTGTTCATGGGAATACATAGTAGTTTCTGTGATATATGTGATATTGCCAGAATCACATAGTGATCCAGGGTGTTTAGACACAGTTTAGTTGAAGATGTCTGCAGCCACATCTAGTATAAGGTATTTATTAGATAATATATTCTGGCGTTTCTCTTGACGATGGTTGCCAGGGGTTTGAAGTCTGGACTGTAAGCAGAGCAGGGTCAATTGTCACCACAGCCTTCTATTCTGTTCTCAGGATTTGAGGATTTCAAGGTCCAGTAGAGCAACCCAGAGTTATTTGGCAAAATGGTGAAGAATAACAATAGGAATGTATAGCCACACAGGTAGCCATGACAACAGAATGACAGCTAAGACCCCCCTCTCTGACACATACAGCCAGGTGCTGTTAGGAGCTTTGCAGGGTTCCAATCTTACTGGTTTCTCACCATGGAATTATAGACCGTTTCCACCTTGTGCCTGAGGACACTGAGACAGAAGACTGATAATCTCTGATGTTTCCCCTGTGAAGCTTCAGGGATGTAGACAGGGCAGCTGGCCCCAGGTCCAGGTTCCTCGTCTATGTGCAGCTCCAGGTTGAAGACAGGTTGGCTTGTCCTGGGCATGGCACACAGCTCACTGCCTGGCCATGTCTTCCAGTCTTTCCCCTTCTATTTGTCTAGGCTTCTGTCTCCAGCTACCTACAATTTTTGCATCAAAATAGCCAAACACATTTTTTTTGATGATTCTGTACACGCTTAGTATAGAAAAGAAGTTAAAATACAGATAAGTCTGGGGAACAATGTTAATGTCACCTGTAGATCCATTGCCTAGAGCTAATTACTGGTACCTATGTTTGTGTTTGCTTATATGTATGAGTATGTCCCTGGATATAAACAGAGATGTATGTGCAGGCATTTTGTACAATCTGGACCAAAGCAACCATTATCTTACAGTGTGTTCTTTCTTGCCTGACACTATTTTGAAGATAGTTTCTGTTTACAAATACTTGCCTAACAAATAGCACTTTAGTCTGGTCATTTCTTTTTCTTTAGATGGTTTTATTTCATTTGTTTTATAAGAGGTGTGTATGTAGTTTTATTACCTCCTTTTTCTGCTTGAAAAACATAAACAAACAACTCAATATAACAGTATAGGAGTGAAAATAATTTTATTAGCAGGAGAGATGGCTCAGAGGTTAAGAGTACTTGCTGCTCTAGCACAGGACCTGAATCCAGCTCCCATGCCAGGCAGCACATGACCAACTCTAGATACCCCCTTTTCACCCCATGAGCACCTGCGGTCACATGCTCATACCCCCTCCACTCCCCCCATGCATACATAGACATATACGCTTAACTTGAAACATCTTTAAACATTATTTTTTTTAGTACCGATTTGTCTTACAAAGTGATGAATCTCATGACATTTTTATTCACAAATGTAAGTGCGTGAAAAGTGTATTTACACAGTATGATTGATGTTCTCAATTACTTGAGCTGCGGTCTCTGCCCCTATTCAGAACTAGTGAGTCTGTAGTCCCACAAAGCTCTTCTCCGGCCTGCCTTGGAGCCTTGTCTCCCCATCCGCCAAAGGCAACATCCCTCAGATATCTTTTCCCACACCTTAAAATTAGATCTATGTAAATGTCACAGAGACAAACATGCCTGCTCCCCAGAGCTTTGTACAGTGAGGCCCACCCACATTGTGTAATGTAGATGGAGATATTTTCCAATGATATAATGTTGTGCTCTTGCTGTCTGTGGGGCTTGTCCTCCCAGCTTTCTGTGGGGCTTGGGCACAGTGTGTTCCAATGTCCTTGTGGAGAACTTGAATGCCCATCTCGTTCAGAGTTCTGTGCCATCCCTGAAACAATGAGAACCAGGCCCCAGGGAAGGTATGTGTGTCTGTCTTTGGACAATCACCACAATGGCCAAGAGAGCCCAGTGGGCACTGTCTCCCTGAGTATGAGTGAACTCTTATCTATCACAATTTTATGGGCAGCATGGAAGTCCTTCACTGGCTTATATTGGCCCCTGTGTTGTCTGTGGCTCAGGCGTGGGCTGCCTCTCAGGCATACCTTTGTATATATCATGATTGTTTCCTCGGCAGATGTTCTTAGGAGCTGAGTCTGAATACTCTCCATTATCTGGCTCTTCATTATAAAGCTATGCCAGACTTTGCTTTGTTTGGGGACCAACCTACTTTTTGTATAAAGGAATATACAGTAAATACTTTTGGTTTTGCCAGCCATAAAGTCTTTGTCCCAGCAACCACTGAGTTGTGTTGTTGTGACATGAAGGCAGCACCGGAAACTGTGATAGCAGGTGGGTGTCTCCGTGTGTCAGTGACAGATGGCAGAATCATTGGGCCCAGGGGTCATAGGTTACTGATCCCCTCACTTTACTTAGCAGCTTCTAGGAGCGGAGTACTTACTGCAGGCTGAGCTGAGCCTGCTGTGATGAGCCCTCTTTCCCTCTCACTGGCACGCATGGATACCCAGGCTGTCCACCTCTACTCAAGAAGGTTGTAACCAGAACGGTCTAATTCCAGGAAATCTACAAACGTGAAGACATACAAAGAAGATCCTGAGACAAGGTTAAAGAGTGGAAAGGAAAACTACGGGTATTGTTCGGACGAAACAAAGGCTGCACGTGAGTACCAGGCGGGGCACAGGAAAACTATAGGGAAGATGTACAGGAAAACTACAGGCTGACATCACTAGTCTCTCAAGCAGGAAAATCTAGACCCTTGGAGCAATCACTGTTTGGATAGATTTTTTTTTAGGAGAAGTTTTAGAATTAAGAGTAGTCTAGGAATAGATTTAGCAATAAAGATCTTACTCTCTGAATGTTAAAAAGATAGAACTTTTAAGGCTTTTTCCCTCTCCTGTAATTTTTCTTTAAAAATTATCAGATGGCCCTTTAACTTACTGCAGGTAACTTCTTCCTAATTTAACCCAATTCGAGTACAAGAGACACATAGTACTCTGGTCCCCGTCAGCAGATGGGATGATTGTTGGAAGGCTAAACTTCTTTGAGCAGCCTTTGTGCAGAGTCTCATTTCATGAGACTAAGTCATGTAGTCACTATGAGGTGGGGACTCTCTGTAGGCAATGCTACAGTGATGGACTTTGAAAGGATGAAACGAGAAAGAGGCACACTCCGTTCCTTACACCTGGAAAGGGAGTCCCAGCCATGTGGGCTGGCAAAATGAGCCCCAAGGGGAGGCCCTTGCCAGGCGGCCCTTGCTGAGATTGGGGCTCTGGTTTCCAGTATCCCCATTCTCCAGATGCTTCCCTTGTGCACCTGAGATTCCACATGACATTAAGGAGTTCCCCAAAGCATGGACTTCTGCACCTGTAAACACCCAACTTCTTCTAGGATTTCTTGCCGTTGTAAATTCACTAATATTTTGGGCATTTCACAAATAATGTGATCAAAATCATGCCTTAAACCTCACCTCTCTGCCTCAAACCCCCGCCTTGCCCTGTGTTTATTTTCCTTGGTCAGTCACCAAAGCTGTGGGTCATCTTGTGTCTAGATAAGACCAATGTGTAAAGGAGCTGCACTTTTAAGTCAGTTTTCTACGTTTTTATAGCACATGCATAAAGCACTGAGGATTTAGACTTATGTAAAGAGAAACAACCAAGTATCCACAGTACCATTATCGTCTTTCCATCACCCGTAGAATTCTGAGCCTACAGCAAAGATGAGGAAGAAACATTCATTTTAGTTTCACAGGCTTGGACCTATGGTGAGCAGAGCATCTTGGAGCAGAGTACTTACTTCATGGTGCTAGGAAACAAAGAGAGAGACAGGAGTAGGCCAGGGCCCTACCTTCTCCTTGAGGCTATCTTCCCTATGACATAGCCTCTTCCCACTAGGCTACCCCCCTTAAGGACTCTTTACTTCTAGTAGTTCCAAATCTTTAGTCCACGGGCCTGGAGGGGCATTCTGGATCTAAACTATAGAAATTATTTTATGCCAGAACTACATAGGAGCACATGTGCTTAGTTATTAGAATATACAATCTTAGCAGCCTTATTTATAATAGCCAGAAGTTGGAAGGAGCCCAGATGTCCCTCAAAGGAGGAATGGATACAGAAAATGTGGTATATTTATATAGTGGAATACTACTCAGCAATTAAAAACAATGAATTCATGCAATTTGTAGGCAAATGGTTGGATCTGGAAAATATCCTAAGTGATTTAACCCAATCACAAAAGAATACACATGAAATGCAATCACTGATAAGTGGATATTAATGAGCCCAAAAGCTCTGAATACTCAAGACACAATTAGCAAATCAAAGGATTCCCAAGAAGAAGGAAGGAAAGGACCCTGGTCCTGAAAAGACTGGATACAGATTTGTAGGAGAGCATCAGAACAGAGAAATGGGGGGGTGATTGGGGAATAGTTAGGGGGGAGAGGACTTATGGGACATATGGTGGGGGGGAACTGGGAAAGGGGAAAGCCTTTGGAATGTAAACAAAGAATATAGAAAATAAAGAAAAATGAAGAAGAAAAAAAAGTATTATTAAGTGATTAAAAATAAGAATAAAAAACAGCAAGGAATTAAAAAAAATCCTATTGCACTGAAAAATTCTCTTTCAGAGATTGCTTCTCTCCCTCCTAAATCTGCTGAAGTCAGCCTTCCAGAACAACGCAGCAGTAACCTTCCTTACCAGGTATTGTAGAATACTTTGTATATTTTTTCTTCCATTTAAAAAGGACCTTGTGGTAGGCACACGCTGAAAATTCACTGTGGAAGAAGCAGACATCCTGTCAGGAATGGGGTGCAGAGAGGAAGTATCTCTTGCTTTCCTTTGGCTATGACTGTAAGTCTAGTCTGGCGGTTTGAAAGGATGTACTCTGACTGGGGAGACACTGATCTGAGCTAGCAAAGTCGTGAGCGACATGCAACTTGCTGTTTGTTCTCTTTGATGGAGTCTCTAAGACCTGAGCTAGCTCTGCTGTCCTGGCTGCCTTGGAATCTACATAATCTCTACCTGCACTGGGACCTTGGGCCATTTGACTCATGGAAGGATGCTGGGCGCTAGGTTTGAAAGACAGGAGAATAATGGTCTGCTGTGGATGTAAGGTCTGTGGCCATGAGGTTGAGAGTGGGGAAGATCCTGTTGAGACTGGAGTTTGGGTAGAGAAAAGAAGATGTCTGAAACCTCTTAGAGGTTGGAGCTGTCACTGACAGATTCCTGAGAGACAGGGTTTGGGTACAAAGAGCAAATGTGGAATGCTTCTGAGGTTCCCCTTAGACATCATCATGGAGATTCAGTGTGCAGTTGAATGTGTAAGTCAGTAGTATTTGATGCACAATAATTAAACTGCCAACTGGGAACTGTGAGAACACAGTATACTCATTTTCTAATAGAGTTAGCACTGGTTGTCGTACATGTGTGAGTTGGAGTTAATATGCAGAAAAGATTTTTACATGTGAAAAATTGGCAAAACATAACCAGCAACTTTCTCTGTCCCATACAAGTGAATTCCTAGAAAGATGAACCCCAGCGGATCCCACCCGATCTCCCCAGTTAGGACGAATGCTCTTCTCTTTTAGGAAAAGATCCTTCCTCAGATCTCCAAATCACTCACTGGATGGTTTGATATGTGCAGTGACTGCTGTTGGCTTGTGGAGGTGGCATCTAGTGTGTTTGTTTTTGGGTCCCTGATTATTCTTTTTGGACACATGGATTGACTTAGATTTCCTGGTAGCTGTAGGCTGTGTTTTTTCTCCTTGTCTCTGGGATCCAGCTGCCTACATGCATTCTGCCATTGACACAGACCTTTCAGGCTTTAAGTGGGTAGGAGACTCTGATGCTCAGTTAGATAGCTTGGAAACTTAAGTCATGTTAGGGGGACACAGGAAGCCAGCAGAGGATACAGGGGGCACTGTGGTACAAATGAAGGTGGGCCTCAGTGAGAGAGTACTAGCATCTAGTACACACAGTAGTCATTTCCTCCGGCTAAGTAGCAGGAAAACAAAGAACTCAGTTTTTCTCAGTAAAGCAGATCCTGGGCTTGTACATCCTTGGATGGATCTGGAGCTTTAGAAGTGGGGGAAAAGAGACAGGGTTTCTTTAGAAGCACTGGCCTAGTGACCAAGAGGTAGCAGATAAAGGGAACAATGGGCAGGCTTTGGGGAGTATTGTATGTCCAGTCTTGGTAGCTCTACCTGGGTAGGATCATGGGTTGATAAGGACAGGTGGCTGAGGGGCTCCCTGCCACCCAGCTGCAAGCCAGATGTGTGAGATACTCTTCTTGTTTTGACAGAATGCCTAGTAAAAGCAAAGACAGAACATTGTAGCACTTCAATCACTATAGTACTTCAAACATTGTAGCACTTCATGAAGGCCAGCTCCCTCATCTCAACCGAGTCTAGGAATCTCTGGATGGTGATGAGCAGTGTTTCTCAGAGCTTTTGTCTCCTGTAAGGATGTTATAGTCTGTGTACCCTCCATTCTCCAGCCCTTTTCCATCCAGCACTGATCTGTGTAGGGAAGATGGCCAAGAGTGTTCATGCTCCCTTCTGAGGCTTCAGTGTGGCTCCAGTTTGTCACAGCCCCCTCATATTACTACAAAGGCATTTCTTTACATGTGCTGGCCTCCAGCTCTTCTCCAGCTTAGGATGCTGGCTAGTTAGAGTTCAGGGTTGTCTACAAGCTGTACTGTTTTGAGGACCCACCCTACTCCTCCATTCAGATCACAGGCTGAAAAGGCTCTAGTCTAAACTGAGCTCTGTATCTGTGAGCCAGCCTGCAGCCAGTGCTCTTCCTCATTTGGGTTGCCGGGGAGCTGCATTGGACCAGATAAATGGCTTATCCAAAGAGACACGGTACCACTGGCAACAGAGGCTCCTGCTTGTTGCTAATAGGACTCGGAGCAGGCAAAGCTTGGTTCTGTAAGCAGCACAGCAACTGCCAAGCAGGAGCTCAGGGCTACATACAGCTCAAGAGACGGCAGTGTTTGGGGCTATTCGGAGGTTTCCTATCAATGCCCCAGTTTCCAGTTACCTCTGAGCTTCACGCACCCGAATCTCCATCTCCAGGCTGGTGGGGTCTGCTACATATGCATCTTTACCCTGGACCATGTGGCATGATTCTAATCACAGCCTATGTCCAGCAGTTACCCTGTAGCAGGCTCACTTTTGGAAGGCCGAGAGACCCCATCTTCTGATGGAATAGCTCTCATGACTCTTTTCTGTTCCATGTCTTTCCAGTTGAAGTCCAGAGTGCTGTTGTCCACTGCCATGGAGAAGGCATGTGGGGGTGGGGGTGATGCTCTTCTGATAGTTTCAGTGCAGAGTCCTTGTAAGACTTCAGAAGGGTAAGAATTGCCACAGGGACAGAGTGTTAGGGGGCTGGAGGGGTGCCCCCACAGAAAGCCTGCCACTGTGGTCTGAATCTTAAGGACAGTAGCTGCCATGGATTGCCACAGAGGATGAAAAGCTCTATCAATGGTGCAAGATATAGACTTTCAGAACTGCTTAACCCCCCCCCCCATTGCCTAGAGCTCCTTTTTGTTCAACCCCATGTGTGGGGTCTTCCTAGAATATTGGAATGTTAAAGATTTATTTGTTTTATATGTATGAGTGTTTTGCCCGTGTGTGTGTGTGTGTGTGTGTGTGTGTGTGTGTCTTGTATGTGCAGAGCCATCAGAGAAACCAGAATAGGGTGTCAGAACTCATGGAAGTGATGTTATGGATGATGGTGAGCTGCTCTATAGTTATGAGGAATGGGATTTGGGTACTCTATGAGAGCAGCATCTTCTCCTAATCACCGTGCCCTCTCTTTGGCTCCAGGGGGTTTCTGTCTTAGGAATTTATACTCCCAATTCATGTTATACCATGATAGAAATATGGGGGTGTGTATCCAAATGCTGAACACTTGAATTCCTAAAGAATGCTGGCTGAATACGAGGTATGCATGGCACCTATAGAAACCTGTGCCTGGTTCCCTGGTAAATCAATGCAGCATATACAAGAAGCACTTGGGGTGCTTGTGCAAGCCCTTAGGGCTCTTCCAGAAGGCCTAGACAAGAGCAAGACTAAGAACTTGCATTTTTACATGTTCCTCAGGTGACCTGCTTAGGGAAAACGTTCTTGTAGACACAGGCAGCCTATTTGTAAGGCAGTGTCCTCTCTGAGTTCTCGGAGGCTGCCTAAGCTGTCCCTCGCGTACCCACAGCAGTGAGCTTCTTATGCTTCTGGGTGTGGTGATCAGCACCAAGCACAAGGAATCAAGGATCAAACACCACCCCCCCATCTGCAGCAGAGGTTTTTTCTTTTTCAGTCTCTAGTGTTTTAGATGTGTCCTAAGACATACCACATCCAATATGGCTAGAAGCATAAGATTTTAGGCTGTAGAAACCAGCTCAAGCATTAAATGTCTACAAGAGTTGGAAGGGAAAAAGAGATTATCAGAATGGACACATGCCAAGCATGACCCCTCTTCAGTGCTGGCTTCTGTCATGATGGGGTGTGTGGATAGGGTATGGAACGTGGCCACTGATTATTAAGTAAGAGCTTGTCATAGTGGTAGATGGAGCTCAGGTATACCATGATTGACACATCTTAGGCCAGAGCTCACAGGCTTTAAATGTTTTCTGTAAATCACCATCAGCTCATGGGACAGCGAGCCTTTTCTATTTTGGTCTAAAACCATGGGCTTTATGAATGCCTTCTACCTAGATAAGTATGCAACAGAAATGACCATCTTTTCTTCTCCTCTTCTGGGGCCTTCATTTGCGGTCAGTCAAGTTCTCTCTCTCTCTCTCTCTCTCTCTCTCTCTCTCTCTCTCTCAGCAATTCTGTCTCTTTACCATTCCGTTTTTCGAGGGCATATGAATGTTTCATAACCCAGCATGTGCCTTCCCCACTAATCCATTTCCCCTGTTGAGATAAACAGAAATAAACCTGTGATAAATTTAGCAAGCGGCAGTGCATTTGTGCACCCCAGCAGCGTAAACAGAGGCAAACAACTGCAAAAGCCTCCAACACTCCCAGCAGAAGGAGCCCTCCAGAGACACACCCCCCCCCCCCAGCAAGACACACCACCCCGACAGGCAGGCTTCCTTTCCTCATTGGGAGTCTATGAATGAAAGCCACACAGCCAGGAGCTTGAAACTCTTCCCACCCAAGATCTACAATGTTCCACTGCAGCTGAATAATTCATCCTGCCCCACTGCATTATTTAAGACGTTCGATAACATTCACCGTGCCCTGCAGTCTGAACTGCTACCCTCAGGGCAGGCAGGGAAAATGGGTTGTACATAACTTCTTTGCTGTTGAGACAGGGTCTCACTGTGTGGTTTGGAGTAGTTTGAATTCATGATCCTCTTGCCTCAGTCTCCCAGGTTGATGGGCACATGTTAGACTTGTACTCACATCCTCTTGGGATGATGTCACTGGCCAGGGTTAGTCTAGAAGGATTCTGAATGAGAAACCAGTATCACATGAAGCTGCAGGAGACACAGGGGTGGTGGATTTCAGGTCAGTGCTTCCATTTTGCTTTTGTTCTTTTAGAAGGAATGTGTGTTATTTGAAGATGCCCATAGATATGTTTAAAAAGAAAAACACCTACCAGGTAAAGCAAAAACTTCCATAGGGAGATTAGAAAACAAAACAAAACACAGAATCTTTGCATCTGTAACTTGGTTTGGTAAAAGTGAGTCTTGGATTCTTGGAATGAGCTTGCTCCTCGGGCTTGGAAAGCATGCAGAGTGTGTGTTGCAGAAGAAAAAGAGGGAGAGGGCATGTCTCATCCCTGTTCCCTCGTGCATCTTCCCAGGTGAGTGCCTCTCAGGTGAGCACAGTGCCTGAGAGGCCGAGCAAGAGAGCACACTGACAATTCTATCTTTGTTACCAGGAACTCAATAATCATCGGCCCAGCCCAGCAACTCATCCGCGGGTTTCCTTTGACATCGCCAGTCCTCAGAAGGTCAGAAATGTGACTTTAGTGTAATAAAGACTTCTCATGTCTATACTTTGTGCACACCCACCACGTCAACTCCATTCTGTTCTATATCCTGAGACCGGGTCTCAGTTTTACCAAAGAGGCTGCATCAGAGTCACTGGAGCTGATGTTTTATAGTGACAGGAGGAACTGGTTTTCCTACATTCCAAGAAGAATTTGATTTTGAGATGTATCATGGTTTTGGTGAATTCCTCAAGATGGCCAAGTAAGACCTGAGGGTCTGTCATGGTGACATTCCTCATGACTTGACACCCCTGCTAATCCAACAAAGGGCAGATATAGGTTCTGCCATGACCTTCAAAATGCTTCTGTTGGCTGAGATCATGGTAATAAGGTCTTAGTGTTTCACGGCTATGGACATTGCTGAACACTGTTACAGAACCAAGAGCCTAACAGCTACAATCAACTGTATCTTGTAAGTAACTGACAACTGGAGCTCAGGGATGCAGTAAGAGGAGAGGCAGTGTCAGTGTGCATGTCCCGATGCTGTCCAAAAGACAGTCCTATGTGCTCCCTGGTCCTGGTCACCATGGCTGTGGGTGAATTAGGTGTGGATTCTGCCTGATGAGGGACAAAGCTTACATTCTGCCAGCATCATGAAAGAACTGGAAAGAGATATATACTTTTTAATAAACAAATGAAAAGCCAAACACCTTGTATTATTTTTTTCTATCATTGCATTTTTTAATTTATCCTTTGAGACTTTCATAGGTGGACACAGTGTGCTTTTATCCATTCTATGATGTTAAAACCTCCCTCGACTCTTCCCAGACCTCCCAACACCCCCATTCCAACTTCATAACTCTTCCTTTTCAACTGGTTCTGCTGTATATGGATGGCATGGTGTGGGCCTGCCCCCTGGAAAATGGACAACTTACCAGGGGCTTACACTGCTACATTGTAGTCCAACGATGAAAGAAGCCTAGACAGGAACTCAAGCAGGGCAGGAACCTGGAGGCAGGCGCTGATGCAGAGGCCATGGAGGGCGCTGCTTCCTTCCTTGCTTCTCATGGTTTGCTCAGCCTGATTCCTTATATAGTCCAGGGATGGAATGGGCTGGGCTCTCTCCCATCAATCACTTAAAAAATGCCCTACAGGTTTGTCTACAGCCTAATCTCAGGGAGATGTTTTCTTAATTGAGGCTCCTACCTCTCTGATGACCAAACTTGTGTTAAGTTGACATGAAACCATCCTGGACACCTTCCATGCTGTGATACTAACTGGCTGGGTCTTGCACAAGCCTTGTCCAGACAACCATGGCTGCTGTGAGTTCATGAGTGCAGCGGACCTGCTGGGTCCAGAAGGCAATGATGTTTTCCCAGTCTTCCCTGACATCCCCTCTTCTGTGATGGTCCCAGAGCCTTGGCCAGCGAGGGAATGATACAGTTGCCTGGTTTGGGTGAACACTCCACAGTCCACTCTTCTCTGCACATTGACGGATTATGAGTCTGTGTTAACTGCTGTCCACTGGATGAGGAGATACCCCTGGTGAGGGAGGGGTGAAAATTGGTGCCGCCTTATAAAATTATTATTTTATGTATATGGGTGTTTTCCTGCATTAATGCGTGCATATCGTGTGTGTGTGTGTGTGTGTGTGTGTGTGTGTGTGTGTGGTGGCCAGAAGAGGGCATCGCATCCACTAGAACTAGAATTAAAGACAGCTGTTAGCTGCCATGTGGATGCTGGGAAATGAACCTGAGTTCTCTGGAAGAGCAATCAATGTTCTTAACCACTGAGCCATCTCTCCATCCCTGGTGCTGCCTTTCTCAATGCTAAGATTTGGGTGGTAATTCAAACAATTACAGCATTTAGAAATGAAGCAAATTTCAAGAAGGAAGTGAGGAGACCTCGGTGGCCCATCTTCATGTGTCTTCTCTTCATGTAAATTAACATGTATGTTAGTATTCAGGATGAAATCTCTGCCCTTTCCAAGTCACCTTTACATCTAGGTATGCTCAGTGAATTTCACTGCCTGCATCTGGTACACTAACATTTAACCCACAGGCAGGACCATTATTATCTTGAGATCCAAACGGGTTGGTACAGATTTCTCTGTGGGCTAGCAGTCACTCCCATAATTAACTATGCTACAGATAAGGTAGAATTTGGCTTTTGCCATATGTCAAGCCTATTCCTGCGAAGACTGAAAAATATCTGTTCACTTTAGATAGTGAACCCATATTGAGGCGGCTTACAGAAATGTGGGTGAGGGATTACTTACAGGAACAGAAATCACTTTGGGGCAGCATCACAAAAGCCTACCTCAGCATGGGCTCACAAGATCTGGAAACTTGAGTCTCACTGCATCACCTGCGGACAGCTCAAGAGGCTACAAAGTGTCCTTTCTAGGTTGTTGGGTTTATCTGAGCCTCTTGCAGGCAGCTCAGCTTTTCTGAGAGTAACTCTTGGCAGTCTCTACTGCTTATATACTCAGGCGAAAGAGGACCTAGTGAATCTGGTCAATTGCTGGGACTCCTTGGAACTGTTTTGAGTTGTTCATTTCCTGTCTTAAAAGCTTCACTGCCCGATGGAGTGTATCGCTCTTCTGACAACATCCTGTCTCAAGAAGTTTCCTTCTAAAATGGCAGGTTTTCATTGTGGAAGAGACTGCCAGCCAACCATAGATCCTAATGAATTCTGTAAAATCATTAAATGGAGGATCAGGATGGCATTCCTTGTCAGTCAGCACTCCTGCATGTTGCAGACTCACACAACACTACTTAAGGTTTTTAAAAAATGAAACAGGATACAAGATCTTTTCCCTCAACTACATCAGCCCACTTCAAATGGTCAATAGTCATCCATGGCTCGGCCCTACTGTACAGGCAGTCAGATGACAGGCTTTTATTGTTGAAGCAAACTCTGTTGGATAGAGATGTGTGTGTGTGTGTGTGTGTGTGTGTGTGTGTATGTGTGTGTGTGAGAGAGAGAGAGAGAGAGAGAGAGAGAGAGACTTGTAAATAACCTTGAAGTGTCTTGGGCTCTTTCACACAAACACAATCTGTGTTTTCTTCAGTGTGAAAGCCTGCAGTCGACCGGTTTCTATTTAGGGATCCCTAAAACCTCAAGGCAACTCTCAGCTCAATGTGGTGTTTTGCTGATGTGGTAAAAGTGTCTTTCACTCTGCGGACAGCTGAGACCGGCTCAGGAGGTTAGGGTGGGAGGAAGCAATCAGAAAATGACGCAGACAAGGTCGTTTCTCTAAAACATAGATGAGGGTCTCTGGTGAGGCATGAATGATAGAGGTACAAATCTAGCTAAATGAGCACTCCCTAAAGCCTTGTGCCATCAAATGCTGGCTAGGAGATGACCCCACTTGACTTCCTGGCTGGTTTTGAACTTGTCTCATCTTTCCAGGGCCTCCTGAAGTTGACTTAGAGCAGCAGGACTGAAGTGGTGATGCCAATCCCCGAGGATAGCGGGGAGCCTTTCCTCTGCTCTGTGTGGCCCTGACCTCAGAGCCATATTATCAGCATCTCGCCCTTGAGGTTGAAGTGTTTAGGATGCCTCAAGAGTGGGCAGTCCATCCTGTTTGAAAAATCCCCTCTTCTGTAGCTGACAAGCTCAGAGAAGGAAGGTGAGGGAAAGATTATAAATGGAGTCTCAGGAAGATGGAACACACCGAGGGTCACAGCAGGGAAAGGCTCTGATGTTCTTGGAGCAGGCAAGCTGAGAAGGCCTGAGAGGACTGACAGGGGAGTAGGGTTGGCTAGACTTGAACAGAGCAGGCTTTGTGGCCTTAAGCAGAGGGTCATAGACAAACCATGGGAATCTGCCCTGAACCAGCCCTAGCTGGAAGCCAGATGCCCTGTAATCTCATTGAGGTTGGAGTTAGTAGATAAGTCGGTCTCTGGGGAAGACTGAGCTGGGTGAGGTGGTGCACAATGGGTGTGGGTGGACAGGGAAGGTCCAGAAATCAAGGAATAGAGAGTGCATTTGTGAAGAAGGAAGGAAACACATTCTGCCTAGCAGCTGCACGACTCCTCTCCCTAAAGGATACACCACTTCCCTGAAGTGTACATCACCAGGCTGCCCTAGGCATGCACCTTCCTTGATGGAGTAACTCAGGCCCTTTGTTCACATACACAGAACATGGAGACAGAATGGCGATCCTCTGAGATCCCTCCTTACTTCAGAGATGTTCATGCAGTGTGGCCCAGTGCTTGGGACCAAAGCTTTCTTTTTAAGTATACATAACACCCTTCACCCTGGCAGTACTGAGGTGGATGTTTCCACAAGTGGCAAATGTTTGATTCCCTCCAGCTCAGCCTGGGGCCCTTGGGCACTGAGGCATTGACAAAAGTGTCTATAGTCTCTGGTGGGTGCTCGAGTCCTAAGCAGCTCCCATCATCTTCCCTATGCTGCTGAGAGCGTCTGCCATCTCTAAAAAGTGCAATGGGATAGTGAGCACTGGAGCCCTAGGCAGATCCAT
The DNA here is from genome assembly GCA_964023405.1 of Apodemus agrarius. Classification (NCBI taxonomy): domain Eukaryota; kingdom Metazoa; phylum Chordata; class Mammalia; order Rodentia; family Muridae; genus Apodemus; species Apodemus agrarius. The sequence continues at coordinate 1,765,853 of OZ030018.1, read as the reverse complement.
GAGGATTATTGCCCAGACAGCAGCTCCAGGCTGAGAGATTGATGTCTTACCTCTTAGTAATACAGAGAAACTTCCAGACAGTTCTGGTTAAGTTTGAGGGGGAATGTACGTAACCCAAAGGTGTTGTAACCAAAAGGCATTGAATATGCTTTTCTCTAGAAATGTAGTGTGTGTGTGTGTGTGTGTGTGTGTGTGTGTGTTACAGAATAGCTTCATTTGCAAACAGCCAGGCAACAGTTTAAAATTTCATGGACAATAAAGTAGTCCAACTAATAGAAGCAACTCTAAATAAAAAACTAATTTTAAAAACTGCAGGTGATGGAGTCCCCACCCTGACTTCAGAACGGACAAGTTGGAAAGTTAGGAGGAACAACACAGCAACTGAAGGCTTCTATCATGAAGGTAGCAAGGATGAAAGTTTTGTCTCCTTCCTGCCTCCTGGCAGCTTCATGGCTTGTGTGTGCATGCAGTTCTGTGTGCTGTGTGCCTGTGTATATGTATGAGTCTGTGCATGAGTAAGTATTTGACAGGTGTATGAATTGCATGTATATATATCGTAGGTATGTGTATGTGTACTATTGTTTATATAAGTGTATTTACATATATGGCATATGTACATTTTTGTGTGTTAGTATATGTGCTATGTATTTATGTGTATGTGTAAGCTCCAGTTTGCCACTGCAGATTCAGGTCCAAATTGCCTTCCTGGCCACCAGTCACAAGAGGTTCCTCTCTGTATACAAGGATGACAGCTGGCCAGGGCTGCTCTTTGTTTGAATGGCAGTCTTGGTGAGTGATGTCTTTCCTGTCCCTCTGACATACCCCTTCCATTGTTATTCCCAAGGACACCCTCCATCCAATTCCTCTGATTGTATATGTATATGTATATGTGTATGTGCATGTGCATGTATATGTATAGGTGTAGCTGTAGGTGTAGGTATAGATGTAGATGATGTATATGTATATGTAGATGATGTGTATGTGTGTGTATATGTATGTATATGTATATGAAGTATATGTATATGATAGATATGTAGATGATGTATATATAGATGATATATATGTATATAGATATGGATATGATGGATATGTATAATGATGGATATGCATATTTATGTATGTATGTATGTATGTATGTATCTATCTATCTATCTATCTATCTATCTATGTTTCAGCTCAGTCTTCATGTGGGTCTCCCACTGAAGCAGGGGCTGTCCCTAAAGCTGTTGCCTGTCTGTGGAATTCATTCCCCTAACTGGGCTGCTTTGTCTGGCCTCACTGGGAATAATATGTCTAGCCCTGCAGTGACTCAATGTGCCAGTGTCAGGGGGATACCCAGGGTAGGGACACCCCTTCAGAAGAGAGGGAGAGATGGGGATAGGGGAGGGACTATGTGAGGAGGGACCGGGAGTGGGGGCAGCAATCTAGATATAAAATGAATAAGCAAATTAATTAATGGGAAAATATATGTTCACTTTTTGTGTATGAGTGTTTTGCCTGCATGTATATATATGTACCACATGTATACCTGGTTTCCTTGGAAGCCTGAAGATGGTGCTGGATTCCCTAGAAATAAGTCATACAAAGTTATGAGCCACCATGTGGCCACAGGAAATTAAGCCTGGGGTCCTCTGCAAGTGTAGTAAGATCTCTGGATGCTGAACCATTTCTCCAGGCCCCTCCCATAAACTTTATCCTCAACACTCAGGCAGTTGTGTCTCCCTGACAGGATACTCACCATCCCTGCACCCTCCCAACTCCTGACTCAGCACCTGACACGTTAATGTCATCGTAAATGTCTCCTCCCTAGAGCTGGTAGCTAATGGCATAAATGTGAGGCTGGACAATTTTGTATTCAGTGTATGTTTTCCTATTCAATTCCCTGCAGGAAGGCAGGCTTCGTAATAGCCTGTCCTTGCGTGTTCTGATGCTGCTTGCAGTGGGGCAGGCACCTTCTGCATTGCCAGTGAATGCTCAGAGAAGATTCGCTACAAAAGCTCAGAGGCACGTGAGCATTGATTTTCCTTCTGGGCAGTGGCTTGGCTGCTTTAGGAATCTCTGTGTTTGTTCAGGACAGGCCACTCATTGGGTCCTTAGCTGCCAAAGCCTCTCAAGCCAGGGGACAGATGGGGCTGAAAGCCACACCTGTGAGTGAGAGGTCATTGCAGTGTTGGAGTGCCCCTCTTTGGAGTCAGGATGCCCACAGGAGCATATTGCAGAGGAAGGCTGGAGAGAAGTGACGGAGCCTGGGAGTATCCTCCTGTGGGGGCTGGGGTGTGGTGTCATGTCTGAGCATCTGAGAAACATGATCGTTGGCAGAGGTCTGGCTCATCTCCACATGCACCCAGGATGGTTTGATGTTTGCCCTTCCTTCCTTCCTTCCTTCCTTCCTTCCTTCCTTCCTTCCTTCCTTCCTTCCTTTTCTTCTTTCTTTTCTTTATCTCTTTCTTTCTTTCTTTCTTTCTTTCTTTCTTTCTTTCTTTCTTTCTTTCTTCCTCCCTCCCTCCTTCCCACCCCCACTCCCTCCTTCCTTTTCTTCTTATGGAACTCTAACTCAGAACACCCAATGTACCAGGCAAGAGCTGGACCTCTGAGCTAAGTCACCTATTTCTTTTTTTACTTTTTGTTACTTATTTATTCTTTAAAAATTTACTATCTTTGTCTATATGTGTGCAGGTCTGTGTGTGTGTATCCATGTAGGTACAAATGGATTCCTATGGAGGCCAGAAGAGGGCATCTTCTCCTGTGGAGCTGGAGTTACAGGTGGCTGTGAGCAGCCCATAAGAGCTGGGAACTGAACCAGGCCCTCTGCAAGAACAGTAAGCACGTTAATCTCCAAGTCATCTGTCGAGCCCCTTGATTTTTTATGTTGACACATAGTCTCACTAATTCACTCAGACTGGCCTTGAACTCTCACTGTAGCCCAGACAGGGCTTGAACACGCAGCCTTCCTGCCTGTGCCTCCCTGAGTAGCCAGGACTGCAAGCTTGTATCACTAGATCTGACAGATTTCTTAACAATTAACAGTGCTAGTAGTCACTTGCTTGGAAGGAAGCTTGTGATTCTTACACCTAAAAATACTTGCAAAATTGTCTTATGTCCCAAAGACATTACAAAGGTGGTAATCCTATTCATAACCACACATATCTCACTGTGTATACAAGTACAGAATGTTTGTCGCGTTTGAATTTTCTACATACATTAAAGAAAAAAAACTCAACAAGAACTGTTGGGCCTTTTGGTAAAGTGTAGCTAACAGCTGTGCCACAGAGGTATCTGAGTTGCTAACAGGACTTACTGAGAATTGCCAGGATTCACTGGAGACATCTGCTGATATGAAATGTAGGGCCACTGGCCACACCCTCTTCTTTCCCCTGCCTCTGTCTAGATGGCAACTTTTTTCATAGATATCTATACAAATTTTGCTGTGTCTTCTCTTGTCTAAACTCACTTTTCTGTCATCTGTGAACCTAGAAGATTGATCTCACCTCCATTATTTAAATACTACATGCCATATCCCGGCCCCAAGCATCCATCCACCCGATAGCTCAGAATCACGGATTTGTCTCTGTAAATCTATCAGTGATTCTGATTGCTCTCCCTCCCTTGCTCCTGTTATGCATCAGGAAACACAAAACAGAAATGATTAAAGAAAATCTAAACAGACCCCTAACCAAACCAAAAATACTTCCAAAAGTTACAGGGATTCATGCCCAACTCAAAGTATTTAATATGTGTCTTACGGTACAAGACAGTTGATTCAAGTGCCTGCTGCCAAAATGATCTGTGTTGTTTTGGAAAGCAGGGGAAAGCATCAATAAAATACATTTCTGTTATGCGAGCCTGCAAATACTGTAAGCGAAGTTTATATAAAAATTAAAAATTAATAGCTGAGGAGAGAGAGTAGCACGCTCTACAAAATGCTCCTTAAGCTGCCCTTCCGGTGACATTGTGTAGGGCATCCTGAGAGCACTGCGCTCTGGAACGGCTATCCACAGGTGCCCCCAGTCAGATGACTGGAGCTTTGAGAGAGGCTCTCTACTTTCCCTGGGGTGCAGCCTCTTGGGACCTCAGAAGTGTCATTCTGATAACGGCCAAAATGCTTGAGCGCCATTGTTCATGGACCGTTCACAGAAGCGGCAAGGTTAGCCAATACGCCCTGTTTGTCGGAGCTTGCTTTGGACATAAATAATATTCCTGTCTGCATAGAATGTCTAAGTTGTTGGTTTTGCTGGTGTTCAAAGCTTGGCTTAGTTTACAGTTGCATCTCTGTGAACTTGCATTTAGGAGCCAGAATGACCTGCTGCTGCTTCTCTGGTGTGTGGACTGTATGCGGATGTTTTTAAGATAGTGAAATTTATTAGAGAATCAGAGTTGTCACTTGGATGTAGTTACTGCATCACCTAGTGTATTGATTATGTGACCCCAGTGGTAGCAAAACTGATGAGATTAGCAGTGTGAGCTTCTCCTCCTTCAAAGAAGGTGGTTCTGGTAAGGAAGACCTCGGGGTAGGGAAACGGAGGCAGGAATGGTGACATTCGGGTGTGTAGGCTATCAACATAATGCCCAGGGCCAGTAAAGGTTGTCACTGTAGGTGTTGTGAGCCCAAGCCCAGCGGCACCATGGCAAGGAATACAGGCTGCTTCTAAGGCATGTCTGCTGAAAGGTCTGGAGGCCATAAGGAGGATGCTCTTCTGTTTTTCTTGACTGGGGGCATTAGCATCCCTTCCAAATGAGAAGACTCTGCAGCAGAGAGGGAAGACTCAAAGTGGCTGTCAAGGGAGATGCTACAAAGTGTGAGAGCTGTGTCTGAATGCCTTGCCCCAGCCACAGGTGGAAGATGTCCAGTCAGGATATGAGCGCCAGGTACCTCTGCTTCTGGGTATGGCACCCCACTTTCTTCTATCTGATCACTGGTCAGGCAAACAAAGAAGAGCTGAATGGGAGGCAGGAAAGCTACCCCTTCTGGTGCGATTTTAGACTTTCTGCTGTTATAGCAAATTGTGTGACATTGTAGTTCCTTTTGGATTCTGACGATTATAGGGAAACAAATTCACCAAGAAGGCAGAGAGTGACAGGCAGTCCACTTCAGATGATGTGCAGGGGTTCTTACAGGTCCGTAGGAGCAATGAGGTACACAAGCAAAAAATGTGGTGTACACACCCATTTACCTCTTCAGGACAAATGAGAGCAGGCACAACAGGGATCGGAACTAATGTAAGGTTTCATCCTCCCTGGACAATACACAACCCCTAACCTGAAAGTCCCAAGCACATGATGGTAAGAACATGAGCTAGAGCTGGCTGTGGCTTAGCATAGCCCTGCAGACTCCCAACTTCTCATTTTATCATTGAAATAAAAACAATGACATCTTCTGAGTAGGATCCTCAAATAAATCTGGAGTTTATGCCATTTAAAAGTCCAAAATACAGAACAGGTTAGAGCCAAGAGACTGAATAACAGAGAGTCATCTGTGCACATGTTTAAGTAAATTTTTTTTTTTTTTTTTTGGTTTTTAGAGACAGGGTTTCTCTGTGTAGCCCTGGCTGTCCTGGAACTCACTCTGTAGACCAGGCTGGCCTCGAACTCAGAAATCCGCCTGCCTCTGCCTCCCAAGTGCTGGGATTAAAGGCATGCGCCACCACAGTCCGGCTGTAAATGTTTTAAGAAGGAGGCTCTGAGCATCTTTACCAAGTAGTAAGGTCATGAGTGGGGTGAGGAGACTGATTGATCTGGTTTTATGGTGGTTTTAATAAGAACGACCTCCATTGGCTCCAACACTTGAATGCTTAATCATCAGGATATAGCACTAGTTGGAAGGACTAGGAGATGTATGTGGCCTTGTTGGAGGAAGTGTGTCACTGGGGGTGGGCTTTGAGGTTTCAAGCACCCAAGCCAGACCCAGATCTCCTGCTGCCTACAGATCTGGATGCAGAACTCTCAGCTACTTCTCCAGCAACAAGTCTGCCTGCATGTCACCATGCTTCCCAAGATAATGGACTTAAGCCAGGAGTGGTGGCGCACGCCTTTAATCCCAGCACTTGGGAGGCAGAGGCAGGCGGATTTCTGAGTTCGAGGCCAGCCTGTTCTACAGAGTGAGTTCCAGGACTGCCAGAGACACACAGAGAAACGCTGTCTCGAAAAACCAAAAAAAAAAAAAAAAAAAAAAAAAAAAAAAAAGATAATGGACTTAAGTCTATGAAACTGTAAGCCAGACCCAATTAGATGCTTTCCTTCCTAAGAGTTGCAGAGTTGCATAGTCATGATGTTTATTCACAGCAATACAACACTGACTAAGACAGGAGAATGGGGACACTTTTTAATGGTACTAAATCCTTTGTAAATTTGTCTCTTTAGGGTTGCTTAAGTCTAGGAAGAGATCATGATAAGATAGGGAATGGATATCCTGGGACACCAAAGCTGACTCAGAGAGGCAAGTGTGGTCAAGAGTAGATTGACGTGGTCACTGGGTTCTTTGCAGTGCCTGAATAATGAGTACAGAGAGATAAAGCATGCAATATAGAATCAGGAGAAGATTGGAAGAACAATTTTTGGGTGTTTGTTCTACACTGGTTCATCATGAAAGGGAAGGTGATGGAGATCATCAAGAAGAAAGACGAGGAAAAAGAGGAAAGAAAAACCCAGCATTCGGCAAAGGGTGGCCCCAGGGAAGCCCAAACAGTGGACAAGTGGCCTAGTAAGGAGCACTGGTGAACCAGATGGAGGTCGAAGAAAAGGTTATGAATGTGTCTACCCTTGCATCAATTCTTCCTCAGCTTATTCCAGCATGGATGATGGTCCCCAAGGTCCTTCTTAGGGAGAGCTTGCAAGGCCAGCTTCCCCTCCAAGTGCTTTGATCATGCACTAGCTCCTATCACTGAACCATGGAAGCAAAACACTAGAAGTAAAATCCAGTCTGATGGCTTGAACACACAGTGGAAATGTGTATGCACCTGAGGCTTGAAGCTGGTTTGCTTCCCAAACGCCTGCAGGGGTTCACACTTCCAAATCACATGCTGATGGCAGCAAGAGGGTAGAAACTTAATGTCAGTGTGGTGGCTAACACTGAGGCCTTTGGAAATTATTAAATCTGATGAAGTCATTAGATTGAAGCCTTCATGGTCATTTTGGTCACTGTATGAGAGAGAGAGAGAGAGAGAGAGAGAGAGAGAGAGAGAGAGAGATGATTTAGTTGAGGCAAAGAGGCTCACCACAGCCTGAGTACACTGCTTGACTTCCAGCCTTCTATGATAGTACCAGTTAAATATACTTGCTTCATTATGAAGTATCCTGCAACAGGTAATTTTAGTTATTTTTCTCAGACTGCCAGACCAGAAATGATTCAAGGAAAAAAAAATCTTATTTTGGCTTACACATTTGGGTGATACATTTTATCATGGTTGGGAAGACATAGGCACAGGGACCAGAGGCAGATGGCCACAATGTATCCTCAGTCAGGAAGCAGAGAGTCAACAAGAATTAGGCCCTAACTTCAGAACCTCAAGACTCCATTCCCATGATAAATGATTCACTTGGTCGCTGTAGAAAGAAATACCATAGCATCTTTTGTTGTGTTGGTGATTCTGTGGTGAGTGTAAGCCATGTCCTGCTTGGTCATAGGGTGGAGGAGGCATGGTTTGCTGGTCCCATCCAGTTGGTCCCGGTGCCTCACCTTCACTGGGTACCCTGTGAATTCCACACTGGCTCCTTGTGGTGGTATTCTTGGAAATGAGGCTCTTCTGGGGAGAAACCAAACATGTCCTTGTTAGTACAGAGAGGGCTTCTGAGGATGTCCAGTTTAAAGATGTTACTTTGAGGACCAAGATAGAAGTAGAAGGTCTCTCCATGAATTAGATATTAAGGGTAGAGATTTCATAGTGTGCACACTCAGCTGAGCTGCTGGGCAAGGTGTATGTAGACCTTCAGAAATAGCCACAGCCCACAGTGTGAGAAGTCACAGAGGATAGAGGGTGCAGGCTCACGCAACCGAGCCACTTACGCTGTGCCAGTGTGTTTTGAGCCCCATCCTTTCTGGAGAGCTTGGCAGCCTTCTGGGTCTGCATGGAGACCATACAGAAAACAAGCAGGAAGATAGCAGCCAGCACGACACCCACTATTATGCCTGTTACAGTGTAGTCAGTGGAGTCTTCTGCACACACTAAGGAGAAAGCATGAGCCATCAATAGTGTGAGTCTTACCCTCTGTCTATAGTCTCTGTGTGTCACTCAGTCCTCAAGAAGACCCCATTCCTCTTGAGGCAGAGACTTTCAGTCTGCCCCACAGCATGGGTAGACAAAAGAACATAGCCTCAGCCCCCACCAGGATCAAGGCCAGTTCCCATGGCCTTCAATACTTAAAGGCCACTGGGCCTTGGCCCCTTATTCACAGAGAAGGTTAGGTACATGCCTGAAGGACCCTAAGTCATCTCACTGCACAGTGGAAATGGGGACCCTTGGGAAGGTCCATGCTTATGGCCTGATGATAGGTCCTCAGCTTCAGGTTTCTCACACAGAGTCTGTGCCTCCCTCCTCACTCTCATGGGTTCCCAACTTGAGGAAGGGTTGGTCAACAGTGGACTCCAGGTCTCTGTCCTGTAAGAGTCGCCATGTACTGCAGGCTGCATATTCTGTGGTTACCTGAGTGACTTTGCAACCTTTGTCCCTTCAGCCCTCTAAGTGTGGATGGCTTGGGTAACTAGAATTCTAGGGTTGTATGCCTAAGAGCTGTGAGAGCATCTTGATTTATGCTCAAATCCAGCATCTTTAACATCTTTGGCCATTGTTATTTAACACTTCTCCCAACCACTCTGATCCCTGACTTCCCATCCCATCTGCCAGAGGACCCTGGACCCTCAAACTCTTACCAAGTCCTCTACTTCTAAATTTACCATCTTCATCCAAGTTTAGTGTCTGTCCTTCCAGACTCAGCCCAGCTCAGCCTGTCAATCTTCAATCTGTTAGTCCTGACCAAGCAGCAATACTGGATAGGACCATGTCTATCTCAGTTCAAGACAGGACTGTGCCCTCTTGGTCCTAGACAGTATAGACTCACTGTGTGCTAACTGACAGGGCAGTGCATAGCACCTGATACAAGGAAGCGACCACCTGATACCTGAGAGGACTATTTCATGGCTCCTGCTAGGACTCCAGCACCCTGTACTCTGTCGGGACTATGTCACTACTATATCTACCTGGTCCCTGGCAGCACCATGCCCACCTTGTCTCCTGAGAATTCTGTTACTGAAAGGGCCATGTCTACCCTGGATGCCAGCTGGGATTAAACAAGACAATGTGGATGTTGCCAGTCTTCTTCTGGGAACTCCTAATGGCCCCCTGGCATGCTCAGGAACAGAAGGATGACAGATCTCCTTGTCCCAATGATTCCATTTTCCCTCAGGAGAAGGGGCCCCTCACCACGGGAGTCTTTGTCTCATTTTGACTGATGTTGTAGCATCACCCTGTGCAGGGCATTGTCTGACAGGACCATGCCAGGAGTCTTCTCTCTTTGGAACATGAACCCTGTGAAGACCAGGTCATGATCTCCAGTTCACAGGCAAGGGCCTGAGCTTAGTGGGGTCCAACAGAGCTGTGGGAAGCAGCACCCCTTCTCTGAGGCTCCCCATAGGTGTCATGAAATAGCTAACAGGCACCAGCCCTTAGGGCCCTCCCATCAAATGGGAGATGTCCTCACTATGTGGTGTGATGCTTCAGTGGTCTCCTGCTCAACACATACAGGAGCGACCCCCAGAAGACCCTGTCTGTTGTCCATTGCTCAGTGCAGGGCTAGGTATGGCTATGGGTGCTAGCTTCTCTGCATTATATACCGGCCGTTCCTGCTGCTAGGTGTCCTTACCCATTGGAGAGAGACTTTCCCTCTGCAGCCCTCTCGATAGCTGCAGAAGCACCTGTGGCCAGAGCTCTTGTCACCGTGTCCTACCTGCAGCAGATCTGGGCACTGTCCAGCCTCACCTAGGCTCTTATTTATGTAGATGGAATTGATGTCACTCTGGTCTGGCTGATATAGAGTATAGGTCATCTGGCAGCCCTCTGAGTTCCGTTTAGTCTTACAGGTCTTGTCATTCAAGGGGGTGGGGGAATGCAGAAGATTCCAACACTCTGTGCATCTTTTCACACTCCTGTGTTTCAAGCAACGGGCACAGGAGCTGAGGATAAAATAAATGGGAATGAGTTTGACAGAATGAGATGGTGGGGGCAGGCAGGAGCATGAGATGCATGTCGCGTGGATGGGCAAGGTACACAGGTGCGTGAGGACACACAGGTGTGTTGGAGTCTCAGCACTATGTAAAGATACATGAATATGCAAGACTACACAGGTGTCAGGCTGCATGGGTGTTAGGGTGAATGATGCATGAGTGCATGTTGCTGTGTGAGAGTGCACTGGTGAATGAGTGTGTATTGGTGTGTAAGGATGCGTATGTCAGGATGCATGCTGTGTGAATGTATACTTGTATGTTAGGGTGTACTGATGACAGATGTGTAAGGCTGTGTGAGTTTGTCAAGGTGCAGGTTATGTGAGTACATATCGGTGTGTCTGGGCGCACTGGTGAATAAGTTGTATTGATATGCAAGGCTGTGATGTGTGTGTGTGTGTGTGTGTGTATGTGTGTGTGATGGTGCATGCCATGTGAGTGTATACTTGTATGTTAGGGTGCACTGGTGAATCAAGGTAAACAGATGTGTAAGGCTCTGTGACTTTGTCAAGGTGGAGGCTATGTGAATAGATACTGGTATGTCTGGGCACACTGGTGAATAAGTTGTATTGATGTATAAGACTGTGTGTGTGTGTGTGTATGTGAAGGTGCATGCTGTGTGAGTATATACTTGTATGTTATGGTGCACTGTTGGATCAGTATGTACTGGTGTGCAAGACTTCACAGGTGTGTCAAGGTGCATAGTGTGAGTGTAGACTGGCATGTCATGCTGTCCTAATGATTGAGGGGTACTGGTGTGCAAGGGTTAACAGGTGTCTCAGGGTACACAGGGTTGTCAAGATCCACAGTGTGTAATATGTGAGGATGTCTACATACAAGCTGATTCTGTGGTGAGAGTCCTAGGCACCTAAGAGGCCAGCACAGCAGTGAAGTCAGGGCAGAAACAGACAATGGCCCTGGGTGGAGACAAAGGGCAGAGTCAGTCAAGACTGGATCCAAAGGCCCAAGGGGGGGTGAGACTCTCCTCAAAATAAGGCTTCCCTTCTGGATCTGCTGGATCTTGCTGAGAACTATGGTGTGGTGGTATCCCTGGGGACTCCCAGGTGGCTTGGCAGTGAGGCCAGTGTGGGTAGTGGGGACACTCACTAGTACTCGTAGCAGCCAAGGACACAGCCAGGACACTCCTCACACAGTGGTGGCAGGTAGCCCGGGTCACAGTAGCATCTGTTACAGTAGCATCGACCGTGGCCACTGCACTCCACCATCCTGTTGTTCAGACAGCGTGAAGTGGACTTCTGGCACTGGCAGGCTGTGCCCTCATAGCCAGTATTACACCAGCATCTGCTGCAGGAGCAGATGCCCCTGCCTGGAAAACAACCGGGGCTGTCATGACTCATCTTTCTGAAGGCAGGTAGGAACCAGGAATCATTTTCCGACCACCCTGGGCCCTTGAAGGGTAGTGCTGTGTTTACAGTGTCCTCTGCTGCCTGCGTATACCTGTATCTCCTTATACCATCCCACAATACCTTGCAAGGATGGGCAAAGATACAGAGACCAGGGAGACCTCCCACCCCAACCTCTCTAGCAACACAGCCATCTTTCATCCAGACCGGGCCCCCCTATTGTGTCTAAATAGCTCTCGAGTCAAGACTGTTACCTGTTACCCTCCTAGGACAATGCCTGACCCTTGCAGAGATGGAAGGCTGGCCTAGACTTGCTGCTTCTGCATGACTTAGTAAGTCTAGCACTCATTTGTCCACCTGTCTGTCCTGCAGTTCCACTCAGTGTCTCCTGGTGTGAACTGACAAGAAAGTCTCCCCCTCCAGTGGCCCTTGTCACTCACTTGGACCACCACAGACTTGGCCATCATATCTCTCACAGTTGATGTTGTCACACTCGCAGTATCGCCCGAAGATTACTTTGTTGGGGACGTCACTGGTGTGGCACACACACTGCCCACAGATGCAGTCCCCCAGCCCCGAGCACAGGATGGAACTGTTGTCCTTCCGGCAGTCTCCCTCCAGCTCCTGGCTGCTCCGGCCCTGTGTCTGGCACTCACAGTTTTTCCCAACGTAGCCAGAGTTGCACCTGGGGCAGTGTAGGAAGAGCTGTGCTAAGGATCTCTCCTGGGATAGGCACATGTTCAGTCCCTTTGGGCCTGGTACACATCTAAACATCTGGGAAGCGTGGCACAGCTCACTGCTCTTTCCTCAGTGGCCTCCGGAGCACCGTGACACTGAGATCCCTCCTGAGGCTGCCCTTACTAGAGCGGCCAAGCATAAGCTTCACTTGATCTGACAGGCTAGATGACAGACCGTGCAGTTAATCAGACGACAGACCAGGTGGGGCAAATGGTCCTCTCCTTGTGGGTTCTGAATGTCCCTGGATCTCAGGTGGCTGAGAGACCCGTGCTTCAGCTTTGATCTGTCTTGCCCCCAATCCTTGCCTGCCTCTGAATCTCTGTCTTCTGCTGAGTGGAGTTTCCTGTCAGCTAGTTCTCTGCCTTGGTCCTTTCACAGCCAGAGAGTACAGAGTGAGGGTGGAGTTGCAGAGGATTAGCCTGCTTGGGCATGACAGACTGCAAGGGCGTTGGGGATGTAAACCCCAGGTTTCTCACCGACTGTACTCACACCGTGGAGCCTAGGAGCTATCTAGTAGGATAATGTGCTATGGGTTGTTCACCTTCCCATGGGCTGGTGTGTCACTGGTTGACCATTCCTGCCTCATCTGTAGACTCATATCCTGTATTGGGATGCGTGTCTGCAGGTGTTTTGGCGTGGGCTTTCTAGGTTCACCTAACCTACAGATGCCTTTCCATGGGTTGGCCTGCCTCACCTGCAGATGCCACACTCCAGGGCACCTTTGCCTCCACAGAGGTCGTGCTGCTGACTCTGCTCCCGGCACTGGCACTCACACAGGGGAAGGACCCGCACGGTCACTGAATCCGTGAAGCCCAGTGCCTGGATGAAAAAGAACTGCTCCAAGAAGCACTCTGAAGCTGTGATGTTAACCTGGAAGGTGACCTATAGGGGAATGATGGGGTTCAGGTGAGGGTCATGGTGACCAGGGTCACAGTCCTGCTCCTTTCCCCCCAGAGGTATTGAGGGACCAGAATGATGTCAGGGGAAGGATGGCATGGGTTCTCTCTGAAGCAGTGGAAAGAAGATAGGAGCTGGATTTCGGAATGGCCTACAGACCAGGCTGCAGGGAGGCCAGACCTCTGCCCCAACCCACAGCCCTCATTAACCACATCTGAGTTCTGCTGGGAATCAGACTAGGGAGCTGATGCTTTTCATTATATACACAGCAGGAGGTTTTACAGTGAATCTGTGGGGCGCAGTTTCCCTTGTGTTGTACCCAGAAGTCCAGTCCATTAAGATACCAGAATGTCTTAGGGAAGGATGAAGTCCTTTATCCAACCCAGAATAAATGTAGGGGTCCTAGTCAGTAACAGCACACACATGTAGCACCAGGAGGGCAGCTCTGGCTGCAGAGCGTACTGGTTTACAAAGTTAGGCCACATCTAAAATACATTTGAACCACATGCTACTTGAAGAAAGAATAGAAATGTCAGTAAAGGCAAGGAGCAAACATCTGAAAGTTAGGATAAAATTGGCTGAACTCCCGAGTGGATCCCTGGGCAGGAGGGGACAGATGCTAAGAACTGGCAAAGAAGAAAGAAGCACAGGTTCTGTCTGGTGTGATGTGAGTTCACAGCCAGAAAGAAGCACAGAAAGCCTGGGTAACAAATGTATGTCGGGCACATTAGGGAAATAGTCCATGGTTCTGCTCACTTGCATGCCTTGAGCTTTGATGTTTCCATCAAAAGATAAAATGAAACAAAAGTAAGAAAACCTGACCCAACCCTGTATTGTTTGTATCTCTGAGTCTAGCACTTGCCCCAGGGATGCTGTCATTGCATGACTGGTCAGACTGGTCCGCACATCTGGGCTATTCCAGGAGGGGTCTGAAGTTTGCAGGGGAGGTGCTCTCCTGCTCCTTAATATTACCACAATGATAGCACCTGGGCTCTGCTAAGTGGTGTTTAAATGGAGAAGGAGCTGGCTGCTGGCCACCATAGCTTTCTCTCCTGCCTGTCCCCATGTGAGTTTTTGTTTCCTCCTAGATGTCCCTGGGACTGAGTTATTGAGATATCTAGTGGGCCCTGTAGCATGCTTGCATGGGAAGCCCAGGCTCACCCGGTCATTGATCTGCACATCACTGCAGTCCCCGCTGGATTTGCCTGTACTTGACGTTCCATTACTGCAGTAGGAGTCATAGGTAACGTTCAGGATGCTGGGGATGGTGCTGTGGCCCAAGACGACTCTGGAGAAGAGTTTCTGTGGGTAGACAGAAGCCATACTCAGGAGTTACAGGTTCAGCTATCCCTGTCCCCAAGTACTGTGATACTTCTCATGCACCTCCTGTTTATGTTGATGATACAAACACCTACTGGGAGCTCAATGGATGTGTCAGGATGGGACAGTAGGCCCATGCCATGTTTTTTCCTGAGACAGGCTACTGGCAGGTAACCAGCATGGACACAGCTGTGATCCCCGAGAGGCCCTGCCACTGTTCAATTCCAGGGTTAGCAGAAGAAGGTGGATAGATTGCTGAAGCAATGAGAGATGACACACAGGTGGAGGAGGGGACAGTTGACATCTGGTAAGTATGTAATGATGATGTCATCCCTGTGAAGACAGAGCTGGGCATGACTGGGCAGTGACCAGGTAACCTGAGGCTCACAAGGCTAGAGAAGGAAATGAGACCTTTCCTTGGTCAGTAACAGCACACACTTGTGCTGCCAGTCCCCATAGGAGTCTAGGTCCGAATTTGGGGTTACCTGTCGCCTGTGGATCTCTGTATCTGTAGGGACTAAATGGGTCCTGAGCAGCAAGCAGTGTTTGGTGCGTGCCGGTATCTACCAGAACCCTGGGACTCCGAGGGAGCGAACCTGGATGCAGCTGTATACACCACATACCAGGGAGAAGGATGGACTCAGGGTTTGCCTGAGGCAGGGTTGGAGGCTGGCACGCATGAGGTTCTGTGCTGATTAGCTTCTTGTCAGCCTAACACAAACAGGAGTCACCTTGGAAGAAGCAGCCTCAATTGAGGATTGCCTTCATCAGATTGGGCATGTCTGTGGGGCATTTTCTTAATTGCTGATTGATGCAGGACAGCCCTGCATGTACTTTGGGTGGTGTCGCCCCTGGACAGGTGGGCTTGGGATATATAAGAAACGTATCCGAACAAGATACTAGGAGCAAGCCAGTAAGCAGTGTTCCTCCACAGCCTTAACTTCTGTTTCTGCCGCCAGGTTCCTGCTTGAGTTCCCGCCTCACTGTCCTCTGATGATAGACAGCAAGGTTTAAGCTAAATAACATCCTTCCCCACCCCAAGTTACTTTAACACAGTAATGGACAGACCCCCATCCTCAAGGACATATACACAGGGTGCAATTTTACTGAGGTGGTTTCTGAGGTCTCTCCAGCCTGTGAGGCAGTATGTGCTCTTCCCCGGCCATCTGCCCTCTTGTATCTCCATAGTGGCTGACAAGGAAGAGCCCCGTTTGAGTAGGGCTTAGAACTCATGTTTCAGGGAGAGCCAGATGAGATCTGGGGTGGTATACACCACTAAGAGGAGCTTCCCTGTGCTCTGTGTCTGTCCAGAAGACTGTGAGGTTCCTGAAGGGGCTGCAGGGGATGACAGCGGGGTTCCACAGGTCAGGCTTTGCTAACTGGAGTTCTGATCATCTCATACAGTTTCTCCAGGAGACTCACACTGTAGGTGTCCTTGATGAGCTGTGCCATGTTGCCGGAGTCACCTGACAGCTCCCCGATGGTCAACTTGGGGATGAATGTGGTAAGTTTCTGTTGGGAGAGAAGATCAAGCTGGCACCTGGTGCCACCAACTCCTCCATGCTCCTGAAGGCCTATGACACCCAGAGGGTCTCCTAGACTCTTCATCTGACTCCCGACTTCATGTCACAGAATGGGCAGCAGCAGCAAGCTGCCAAGTGCCAACGTCTGGTTCACAGCGCCCTCATGTCCGTGGCGTAAGTGCTCCGGGCAGTCAGTTCCAGGGACAAGCTGGTGATGGTACTGACAGGGACCATGCACTTGGCTCACCATGGGACAGTATTTTCACTCTGTCAGTGTGGTGGGCAGAAATCCCACACATGGCACATAAGGGCACAGATGACACTAGAATGTGGTGAAATCACAGGAAGAGGGAAGTCCTGAGCATGACTCAGTCTGAGCAATCTGATTTCAATGGTAACAACATTACACAACCCTGTAACAATCAGCTCTAGCAGGAAGGGTCTGTGTCTCAGAGTGTCCCTGGAGGTGGCCCAGCCTGAGCCCCCAATAACAGACTGGCCAGCATCTTCCCTATAATTGCCCCAGTGTCATTCAAAGGCTATATATTTCACAAAGAAGAAGGAACATTGCCATCCTCTCCAGGGACAAATGACTGATAGTCAGACCACTTCTCCACCCAGCATTGTCCCATGATTCTCTAGAATGGAGTCTGTCCTCTCTGTGAAACACAGGAGGCTTGCTACAGCTGGGCCACTACCTTATCTGTAACTCACTTCCACTTGTCTTGGCCCTGGGACTGCCCTTCTGAAAATCTGGGTTCTGCCTTGTGAAACTTGCTCTCTCTGAAGTCCAGAAGCATGCCCAAAGAAGGGATTTGTGTGTAACATCCTCATATGCTTCCTGTGATCTTAACCAATCTCCAAGAAACAGAGACTTAGGGAGGCCTATGACTTCCCAAGGCAAAGGAAGTGGTAGGGATAAGATTTTTATCTGTGGCGTCCTTGCTTGTCACAATGCTGTCTGTGGGAGTGTGATACCTGCCACCAACAGCAAAAAGTTAGGATCCTCTACAACCCTAGGAGGGGGGGGCTGTCATAGCCCAATTACAGATGAGGACACAGGGGCTGTGATATCCTGACTATGAGTGGTCTCCTCTTTGATCCCCTGGCCGGCAACCTGTGCAGAGCCAAACCACTGTTCCCTGTGGCTGGCCATTATGGAGATATTCCAGGCTGCCTCCTCTTCTTTCTTGGTGTCTCTGTAGAGTAGCCCCCCTTGGCTGGAGCATGGAAACCTAACAGCAAGAATTGCCTGTTGCCTTGGCAACCAAGGCTTGCTTGAGACCTGTGGTGTGACCCAACCCTGAGTCCTCATTCAGCAATGCACAGCCAACAAGTGTCACTTGACCAGCCTTTGTAGGTTTCAGGTCCACACTCAGCCTAGCCCTGCACCTGGCTGTTGTGTAAGGTGGCACAGCCTCAGAGTTGAGACCACAAGGGGAGTCGACTTGGAAAATGTGTGTCTGTGGCTCTGAGAATGGACGATGTCAGGGGACACTGTTGTCACTCACAGATGGGGAGAATTTGTTCCTAGAGGAGCTGATTTCTGAAGTAACTGGATGAATCAGCTCAGGGGTCCCCCGACATTGGTCCTCTCATGTGGTCATTACTATCTGTCAAAGAGGAGGAAGCTGAGGTCCCCAGTGGTCCCACTGCAGACCTTAGGTCTGAGGTTCTCCTGTAGGGACCCTGCTGGCCCAAAGGAACTAGTCATTAGACTTTACAAGTAGATTATGACCATCATCTTCCTCGTCTCAGGTCACTGGACATGTGTCCTATTCTGGCCCCAGGCCCTCAATCTGGCACATGGAACAGAACTTTGGTGATATTGTGAGAATGCTGGGCCTTTGTACCCTGCAGCTGAAGTGCCTCCCTTGCTCAAGACCATCTCTCTTACCTCATAGGTTTTCACCATCCTCGAGGGTACCACGAAGATGGGGTGGATATTGTTTTCAGCCAGTTTGCTCGCCAGCTGAACCACTGACTGGTGGTCCTGGGAAGAAGAGACATCCTGTCAGGCTGCCCATCCAAAGTGCCTAGGGCCCCGAGGACTCTGGTGTCAGCTCAAGTCCAGGCTGCCCTTGTCCTGTGACCATACTTTCTCTGAATAAGTTATTTAAGTATGTGAAACAGAATTAATCAGAAATGGATGATATTGAAAGACAGTTAAGAAAACACCAGAAATTGTAATGTGCTTGGCCTCTTGGTGCAGACCCAGAGTCCCTAGAATCCTTCCTAGAAACCCCTTTCTGTCTTATATACTTGCCCGTATCCATGTGTGATCCACAGAACCTCTTTATCAGGGACCCACAGCTGTTGTGCTAGGTTGGGGCTCAGGAAGACCTCCACTGTCCTCTAATCCAGTCTTTCCAAACTTCCCATTAGTCCTGCTGTGGCTGGCCTGCAGGAGTTCTTCCTCCCAGCCCACCCAGTCCCCTAGGGATTTGGCCTCTTGATGTGGATACAGGGTCCCCCTAGTTGACACCTTCTAGCCCATTTCTATTTCCTTGTGACTTCACACTAGTTTTGCAGGACAGGGGAGACTGTCTTCAGTGTGCCTTAGTGTCCTACCACTGTGCTCTGTCCTGAAGTCATATCCAAATATCTAACATGAAGTTTTTCTTGAATTTGTTGCTTAGGTTAGGAAAAAGTATCCAAGGCTCTGGAGAGGTAGACCCGTGTGACCCTGCCCCTTCTCCTCCCTTCTGTTGCATGGGGACAAGTTTGTAAGAGTGGTGTTTTTTCTTGCTTTCCTCCCCAGTTTTGTGTCATGCAGGGTTGAGCCCCAGAGGGTGCCAGGGCAGAAAGGGTTCTCACAGGTTCTCCTGTGCTTTTGTACATGTCGTCTTCCAGGTGACAGTGACTATTGCTGGTGTTCTGTCTGGTACCTGGAGTCTTGTCTTTAGCAATGTGGAAATCATTGTCAGTGGCTAGCACCAGAAATCGGGTCCCATTGCGCCAGCCGATTTCTCCCTGGGGAAGAAAAGTCTTGGAGTTACCTGCTATGCTTTCTCAGCTTGGCTCTCCAAGGAGCCAGGAGTGGCAGCTTGCAGAGGGGGAGCTACTGCTCCTCCTCCTCTGGGGTTTCACAGCAGCCAGACATCAGAAAGACGGAGTCAGGATTGACTCTGAGATGTGTCTGCTAAGATGCCCAAAGTGTGAGGTGAGGGGATATAAAATACATCTGCTTCCCAAAAGTTGAAACTTCTACAGCCCATCCCTCCAGGACCAGACTCCCAAAAACATTCTCCCAAAAGGAGAATAATACTGTGGTGTCCATTATGACAGATAAATTCAGTGAAGGGACCACAGGGGCACTGCATCTTCCAGGATCATCCCTGCAAAGGAGTGTGAGCTCATAGCATGCTGTAGTCTGACACCATGAAAAAGGTATGTGCCCATGAACTAAGCGTGATCTGTTCAGGGCCCCAGGGAGGCTAGAGGGCTGAGAGCTGAGCCAGGGCAGGAGTCAGCTTGCTGCAGCAGTGACATTATAGAGCCTGGGACAGGTGAAGGCTGGTGTGTGTCTGAGAGGAGTCAGGCGTGAACTCTGGACAGGGATTGCTGTCTTGTCTTTGAATTGAGATTGGCCCCTTACTCAGGACATAGGTGAGGTACAGCTTACAATGGTCTCTTGAGAAGGTCTTCAGGCGAGTTAGTGACATCACAGATTAATAGTAAAATCTATAGGTAGCTTCCAGATCCCTTTGCCTCCTTCCCTCTCTCCCTCCCAGCCTGCCTCTGTGGCTCTCTAGGGGTCTAGTAAGGGTTATTCTTCTCAGTCTGAAAGCAATCAAAGGGCCATTGGCTTGCTCCTTTGAGAGAACACAGTGTGCAGCACCCACAAGGCTGCAGACGCGGAAATCTGCAGACCTCTATAGGGATCAGTAGGCTCACCAGGCACGTGGCAACTTGCACCATTGCATCCAGCTGTCCCTTGGGGGCAACCAGGTTTCCGGAAACCAGTTGCTTCCTCAGCTCCCTCTGAAATTGGCCGGAGTCCTCAGTCAGCTTCAGGATGTGCTGGAAGGTCATGTTCATGATGGATCCAAAGCCTGAGAGGGACAGATGAGGCTGGGAGGCCAGGGTTGTGGGAGGTAGAAGGCTGGCTCCAAGACAGGGAGGTGAGCCAGGGAGATACTTAACTTGTAGTAAAGCAAGGGAGAGGTCAGTATTGTGCCTGCAGGTATTTGTCTGTGTGTGTACATGTGAACATTTGAAATTGTGTATATGTGTGGGTGTAGTACACACATGTGTGTTCCTGTATGTATGTGAGCATGTCTAGGTATGAATATACTTGGTCCATGTGTGTCATTAGATGTGTATCTGAGAATGTATGTGCACCTGTGGTCTTATACATGTGTGAACATGCCTGTGGGTGTGTATTGGCTATGCACACACATACAAGTGTGTAAATGGGCACACATATGTCCAAGTATGAGGAGGTGCATCACTATTCAGAAAAGAGAGAGTGCTGTTCTGGGGAGCCAGGTCATGTGGAACTATGTGCACGTATATACCACATATGCACGTACACAAGCCTTTATGTGCACATACTACACATACATGTACACAAACCTATGTTCTGTGAACCTGTTGGTACACGTGGGGTGCTGACCCTTTGACCTGTGACCTTTGCTCACTGCGATTACAACCTTTATTCTGTAATTGCTACTTAACCAACATACTTTGAAGCTCATTAATTTTTTTAGAAATTAACACTTCTGTCTTTTGAGCACACCAGAAGATCAATGAAAGAGGAAAGAATAAGAAATAGAGGCAGAATCTTGGGGTCAAGTGACTGTGCATGGCCTCTGGAGGGGATTCAGGCCCAGTGTCACTCACTCTTCAATGGCCTAAGGACCCTCAGATCTCTGCCTCTGGTGTGTGGGGGCAGGGTTGCCCAGGATATGGGGAATTGCTGAGCCAGAAGTCTCCTCACCGATTCGGCCTGACCTGGAGATCTCATTGAGGGCTTGGAGCAGGTCACTGCTCAGGGTCTGGACATGGGAGAGGTGGCCAGAGAGGCCCATCAGGAAGTACAGGTCAACGGAGTTGTCCTGGGTCTGCTGGAAGTTCACGTTGAATGTTGCCTCTTGACCTGTGAGGGAGAAGAGTTTCACTGTAGGGCCACCGAGCATATGCTGAGTGTGGACAGCTCTCTCCAGTAGTTTCTCAGTCCCCTTTTGTTCAGCCATTGCTGCCTGGGTTAGCATCACTAAAAAGATACTGATACCTATGCCTGCACACCTCTAGCCTCTGTACATGTGCAGGATAATCTCTGAGTTTGGGGCTAGCCTGGGCTACATGGTGAGACCCTGTCTTAACAAAAGATGGGGGGCAGTAGGAACCAATAACTCTCTTGCCTGTGTCTGTTATGCGGGGACACTGAGCAGATGGCTGAAGAAACTTCCGGGGAACCCAGCACCCCTCCCTGTGAGCACCTCGATCTTGGACTTCTATTGGCCAGATCCATGAGTAGTACATCTGGTGGGTGAGCTACTCAGCCTACAGAGACTTTTGCTCCTGCCCAGAGCTTGATCTGCTACCCTGACTCCCTGGGACCAGGCCTCATAGGAACTCTGAAGCCTGCATTTTGAAATATTTGTTATGGTCATGGTCAAACCTGTTGGGCAAGGCTGGCTTAAATCTGTTGACTTATCATAGCCCTTATTTTGCCACGAGTACCTTGGCCTTCTGAGAATGAACACAACAGTATTTTTCAAATGGCTTGTTCTTCCTTGTAAAAAACAAAATAAAGCAAAACAACGCAGAACAGAAATACACTTCAGGGATAAGAGAGATGAGGCGAGGCATTAGTGTAGACCGCAGGCAATGGCGGTTGGGTTCTTGCTTGGAGGCAGCAAGAGGCAAAGCTATGGACAGGTTGGTCTTTTAAATTAAATATAAATTTATATAATTATGATGTGCATGGTGTGTGTGTGTGTGTGTGTGTGTGTGTGTGTGTGTGTGTGTCCTTAAATCAACTCCTGTGTTCAGGTGATCCTCTTGCTTCAGCCTTCCAAGGGTTTTGGGGTACTCAGGAGTCTGCCTGTTAACTGTCAACCTTACAGAATCTAGAATCAGCTGGGAGACAGGCCTCTGGAAAAGCCTGTGGGGGATCAGCCTACTTCTGTTAATTGAAGTGGGAAGATCTGTCCACTGTGGGGGGCACCACTCCCTGGCTGGGACCCTGAGCTCTATGGGACAAGAGAGCTGAGTTGTGGTTGCACCCAGCACCTTCTGCCTCCCGACTCTAGATGTGATGTGACTGGCTGCTTAAAGCTTCTGCTGCCTGGATTTCCCCACCATGGCAGACTGCACTGTTGAACTGTGAACCAAACCCTCCTCCTTTTGAGCTGTCTGTGTAGATATTTTATTATACCATCAGAAAAAAGAAACTGAGACACAGTCTACCTGTCCATAGTAATACCGGGAGACACTGGTCACTTGTCCACCGTGATACCCGGGGAACACTGGTCGAGTTCCTGTAAATGCCATGTGCTTGGTCCACCCCAAGATCCAACCTACCTGGTCTCAAGAAAACTGTCACATTTTGTGGGGACAGCTGATTCTGGTCCCGCTCCTTGTCCTCCTGGGGTTGTGCAAGACTCTTGGGGTCCATGAGGTACTCCGATGTACAGCCTTTTAGCAACAGTTGCTCTGGAGTATCACAGCGAGCTGAGTCAGGCTCCCCTGGCCCTGTGAAGTTCTGAGGAAAGGACCTGTTTAGTATCAGGAGGAAGCTGACTGACCACGATGGACTGAAGCCCTTGGCCTATCTCCTCCTCACTTGCCCCTAAAATTTGGTGTAGAAATCTCTGGATTGGAACAGTCTGCCAAAGAATATCTGGCCTTGGAGACAGCCTTGGTCTCCCTGAGGACTCCATGTCACACAGAGCCATGAGCTGCAAGCCCTTTCCTGCCCCTAACTACTCCCCCAACAGTGTTTACTTGAGTTCAGATCCCTCAGCATCTATAAATTAATGCCACATGTGCCTGTAACACAAACACAAGCTCTTCTGGCCACCAGCCTAGCTTCAGGTTCATTGAGATTCTGTTTCAAGGGAATAAGATGGAAAGTGTTATTCTGTTCTTTACTTGTGTGCATGGGCACATACATTGATGTCCACAGCCCTCCTCTCTCTCCCTCCCTCCCTCCTTCCCTCCCTCCCTCCCTCCCTCCCTCCTTCCCTCTCTCCCTCCCCTCAAAGTACTCAAAACAAATGGAGAAAGTCATTCTGATGGTATCCAGAGCAGCTCAGAGGGGCCCATGGGCATGCTGAGACTATGACACCTCATTGGGCAAATGATAGTCACAGAATGTTGAACAAGGTAGAAATGCATGTATTCATTGGGAGAGGGAATGAAGGGGGAGGAATAGACAGGTAGAGACAGAAGGGAAAAAGACAGACAAGGCAGTTGGTCATGGTCACATCAGGGAATATTACAGAGAGAAACAAGGAATGACATACAGAGAGAGACCAAGAGGAAAAAGACAGGCAGTCATAGTGGGGGAATATCACATAGAGACACACAGAGAGAAACAGGGAGAGAGACACACACAGAGAGACAGAGAAAGGAAGAGAGATGGGCAGATAGATACACACACACAAACACACAGAGAGAAAGAGACAGAGACAGGCAGATAGTCTCATACACAGATACAGAGGTACAGAGAGACAGAGACAGGGAGGTAGAGACAGAGATACAGAGATAGATAAAGAAGGAAGAGATGCCACACTCTGCCAGTCAACCCCTGTAGTTCTTTACCAGCTTCTGGCACCAGGCACAGCTGGGCCCTGACCGGATACAGTCCTGACACGTGCTCACGTTGTCCTTGGTACACGACTGGAACAGGGCTGCAGAGACAGGTTGGGTGAGTAGGTTCTGCCCACCCAGCTGATCCAGAGTCCATAGGGGGTGGGGTGGGAAGAGACTCAGGTCAGGATCTACGGCTCCTAGTGGCTCTGGCTCAGAGCTGTTATGCCCATGAGGTGTACCTACTGTTTCTGAAATACGTCATGTGGAGATCATAGAACTCACCAGATCCCAGAGACAGCAGCCCAGCTAGGATGGGTAGCAGGGTGCACTGGCCCAGCATGTCCTGTAGGGGGAAGGGCTTGGTGACTCCAGGAGTCCACCTACAGATCCTCTCCCGGCTTGTCTGAACCTCAGTGTAAATGTCTGCTGAGGGTAGAGTGGAGAGGATCTTGTCCTTGCTACCACAGGGTGTAAGAATCAGAAAGGTTCCATACATGTCAGACACCAATGTCTTCAGGCTCAGGGAAAGACGAAGGTGGGGTCATGTACCTAACGAGGTGCCTGGGACACCGAGCATAGAAGACTGGCTGTCCACAGTACCCAGTAAGTACTGGGCACATTCTTACACAGACATATGCCATACTAACACACACACACACACACACACACACACACACACACACACACAGATACATACAGAAACATAGCATGTGCCATATGTCATCCCAGACATAGCACACCCACCACATGCTACAAATGCAGCATGCAGCCCATATACACATATGTGTGCCCCATGATGCTGAAGCCAGAGCTAGAAACTTTGTGTGCTTAAGTCTTCAAAGTGTGGGGCCTGGCTGGGCTACAAGCTGAGACTGTGTTTTCCCCTGTGATGCTGGAGGCTGTGCAGTGTGGCTGTCGGTCACCGATGATTTTAGACACTCCCCGACCCCATCCCTGACAGCCTCTAGCCTGTCCTTAATGTGTCTGAGAGTCAACAACATCAGGGTTGGTCAGTTGTTTTCCAGGGACTGAGTGGATCATACCAGTTCCTCCCAAGGATCTTCCTGGTTTATTCTTCTTCCAAAGCCACTGACTGAAGGCCTCCCTTCCCCAGCAGAAACCAAAACCCCAAAAGACCCAGTGGTGACAGCATGCAAAATCCTTGTATCCCTTGATAGGGATCTGGACCTGTGTGTATCCTATGCTGTCTAGAGAACAGGAGGAGGCCTGAGTTATAGCAAGACTGGCCCATGCAGACTGTAATGTCCCTATATCCTGAAGATGGGTAGTCTGATGGGGTGGGGAGTGGGTGTACCTCCCCTCCCCCACACGGTCCCTTGCTTGTGCAGGCACTGTGACTACAGCCAGGGAGGCTCACCTTGCAGGCTGATGACAGGAAGACCCCTCACAACTCTGAAAATGCAGCACTCTAAGTGGCCGCACAAGGAAGCTCAGAACCCACCTACCCACAGGAAATCTGTAGCAAGACTATGGGTCCACCTGGGAAATGATGGCACAACCTAGCACATTCTCAGGAAATGATGACAGTAATGTTACCACAGCCTCTGCTCTGGGCTTTGGCAATTTTCCTTTTGTGGAGATCCTGTTGAGGACCTGGGTGCCTCTTCCCTGACACCAGACCTGGCATTGAGAGATGACCCCCTACTTCCAGAGAAATCAAGTGCTGGACACCTGGGTTGTGAGACCTGAGGGAGGCATGAGAGGGAAAATGGATCCCGTTCACTTCACACGCTCCCATGGAGAACAGTGCTTACACTGTGGAAGAGGAGAACCAGATAGCAGCGAGGGCCATTTAAACCACAGAGCAGAGGGCTGAGACTAACTAGAAATGGCAGGTGACTTCCTGTTGTAAACTTTCCCCATGAGCAGACTCCTCCACCAGGTCCCAGAGAAGCCAGAGGGTCCCTGGCTGAGGTACCCATGTCCCGATGCCACAGGAAGTGAGCAGGGGGAGACTGGACAGCCCCAGGGAAGTTTGGAGGGAGAGGAAGTGGGGTCCCATGGCCACTATTGTCTTAGGGAAAATAAAAACAAGGGCTTGTGATGATCAGCACTCACCCAATATTTACACCACGCCCAGTGCTAAGATGGAGTTCCTTCTGCCTTTACTCATTCACAAAAGAGCCAGGGGCAGATGGGCTCCAGGGTACTGGACCATGGTTCTGGGACCCCAGAGCTCCAGGCAGGGGACAAATACTACAACCAAGCTTTTTCAATCTCTCCAGTAATCCTGTCTATGTTTCCTAGTTTTCTACTTCCATGTATATAGAGACATCTTTTAAAGATAACATTTTTATGTATTAGGAATTTCATACATGTATGCAGTGTAACTTAATCATATCTGCCTCCTCTTCCTGGTACATCCCCCACACCTCCCTCCCTCTATATTTTAATATTTACTTAACTTTTAAATTTATGTGTATGTGCTTATGTATATATGCCATAGGTGTGTGGGTACTCAAAGAAGCCAGAAGTGGATGTCGGATTCCCAGGGGATGTCATGTGTGCCCTGGGGACTGACCGGGTGTGCTAGAGAGCGGCAAACATTCTTAATGGCTGTTTTAGTGCATCTCATTTGCATGTGACCATGCTGTCATTCACTGGAGAAGACTTCCAGTCTTCCTCTCTCCACCCCCTGCAGCCATCAACTGCTAATAGCTCCTCAGCTGGGGGTTGGGCCTTGGAAGACCCACCCCAATCCACATGAAAATCCTTAACTGGCTTCATTCACTGCCAGTCTTAAGAGGAGCTCCTACTTCTGTTCTAACTGATGCATTGCCTGAGGCCACAAATTCCAGAACCCTCTGGCTCTTTTGTATGCACCACACTGTATACATTCTGAAGACAGTTATACCAGGACGTCAGCAACCGTGGGGGCGGTGACCTCATGGATGTGTACATTGATAAGCCCTTGCTTATCAACCGAATTGCTCTTGCACACTCACTCTCTAGCAGACGCTTTTTGGTCTCTCCTGGTACAAGACCGGAAGCACCTAGCTATTCTTTTTATATATATATCTTTTTTCTTTCTTTTTTCTTTTTTTCTTTTTTTTTTTTCTGGTTTTTCTCTGTGTGGCCCTGGCTGTCCTGGAACTCACTCTGTAGACCAGGCTGGCCTCGAACTCAAAAATCTGCCTGCCTCTGCCTCCCAAGTGCTGGGATTAAAGGCGTGCACCACCACCGCCTGGCTGCATCTAGCTATTCTTAAAGATTACTGAACTGTGCCTCTGCTGGTCCCTTCAGTGTCTGCACCTCCCCCACTCCCACCACATTTCCACTCTGAATGTTCCAGGCACAATAGATGCTACTTAAAAGTCAGCTGCTTTCCTGGAGCTGACAGTACTCTCAGACTCTAGAACACAAAGAGAGAGCCCTGCCTAGGGCTTGGGCAAAAGAACCCCATCCCAGAAGCTTTTATAACAGTACATTTAGGCACGGAGGTCTCTGCATCTCTTACTGGCCAGATCTGAGCATCCTAGAGGGATTGCCCTCTGGCCCCATGTCCACATCT
This sequence comes from Apodemus agrarius, assembly GCA_964023405.1. NCBI lineage: Eukaryota > Metazoa > Chordata > Mammalia > Rodentia > Muridae > Apodemus > Apodemus agrarius. The sequence goes on along the minus strand of OZ030018.1, from coordinate 1,738,505 downwards.
CTTGCCAACAGGAAGTGATACGGCCTATGGTACCAAGTTATAAGCAGGGCTGGGCCTCCTGTAGGCCCAGCGGGGTCAGGAACAACCTGGGGTATGTCACTGATCCAGTAGAAACCAAGCCCCCATTACCTCTGGGTCCACCCTGGCAGCTGGCCACCCTTTCTTACACAGCCTCAGTTTGCACTACATCCTTTGTGGAGGTGTCCCAGAGTCCCTCAGCAGCTTGTCCTTTCCACTCATGGCTGACAGTCTGGTGTGGACCTCCATGTCACAAGAGAGGAGTCCTGTTCCAGGGAGGTGGATGGTGCTATGGCTAACATATTTCCTTCATAGTTCACTCCAGTCCCCTCCTGTCTGGCAGCTGTCTCAGGTGCTATCAGAGGCCAAGGCTGTGCATGCTGTCTTCCCACTTCTGAAAGGACAGCAGTGTAGGAACCCAGCCCCACAGTAGGAATGAGTCAGTCTCTGGGGTGATGATGGCGGGGGAAGGGAAGGAGGTTTGCAGGCTATAGTGTTCAGATCCTATAAGATCTCAGATGAGGCTGGGAGCCAGAGGCATGATTTCAGCCTTCCTCTTGCCTGCCAGAGGCCTTGAGAACAGCTCTTATAAGCCTGACAGTGGTGGGGAGGCTAGCCCCATCTGGACCAGAATTCCACACCAACACTGTTCCCTTAAACACGATGCTTACCTAGCATGGGATCTACCAGGCCCTTTTAAAGCCTGAACACCATGGGAGCCACATGATAACACTACCAGGAAAGGCACATGCTGGACACACATGCGTACTACACATATATATTCTACATGCACATACCACAGACACATATATACACAAACACATATATGTAGTGCATACACATGGGCATATATATGCATGCCACACATATACACACATATACACACATTCACTATGCAGACATAATTGTACATGCACATACACATAGGCATGTGTGTGCGTACTTGCTCACTTCACACATACACATGTACATAGCACACGTGCACACATGCACAAATAGACATGCATATCACTCAGATGTACAGTTCTCCACACAAGTCTGGAAGAAAATTCATTGGAGATAGAGGTGTAAAGAGAGATGGGATTTGCTGAGTAGGAAGAGGCAGACATAACTCACTCCTGCACATGTCCCTGGGAATTTCCCCATACAGCTTCAGTCACATCTGGATCCTCCATCTCCAGTCTGGGGCTTGGAAGCCCTCCCCAGAGAGGATCCTCCCCTATCTCTGCTGGGTTTTGGAGCCACCATGTCTCTGGAGGCCCACATAGTGTATGAGATCCTAGACCCAAAGCTGTAGGCCTGTGTGTGCATCTGCCTATTCTCCACCAGCCTGACCCCATGTCCTCAGCCACACTCCATGGTTCTGCCTGAAGGCTTCATGGTGCTTCCATTTGATGGGCATCAGTACACAGGGCATGGACTGGGTAGTCTTCAAATAGTTTTCTTCCAGACACCATGGACTAGGGTTAAGAAGAGACCACAGGAGTGGGGTCTGATAGAACCTTTCTCCTGCTGCTTGGGAAAGACTAACCCGGAGGGTCCTCCATAACAGTCACAGGGACACAGACCCCTCCCCTCCCCCCGCACTTACTACTTGGCTTCCTGGAGGCCTTGGCTCAGCGAGGTTGGGGATCCTTCAGCTCCTTATAGCTCTCTGGACAGCTCTGACAGACACGCCTTATTAGCCTGGTGCTTCCTCTTCTGTCAGCTCCTGGGAGGAAGTGGAGTGGCCTGAGGCTGCTTGCCCTACCTATGGAGCCTTAGTTACCTCAGCCCTCTGCAGCACACTTTCTCTCAGTGGCTGCAACGCAGGAGTGGGTCTTGACAGAGATGAAGCACTCTCTCATAGAGGGAAGCCTACCAGCGACCAGCGGGAGGAAGGGCAGCTGCTTGGGACAGCACTCTCTGGCGACAGGGAAGAATTCCCCAACGTGTCAAGGATAGGTAGGGGTCCAGAGCTCAGTGAGCAGAGGCTGGTTCTGGAAGATGCAGACCAGGGAAGGTCTGCATTAGGTTTGAGCACCAGGCAGAGAGCAGTAACTCATGAAGACAGCACAGCTCAGCTGGTTCCCTCCTTTCTTCCCACCCCCACCCTCCAGTCTGAGAGCAGACTGCAGTTTCTTTGGCCTGGATGAAAGACCAGCGACTCCCCAGGAATCCTGCAGGCCTTCGGGATTGGAATGGCTGAGCAGCTAGCCTCATGGACTGAGATGTGTGTAGACAGCCATTGAGCCCTACTGTGTGAGTCCGTCTAATGAATGCCCTTTTATGGCATAGATTCACCCCATTGGTTCTTTTCCTCCTGAAAGCCTTGGTTGATACAACACAGACTATATGATGTCCTGGACTACACTTTCAAACATCATTACATTTATTTTGCTACTGAGGCATTAGTCCCAAAGAGTCAATAAACACAGTGTTTGAGAGATCTCTAGAATTAAAACCGGTGATCAGACCTAAAGGAGTCCATTTCTTTGTAGTTATAAAAATGATCACAATTTGTATTTATAAAAGTATGTGCTTACAGGATTTATGTGTCTTCTGGCTTGTGTCCAGGTTTATAAATGACTCAGCTTAGCCTGAGCCCTTGATGCTTTAATTCTTATAAACACCATAAACAGGAACTTTATTATGTTCTTTCTACACTTTTAATTTATTTTCCCTGCTTCATGAAATGATGGGCCCAGATCCAAATCCTGATAAAATTCTGGAGTTCTTATACTAACATATTGCATTGTTGTTGTTGAGCACGTGCTCTCTTTCATAGGGAATTTGAATTCTAAAATAAGGACATGAAAATTAAGCTGTCTTCCTTCAAGTCTGCCTGCCTGTCAGTCCTATCATCTATCTATCTATCTATCTATCTATCTATCTATCTATCTATCTATCTACCTATCTTCTATCAGTTACTTATCAATCAATCATCTATCTATTTATCTATCATCTATTGATCAATCATCTATTACCTATCTTCTATCAATCAATAGATAGTCCATCACATCTATTAATCTATTAATCTATCTTCTATCAATCACCTATCAATTAAATATCTATCATCTGTATCTATCATCTCTCTTCTATCAATCAATCACCTATCAATCACCTATCTATCTATCATCTATGAATCAATCACTTATCTATCATCTATTACCTATCTATCAATCACCTATCATCTATCAATCAATCACCTATCATCTATCAATCAATTATCTTTTTCAAGCTTTTTTCTTTTTTATTAGATATTTTCTTTATTTACATTTCAAGATTTATTGTATGTAAGTACACTGTAGCTGTCTTCAGACACACCAGAAGAAGACATCTGATTTCACTACAAATGGTTGTGAGGTTGCTGGGATTTGAACTCAGGACCTCTGGAAGAGCAGTCACTTCGCTTAACAGCTGAGCCATCTCTCCAGCCCTCAATCAATTATCTATCTATCATCTACCTATCAATCAATCATCTATCTATCTATCAATCTGTCATCTATCTTCATCTATCTATCATCTATCTTTCATCTATCTATCTATCTATCTATCTATCATCTCTCCATGTATCTACCTGCCTGTCTACCTACCTATCATCTATCTATCTATCTATCTATCTGTCATCTCTCCATGTATCTACCTGCCTGTCTACCTACCTATCATCTATCTATCTATCTATCTATCTATCTATCTATCTGTCATCTCTCCATGTATCTACCTGCCTGTCTACCTACCTATCATCTATCTATCTATCTATCTATCTATCTATCTATCTATCTATCATCTCTCCATGTATCTACCTGCCTGTCTACCTACCTATCATCTATCTATCTGTCTATCTATCTATCTATCTATCTATCTATCTATCATCTCTCCATGTATCTACCTACCTATCATCTATCCTTTTTTTACTAATGCAGTCCTCCATGCACTTTGGATTTGTGTAGATGATGGTGACTGAGCCTGCTTATAAGCCTTTCTGTTAATAAGGATATCACAGGAAGAAGAACTGTTAGAGATTCATCGCCATTCCCTCTTCAGATGGCTATAATGTTGACTTGTGTTAGTCAGCTGTGCTGTTTAGTTTTTTGGTCAACTTGACATGACTTGTAGTTGTGGGGAAGAGGGAACCTTAGCTGAGTAAATGCCTCTATTAGATCGTAGGCAAGTTTGTGGAAGCGTTTTCCTGATTAATGATTAATGTGACGGGCCCATTCCATGGTGGCGGTACCACTCCTGACAGGTGGTCATAAGTGGTGTAAGAAAGCAGGCTGAAGTGTGTACACGAACGGGCGGTGGTGGCACACACCTTTAATCCCAGCACTTGGGAGGCAGAGGCAGGCAGATTTCTGAGTTCGAGGCCAGCCTGGTCTACAGAGTGAGTTCAGGACAGCCAGGGCTATACAGAGAAACCCTGTCTCGAAAAAAAACAAAAAAAAACAAAAACAAAAACAAAGAAAGCAGGCTGAGTAAGCCATCAGCAGTGACCTCCATGCCCGCCGCCTCCATTCCTGTTCTCATATTCCTATCTTCAGTTTTTGCACTGACTTCACTTAACAATGGAATGTTACCTGAGAGTTGTAAGCTGAAACAAACCCTTTCCTCTCAAAGCTGCCCTTGATCATCAGTGTCTTATCACATAAATAGAGAACAGATTAGAATAAAAATTGGTGCCAGAGAGTGGACTATTCTGTGACACACCTGACTGTGTTGTTTTGCAGAGAATTCTGGGACTGTTTGAAACTCTGGGCTGTAAAATCCATTAGTGCTCATAGCTCAATGGGTTATTCTGTTAGATCTTGGGAGGTAATGCTGAGAATACTACAGACAGTAGAGCCCTGGTTTGCAAAGATTGTGAGGGAAGTTTGAGAGTTTCTGGAAGACTCTCTCAGGACCATTCATTTTATGTTTCAAATTAAGTGTTGTTTCTTGTCAGAAGGTTGGAGAGTCAGCTGGGATTAATAAGGGACCAGCACATCTAAAGTTAAACCTTTGCTTTAATAGGACAACTAATGCTGGCCAGCCAGGGCTGAGAAATTAGCGGTGATTAAGAAGAGAACAGCATGATTGTGGTGAAATCTTCTGGGGAGTATTTTCTCAGGGTCAGCACAGAGAATCTGTGGTCCACAGAACCCGTGAGTGTATGTAGAGCTGGCAGCAAGATTTGGTCATGTGTAAGAGTTTCCCAGGTGGTGCTTGTTTTGAAGGTATGGACGGGTCATGAGGGGCAGCTGAACCTTGACTCTGTGTGGTAGGGCTGGCGTCTCCCTGAGCGTTGCTGCTCCAGAGGAGGCGGGACCCAGGAGAATGGAGCCAATACCTGAGGAGGACTAGTTCATGCACTAGTGACTTTATTCAGAGTCTCAGAAGTAAACTCATTCCTATCCAGGACACCTGGGAGGAGCACAGAGCCATTCCAAGAGTAATTCCAAGTTTTGAAGAAGCTGAGGCCAACAGACTCCCCCTCACATGAATCTATTCCTGGACAGTGTTCTGACACCCTTGGGCAGGCCAGGAAAGGACGCTGGTAAAGCACAGAAGACAGTTGCAGTGATAACCTGGAAGTACCTGCAAGAGGGGTGACCACCAAGGGCAGCAGCTGTGGGTTAGAGTCTGTGAGATGAAAATATGTTTGCTGTGAATGGCAGAACCAGAGAGATGGGATTGTCAAAAACCCTTTGCACTCAGAGGATTTTGAGTAAGTACCAGATATCAAATACTAAGCTATTTGTAACATTGGGCTTTGGTTTTGTTTCAGTCTGATTGTAACTGTGTTCTGATTCTTCTATATTGAAATAAGAAATATGTAACTTATTTTTAATTTTACTGGAGCTCACAGTTGAGAGACTTTGGACTTTTTAAAAGAGATATTGGGTATTTTAAAGAGACTTTAAAGAGAGCTTTTAAAGTGAATTTTTAAAGTGTGGGATTTTCAAATTTACTATGTTTTATATTGTGACATTAATGTGAGCAATGTCTCATGGATAAATAAGAAATAAGAAGTTGTGGTTTAATAATGATGTATTTATATTTCAGGTTGACAAGGAGTCAATTGTGATGGTTAGGTTTTTTGTTTTGTTTTGTTCTGTTTTTGCCTACTTGACACAAATTAGAGGCGTATGGGAAAAAGAAACCTCAGTTGAGAAATCACTTCCCCCAGATAGACTGTGGGTATTTCTTGATGAATGACTGATGCAGGAGGACCCACTATGCACAAGGCCACCCCTAGGCAGGTGGTACTAGGTTAAATAAAAAGCAAGCTGAGTAGACCATGGAGAGCAAGCCAGTAAGCAGCATTACTCGGTGGTCTCAGCTTTAGCTTCCTTTTTGGGTTTCTGCCTTGACTTCCCTCAGTAATAGATGATTATTTGAAGAATGAAGATGAAATGCCCTCTACCCCAATTGCTTTGGGTCAGTGCATTGTCATAGCAATAGAAAGCAAATTAAAAGTCAGCTTTGTGTTGCTAGGATAAGATATTGGGGAAAACAACTTAAGAGAGAAAAGGTTTATTTTTGTCTTATGTTTCTAGAGGTTTCAGTTTGTGGTCACCTGATTGTGTTTAGGTCAGTGGTGGGCAGAACCCAGTGAAAGGGTAAGACAGAGGAAATTTGATTACCTTCTGGGGTGCTGCTAAGGAGGAAGGAGGTGGAGGGAAAAAGGGAGGGAGAGGGAGAGGGGGGAGGAAGAGAGGTAAAGGAAAAGAGGGAAGGAGAAAGAAGGAGAAGGGAGGGAGAGAGAAGGGGAAGAAAAAAGGGGAGAGGCAGAAAGGGGGAAGGAAGGGAGAGAAGGAGAGAAAGAAGAGGAAGAGGAGGGAGGAGGAGAGGGAGAGGGAGGGAGGGAGGGAGGAGGAGAGGGAGAGGGAGGGAGGGAGGGAGGGAGAGAGAGAGAGAGAGAGAGAGAGAGAGAGAGAGAGAGAGAGATCTCAACGATTAGTTAGACTCCTCAAGGGCCAGGGTTCTAACTCCTCTGAACTAGGTCCCATTTGCTAAATTTCCATCATCTTCCCAGATCCTACACAATACAACCAAGATACATCCATTGATGAGGTGAAAGCTATTAGGAACCCGGTCAGTTCCCTAAACTTTTGAAGCCTGTTGCTCTGGGGACTAAATCTTCAACAGTCAAGCCTTTGAGGACAGCTTATACCTAAACCAAGATTTTAAAGAAGTCAATATTCATCCACCATCCTCTGCCCCCTTTATCCTGTGCAGAAAGCCCATGGCCTTTGTTTCTTCCCAGACATTGACCTCCAAGACCAACCCTCCCCCCTTGTTAGATGCTGGATGGCATTTCTTTAAAGTCTTCTCAAGGTTGTCTTTGCAACAGATGACTTGTGTTCCTGGAGTGCTGTGTGCTTACTGTCCATGGACTTGTGGGCCAAGCATACAAAAATTCAGTGAAATTGAATGTTTTCATTTAACATTTTGTTTGTAATTTGAATTCAAATCACATTCCTGGATGTTTTATTATAAAATATTTATCCGTCTCCAACTTCTAAGCATTATTGAGGCTCTGGGATTTGCTTGTATATCTGAGAAACCTGGGACTCCTGATCCTGAATGGGCAACATAGTATCAAGAGGGGCGGTTACTGTAGCCTAATTGTTGGCTCAGGAGTGCAACTATGATTCTACTGGCTCCCTACAGCACCTCAAGTACTGCCAAGACAGACCCATGCCTAAGTCCCTCCTCCCCTGCCAGGCCTGGCCCTCCTGGTAGTTTTTTAGGGTATGTTTCTTAATATAAAACATCAAATTCCACTTGGGGGACTCATTTCCCATCTCTGAATGCTATTTTCTCCATGGGGTTTCTTCATGACCTCAGCTAGAGACAGATTTTCTCCTCTACAAATGCTTACAGCAACAAGAACAGAATGCAGGGAAAGAAAAGATGGAGTCAAATAAAAGGTGATGGGACTAGACAGTCATTACAGGGACCGCTACAACTGAGGCAGGTGAAACTTAAGGGGTGAAAAATCACTGGGGTACAGAATAGTCACATGGCCTTAGAGTATCCCTTCCCCACCCAAGTAGCTTATTAATTAGAACATGAAGATTCCTGTGTCAGTGGAGAGGTCTGGCGATAGACAGCATGGTCATTGGTCTTCATGACGGTCATCAGAGATTCTGACATCATGGGCTGCCTGCTCTGATGCACAGGGATGAGCTAATCATCAAATATTCAGGACTCTGTACTTCATTCCAGGCTCCAAACAAGGACATGTGGTGCCTATCTCGAGTTTTGGTAAACTCGGCCTTCATCAGGGAACTCCTGCACTGCAGAGCAGTGTATAAAACAACTGTGTAGAACTCTCAAAAAAATCTATTACTTCAAAGAAAACCAGAAAACAGCCTGGAAACATGTAAAGAGATGTAGCCAAAGATTATTCTAAATGAGAGATTAAAGACCTTTAAGGATCAAGCGTCCTGCATTAAGTCTCAGTGTAGCTGTGGTAATTGAATACAGACTTACATATTTAGCAAGATCATTTATTGCCCATGTTAAATTTCTTGGGTGCAATAAAATCAAAATATTAAAAAATAATAATTTTTTTAGAAGAACCATTCTGGGATAGGGTGTTATCTATAATGATTTCAACTAACTTCCAAATGATTTAGCCAACAAGGTGAAGGGAAGGGGGTGGGGGTGGGGAGAAAGCCAATAAGCAAATATGGGACCATGTTAGGAAATGAGAGTTCACAGGTGACTGCTGACTTAGACTTCTATAGGTCTGATGTTCTCCAAATTTCTGCAGTAAAAAAAGAAGTCTACACAGTGTCACATCTGTGTACAGCCTTTGTTTTGAGACCAGCCTGTGCCCTCTGCCTAGCAGGCTTCAAGTCCTGGCTGGTCTTTGGCTCTGTGACCTTAGAATATGCTGGTGCTTCTGTGGCAAAAGGAACCATACATCAGAGTCCTTCCAAGGGGAGAAGAAAACCTACTATTTTCCCTGAAATTCTTGCCCCAGGTTTTACCGAGTTCCTGGGGCCTGTGACCCCAGAACATGCCACCCATCTGGTATAGCTCTCTTGGAGAGATGTTTAATCTGAGGGCCTTAAAGCCTTCAATCCCATTCAGCTTTCCATTGGCGGTGGCTGAATAATTCAAGCAGACATCCCGGTTCAGTTTTCTCTCCGAGGAAAACCAGGCAGGCAGGCTGGCAAAGATAATTCTGGAAATGAGTCTGAGAGGTCTCAGAAGTTAACTTGTGATCCCACAGCTCACTTTTAATTTGCACCTTGGTAGGATTCCTCTTGTTCCCATGGTGACTGTGCTGGGGTGTACATTGGTACCCTGTGAACTGGAAAATAGTCAACTGTCTACCTATAAAAGCAAGGAATACCTAGAATATACAAACAAGGCAGCAGGTTTCAGGCCTGCACCTCTAGACTCTGATAGCCTAATTCATAATTTTTCTTCTTCACTCTTACTTTGAAATGGGTCATGTAATTTTCCTGGGGGCATAACCAAGACCCATTTATTTATTGAGTATCTTAATTTAATATGATGGATTCATAGCATCATAATAACCTTTTAAAGTTAGAACATGGAAGCTGTTATATCAAATACCCATTACCGTGTGTGCTTTTACCTATGTATTTTTGTGGATGGTAAGAATGGTTGTTTTCCTTGTATTTGTGTTGGGCCTTATTCAGCCAGATACTGAGGCCTAGTGAGGGAGCCTGAGCCTTTGCTCAAGTATATATATATGTATATATATATATATATATATATATATACACATATATATATATACACATATGTATACATATATATATGTGTATATATGTATATATATGTATATATATGTGTGTGTGTGTGTGTATATGTATGTATGTATGTATGTATGTATATGCGCTCAAGTGCATATATATGACGTCACAGGTCTCAGTACTAACAACCCCACCAGAAATCTCCACCTCCTTCCTCAGCCCTATATAAACAAGAGACTTATACAATAAAATGAGTTCCTGCTTGGACAGACTCCCAGCTCCAGGTGGTTATTCTCTGGACAGCAAGAGATCTGAGCGGAGACATTCACCATCCCCCCTCAGCCCCGAGGAGACCCGGCTGGACCCGTCCTCTCCTCTCGCCTGGGCTTCCAGCAGAGAGCTGACATATTTGGATTTCCAAGCTGAACTATTCCAGATGAATTATCATCAGTGTTTTAACTTTATCAAAAGACAGAATTGCTTCAGCCTAGACTATTAAAATTAGGCTTGAAAGAAAGTCCCAGCCCCAAAACTGAGAGAAGCCATGACAGCAGCAGACAGCAGCTGTTCTCTTTTTGTTTTTGTGACAGATCTCATCATTATGAAAAATAATACATTTAACTTATTAGAAAGAAAATTTATTATATCTCTTACACAATGAAGATCCAATTCTCAACTCATTAGACACTTAGGGAAATTCTTTGAGATGAAAGAGAGAATTTCCCAGATCTTTCTTGCCAGAGTTGACTTCCAAGGTGACTCGTGAACATTCTAGAAATTTTCAAGCCCTTTGGAGCCATAACCTGATCCTGGAGAGTCCTGGCTTTCCATAGGTCTCAGTCTACATTACTCATGGCCAAGCCTCTCCTGTGCTGACTGCTTTTTTCCCTCAGTTTTATAACCTTGACACAAGCTAGTCATCTGAAAAGAGGGACCTGAACTGAGAAAATGCCATTAGATTGGCCTATAAGGAAGGCTATGGGGAGTATTTTTTGAAATAATGATTATTGTTCACTGCTGCATGTGATTTACTGTCCCACAACCTTCTGAGAATCCTCCTGTCTCCACTTCCCATGCTGCCTTAGAGTGCTGGGATTACATATGTACTGCCATGTCTAACATGTGGATTCTGGGCATCTGAATTTATTTCCTCATGTTTGCAATGTAAGTGCTGAACTGGTGGAGCATCTCCCAGCCCCCTTCACTGGTACTTTAAATATTAGGTCATTTGGACACACATACAAACACACACACACACACAATAACATCCCATACACACGTACACACACACCACATACACCATACATAATAACACACACACATACACACACACCACACATATACCATACACAATAACACACCACACACATGCATACATATAACACATCACACACACATACACATAACACACCACACACACATACACATAACACACCATGCATATACACATATACATAACATACCATGCACATACACATAACACACCATACACACACATATACACATAACACACCATACACACACATATACACATAACACACCATACACACACATATACACATAACACACCATACACATACACATAACACACCACACACACACACATATACATAACATATCATATATACCACGTACACATCCTATTAATACTCCTGAAAAGTCCCCCACAGGCTCATGTGCTGGTGCACTTGGTAAAGTTGATCTGGAAAGTTTTGGAACCTTTGGGAGATGGAAGAGGGAGTGTGCCATGGGGTGGGGGGGTGGGGGGTGGGGGTGGAGGGTGGGCTTTGAGGTTTAAAGTCCAGTGTGGTCTCTGCTTGCTGATGACAGACACAGCATGGCCGCAACTGTTACTTCTCTGCCTCCATGCCTCTGGGTCATGATGGACTTTATCTCTTTTTAAATCCTTCCTGCTTTAAGTAGCATTTTTGTCACAGTGACAGGAAAGGGACTAATATGCTCTGGGTGCCAGTGAGTCCAGGCAAGCTGTCACCTGCGCTGCTTTGCAGTCACATGCACACAGCTTTGGCTTTAAAAATGAACCTTCTAAGGTCAAGGGAGGCATGAAGGCTGCCGACCAGGGGGGTATATAATGCTTATTTACTAGTGGAGGTACACTACCTTCCAGAGCCATGCTACTGTCTCCTCTCTGAGGGTTCAGGCTGTGGGCCAAGTGTGGAGGTTCTGCCCGTTGTCTCACAGGTGTATTTGGGGGGGGGCTCACTATGTCAGCCCCATTACAGGATGACATCTTTGCTTGCCCATGGTGTCCCTTACCCCTAGCAGGGAGGATGATGATTTGTACCCCTCTTTGCACCTGAATTCTTGTTATACAGAAGCTCCATTTGAACTGAAGCAGCTCGTGCAGGAAGGGGGAGGCTCCTGACCTCACATGTCTGGGAAAGTGATACCTTGGAGGATTCTGGAAGGTCCTCCTTTGTAGGAGCTAACTGTTGCTGGAGGGGGGTAGGGGGACTCTGACAACCCTAAGTGGAGAGAGGACATTCTCATACCTGATGCTTTACCTGTGAGTAGGGCTGAGAGCCCCAGAGGTGTGGCACCCATGCTATGGTGGGCTCTTCAGTGTTAAAGCTGCTTTTGAGAGATCTCTGCTCATTTAAATAGCTCCTCATACATATCCCTGTCAGTGAAAACTCACTGGCTGGCCAGGCTGGACTTTAGGGCCATCATTACTTCCTTTTCTGAGGTGAGTTGACAACCTTCAAAATGTTTGGCTGTTCTCTCCTGATCTACTGTTACTCAAATGAATTCATGGCTGTTGGTCATTTGGGGAATGATTGGAATTGCTGTAGTCTGTGTGCTGGCAGACCTTTTGACTAACTTCCTCAGGATCTTCAAACAGGATCCTATGTAAAAACTGGACAAGCAAGCTCACTCACCTTTTCTTTTATGTGTATGTACTTTCTCAGAAGAATTTATTAATAATAACACACAGATGAAACAAAGTCTTTGGAAAGGAGTTTTAATATTTTTCTTTATTCTCTTATACAATACATCCTGATCACAGCACCTGCTCCTCCCCGTTCCTCATCTCCACCTGCCCTCTCTCACGGATCCACTCCTCCCCCCAACCACCCCTTAAAAAAGAGCAGGCTTCCCAGGGACATCAACCAAACACAGCATGATATACCGTAAGTCCTGAAACTGAGCACCAACCCTCACATCAAGATTGGGCGGGGCAATCCAGTGGGAGAAAAAGGGGCCCAAGAGCAGGCAAAAGAGTCAGAGATACTCAAGTGCACTGTAAGGGGTTCTCCTAAAGCCCCAAGCCAGGAAGACTAATTTTATTTTTACAGCTGGGTCAGTCTTTTGACACCCACCTGTGGTTTCTTGTATAAATTTCTATGTATCGCTGTATGCATGTTCTTACAGGTCAGTGCTCCCCAACTTGTCGCTGTTGACATTTTGATCCAGATACTCCTTCCTTTTTTTATTTTGTTCTTTCTCCTTATTTTAAGAGTGCGTGTTATATCTGCATGTAGATATGTATATGTATGTGCCAGGTGCCTGCGGAGTCTAGCAGCAGGCTTAGGATCTCTTGAAATTGAGTTTTGAATGGTTGTAAGCTGGCATATTGGTGCTAGAAATCAAACCCAGGTCCTCTGTAAGAGCAGCCTCTATTCCTAATTGCTGAGCCACTTCTCCAGCCCCCAACCCCAAGTAATTCTTGATTGTAAGGGCATTGCTGAATACCACAGAATATTTAATAGGAACCCTGGTCTCTATATATTAGATCTATGTACCAAAGTGTCCCCAGATGTTGCAAAAATCCTCTGGGGAGGACAAAGGATCTTTGCTCCTCCCTTGAGACCTGCTGTTCTTGACCCCTTGCTCTTCATGATGGCCACCCATACATCCCACTCTGTGGGTTCTGTGCTCTCGTAGTATCTACTAACAGCTGTTGGCCATCTCAGCTCACTCTCTGCCTTCTATCTTTTCCTCACTTTGAAAGGTTCATCAGCTCATTTTTGATAGTTGACTGTTGTCACCTGGCCTCTGGTATTCTCAAGTCTTTCTATGCCTGTTGCCATCAGAAATCCAGTTCTGCACTGGTCTTCCCTTGTATCCCAGTCCTGGCTGTAGAGGAAAGACCCCTGAGAGTCTCTTGAGAATATGACCCCTTCACCAGCACATTCCTACGGCTTGGGAGGAGACTTTACAGCAGGTTTTTGAGTCTGCTTCACAGAGAATGTTTGCCAGTTCTCTAGAACCTCTGGGATTTATTCTGGAGCTCCCCCACACCTTCTGAGGTTTCTTTAACCTTGGTTTTAGGAATCTTCTTATATAGATAAATATGTAGTCAAAGATTCCAGGGAATCCTTTGCAAGCATCTGGAACTCTCTGCAGCCATCTTGGTCTTCATTCTTCCAAACCATGGTTTCCCTTGTGACTCTGATGAAGGGGATGTGTTCACCATTATGGCAGCATGCCCCCTTCCTTTATGTTGATTTGAGATGGCTCCCTTCACATATCTATTGCTCTCATACTTCTTCTTTCCCTTGAGGAAAACATCTGCTGCCTGGACATGTCCATGACCACTGAGGGGTCTGAGTTCTGCTATTGGACTGATGTCCCAGATCCAGGATCTGCTTCATCTCTCAGCTCTTGTTACTCCTTATGTAGGTCTGTCTGCCTGGAAGGAGAGATGAGAGTGCTATGGCAAGGGTCTTGACTCACAGCCACAGGGGAATGATAGGGTGAGATGGGGCAAGTGGAAGGCTGGTCTGACCCTGAAAGAGCAATTTCCTCTGACTTCCTGTGGAGGTTTTGGAGCTGTGTTGAATGGTAGAGTTGTCTTGAACTGGGACAAGAGAGCCAGGCTTTCATGAAATAAACCATTAGGATTCTGTCTAAGCTCTGCCCCACAGTTACCTGGCAACTGCCAGGTAGGTCTGGCCCATTATAAAAGGGGCTGCTTGCCCCTCCTCTCGCTCTTGCCTCTTACTCTTTTAGCCTCTCTCTTGCCCTCTTGGGCTCTTCTCTCTCTCTCTCCCTTTCCACATGGTCATGGCCGGCCTCTACTTCTCTCCTCTCTCCCTCCCTCTGCTTTTCTCTGCCTCTGCTGCCCTCTTAACTCCCCTCTGCATGCCCTGAATAAACTATTCTATACTATACTATTGTGTGTCTGGTCTCTCAGGTGGAAGGGATGCCTCAGCATGGGCCCGCTGAGGCACCCCCTTCGCCCACACCACACCACAGCCCCTTAGAACCCATATTAATAACCTTTATCTTTCTAAAGTCACAACATAGACACCTTCTGTACCTGGCACAGTGGCTTTGCAGGTAGCAACCTGTATCTGAGCCTCCTCTCTGGTGACACTGAGATGAGAACTGAATCCATTGCTGGTGTTGTGTTATCAGCAGCTGAGAGAACTTGTCCTTGGTATGTGAGGCAGAGATTGAACTATTTACTACACAGTCTGTGGCAGAAACCAGCCTTGGCTGTGAGTCAGATGGTCTTGTCAGTTTGGGAGACTGTAAAAGGAGACTACAGTCAGAAGGACAAACAACTGGAATTTACTGTCTTGTGACTCTGAGATGACAGCATCTTCTCATGGCCAGCCTCATTACTTTGGGTATGTCATCCAAGTCTCCTCTTACATAAAGACACCAGCCATAATGGATTAGGACACATCTTGTGGACTTGTTTGATCTGCCTCATCTCTAAATTTAAAGTCCTGGTTTTAAAAACAAGTTGGTGGCTAGGTATTTGACATGTGAAATTTGGAGAAATGCATAGAAATAGGGGCTCTCTCTCCCTGGCACCAGGTGAACAGTCTGGGGAGGCAGCACTGTGAAGAGTGGACTGGAAGGCTCTACCTGCTCCACAATTGAGACAGGACAAATAATTAAAACTCGATGAAGCACAGTTTTGTGAGCTGCCAGGCACGCTGGGGATTGGGAGTGCTGCCAGCAAGCCCACAGAGCGGCCTTTGGCAAATGCCACTGACCTTTGTGTCACAGAGAAGGCTACAGGGGTGACAGGCTGGTTCTGTGAGCATCGCAGACAGCCCTAGTCTCCAGGACAGGTTTGCTCAGTTAATTGGGCTGGAGGCAACTGCAGGTCATAAAATGACCTTTTCCTCTATAAACATGGAATAATAATTCAAAGCTTAAGGAGACAGTGGCGTCAGGTAAGTCTGCTGCACTGGAGCTTGGAAGAGGAGCCATGTTCTTCTTCCTCAGCTCCCTTACCAGTCCCTCTCTCCTGACCCTGGTAGCTTGGGAAGGAAGGAATGTTTTCACAATGCATCAAGGTGGGATGAAAGTCTGAAGGCATAAACAGTACATGGTTTTAGATAAGAGAGCCATAGAGGAGGAAGGGGGGGAGGAGGAGATAAACCAGAGGAAGGAGGGATGGGGGAGAGAGAAGGTGAAGAAGATACTGAGAAAGAGAAGCACAACAAACTGTTATTAACTGCAGTGAGCAATAGTAGGTGGGCACACACACACACACACACACACACACACACACACACACAATGCAGAATAGCTGCATAAATGAGACCAATAATATGTGGAGATAGAGGACAGAGCAGGACAGCAGTCTGCTGGGCCGCATCATCTGCTAACTCCTTACAAGGCCATAGCCTCCTATTTTCACTAACCCATCTTCCTCATAAAGGCAGCGAAACCCAATAAACTATGGTTGGAAGAAGTTCACTTTGCTAGAATTAGAAAAAGAAGTTTTAGAAAGCAGGCTTCAAATCAACAGCATAGAGATTTTTGAAAGACTGTTTATCATTTGCAAAGAGAAAATTCTTACATGTCCTTGGAAGGCATGTCTCGAGTTTTCTTTCTTGTTAGCCTTCACACTAGGTGACTGCTGGAATGTTTATGCATTCTGAAATAATTTTGGGTGCCTGCTCCTTGCTGGGCTACATGACTTATAAGAACAGTAGAAGCATGAGCTCTCCTTCTTTCAAATGGTGTAAAGTCCAGGTGGAAAGACAAGACTTGCAGGCAGGGGCCCCCATTGGTATGTCCTGACCATTAGCATCTGCTTCTAGGAGAACTCTGCAGAGTTCAGAACCAGAGAGACCCCTGGCATGTAGCCTGTCATGCATGACATCCTGCAGATAGGTAATGTTCAAAATAGCAGAAAGAGAAGCCATGTGAGAACCCAAGGATCACTGCCAGGGTGGGGATACTGGGGCTCACAGGCTGCAGAGATGCATAGGACTGTCCCAGAAGTTGCCTGGGGGGGTAATTAAGGCAGGATAAAGCAGAGGTATCATAGAAGCTGGGAGTCATAAGCTAAATCCTGCTGCAGTCCTTTTGAAGGACGGGTTGTATTCTTGGTCAGTGCCAAAGCTTCATGTGTAGGGATCAAGAGTGCTGTACAAGCATGTGACGGCATCTGGGCTGTAAACCATGAAGATGCCAAGCAGTGAAGTAGGAGGGAGACTCGAGGTAGCTTTGTTCCTCCCTCTTCCCTCCCTCCTTCTTTTCCTCCCTCCCTCCCCTCCCTCTCTCCTATCTTTTCTCTCTGATGATTGAACCTGGGGTCTTGCATCTATCATCTATCTATCTATCTATCTATCTATCTATCTATCATCTCTATCATGTATCTATCATCTATTATATCTATCATGTATCTATCTATCTATCTATCTATCTATCTATCTATCATCCATCTATCATCTATCATATCTATCATGTATCTATCATCTATTATATCTATCATGTATCTATCTATCTATCTATCATCTATCTATCTATCTATCTATCTATCTATCTATCTATCATCTATCTATCATATCTATTATGTATCTATCTATCATCTATCATATCTATCATGTATCTATCATCTCTCTCTATCATCTCTCTATCATATATCTATCTATCTATCTCTCTCTCTCTCTATCTATCTATCTATCTCTCTATCTATCTATCTATCTTAGGTAAACAGAGGCAAAGTTTTAATATTTCTATTTCTAGTAGAGGAATGGACTCCAAGGACCAGAGATTTTGACAAAGAAATATATAACACTAATTGTCACACCCTGGGTTCAGGTTTCAAGTTCCTGGCTCTCGTGATATCTATTGTATAATATGGTGTTGTGTGATCTGTGGGAAGCTACGTGGGGAGAAATCAAAGCTGATTGAACATCCACGGGCTCCCCATCTGCAGAGGTAGATGAAGCAGTGTACCTGACTTGGTGGCTGGCATTTTTTTCTCCTCGTTGCTATTTTCTGTACAAGTATCTTAGTGTTAAGGAGACTTGGGGATGGTGGAAGGGACACAGAGGGTCCTCTGCAAAGACTTCACCACTTTAGACAAGAAATTTTAACAGCAGTAGATTTTGACATCCATTGGGAATCCTGAAATGTCTCTCTTTGGATACTTAAGGACATCAGTATAAAAAAAGCAAACAATAACCAAGATGACCCTAAAAGAGAGGTGGGGCTAGGCAGGGGTGGTAGAAGAAAGTCTAGAAGGTTTGGGTGGAGGGAGTGGTGTGTGTGTGTGTGTGTGTGTGTGTGTGTGTACGCGCGCATGCGTGTGTATAGAAATGTGTATGCATATATGTGTGCAGACATCTTTATGTATGTGTTCCTATATTTGAGTTTGTATCTGTGTATGCATGTGTGTGTACACATGAGTATGTGTCTGTCCCTTATCACTGCTTCAAGTAGTTCTCAAATTTGACTGCTTATTTGAGCCACTCAGAAAGGTTAGCCCTAGCCCTAGCTAGGCTTAGTCCTCAGCCCTAGCGCCAGAGACTCTGAAATGTTGGCTATGGAGTTCTTTTAATTCTCAGATTGAAGGGTGGTTCTCCATGGGTCCCACAGCCCTGAAAGCCTCATTGACCACCTTAGAGGATGGTGGCTGTGTGCTCGATGCTCTCTCGCTCACAAGCAATTCCCTTCTCTTTCACAGGTGAGTGTGCCTCTGTGGGCATGCTTGATTTTGCTCGTGTGTGTGTGTGTGTGTGTGTGTGTGTGTGTGTGTCCATGTCTCAAATACAACGAGTGCAACTGCACACTTACAGGAGGCAGCTGTCCTTTTGAGGAAGGCTAAGATGCTCTCCAAGTGGCAAACAGACATGACATTCCTCCATAAGGAGCTTTCCTGTTCTATGAAAAGTCCCTCCAGGGTCCATGTCATGAAATTGAGTGTGAGAGCCTGCCAAAACAGAGCTCCTGTCATGGTAGCCTTTCTATTGTGATAAGACATGACCAAGACAACTTAGAAAAGAAAGTGCTTATTTGGGGCTTGTGGTTCCAGGAGGTTACAATCCATGGGCACCATGGTAGGAAATATGGCAGCTGGCAGTTGGAGATGCTTCTGGAGCAGTATCTGAAAGCTCACATCTTGAAACAGAAACTTAAGGCAGAGACAGAGAGAGAGAGAGAGACAGAGAGACAGAGAGACAGACCGAGACAGAGACAGACAGAGAGACACAGAGAGAGACACAGAGAGAGATAGAAAGAGTGACAGATGGAGACAGGGACAGAGATAGAGACATATGGAGAAACAGCAAGAGGGACAGAGTCAGAGAGAGACAGAGAGACAGACAGAGAGGGAGAGAGAAATAGGCAGAGAGACAGAGATAGGGTGAGTAGGAGAGAAAGGAGAGAGAGACATAGAGAGACAGAGAGAGAAAGAGAGAGTGACAAATGAAGACAGAGACAGAGAGGGACAGAGAGAGGCAGAGATGGAGCAACAGCAAGAGGGACAGAGACACACACACAGAGACAGAAAGATAGAGACAAACAGAGAAGGAGAGAGAGAAATAGGCAGAAAGAAAGAGAGATAAGGTGAGTAGGAGAGAAAAGACATATATATGGCGGGACAGACAGACAGACAGACAGATAGACACTGGGATTGGGATGGTGTGGGATTTTGAAACACCAGTGACACCTCCTCCAACAAGGTCACACCTCCTAATAAATTCCCAAATGGTTCCACCGACTGGGGACCAAGTATTCAAGTATGTGAGCCTATGAGGGCCATTCTTATTCAAACCACCACAGCAGCAAACTTACATCACAGGTAATGAGGATGGATGGAAGACATTTCATTGAAGGCTCCTTCTGTGGTCCCTCCTTGGTTTGTAGATGGCGACTTCTCCCTATGTCTTCCCAAGGTTGCTCTCTGTCTGCTTGAGTCTTAATCTCATGAGGACACCAGGAGTTTTGGGCTAGGCCATCTTTTTTTTTTTTTAAGATTTATTTTATTTGTATGAGTACACTGTAGCTGTCTTCAGACACACCAGAAAATGGCATCCAATCTCATTACAGATGATTGTGAGCCACCATGTGGTTGCTGGTATTTGAACTCAGGACCTTTGGAAGAGCAGTCAATGCTCTTAACAGCTAAGCCATCTCTCTAGCCCCGGGCTAGGCCATCTTAACATGATTAGTTCTATGAAAGACTGTGCTGCAACAGCCATTATTCAAGCTCCAGGGAATTAATGAATGGGAGGTAGCATCCTAATTCAGGCCACGACGGCTCCCACCTTCTCTGCCATATTAATCCCCAGCAATTGTATGTTTGAGTAATCAAACCACAGCCCAGCCTGGAGGATCCAATACAAGCCCTTTCTCTTGGAATCTAGCATCTGTTTCTTTCTTCCCAAGCTCTAGGAAGCTGTAATACACATACATTCTTTTATGTATTACTAGGAAATTCAGGCTTGCTGCAACATTTGGTGAACAGGTAAAGTCTGGGTTTTGGTGTCATCTCTGCTTTTCTTCTCTGCAGGAGACAAGGCTGTAAAAACCCAGATGGAACTTTGCCAAGTTTGCACTGAGGGGTTGTGTACTCCACCATATGGTGCCTGGGGCTCAGATTCCCAAGTCTGGCATCTCCTGGGAGGAGGGAGCAGTTGCATCCTCAGAAGCTACATAGTTCTCCTCTGAGGATGAGTAGGCTTCCATGTATCTGGACTGTTTGTAGAGCAGTTAGCACTAAGGTCCTATGTCTACTTCCAGGACCTGGGGATACCTAAGGATATCATGATATTGAGCCTTCAGGGTGAGTTGGGAGCACAGAAGGGATGAAGAAGGAGAGGATGAAAAGATGCTGTCTTTATTTATAGATTGGGACATGGAACTAACTTGTATGTGGTATACAATATGCACATGAAATACATATGTATAGAGGTACACATGTATGCACATGTTGTATACCATGCTGCCCATATATTTCACTCTGTGCAGTATGCATCCTGGTGAATATCCAGGGCTTCCACTTGGAAGTTATGATGTCCATGACTATGGTTCTAGGTTAGGAGGTCAGGCACCCATAGGAGCTATAGGTGAGGCTCTGGTCTTCTGCTTCCTGTTCTCATGCACCTCTACATGTGTGTCCTAGAGCTTCAGACCTCATCTTTTCTATTTGGAGACACATAGAGGATACCATGATGTTAGAGCTGGGAACAGAAAGCTGATGACTTGGAGAGGAGAATGCACCTGAGCCAAGAAGAGGGAATCAGTAGACAGGGGTATTGTGCAGGTCCTTCTGGGTACAGGAGATACTAGGACAGGTACTGGGGCACTAGGAGAGGTATGGGGGGGTCATGTTGATGTTCACCATGACCAGCTAGGACATAAACTGCTAATGCTTCCAGGCTCCCAAGGAGTAGACTGAGGGGGGATAAAAAGGAACTGCTTTCCTCAATGGCTAGTCAGGGCTAAGGTGAAGAGACCTTTTATGGGGTCCTGTCCCTAAGTGGGGCTGTCACAGCCCTAAGTGAAAGAAGCTGTTTTCCCTGGCAAGTGGGATTCAAGACTGTTGGACTCCAAAGGTGACAACATACATGTCTTTCCACCCTAGGGTCTAAGCAGACAGACAGATGGGGTGGACTCTAAACAGAGGGTGGTCAACTCTAAAGTCTGAGGCCGGTGCCTCCAAAGGGGGCCAGGGAACAGCTGGGAGCCCAGAGGGACTAGAACCACTCCAGGCACGATTTCCCATTGCTCTTCATTGGGCAACAGAACCTGTCAATTACAGACATGTAAGATATAGTCCCAGAAGGTGTGAACCCTGCACCTCCCAATCCGTCGACAGGGGCAGTGTTGTGACCAGCTCTGTGCCTGTGACTATTATATTCTCTCTCCTTTAAATTAAAAAAAAAAAAAACTCACAAAGCAACAGGTTTCTTTGTGTCATTTCAAACATTCTGAGTTTAGGTTGGCTGTCAGTCCCCATCCCTTCTTCTCGACCATTTCTTGCCCCTCTTCCTCATTTATGACTTTCTATCCCCAGTATCCCCTGTCCAATCTCATATCACAGGTCACAGTTTACTCTCCCCACCCCCATACCTTGAACTCACCCTCATTCAAATAAACACACCAGTAAAAAATTGAAGTCAGGATCTCTATACGAGCAGAGACATTTGTCCTTCTGATTCTGGCTTATCTTGCTTACTATAATATTTCCCATTTTCTTCCATCTTGTTGCAAATGTCATGATTCCTTTTTTTTTTTTTAATGGCTTAAAATCTTCTGTACTGCAGCTTAATTAATTTTCCTTTTGAGTACTGAGACATCTAGGACGGTTCTTTTTCTTTGCTTTTGTGACCCGAGCAGCCATGAACATGGATGAGCAAGTATCTCTGCGGTAGGGTGTAAAATCCTTTTAGGGTGGATGCTCTCTCTGGTGTGCAGCAAATTTCTTGGTTCCTGGATGGAAGCGGAGCACAGACCTGCCTCACAGTTCCACTGTACTCCACTAGGTGGCTCTTTGCACTCTCGGATGTCTGCAGGCGTTCAGACAGGTGAATGCATCTCATTGGTTGGCGGGAGGCATGATGCCACCCAGCAGCTCTTTTTAAGAGAAAAGCCAGGACCAGAGAAGCAGCCACCCCTGAGCATTGCCTTCTGAGCTGTTCTGTGGGACCTAGCTGCGGAGTCAGGCCAACATGAGTGAGGTGAGCAATCCTTGCACTCGCACAGGGAAACCGCAGAGTAAGAAGGTTCTGCCCCTGTGGGATCCTCAGAAACAGGAAGGGTGCCCAGTGGGGCTGAGGGGTAAATGGATACTGTTATTATTTGCTTTGAGCATAGACTGTCCTGATAGCTTGGTTTGAATACAGTATAGAAATTTGCTAAGTTTGCAACTTTTGAAATTAACCTTAGAGAAAGGGATATAGATACATTGTTTCTAATCTATGACTTTGGGTTTTGTATCTTTGAAGAGAAAGCCAGTTATTTGATTCTCTCACGAGTATTTGTGCTTTTTCCAGGGAGTGTGTCCTCACATGTTTCCTTGGGACACAATCTGAATGTTAGCAGACAGTGCTAGCCACCTGGGAAATCCAGTCTCAGAAGATAGGTGGGGAAGGCGGTGAGGATTTGTGCCGGGGTACAGCTTCTGCAGAATCATTGTCTGTGATGGGGCTTGCAGTTAATCAGTTAATCAGAGCCCTGGGAAACAAGCAGAGTCCAAGCTTGAATGTGTGTGTGTGTGTGTGTGTGTGTGTGTGTGAGAGAGAGAGAGAGAGAGAGAGAGAGAGAGAGAGAGAGAGAGAGAGAGAGAGAGATCTGCCTGAGGTACCAGGGAGTGTTTGCAGAAGAGCTAATTTCAAACCCAAGACCCTTTTCTAACTAAATGTATATAAAATGTTATGCTGGGGCAAACTGGTGGCTTGCATATTTTTCTTTTAAAAAGAGATTGTCATCTCTTCCACAAGAAGATTTGGGGTTATACAGTGCTATACTCTTCAACTAGAAGCCCGACCAAGACTGTTTTCATTTCCTCTCGGTTGATACTTAATTACTTTGAAAGATCTGTTATCTTCTTTGTATTTTATTTAAAAAAATGTTTGACAGATGGGTAATCTTTTTTTGGAAGTCTAGAGTAGAATTAACAACTTCAGAAATCAAATGCCTCCTTGCAGTTCCTCTCCCCTCTATGGATGGCTTTGGATCCAAACAGCAGGCAGAGGGCAAGGTGGTGCAGCACCCAGCCAGGCACAGGACTTGGGAGAGAGCCAAGAGCTAGGGGGAGGAGGAGGATGGATCTGGGCTGGGAGATGGGAGTCTCCTGGCAACCCTGGGAACAGAAGCCACAGTGACAGCCATTGGTTGCCTCGTGGGGTAAATGCTGAGAGCAGTGCCAAGCACTCCCACACGTGTCCCCTTCTGTGAGCCTCTCCATACCCTGGGCAGTCAGTAACAGAGGAGGAAACTGAGGCACAGAGAAGTGGATCAACCGATTCAAGACTACCAGCTAGATCTGGGGCTAGTGTTGTCACACTGAAGTAGTTGGTACCTGGTGCCAACCGAATAAATGCATGGGGGAGGGGGGAGGCTCTTTGAACAGCTGGAGAGGGAGGGGCAGAAGGAGGTTGAGAATCCAGGGAAAGGAAGCAGGGCTCTGAAGACCAAGGACATTGAGGACAAGGTCTCTTTTCCTTTATGTGTCGGGAAGGGCCTTTCTTCTGGTTCGCTAAGATTTCAGAGGTTCAAGGTTTACGGACAGCTCACCTTGCTCACAGGAAGAAGAGATGGCTGTGTAGACAGCTTTTCCATTCAGAACTTAACAGAGTCTCATCAAGGAGGGGCCTAGAAACTGCAGGCTCTGCAGACTGACCCCCCCAACAGGGACCCTCCCCTGTGTCCAGTCAGCGGCCTGAGACAGTGCCCTATCCCTCATTCCATGCAGAGGCTCAGGTATAGAGAAGTCCTCCAGTGCCTCCTGGGGCACCTGGCTGAGCAGATGGCTGTGTGGGTCTTCAGCGAGGAGCCTTAGCCCAGAGTTCAACCGACAGTTAGGGTCACAACCTCCTCTCTGTTGACCCTGTGACTAGGGCAGCCTCAAACTCCCTACACTGCCCAGCTGTCCATGACGTAAGTATCACAGCCAGAGTGTGAAGTCCTTAAACCCTGTGGGTAAAAGTCCCCAAGATGCAGACCCTGGGTCTATGCCCCCAGTCCTTCTACACCCCAACTTCCCCTTGCACCAAGCTTGGCTTTTCATTCACACCACTGGCCCTGAGCTCCCCCTGCTGGCTCATCTCCAAGTCCCTAGGCCGCTGGTGTTCTTCGGAAAAGAGGAATTTCTCCTTTGACTAAAACTTAAGTCTGCTTTAAACATTTAATAAAAGGGACAAGCAGCCAGGGAACTGGGGAGGGCACTAAGTGCTGAAGGTTTTCTTTAGTTGGATGAACTACAAATTTCTTCCAGTGTGAGTAACTCCCAGGCAGGATTGGAGGCACATGGTCATTAATGTGTTTCTATGAGTAGTTGTTGGTCAAAGCAGTGACATGATTTCCCTCTGTCCTCAGGGTTATTTAGGACTGGGGCAGAGTGTGTGTGTGTGTGTGTGTGTGTGTGTGTGTGTGTATGTGTGTGTGTGTTGAACATCTCCTTTTGTAGTCCTCAGGACTTTCTGTTGAGTCAATACAAAACATGGGCTGGACAGAAAAGACCCTGAAAGGCCAAATGGTCTCTGGGATCAGCTCTGCACTTTGGGGACATTTGGCCTTGAAGGGAAAGGGAGAACAGTAAATTGGTCCTGAAGCTGGTTTTAAACTGGACAACTTAATGCAATGTGGTTTTCATACCTCAGATCCAACCATTATTTATTTAATTACATCATCATCATCATCATCATCATCATCATTATTATTATTATTATTATTATTATTATTTAGCAGGGGAATGACATGTGGTCAAACAAAACAGTTTAGTGTTTGGTTGGAAATAAAGTTCAAATTTAGGGCCTTTTTGAGAGTGGTAGCAGTCAGGGTGCACCTGATTTTCACATTATTTACAGTACGTCAGATGTGTTTGGGAGCAAATCTAGTAGATGAACTGGGATCAAAATGTAGGCCTAAGTCTAGTATCCAGACTTGAAGTTTTCCCAGTAAGGCCCAAGGTTACAAAGTGCCATTCCCAAGGAGAAGACCATTCCTGGGAGCACATCTACCCCAGGTCCTCCCCTGGGGGTTGCTACTAAGTGACTTTTCAAAATCCCAACTCAGTAAGGAGAGCTATGAATGATATTTTAAGAGAGAGCAGACTTAAAACATGACATGACCTACTGCCATGTTTGGAAAGTATATGGGAAGGCAATCCCACTACATAATATTTCGGGCAACAGCTGTGACTTAAACATGAGACTCTAAGCCTTCCAAGAGCTCTGTGCTGGGCTCTCTGCTTGTTTTGATTTAGGTAAGATGGGTTAACCCAGGATCAGGACTGATGTCAGGTCCATTGGTCACAGTGGAAATACTATGCCAGGTGAAGACATGGTTGAGATGAGATCAAAGACATTCAAGGACGTATGTGCATACACATATATGTACCCTAGGCACCAAAACACATCTATTGCCTCTCACCTGAAGATGGTTGTCTTGGGGTAAAGAAGAAAGCTGGGTCTGACCATCCCCCACTTGAATAACATTATGCAACAGTGGTTTGGGGTGTCACACAGTGTGTTCTCTTGGGAGCTCAGTGGAGAGTCAGAGGGATGACAGGAACCAAGGTGAGAATCAGTGCTGTAGTGGGCTCTAGGACCCCACCCACCATGGCAAGCTGGAGCTAGTGCTCTGTGTACATGTCTGCGGAAGAGCTGTGTAGCTTACATGGTGGTTGAGCATGGATTCTGAGAATTGTAGGCAAATATTGTGCTTTCAGTAGAAGGTCAAATGGCATTTTTACATAATTCTAACCTCATTTAGGAGAGCACATGAACTAGGGATATGGAAAGATCAAGTGAGATCCACTTAGAAAAATGTTAATACCACACATTACTTGTACAAAGAAATAGATTTTGCACCGTCATTTTCAAATGTGGACTTGGCTCATGTTAAACCACACACTGGTAGACATTATTCTCTTCTCTAACCAGGGTATTAAGACTTGCTGGGTTGAGACTACAACTTAGGTGGTAGCTTTTGGCCAGGTAATCATAATGGATTTCCATAACACTCACTTTCCCAGCCTGCATCTCATTAACTAAGCTCAGGATTAAAACACCCAATGTTTTCTCTCTTTTTTTTAATTCTAAGATTGAATGAAGGTGAAGTGCAGTATTATTTTTTTTCCAGACAGAAAAGCTAAATAAATGACTCACCATTGATTTTATTAAGGTTTAGTGGAGGTGGCGTGATCATCATGAAAAGAAGATTCAAGCTTGTGTCGGGCAAGTCTCCCGAGTCTGTGATGGACATAGTCCCTGCGCTAGCGTTTAGATTAATTTCTTCCTTCAGTGCCCCGAGAGGTCTTGTTACAGCGGAATTTGTTTGTGTTTCCTTGGTTCTCAGTCTGTGGGGTATGGGAACCATTTAAACACACAGACAGAATTGCCAGCTTTGGGCTCAGAGTTTCCTACTAATTTCAAATGACTTTCTGCAAGCAGTTTAAAGGCAGTGGGTACATAGGTTTGTATTCCATTCGAGGGCTGGCTCCCTAAATCCAGCTAGAGCCAGCATGCTGGTAACAGCCTCTAGATACACACTATATGGTCTGAAGCAACCTTCCTGGCCTGTCAACCTGCTCATGAGGAAAGGCTCAGCTCCAGGGGTGGAACCTGGTTTGTGTCCAGCAACTAAATAAATTAGTGTGAATCCAGTGTGGATGATCAGTGGTGTGAGTGACGCTCCAGAGCTCTGTTCTCCGGTGCATATTGCTATAGGGAATGTGAGCAGGGGACAAAGCCTGCATTCTCTTCTTTACTCCTGGTCTAAAACCTGCGTGTGCCACTCAGATATTTGTAAGTGGGAAATGGGGGTATGGTACGAATAGGCACACAGAACACAGGCTCCCACAGAAAAGAAAAGGAGAAAAGGCAGAGGAATCTCCAAGAGGGAAAATACTGCATTTGGGAAACACTAGGAAAATCACAAGAGCTGAGAGAGGGGGTTCTGCATGGACAGACCGAATCTTTGCTCAATTCGGAATTGTTGTATGGAATCTAAACAAAAGGACAGAGACAGGCAGAGCCCGGGCCAGCTGGAAATCAGCTCTGCTGTATTGACACAGGGAAGTAGTTTGGCTGTGTGAACGGAGACAGTCTAGGCAGATCTTTCATAGTAGGGCTTCTGGCATGGAGACAGGCAGCCAAGATGTAAATCACAGCATATTGTTGGAGGAAAAATATGTCTAAACAGACGGAAAGCAAGTTGTAGATGTAAATATTTTAATCAACACTTAAAATTGACTATCAATAATTATCATATTGTTAACACAATGAAAACAGGTATTTAAATTAAAACTTTTGACTGGTTGACATTTCCTTACGAGTAATATTGTGTGTGTGTGTGTGTGTGTGTGTGTGTGTGTGTGTTTGTTTGTTTACATGTGTGGGGGTGTATGTACTTGTATGTGCCTATACTTGTGTGTGCGTGTGGTGGAGGCCAGAGGACAACTTCTGGTTGTGCTTCTCAGTTGTCCAGCTTCTGAGAACAGCCTGGAGCATAGACCTTGGCTCTGCTGGCTGAGCAGTAAGCCCCAGGGATCTACCTCATAGTGCTTGAATTTCAGGCACCAACTGTCATGCCTGGCTTTTTGTGTGAGTGCCTGGGATTTGAACTCAGGTCCTCATGCTTGCTTGCAAAGCATTTTGCTGACTGAGTCATCTCCTCAGCCTCCATATTTGGCAACTTTATGTACCAAAATATGTTTGGATAGTTAAATATCTAAATAGGATTGTATTAATGTACAGAAGGTGACCAACCCAAATGTACTTTCCTGGGACGCCCTTGCCATACCCACAGACCTGTGATAGACCCCTGCCCTGCTGATCTCAGCCTTGAACTCTGGCTATTCTGTTCTCAGTCTTTAAAATGAAGTGAGGTACATAGATACATTTACCTTCAATGCAGTATAAATATAAGAAAGTTTGTACTACAAACAAAACTAGTCTGCCACACCCCTTGGTGGCCCAAACCCATAAATCTAACACCCATTTTCAGGGCTGTTTTACATGACTAATTCAGCCTAAGTGACATGTTAGGCATTAATCTGCCCGTTACTGTTTGTGCCTCACAAATAGTTCTGAATCTCTATTGTCAGACTCTCAAGGCATGAGTCGTTTTGAGAGGGAAAACACTTGCCCAGACTTATGGCTTTGCCGGTGGGGACATCAATCACCCTCTAAACTCCCGTATTTTCTTTTTGTTCATAACCTGCCACCTTCTTAACAAAACAGAGACAAATTAGAATCACAGGATATGGAAGCCCCCATGCACAACAGGACCCCTCCCCCCCCCCCCCGCAAGGAGATCTGATTGGGGAACAGGCTGGATTGTTCATACCACACAAATGAGGCCATTTTCACAGTGTAAAGTCCTGACACTTGGCCCTCAGGAGCACCTCTCTCCACACGGTTTCTGCCTTCTCTTTCAAACACTGTTGGCTATGACAAGGGTAAGGTGTCAGACAAACCACAACCAGCCAACCACTCATCTGTTTTTGACCATCCAGTAACTGTGCTTGGATTTGAGCTGACTCCTGATACTAAAATCTAAACCTGTCTTAGAAGGATGTGACCAAAGAACAGTTATGTGACCCCCAAATGCTTAGCAAAGTGACTAGCTACATTTTTTAAAATAATTGTCTGAAAGGCCGGGTGGTGGTGTCGCACGCCTTTAATCCCAGCACTTGGGAGGCAGAGGCAGGTGGATTTCTGAGTTCGCGAGGCAGCCTGGTCTACAGAGTGATTCCAGGACAGCCAGGGCTATACAGAGAAACCCTGTCTTGAAAAACCAAAAAAATATATAATAATAATAATTGTTGGAAATGACAATGCACATGAACCTTTGACACAATAAAATAGGAATAAAAATATAATAAGAAAACTTATCTTCCCCTTTCCTAAGATCTTTTTCAAAAGCCGATACACGAATCTGTCATGTGACTAGATTCCTGTGCATAGGTTGGTTGGTAGAGTGCTTGGTAGCATACACCAAGTTTTGCTATAAACACATAAGTGGACATGGTGGTGCACCTCTATACTGCCAGCCCCAGATAGACAGATGGAGTCAGAAGGATCATGAGTTCAATGCCATCTCTGCTTACATAGCAAGTTTGAGGCCAGCAAACAAAACATTAAGGGATTATACCTACTCTAACAAGGTAGTTGTCTACATGTATAATATTCTTACTAGGTAATACCGTTTCATTTGAGGTTGTTTCCTTGAGCCCGGCAGACAGGCTTGTTCTGATTGTGCATGCAGAGACATTTCCAGAGTCCACGAACTAGTCACACTCTGAGCCTGAGCACGGCTTTTTCCAGGGCTGGTGTTTGGACTGCTGAGGGGTGAGTGCTCAAACTACAGCAGCAGCAGGCACGGAAACCTGTGCACACCCATCCTGGACAGAGCGCGGAGGCTTCCTTTAAAGATTCTGCCCTTTCCCCACATTTTTAAGAGTTCTAAGTGGAACAGAAAGAAGCACCGCAGAGGTGATATGCTGTGTGGTTTGACACCATGCTGTCCTGTGCCCAAGGACCTCTCTGTTGCTATCACCACTGTCTCCCCCTCCTTTCCACACTTGCCTGTCATCAGCCTAACAATAATGTTCTCATCACCACAGGTCTGTTTGGGTTTCTCAGGCTGATTGGAAATCCTGACAGGACAGTAGAATAATGTCCGCAGGACCTTGGGATCTCTAATATCCTTCCGGTTAAACCTGTTGTCAAAGAATGTTGAACATGTACACATTCTAAGTTTTGTTTCTTTCCAAATTATGCTCATGTGCTCATTAGCTGTGCTGTGGCATGTGTGTATTAAAAGCCAGTTACCTGCTGTAGGGAGATACAATTAATTAAAGACAGATTGTGAGATCTGAGTCCTCTTCATGGAGTGAGAGGCATCTGATGTGGCATAGTGATACTTTCAAGGGATGGCATTAGGGAGGGTATCAAAGCAATTTCCAGTGACGAGAGTCTCACGACAGCCCTAGAAAGGGAAAAGTCCACATCAGTCCTAATTTTAGCTATTTATGAGATGCAATCTTTAATTGGTTCTCACCATAAGCAGATACAAACATAAACCCTCAATTCTTTTTTTTTATTGGATATATTCTATATTTACAATTCATTTCCCTTTTTCTGGTTCCCCACCCCCAAAGGTCCCACATGCCCTTTTCCCTCCCCCTGCTCCCTCATTCACCCCCTCCCACCTCACTGTTCTTGTACTCCCCCACAATGATGTTTTGGTCCATTTTAGCACCATTGTCCACTCCTTTCTTCTTGTTAGACATCACTTGGTATGTGATTTATGTCTTTGGTGTTCCAAGCTTCTAGGCTAATATCCACTTATCAGTGACTGCATACCATGGGTATTCTTTTGAGACTGGGTCACCTCACTTAGTATGACGTTCTCCAGTTCCATCCATTTCTCTAAGAATTTCATGAATTCATTGTTTCTAATGGCTGAATAGTACTCCATTGTGTATATATACCCACATTTTTTGTATCCATTCCTCTGTCCCTCAATTCTTTTTGCTCCGAGAGATTCTGATGGTGACTCACCTTACAACCCCAGAAGTATTCACACAGTGGTCTGTATTTGTGATGCTCCCAGAGTTGGCTGTGTACAATCTATACAGCTGGACATGGTACCTCTGCCCTGTGGGCTTCATGTCAGTTTAAAAGCCATTGACACAGGGTAAGACTACAGCTATACCTAGAGGTCAAAGACTTGACTAGTGTGAATAGTACAGTCTCCTTAACGTGCTCAATTTTAAGTTTTCATTTGTTACTCATCTTATCTGTCATCCATTGATCTGTCTATATCTATCTAACTATTTATCATCTATCTATCATCCATCTATCTGTATCTATCATCTATGACTTGTCTATATCAACCTATATGTCTGTTTGTCCATCTGTCGTCTGTCTGTCTGTCTATCTTCTATCCATTCATCTACCAACCTTCAAGGTAGGTCCTTTCAGTATCACTGGCCTCAGACTCCTGAGGACAAATGACCCTTCTGCTGCAGCCTTCCAAGTACCTGGGACTTATTGGCACTTTTACTGGCTTGAAAGCATTCTTTTTTTTTTTTCATTAGGGAACTGAGTGACCTGAAATTAATCTTGTTGAAAACCCCAGTGCTCTTGAGCAAAAACCAGGCTTGTTTTCTCTTCCACACTTCTCATCCTATTAAATTTCTCATTTTCTGTCATATTCTGGAAGCTACCCACTACCTTTTATACCAGTCTCACTTCCACTTAAATCTCTGCAAGAAATAATTGGAAATAACATAGTCCTAGCTATTTTTCTTAGTTGTGAGCAAAAAAAGGTCCCCACAGAAGAATGGACAAAGACAACCTTCCTTCCCACGGCTCTAGATGGCTTCCCAGGGTCCATTTTCTGATATGATTCCCTTGCCCCCACATACCAATCACATGTTACTATTCCTATTCCATGGAATAGTTTGTGGAGACCCTGGGCAAAGTTTACTTTGGTCTTTTTGAGTTTTCTTGATTTTATACCAACTATTTCAGTGCCTCACTGGGTTCCCAGAGCTCTGAGTAAGAAAGGATGTTCTAAGTCCCAGAGAACAAGGGTCCTTGTCCTGATCAAAAGCTGTTGCACACATCATCAACAGCTACACACTTGATAGATAAGTCACATCACTTCCTATCCTCTGTGAGTGTGGCATTATAAGGGACCGTGTCTTCCACTCTTTTAAATCATTAGTGCATACCATGAACTCCCATGGGTGGACATCTAGTTACCTGTCAGATGCTACTGAGGAGACAGAGAGATACGGTCCTACTGCTCGGAGTGTCGGTGGGTAAAGACAGAACCATGTAAGACTAGTTCTACTATGGCTTCCATACAGAGCACAAGTGTCAGAGAAGTAGTGGGCAATTCATCACTGTGCAGGGCTGTGAAGAAGAGGAGAGACAAGGTTCAGTTGAGCCTGCCGAGGGAGCGAGCACTCAGTTCCTGGTGTAGATCACATTAGCAGTTAGTAGATCTTAAAGGAGGAATGTTTTAGAGCCAATTGAAAGTTATCAATAGTCGTGTCGAGTGATTGGTGCACACCCGCTGTCATGCTGTACACGTGTCGAGTGATTGGTGCACACCCGCTGTCACGCTGTACTTATTTTTAAGCTCCCTATTTTAGTGTCTTTCCCTGTTACTGAGATACAGAGCTCTGACAGAAACAACTTAAGGGGGAAAGGGTTCATCGCTGGCCTTTGCTTCTTTTTTTTGGATTTTTTCCCACCCCACATCCCCACACCTGGTATTAAAACAAAGACATATCCTTACAACATTTCTGTATTCTTTAAAGAAACCAAAATTACAGAATTCTGACTATAAGAATTTATCTGTGAATACAGTTCACCACAATTCGGAAGTCATAGTAAAGAAAGCTCAAGGGAGCTGGTGATATTGTATCTACAGTCAAGAAAGAAGGGGTGGGGGAGACCGCTTCCTTTTTATATAATCCAGGACTCCTTGTCTAGGGAATGGTCTCACCCATGTTAGAGATGGGTCTTCCTATCATCATTAACATAGTAAAATGTCCTTCCATGGGCACATGCAGAGACTCATTAGCCAAGAGATTCTAGACAGTTAACATGGACCATCAAAGGCGAGCTGTCAAGAATGTCCTGAAACTCATGGAACACAGTGACATTCTTACTAGTAATATTGGGGCTCCATTGATTTCCATACCACTTAAGAAACATGAAGAGGGAAAAATTCCCTGTGAGACATTGGAAATAGGTCACGAGAGCAAAGTCAACGATATTTTTCCTGGAATTTTACACATTGCTTATTTTGTAAAGTTTACACATTCTAATTGTGAGAAATCTGGTGAATGTAGACTTGTCTGCAATTTATCTTCCAGGAGCGCTAGTGTTGATTCAGGGTGGCATATGGCTGCATTCTTTGAGTCTTAGAGCCCCAGGTGGCTTCCTGACCATCATTAGTACTCTCTTCTTTTTAGAGTTTGCCCTCGGATGGACTCAGCTTCTATATATAACTCAGTTCCCACATCTGCATTAGCCTTGTAAAAATCTCAGGCCAATAGAAAACTGTCTCTCAGTGTTTTTTCCTGGCAGCATTCTTTAGGTTAGAAATGTAGGCTATTTTTCTTCTTTTTGAAATAAATTTCTTAAAATAGATGTTGCAATTTTTCAAACACCTCCACCAAATGCAGCCTAGTTTATAGCTACACACCACCCCCCACACATACACACACATTGGGATTTAATGTCTCCCATCTTCCAAAGTGGCCTGTTTCATTCCAGGGGCAACCTTTTTATAAATTCCCATGTCATCGGCTTTCTGCTGAGCTCTTGCTGAGACTCAGCTCTGGGAGAGATTCAGGCAACATTTCTCTACAGTTGAATTCTGGATGAAGATTTTGGATTTTCACATGATAGCCTAATCTGACTTTGGAGCTGTGAGAGTGGACTAGAGTAGGGGTGGGAGACCTTAGCTTTGGCTTCAGAATCACAGTGGGGACAGATCCAACAGAAAGGAGACTATTTAAAAATATCAACTGTTAAGTCCATAGCTACTCCTTCTTTCCCTCCCATGGTTCTTTTGATGTGTTGTAGGGACGTCTAGTAGTAACAATTTGTTTTTTAAAAAAGAAAGTACTTGTTACACGTGTTAATATTCTTAAGAATGTTGCCAGCTGATAGCAGAACGTTAGGATCTGAATGGAAAAGGAAACAAAAAGCAAAGGGAGGGCATGCTGCTCCTAGGAATGCTGGAAGACAAGGTTTATGGTAGATGTGTGAGAGGACATAGCCAGAGGCAGGGACATCTGGGAGAGTCCAGAGTGGGCATGACCAGACTGAGCTGGGCCAAGACGCAGCAGCCAGGAGGTCAAAGGTACAAAAGGACAGGTAACCAAAGTGGCTGGATTATAGGGAAGAGCCTCTAGGGGAAAGGCAGAGTTTGGAGGTAGAGGGCCAGGTATGCCAGTCATACCCTCTAGCAAGTAGGGACTGAGGGATGCTGGGAGAATTTGGATGCCAGGTCCGCTTTGTTAAGTAGGCACCACAGCCATCTGTCCCAGGTTTGACATTTAACTAGACCCAATTTAGGGTCCTTTTTAGGGTGTAGCTGACACAGTTGCCTAAGTCACTTTACCTGAGAATAGCCCTGGGTACACACAGTAGTCCTGGTGGGTTTCTGATGAATGAAAAAACAAAACAAACAAAAAATAAAAAGGAAAGGAGCTGCACTAATGAAATGTGGTCCTGTCACACTGACTGTATAAGAACCTTAGGTACACATGTGTGCATATGTATGAGTGTGTGTGTGTGTGTGTGTATGTGTGTTTGCATTTGCATGAGCATGTGTGTGCAGAAGCATGTGGGCATACATGAACATGTGTGTGCATGAGTATGTGTGTGCCTGTGCATGAGCATGTATGTATACATATGTGTGTATGTCCATGATAATGCACATGAGCATGTGTGTACACATGTGAGGATGCATGAACATGTGTGTATGTACATGACCATGGGTGTGAGCATGTGCATGAGCATGTGTGTGTGCATGAACATGTGTGTGCATGTGCATGAACATGTGTGAATGTGGTCTATTATTCCATGTGAACTGGAAGACTTTGGCATGGCCCTTATATGACCCTAGATGGGGGTAGACAGAGTCTTTTTCCCCAGTCTACAGAAGCTTCTGGACTTACTCTGAAGAACCTAAGGTGAGTTGCTCAAAGGAGAAACTCATTTGTTCAGGGGTCACTTGGCTGACCCTGAGGATTGTTTGAACAAACCATAACATTATGAAATTGATTAAAAAACACTGTGTGTGCATGCATGTGTGCCTGTGTATGTGCTCATGTGCATGAGTGCATGTGGAGGCTAGATGACAACTTTGGGTGTCATCTTCAGGAATACCATCCACTTCCTGTGAAACAGGGTCTCTCATTCAAGCTGAAACCCGTCGGTTAGGCTAGGCTGGTTGGCCGGTGGGCCCCAGGAGTGCTCCTCTCTCTGCCTCCCCAGCAGCAGGGTTATAATACGCCATCACACCTGGCTTCTTGACGTGGGCTCCAGGGAGCTGAGCTCACGCACTCATGCTTGCATCTCAAGCATTTTTCCAGCGGACCCATCTTCACAGCCTTTGGCCTGTCCTCTAATCTGTCTTAATTTTTAAGTCTTGAACTGTGGGTAGCTAATTAAGAACAAAACATTTTCTTTTGTTTTGTTTTTTTGTTTTTGGTTTTTAGAGACAGGGTTTCTCTGTGTAGTCCTGGCTGTTCTGGAACTCACTATGTAGACCAGGCTGGCCTGGAACTCAGAAATCCACCTGCCTCTGCCTCCCAAGTGCTGGGATTAAAGGCGTGCGCCACCACCACCCATCAACATTTTCTTTTCTTCCAAAAGTATACAACCTTGGTCTTCAACCATTTTGTGCAGCTATTTTCATTTAAGTGGGGAAAAAAAAATCTGGCAATTTCTTTAATACCAAAAAAGAAAGTCTCCTGCTTCGGAAGCTTGGCACACCCTGCTGAGAGAGAGAAGCACAGTTAGCACCACACAGTGCCAAATAAGCGCCTGCATCCCGCAAGACGCCAGGAGGCTCTGGCTCTGCAGGAATGACGTTCATGCGGGAGTCAGGAAGTTCATCAACCGTGTGGCCCGTAGGTCATGACTCACCAAGGGCTTCCTCCACAGCCTCAGAGCCCTGCTATCATGTGTGCATGATAAAGGCCTGCAACTCTGGTACCAAACTGACTTTGCCCACAGATGTTTGACCACCAGGTTCTAAGACAAGCTCATGGCATACACTTAGCCTGTCTTGTTTCCTAAAACGTCCCAGACACCACCGCATGTAGGACTGTGTGTGACATCAGCAATTTCCATGCAGTTGCTTTGTTGTTAAAATAAGGAGGGGCAAAGATGGCTCCCCCTAGTCTGTATGCAGAAGGACTGAACTATCTGTATCAGGGGAGGTAGAAAGTCAGGACCTTCATCTTCCAAGGCTTTCCCTTCTAAAGGGAGAGACAGGTTAAAGGTCAAATGCTGGGCTTTCAAGCTGGTTTGTGTAAATTCCATCATCTCATTGGCGGTAACGTCGTTGGGTGTACATCCAAATTGCTCCCCAGCTTAAGCTTTGCATCTGTTAACTGGGGTCTTCGTGTTGTGCCTTCCTCAGGACCATTTCCCTGGCAGTGTGGCGCTGATGCTCTTGCAAAGGGGAAAACATAGTCATTTGCACGTGAGGACAGAATGTCAGGTAGAATTGAAAATGTGTTTGCCAGACTAGGAAGAATTATTCCTACACAGCCTTACCTGTGGGTTCTCCTGGGTAGCGATGGGTTTCACTTGTGTCTTTTTTTCCCTCATATTCGTGTTTGTTTGCCTGATGCAGAAGCTGAGTGTAGCAGTTGGTCCTGTTGGCTCGGCCACAGGAAGGTTGCTAGAGCTGTGTGTGAAGCTGCCAGCAACCTGGTTGGTGGGCACTCACGGACTGGCAGGGAAAGATTCTCCCAGTCGTGTAGACATTTCATTCAGAAATTACGGTGGCTGCTGCTGGTTCTCGACTGGATGACATTATAGTCACTATGGAAACAGAACTCTAGGCACATCCTGAGGGGACTTCTGGGTTAACTAAGGCAGGGGGACTCACTGTCAATGTTGGTGGCACCCTCCCATGGGGTGGAGAAATCCATGAACAAAAAAAGAGAAAGTGAACTGAGCTCCGGGTTCATCCCATCCTGGCTGTGGCTGCAGCTTCCTTGAGTCTCAGCCACCATACCTCTGCCATCTTGATGGACTGTGAGCCCTAAAACTGTGAGTCAAAAATAAATTCCTTCCTTCAGGTTAGCAACAGCAAAGGTAACTAATACACTGGCCTCTGCTTTTTCTCTGTCCTTTGAGTGCACTTCACAGGGCATGCATATTATGGGATGGATGGCAAAAGAAGGGAATGGTGATATTGATCTTGACAGCAAAGAGAAGATACATTTCTCTCTGTGGCTACTTTCTGTAATCTCAGTTGGCCCCATGTGAGTTTTTGACTCCTTGGGTCTTAGGAATGTAAAAGGATGGAGAGAAATCACTCTTGCACAGTAGGGACAGATGGGGTGATGCTTGTCTTGAGCACCTTACACTGTGGGTTTCACTTAGTCCTTGAAAACTGGCTCTGTGGGCTTTTCCCCCTCTTATCACTTATACAAGGTATCCTCAAAGAAGACAGCTGTAGGTGTGCCTCATTCCTGCCTTTAGGCTGACAGTTGTCTACCCACTTTCTTACTCTTGCCCTCTATCTGGTCAGCCATGACTTTTTGGAGCAAGGAGAGAAAGCAAATCTAGTTTGTCCTCTCCTCTGTTGGTGTTGGGTGTCTTCTGCATGTTCTTCAACGATACATTTATAAACTTCTGGATATCCATGCCTCTGTCTTCTTTGTCAAGAACAGAAACTGTTATGACAAGCATCCTAGAGACCTCTGTCATGAGGATAATCTAAGGAAATGACTCAAAAGCAGGAAATCAATGGGGGAAGTGGGTGGGAGGGGTAGGGTTTCTTTGGATGCAGAAAGTGTGATATTACACAACCTTGGGGTTTTCAGGGAGAGCCAAGGGTGGATTAATCCAACAGTTCATGTGGCCTTCCTCCTATCTCAGACTTGAGTCTTGAGTCTGAATTGGGTTGGACATGTGTGATGGGACTTCCAGTTTTCCACCCATAACTCCATTCTGGCCATCAGTACATCTCCCTGCTGCTTTGTACCTTTCTAGAAAAAAACTACAATCTGTAAATTGTACCAAGATCACAAAACATACCCATGGCAGAATTAAGGATCCAGGAAAACTTGGTTGAGATCAACAACGGAATGATAGTGTTCTGTCCTCGGGGTCTCACAGTAGCCGTAGGGATATACTGAACTTCATGAATTTTAGTTCTCCTTGAAGAAGTTGACTAGATAAGAAAACTACTTTGCTAAGGCACACACTTAGCGTCATTCGGCCATGCGTGGTCACTCTTAGTCTTCCAGTGGCCGAGTCAAATGTGTCCCTTTTTTGTGACTGTAAATATAAGGCAATACTTACATGATAGAATTGAAACAGTTCCACTTCTGTAAAGCACATTTTTAGACTGTGCAGTTGCTTTTAGAGAGCAATTCCTGTGGGGTGAGCACTCAGTTCTCATGGCTTACTAGAAGAGAGCTGCCTTTTGTCCCCATTTTGTAGAGAGACAGACTGTGGCCAGGTCAAGTTCATTGTCCTCGAAGGGTCACAACTCTGAGAGTGGCTGGGATGCCTTGGGCTGTCTATGACCTCATTTTTGTCTTAACAGTTTTGTGTTTCTGTATTAATTTGTATTTTAAAGTCAGGCCTTCAAAGGGATAATTAATATGCAGTAGCATCGACCCCCTTGTCTTGTGTGGCCAATGTGTTTTAGCACATCTGCAGAGCTATCACTATGGTACTAACTGTTGTGTCTTCCTGAAAAATCGCTTTGTGTGCTTCAGGTTGTTTTCTTCCCTATTTTATTGGTCTAGTACTTGCTTCCTTCACTAGTGACTTCTGGGTGAAGGCTCCAGTGTGTACCCAAAGAAGCCCACAGTGCCTCTAACATCACAGAATAGACAACCTGGAGAGGAGCTGGAGGGGGGCTGGGAATGACTACATCTTACTCAGCCATTTTTGCCTGTGTTTAGATTCCTTAAATTTCTGATGTTTTGGACCCTAGGTATGATATATGTATTTCTATATATTCATTCATACTTTGTATGAGTTTGTCAATCAGGCAAAGTTAAGAGACTAATCCTGAATAATGGAAAAGAGCAGTTATATTAATATTTTGTAATCAATATTGACTGAGTAAATGTGTTTTCCATTTCTGTCTCTGCCAATCTCTGTGTTTCTCTCTGTAAGTCTCTGTCTCTCTGTCTCTGTGTGTCTCTATGTTTCTGCTTCTCTCTGTGTGTCTCTGTCTCTGTCTTTGTTTTGTATCTCTTTGTCTCTCTGTGTGTTTCTCTGTATCTCTGCTTCTCTCTGTGTGTATATGGCTCTGTTTCTCAGTCTCTCTCTGTCTCTGTGTTTTGTCTTATATCTCTTTGCCTGTATGTCTCCCTCTCTCTCTCTCCATATTCCTCACTCTCTGCCTCTTGTCTCTGTGTCTTTCTCTCTCTGCTTTGTCTCTCTGTGTCTGTTTCCCTGCTCTTTTCTCTCTCTCTCTCTCTCTCTCTCTCTCTCTCTCTCTCTCTCTCTCTCTCTCTCTCTCTCTGTCTTAGTCAGGGTTTCTATTCCTGCACAAACATCATGACCAAGAAGCAAGTTGGGGAGGAAAGGGTTTATTGAGCTTACACTTCCACACAGCTGTTCATCACCAAAGGAAGTCAGGACTGGAACTCAAGCAGGTCAGAAACAGGAGCTGATGCAGAGGCCATGGAGGGATGTTACTTACTGGCTTGCTTCCCCTGGCTTGCTCAGCCTGCTCTCTTATAGAACCCAAGAATACCAGCCCAGAGATGGCACCACCCACAAGGGGCCCTCCTTCACTTGATCACTAATTGAGAAAATGCCCCACAGCTGGATCTCATAGAGGCACTTCCCCAAGTGAAGCTCCTTTTCCTTTGATAACTCCAGCCTGTGTCAAGTTGACACACCAAACTAGCCAGTACAGTGTGTGTGTGTCTTTGTGTATCTGTGCGTGCTTTTTTATCATTGGACTACACTAATGTTTTCAGACCTCAGTTGACTGGGATGGGTGAGGTGACTGAATCCTCACAAAGTGAACTTCAGGGAATGGCCTGTGTCTCAGTGGTTTCCAAATGGTGATTTATAAGGACCAGTGGGAGTCAAGCCAGGCACAGTGTCACATACCACCAATCCCAGTACTCAGGAAGCAGAGACAAGAGGATGAGAAATTTAAGGCCAGCCTTAACTACAAAGGAAGTTTGAGGTCAACCTGGGCTGCTTCAGATCCCATCTGAACCCCTCCCAAGCAAAAGGAATAGTGAAAGTACTGGAAGTGTGGTGAGTGTCAAAAGCATGGCTATGCTCACTGCGAGCGACCATCACAGTCAGGGCAGAGGGGTTCCGTTCTGTATTTATGGATGAGCTCATCTTCCTGTCTCAGCCTCTTGGGTAGTGGGATCATGGGTGCATGTCGCCATGCCTGGCTCCTTCCCTTCATATTAAACCCCATTGCCTGCCCCTCCTTCAGAGGTCTGTGTGACTACATTTTGCAGCTATCTGGAGAAACATCTGACACCTTACAGCAGACATGGATGGGACTTGGGACTGGCATTGCCCTTGGTTTTGTGTGAATTACATCCTAAGTAGATCTTGTGAGACCTTCACCCTACAAAGCTCACATTCTGAGGTACAGGGCATTGAACACACATTGCTGCAAAAGTTATGGTGAACTTCATGGAACACAAAGGACGACCCAGAACCTTCTCGTTTTGTGGGTGAAGATAGTGACAGTATGCTTACCACTGTGAATCTTTGTCAAGCTAAGATGAATAAACAGAGCCAGGTGGCTTTATGGGCACAGAGAAGATACATGGGCATGGAAGCTTAGGGCTAAGCACTCTGACTGAGCTTGGTAGCATGGTCTAGACTCTTCACATGGTCAGATCTGTGCAATTAGAGTTCCATCAACCTATATCTGCTCTTTTAGATTGCGATGTACACCTGTGGCAAAATTATATCTATATGGCATGCAGCTACTTTAATATAATAGAGATGGTATGTGTGCCCACAAACAAAAGATACAATAAAATATCATGAGATATCCCCATAACTTCACTGTATTTGTGCTTAGTTGGGTTGTAAGTGAGATTTTTGCTTTTTTCCTTGAACACAAAACCCAGGAAGTTCTAGATGAACATTTCCACTTTTACACCTAGAAAACAGAAGTTAGACAGGATGAAAGATTTTTGGGGTGGGGGTGGTGAAAGTACTAGGTTTTAAAAGTGTGTGTGTATCTCTGAAAGTACTAAGAAAAACCCCCACAAACTGTGAGATAGAGTTCACAAGGAACTCCATCGTGATAACTCAGGAGCGCCTGTAAATGAGGGTCTCTCTTGAGGCGTTTGCTGGAACTATGGGTGTGACATTTAATTCCCTTACACAAAGGTCAGGTGCAGGTGCTTGGAATAGAATTGGTATTTCAGGCGAATTTCAGCCTTGAGAATCAGGACGCCGAGAAAGAGCAGCCAAGGTGAGCATGCCCACCTCATCCTTCTTTTTAAAGCCATTTTTTTAAAAAAACTTTCCAGCTAAAGTTTTCTTTTGACATTATTCTACTCCTTTAGGGATTAAATTAGCAGAGCTCTTAATGCACAATTTTTGGAATGTTACTAGAGGAATTATGACTTAAAAATATCAGTGGCAAGAAATTAAAACTATTCTCTCCTCATCATAAAATGTGGGCATGAAAGTCTCTCCTGCTCTTCACACAAACTTAGGGACTTTGATGGGAAAGGTGCCTTTAATGACATGCTTTTGATGTTCCCAAGAAGCCGCTCCCTTAATGATCCAGGTGCCCCCGAGCGCTCATCAGCAGCCTGCTGGCTGGCCCAGCTGTTGTCACCCTGGGTCTCATCTCAGTCACCACAGGCTTGGCTTCTCAGGTCGTTTAGACTCTGAACATCTAAGAGGCTCCTGATCCTTCATCAATAAAACATTAAGTGTAATACCGCAGAAACACGCCTTTCTGTTTCCTTATAAACAGGGTGATCAA
Organism: Apodemus agrarius; assembly: GCA_964023405.1. Classification (NCBI taxonomy): domain Eukaryota; kingdom Metazoa; phylum Chordata; class Mammalia; order Rodentia; family Muridae; genus Apodemus; species Apodemus agrarius. The sequence continues at coordinate 1,696,170 of OZ030018.1, read as the reverse complement.
AAGCGTGAGCAGGGAAGAGACTCTTAGAAGGACTTACTGCGATAATTGGGGAGGCTTCTCATCTGATTTCTCTCCAGTGTGGGGTTTTTGATGCTGCAGAGAGGCTGTAATACCCGAACCCTCATTGCCTCAGAGTGCCCATTATAGGCATGCAGATTTGAGTGTCTTCCTTTATATATGACTCATGAGAGGGATGGCTTGCGAAGATGCTGCTATTGTAGTGGAGCTAGAGACCGTAAAGCTCTCAGAAATGTGACTATCAAGACTCTGACATTAAGGAAGACAGTACCACAGGGAAAAATAATGAGAAAGTGAATCGTAGTGGTGTGCTTGGTGGGGGTGCTGGATGGTACAAAGTGGCTAGCTTCCAAGGCATTGGGACAATGATGTGGATGGTTCCTTCCTTCCTTCCTTTCTTTCTTCCTTCCTTCCTTCCTTCCTTCCTTCCTTCCTTCCTTCTTTCTTTCCTTCCTTCCTTCCTATGTAGACTCCCTGCAACTGCTTGGTGGAAGCCTACAGAGACAAGAGACCAAGAAGGAAAGTCAAAAATGTTAAAGAATGCCTTGCAACAAGAACTCATATTCTCTTTGCATGGGGAACCCATCTCCTGGGTGGACCTGGATGATGGCTCTGGGGGAGATACCATCACAGATGGCAGAAGAAGTGTAGCACTCAAGATCTGGGTCCTTGAAATGTGGCCAGCAGGGGCTGGCTATGAATATCTTTCCTCCCTGGAGAGTGGGGACTGAGACTGAAATCCTAGCTGGCAGGTAGCCCTCTGCTTACAATCTGCTGTAGACATGAGACTGTGTCCTCTGTGAATGAGAATCCCTATGCCCAGACCTTCAACCTCAGGTGTTCTGGGCTCAGAACTCTTCTCACATGTTAAGTTGGTTGGCTTTCTCTCTTTGACTAACCCCTGCCCCCTAGATTGTGAGCCAGCCAAAATGGGGTAATCTCCAGGTTCCAGCCTAGGCCTGACTCGGTAAAGGCCAAAGCGACTGACCTGGGAAGAGCCAGGGTAAGCTCTCTCTGCCGACTGACTTTAGCTTTGCCTGCCAGTGAATGTTCTTGATGGTCATATCTGCTTGCTCGCTTTCTTAAAAAGATTATGTATGTGTCTTTGTGAATACTTGCCATGTGTATGCAGGTGCCTGCAGAGGGCAGAAGAGGGTGCTAAGAGGGAGTTACAGGCAGCTGTGAGCTACCCACGGTGGGTGCTTGGAATGAAAGTCTGGTCCTCTGCAAAAGCTGTATTCATTCTTAATCCCTGAGCCACGTCTCCAACCTCCTCATATCTTACCTTTAAAGTGAACCTTTTATTCCGGAGCCAGCATGACACTGCAGTCCTCTGACTGGGGATTTCTCTAAGTAATTAACCATGGGAAGCAGATACCATGCCCATGAGGACCCATTTCCTTCCACCCCTGAGGAGCTTGGCAACACATCTGAGAAGAAATTTCTCCGTGTTACACATTCCTTGTTCCCTATAAGCCTTGTTCCCTGTATGAGGGTCATTCACCTTTTTTTTTTTTAAAGTTGTCAAAGTCAAACTCAGATAAAATTTCCTTCCAATGTTTGGTGGCTAAGGAGGAGGCAGGAGACCTGGGTCTGTGCAGCCCTGAGGAGTTGATGGATGATCTATGTACTTAGCTGCCCAGGAGGCTCCTTCTCCTTTGCAAAGTGAGGTTTGAAAGGATGGCTGTTCCAAGTAAATGACATCTCACCAAATTGGATAGCAAAGTAAAGAATTCTGATTTACCCACAAATGCTGTAGGCCCACCTTCAGAGAATATTCCTGAGCTACAACCTGGATTCTCATTTTTTCTTTAAAAATAAAAATACCAACTTCTTCCTCCTCCTCTTCCTCTTCTTCTTTTTCCTCTTCTCCTCCTCCTCCCCAACCCCCGCTCTGAGTGTGTGATAGTATATTGTATAGGTCAGAGGACATCTTTCAAGAGTCGGTTCTTTCCTTTCTTCCTGTGGGATCTGGGGCTCACAGTCAGGTCTGCAGGCCTGGAAGGTGCCTTTACCCGCTAAGATATCCTTCCACCTCCCATTTTTTCTTTTTGAAACAAGGTCTCATGCAGCTCAAGATGGTCTATAACTCACTATGTAGACTGGGCTAACCTTGAACTTATAATCCTCCTGCCTCAGTCTACCAGGTGCTGGCTTTAGAGGACTATGTCCCCACATGGGGGTTGTACCTCAGATTCAACAAGTGGTAATTCACACCGTGTTTCATCCTCTTCATACTTCCAGTATTAAACACATCATTTCCTGAGGATGTGCTTCTAGTGCTAGAGGCGGAGCTGTGCGCACTCGGCCAGAAGAGTTTCCAAGTGAGCCCTGGGCCTCAAGCTGCGACTTAGCATGGGTAATGGCACCGCCTTTGCCAATTTGGCCTCTTGTATGAAGTACAAATGGAGTACTGATGTCACAGTCTCAGACAAAGTGGTAGATGGGCCTGTGACATTGGGAGTCTAGAAATCATGTAGCAAAACTCAGGAGCAGCAGCATCCACTCTTAACCTGTAGCTCTGGTTTGTGATACAGTGGCAGCTTTAACAGTGCACTGCATTGGAGCATTTCTCTGAATTGTTGGGATTACTGGTTTTCTTGAATTAAAGTATCTGTCTTGCATTAAAGTATTTCTTTGCATTCAAGTTTCTATCTTGACGACCGAATTTCTTGGCGTGTCTGTACATTTTGTCCTTGAGGCAAAGCTCGGGCTCTTCATCTTGCCCAGGGTGGTTATTATACAAGCAAGGTAGCTTTGCAGAAGAGTTCTTCAAGAATAGGGGGACAGAGATGTTATCAAGTTTGTTATGCTCAAATGAAGCATGGTTGGGATTTTCAGGAGATGCCACCAGGATGTTGCTGAGTTTGTTAGTGATGTTTCAAGTGCTTTGCCCAGCTACTCCATATGAGGTGGTGTTATCAACATGTGTGCTCTTGACTGCAGCTTAGAAGTAGTCAAACCTATGCCAATATTCATCATTAGCTCAAAGTACATGGACAAAAAAACCCAGGACCAACTGTTTCCTGGAAATTGGTATGTTTTGTTCAACTGTGGCTACTGTGAAGCGTTCACGGCTCTGTGATTTGGCTGCAACCGTTCACCCAGCTAAGCTTGTGTGCTGAGTCATTTGCTTCTCCTGTGCTATTGCAAATCTTACCTGCGTGGACCTCTGTGTCCGCTAGTCCTGTGCGGGCTTGGGCACATACACAATAGCTACTCATCATTTCCTGCTCACTCCAAACACCTCCATTTCCACTCCTCTACCCCCTGAGGCTTCCCCATCAGCCCATACCAGGTGAGACTGTACAGTTCAGAGGCATTGGGAATTGGTGCTCTGTGGGGCATCAAGGATCACTGCCAGACAGAAGGACTGGGTGATAACTCCCATGCCTCTGCTGCCCCTTATCCCCACTCACAGCCTGCACAACTCTTGAAGGTGACCTGCACCTAACCACGGCCAGCTTGAGAAAGCATCCTGATAGCTTGTGCCTCTGTCCACTTGTCTCCACCCTTCCCTTCATTCATAGCATCATCACTAAAAGTTATAGCACAAGTGGTATTTGCCCCAGGGTCTGGGAAATCCAGGCTAACACACACACACACACACACACACACACACACACACACACCATGCATCCACACACATTTCATACACATCTCACACACATATTTAGACATATATGCATGTATATTTACACACACACCTCTCACATACATCACACATATCTCTCTCATATACACACATCTCATATATACACAGAGACACACTGTGCACACACATACACATCTCTCACATGCACATCTCTCTCACACATACACTCATATCTCACACACATCATTCACACCCCTCTTTCTTACACACACCACAGACAGACAGACACGTACACACGCGCGTGCGTGTGCACATGCGCGTGCGTGTGCGCGCGCATGCAACACACACACACACACACACACACACACACACATTTCCCAAAGATCTTGATGCAATGAGACTGTCAGGAAAAATTACTTCAAAAGTTGTGTCTTCAGACTATTTCTCTTGCCTTTTAATAAATACTAGGAATATATCAAATTATCAAAATAAACATTTAAAGGTATGGGCCTCTTTGATACTTGCAATTGTTGCTTTGGTTCTTTTTAATTGAGGCTTCATTCAATTCTTAAATGTTCTGTTTTTATTAGTGGGCATTGGTGGGGAAGGAAAACTTCAAGTTGCTTGGGAAGCATCTACAGATGGCTAACCTGGAGTGTTTGTTCTATCCAGGCTTCACTGTTCTTCTGTCTCCTTATTAAACTTCTTGGACACATCCTGCTACTAACCTGGGCTGAACCAAAGGGATCATTCATACTTGGAGTCATGTGGGCATTTAGCATATTCTAATTGCATCTTAAGGCCAATATTAAAATTGGTGGTTTCAGGGACTATATACCCTAAGGAGCCCAGTAGCCTGGCTATTTGTAAGATAACGGTGAAGCTGAATCCAATGAATGTCGCTTCCTACAGAGGGCCCTGTGATTCTAGAAGATGTTTCTGCAGATGACACCAGGGTCGGTTCTTCAGCGTGTATGAAGAGGATGAAGACTGTCACAGAGCTGGCTTCTGTAGTGAGGAAGGGATGCTGACTTCAGATGGCAGAAGGAGGGAGAGGCTGTCATTCTCCCAGATCTTCGTCCTATGGAACAGAACCATGTCTGTGGGGATGGAGAGCACCAGAGGATTCCACTTATGCATATTTTATCAAAGGAGACTCGATAGGATTGGATCAGGCAGGTTGTGAGCTGCAGAGGACCTGAATGAGACCACCTGGTCTAGTACCTTGACAAGGAGCAAATGTCTAGACTCAGTAGTCTCCTGGGAGTGGGATGATGAAGCCCCAGGATTCAGGTGTTGTTGAGGTTGAGGTGGAGGCTGACTTTTGGCTTCTAGGGGCACTGTCCCTACCTCCAGAAGAGACAACGAGCAAATCCTCAGGCATGTCACCCCTCCCGTTCTTGGTTCCACAGCCTTTGACTAATTTTCTAGCGACACCAGAAAACATCCAATCAGATTTCTGCTTGTGGAAGGACATGTCCTCAAAACTCTCAGACATACTAATATTTGGGTTTCTGGGCTATTCTGAAAGTATAATTTTAATACCTGACTTTAATTGTGGTAATTTGGCAATTGGAATGGCAAACTGTAGCTAGGTGTGTTTGCTAGAGTGACCTTTCTCTTCCTTCTGCATATATGTATTAAGTTATATGGGCATCCGAGCTGGGGGCATACATGATATCATGAAGCTATTTCTGATTTCCTAGAAAAAGACTCAGAATTCCTGAATCTGAAGCCAAGATTTGCCTGTTTCCTGAGTTTGTTTCCTTTACCACTTGATGTAATTATAATAGATTATACCCGATGTTTTGTTCAGTGGCTAACGTGGTTTCAGGACAATGGTGTCATAGAGCTGGTGGAGGATGTGAGTGGGGTGGAATGAAAAGGCAGCCTCTTTCCCAATGCTGAGCACTTCTATCCTTTCATGAAAAATTAAATTTTCTCTGCTTCTCCTTTATGACTTTTGTTTATCTATTCACTCACCTATCTGCCCATCCACTTATCATATATCCATTTACCTACCAACCACCTGTCATCTATTAACCATTAATCCATCCATCTATCCATCCATCTATCCATCCATCTATCCATCCATTAATCCATCTATCTATCTACCATCTATCCATCCATCTATCCATCCATCTATTCATCCATCTATCTATCCATGTATCTGTTGGTCCATTGGCCCACACCCATTCATCTATTGATCTATCTATCCACCTACCCACCAGTCCATTGATCTATTAATTGATCCATCCATTGATCCATCCATCCATTATTCTATACATCTATCCATTCACGGCACATCCATTAATCTATCCATTGATGCATCAATCCATCCACTAGTCCATCCATTGATCCATCCATCTGTTCTTGTAGCCACATAGTCATTTATTTCAGTGTAGTTTAACTCTGGTATTTGTACTATCTATAATCTTAAAAACAACCTTACAGATATCCTACTATTCAGCCCTTTGTTATTGGTCACGCCACTTCTTCCTATAATCCAAGTGCTCTTGATACTTCCAACCCGTGGGTGCTAATGAGACCATATTAGCCTTAAGATATGGATTCCCTTCTTTGGTCTCCCTATCTGTGGTGATGGCTCAGGAGAGATGAGATACACAGTGTGAAGAGACACTCCTTCACAGTGGCTAAGAGCGGGACCTGAGCCCCTGACTTTCGGGTTATAATCCTGACTCAGCACTTCTCAGTTTTGTGGCCTTGTGCAAAGTTCTGCTCTGTGTCTTAGGATACAATGGGTAAAGTGATGCTGGAGAGAACACATACCTCATTAAAGACACTGTCAGAAATCACAAAGTTGGTGGTGTCTGACAGCCCCAGGGCCTGACCTCTAGACACTTTGCTTCTTAATTCAGGGACACCTGTCACTCCATATAGAACGATAGTGAAATGAACATGTGTGAGGACCAGATTCTGGGGATATAGAAACCTTGGGGCACCCTCCCCTGCACTCAATCTCACTTTGAAAATGTCACTGGGTCCTTGAAAGCAGATGCTTCAAGGAACTGCTTTTCTCTGTCAGGATCATTTTCTGATCTGAGACAGCCTCTCCTCTGACAACTATCAGCTCCATTTTGCTTCCATCATACAAGAACTGACACAAAAACCCTCATCTTACAAACCCTCAGAGAATGGCTCCTTTCTCTTCTCTCTGAGCATCTCATTTGGTCTTCCTCGGGTTTCTAAAAAGTGATCTTTTATGGAGCCAGATGGCCTTTGTGGTATCTGAAAGGTGTCGGTGTTTAAAGCGTTTTAAGACGGAGAGGCAGAGCCTGCACCCACTTTGCACTTGTATTTCATTTAATTTGTCTTTATTCTACCCTGGAAAAATCTCACCTTTCACGCTGCACAATTTCCCTTTTATCTTCACCCATCTATAAATTATTCAAGGAAGGGCTTAGATAGTGGGCTTGTTCATACCCAGGGTAGCTGCTGCATCCCTGATTTGGGAAGTTCATTTCCATCAGAAGTCACACATTTACTAGCTTTGTATGACAGAGGACCCGAGGTGGCATCAGATTAAGGACAGATAAAAAGAAATGACCGTTGGTGCCTATACATCTGCTGTAGGCAAGGAATGGGCTATCTAGTTTAAATGAAGCTGGTTACATTACAGCTTCTACCAGGAAGAGGATGGATGCCATGGTAGAGATAATTGATGTCTGGCTGGAGATTGAATGCTGGCGAGTCTTTCATTGTGGAAACTCAAAGGTTCCAAATTAAATATGAAGAAGGGGCCAGCGGTTCTGTGATCTTTCCTCTCACCTCGCCTCTCATATCTATTCCATCCAGAGAGGTGCTTGCCTTACTGGGTGAGGCACAGCATCTCTGACCGGGTGGATGTCTGCTTTCTGCTTCACAAGGATGTGGGATGAGGGTATTGGTAAGACATGAGGGGGTGCCCTTTGGTGAGTTCTCTTGAGGTTATCATTTGCTCAGGGTACTAAGCATTCAGAGGACATTTATCTGAACTGACATCCATATGTATCATTGACTCTGTTTGTTTACACTGATTAGAACCTGGATCTGTGTCCCATGAGTCACCATTGACTAGTGACCCAAAAATTTCTTAGGACAACATTGAGCATTGAGGGGTACTGATTCCTCCTCCTAGGAGATGGTTTCTAGGCTGAAGTCTTAGACCCAGGTATAAACTCAAAGGCTGTCATTATTTCTTAGGGAGTCACATAATGTGGTTTGTCCTCTCTGGTGGCTGTCTGTCTTTCCAAGACCTCCTTACTGCGGTTATGTCACAGTGATAACTTCCATGGGACACCATTTTCTGGGAAAGGAGCCCAGGTTCCTGTCACTCAATTGGACAGGCCATGTTTCCTGTGAGCCCCTTTTCCTTCTGGAAATTAGAGTCATTGCAGTCTCTTTCTGTGTTTTCAAATTATTGCTTCTAATAATTGAAAATTCTGACAGTTTCCAAACACTTGGATTGACAAGGCACATCTTCCTCCCTGGATCAGAGTAACTGCCATAATAAACTTCGAAGAGACATGCTTTGCTTGCATGCCTGTTACCTTTCACACGTATCTCAGAAATTCCTCATGGAATCTCCCAGACTGATGCGAATATAACCTTAAAAGTTATTTTTTCATATTGGGTTTAATTGAGGACGAATAAAATTTACTATAAACCTGCACAACATTGCCAAACAGTAAAGGGTATATTTAAAAATAACTCATGATGCATTTTGAACTTCTTGCCAAACTGGACAAATAGAAGTACCCAGCACAGGAACAGACAGTGATAGATAAAGAGGACCAGCAGTGGGACGAATGATGAACATAGGAGTCCCTGTGCCTGTCAGGAGAACAGAGTGGTGTGAGGCCAGCCTCAGCAGCCCTGTGGTTGGCATACAGCCTTGGCTACTTGTCTCATATTTAGATGAGGTTATGCTCAATCAACAACCCTTGCTGTTTGGCTTTCTGTACAACTCCTGAGTTGTATTCAACTGCATCGGGCACTAATGAGGGAGGTAGCAGGCACCTCCAGCAGGTCCTTGGTGGGAGTTAGTTTCAGGATTTCACCAGCATTGTGATCTAACTCTTTAAGCTATGGTGACTCTGAACTTAATGTGACACAAAGAAATATTTGAATTAGCAGAAAAGGAAAAAAATAGTCCTAAATACATCTGATCATTTATTTTTCATTTCTTAAAATGTTTATAGAGACAAAGTGCTGGAGCAACCAACGGAAAAGACAAGACGCCAGGAGATAATGGTAAGTTGGCCGGAAAGGTCCCGCTACCTCCCCTTCCCCATCTGCATCTTCCTGGGCTCCTGTGACTCTGAACAGTGCCTTCCAATGCCTTCCACCCGAATCAGCTTGCCCTTCATGCTTGCCCTTCGGTTTAGAGTGGGTTTTAGCAGCTCACAGTGAGCCCTGTGGTCCAGCTTTAAAAGAAAAGCCAAACAAGCTAAACGTAATTCTAAGAGCAGTTTCCCTCCCAGAAGAGGACTCTCATTTTGGGCAACATGTTAATTACAGTGCAAATATAGTTCTCTGCTTCCTTCATTAGGGTTGGTGAGAATCCACCCTGAGTTGTCGTGAGGCTAAAATGAGATCAAATGAGATAAGTGCTTTGAAAGCTGTGAAATACTCAACTCCTGGAGGGAGAGTGGGGAACTGGGCTCTGCCCTTCGGAGCACTCAAAACCCAGGGCTGGTCTCTGGGTGGTGCTGAGGCAGGGCTCTTGCTTTTACTGCAGACAGTCACAAATAAAACCACAGGGTACTTGGAACACGTGCCTCCCATTTTTCCAGGCTCCATGACTGTCCTTAGTTGCAGGAATAAGCTTTATATTTTTATGGAAACCAAGGAGTGGTATAGAAGACTGGCTTGGGAATGAGGACACAGTGTAGTGGTGAGCCTCTTTACCCACAAGCCCTGAGGGCTGCAGGGCTGCTTTGGGGATGAAAGATTCTGGATGTTCTTAAATATTACGATTTACAAAATGTGGTCTCCTTTTGTGGAAAATCCCCATTGCCTCTAAATGGGTGGAACTGATGCAGATGACAAACAAGACTCGGATGAAGAACACCCCTCTGTGCTGTCCTGGTCAAGGCTGAAGCTGCTGAGGTAGAAAAGTCATCTTATTGCCGTGTGGTCAATGACCTTACCAGAGTGGGGATGAGAGAGAAGGATGCTAGGTCTTTCTTGAACCTGAGGGCTCCTCATGTTAGGTTCAGAACATTTCTGCCTCCTACACAGGACTGGGGAGCATGTGGGATACTGTCAGGGAGGTCAGACAGCTGAGGAAAGAGCAGGATGGATTTTAAAAGGGAGGAGGAAAAGTCAGAGCCATTGGTCCTACATGATGAAGGTGATCCCTTCATTGAGGCGTCCTCTGACTTTCCTAGTCACAGGTACCTGTCGGCTGAAGCTTGTATCCACAAACTCTCAGTCTTAGGACCATGGCTTTTACAGTCCAAAGACTCCTCAGAGTTCCCAACTTGTTACTGTAACTTTTCTGTAACCTCGAGAATGTTAGAAAAACCTCATGAACCTCTAGTGCACTCTGGCTTGCCTAGTGATGGCTCCACTTTCTAAACTGAAAATGGAGCAAGTTTTTAAAGTCTGCTTATTAGTAAGTAGTAATAAGCATTCTACTTGTTAACTCAAGAGGTTTTTATTTATGAAAACCTATTTCAAAGCATGAAACATATTTAGTGCAAAGAGGGGCGGTGTTTTATATCTCTTGCTAATGTCTGGCCAACAGAAGCCAGCTGGGTTTTTCTGTTTGCTTCTGCATTCAGTCCATGGTAATGTCCTGTGATGTGCAGCTTCTGGAAAATTCCACCATGTACCTGGGGGAGAACAAGATTTTAAAAAAGGAATAAAGCTTTTTATGACCCTACTACATCTTTTATAATATCTTTTATGAGATTGTCCCTGGCCCACACGTTGAGCCTGCTGCTCCCGAATGAACCCTGTGTCCCCGAGTAGTCTGGAGCCTGGCAGTGGGGCACGGTGATGCTGAGTTAGCACCAGGTCTTTCCTGACCTACACTATTGCCCACTGGCTTTCTCCTGTCATGTCCCTGGTCCTTTGTGGCATGTCTGGATGCTCTGAGCTTTGTACTCACAGATACAATTGGCTCGTATGGAGAGCGCACCTCTCTGCCATTCAAAAGCTGGAATTTTGGCCAATTAAAAGTTGGTTTGCATCAGTGGACATGGAGTGAGTCTCCTTTGGAGGTATAAAAATTAATCAAATGGAAAAATTCAAGATGCTATGAATAAGGCTTTTCATTATATAAGCCTAAATATTAAAAGAAATTTGTTTCTGAGTAGCAAAAAGAAATGAGACATTATTTGATAATTATAGGATAATGGCACTGTTTAAATTCAAATTATTATAAACAAGGTATGTCTTACTTTGAGGAAAAACTGCTTATGCATATTTGTATATAATACATTGTTATATTAGTAAGCCTTTGGGGAGGGGGCTTTTATCTTTAAAAACAAGCAAAGATAAAGACTAGCTGTAGTCCCCCCCCCACACACACACACAATAAAAGACTGCACTATAATGTTCTAGACCTGGATCAGAACACATTTCCCCAAAGAATCAAAGTTATTTAACTTCTTATTCACAAGTTCCCGGATCTTGGAATTTCTGTTTTAGCTTAATATTAAATCACATTAAAATTCAAGTTATTTTACTCTGTCAGAGCGATTATCAAGGGACATCTATCATGTTAATGTATGTTTCCTGTTAATATCCAATAAAACTGCCTACATCCGATAAGGGAGCAGAGACCCTTGAGAATGCAACAGGGCGCAGCAAAAGGCCGGGACGCTGCACAGCAGCGCCTACTATGGTTAAAAGCAGGATTTCCCGGCTAGTCCCAGCTAGTGCCTATAAGCCAACACGCTGTTGTTCTAAATATGGGTTTAGTTGAGGGCTCCATTAGACATAATGCCACGACAAACGTGATCTATGGGTCTTGGAACAGTTTTTGTCACAAAACACAACAAAGAAGGGGACTGCCTTCTGGGCTCTGCTGATGCTGTGTTACTTAAGGATGTCTCCAGAGAGCTACTGGCTAGAGATCAGGCTTCTGGAAATTCTTGTAGCTGCCAGCACAACATCGTTTGATGTGAAATATGATACCTATCCATTTCTTACTGTCCTGAACACCCACAAAGTCCTCTTCATTCTCCCTAGGCATTGGCCCAGTGAAGCCCAGTGTCTCCCCCACCACCCTATATTTCTAGGCTTGTATGGTCATTTAAAGTATGGTAGCAGATTTTAACTTAAAATGTTTATTTTTTTAATTTTATCTCTTTTACAGTGTGTGTGTGTGTGTGTGTGTGTGTGTGTTGGAGGTTGTGCACGCGAGTAGGTGTTTGCAGAGGTTGTGGCAACAGATCCAGGTGGAGCTGGAATTGCAGGTGTTTGTGGGTCACCTGATGCAGGTGCTAGGAATTGAACTCAGATCCTCTGGAAGAGCAGTAAGTGCTCTTAACAGGGGAGCCACCTCACCAGCCCATGGTGGCAGTTTTTATTTTAAATATTAGGGTTATGATTTCTTTGGTATGTATATATGTATATATGTGTGCAAGTGGATTTGCACATGTGTACTTGTATGTGGAGGGTATCTTCCTTTACCTTTTTTTTCTTGAGACAGAGTCTTTCACTGAACTTGTCCTGGAGCTCACTGGTTTTGCTAGGCCGGCTGGCCAGGAAGCCCTGGGGATCTACCCATTTCCATCTCCCCAGAGCTTTGTATACCAGACTACACCACGGAGCCCCAAAACTTTCACATGGGTCCTGGGGATTACACTCAGTCTCTCACACATATGCAGTAAGCACCTTTACCAAAGGAGCCACCTCTTTAGCCTGGGCATTAGAATGTGGGTGATCCAGAGATCTCCAAGTCTCTGTGGACAAGAGATCCTAGGCTGTCTGCTGAATCAGGTGCTGGGAAACTTTGCTCCTGATGTAATTTTCCACTTCAGTGAAACAATAGTTCATGGCCCCAGTGACAGATCTTTGCAGTCTAGACAGCAAAATTAAATCCAAACATGGTTATAAATACAGAAGCACAGAGCTCATTACTAATCACCTGTTACTGTTGCTAAAGAATCTCTTTTATCTGGGTGTTGATGTGTGTGTAACTTAATATTGGTCATTTAGAGAGACTTTAGTTCAATTTTTGTATTGACAAATGGAAGTAGAGAGACTGCAAGAGAAGAGCAGCTGCGGGGCTGGGGGACCTTCCCATCCAAAGGAGAGATTTATGAGTAATGGCCCTTCTGAAAGGCTCTGCTGCTTGCCCAAGCTAAATTGAGTTTCTAAAACTGGGACAGAATTCTCCTGTCTTACTGAGCCATGATACATTGTTTCTAAGTATTCTGCTTTGAGAATGAAAGGCAAACAAACCCACCTGATCCGAGGAAAGATCTTCTAGGCTAGGAGCTGCTTTTCTGCCTGTTCCCTCTGGGGTCTCCCTCAGGTTGCAATTGTTTTTTGTTTATTTTTGTTTTTTTTTAAAATGAGAGCAAGTAGTGCAGCCCCACCCCAGGTTTGTGCCCTGTAGGTGTGCCTCTTCTTTGGGGTAGATGCTGTCAGTGAGAAGTTTCTAGAGGCTGTGAGGATATGAAGGGAGAAGGTGAGATTTTGCATGATTGAATGGTCAGTGATAATGAAGGAAGCACTGTATTACATCAGGTTCTGTCTTCTGCCCATTTAAATAAAATCCAAATAATAAGAACTCAAGTTGATTTTACCTTAGCTTTGAGGGAATCCACCCACTCGTACACAAGGGCATACTTTTCTTATTTTTCCACTATCAAGTAGGTGGCAGGAGTGACTGAGGACCTACCTTAACACATACACACAGACACGTATACTACCATTAAACTGAGTGTGATGGTTCAAATAAAGGACAGAATTCAAATGTGCACGCCTGGAGCCCTGTGCCCTCTCTCCTACCTTGGCTTCATGTCGCCCACTAGCCGTCAACAGTCTTCTCTCTGTTCTTGGTGCATGACAGGTTATCAAGACCCACATACTAATGTGGGCTGATTGTGCCTGGGATCTGTTCAACCCATTACTATTTGGTTTGTACAAGCATGTGGTGTGAGGACACATGCGCAGGGGTAGGCAAGAGGTCACAGAAGGTCATTTCCATGTGCAGGAGAGAAGACCATTGTTGGGAGGTGCTGCTCAGCTGATGTTGTGTTTGTGTCTAGGATGGCTAGCATGGAAGGCAAGCATGGAAGGAAGGGATGTGATCTGGAAAGGTGACAAAATGTCTGTGACCCTGGATACTTCTATAAGTAACGTGGCTATGCTGGGCTTTACATAAGGCATAAGCTGCCCGGGATGCTATTTTGATGTCAGGAGCACGGGGAAGCATATCAATACATTTGGAAGATTGATGGTGATTGGATCGCTTGTTCCCACCAAGGAGCAGGCTCCATGAGCATCTCAATACTGTGCTGAGATCCAAGCTTCTTCAAAAGGGACAGTACCAACCCGAGACACACCTCAGAAACATGTTGCTTATAACCCAGGCTGCACCTAGCTATGAAGTCATCAGTTTCCACAGTGTGTGATGTCTCCTAGGACACTGAGCCTTTTTTGTCTCTGCTGCTGCAGTAAGCCCTGCACCGCAGAAGCTGAGATCCCCTGCAGATGGACTGAGAGTGCAGCTGTGCATATCCCAAACACACCAAGCTCTCAGGGTGAAAAATCAGGGTATGCTGGTCTCCATCTAGGCTTTCTTGTTATATTTTCTTCTTTCTATTTGAAACAATCACTTTACACACACACACACACACACACACACACACAAAAGAGTGTTCGAAACTCAGTTATAAGTCGTTTGTGCTGTTGGCTCTGAGCCCTTTACAGAATCTGTATTCCAGGAGGAAGAGACAGATGCCCAAGGTTGCTTCTAATATTGATCCAGATGGGGGAAAGAATGAAATTGGAATTGCTTATTAAGCCAAGGCCTTTAAACCATCAGGGTCTGCAAATAGGCCTGCCTGTTGAACAAGTGGCTGATTTTGTGTGAAGGGATTTGTACTGACTGGATTTATTGCCATCAATCTGAGTTAGCAGAATGGCTTTAAAAAAGCTGTTTTGCCCTTCATGTTGAACCCTGTAGTGACTTCACTACACAAGGAGCATCTTGGAGAAACTCAATGCTTTTCGTCTTTGGAATGAGTGTATTTGACATGCTTTAACCATGTGGAGGAACATGCAGACCCCTCAGCCTTCATTCCTTCTCTCTACTCTGTCTATGTTCCTTTTTTCCCTCTCCTTTTCCTTTCTTCCCTCTGTCCCCCCCAACTTCCTTCCTTCTTTTCCTCCCTTTTGTTTGTCTTTATCTTTTGACAATGAACATTCTATATGAATGTTCAGCTGAATATGAAGACCAGCTGAATATGAAACCACCCACCTCACATGCCTTAAGAAAAACCTGAAGTGGTGAATGATGCTGTTGGAGATCTTTTGAAACCCACAAAAAGAAACAAAATCACAATCTGGGAAGATATTGGCCTCCATCCTTTAGATTCCTTTCTCAAACAGAAGACAGGGCAGCTTCATGTTCTGCTTATCAATTATTTTGTCAATGAGAAAAATGCAATAATTTGGACACCTTAATGGACTTTCATTTGCAGCTCCAGGGTTGGGCACCACCTCTGTCTATGAAACAGCACATGCTTTTGGGTGAGCAGATCAGTACAGAGGGGCTGACGCAAGCAGAGAACACTGTAGCTTGCTTGTTTTATGTTCATTCTCCCATAAGGGTCAAAACAGAGGGGACCCCCTCACTCTGTACCCAGAACTAGCCTGACAACTGTCCTTCTCATGTAGAGTCAGATGATACCTCAACTTTGCTTGTAACATGGACTACCATCCGTGTTACAAGCATGTTGTGCTAGAGCAGGCACTATCCAGACCAGAGCCTCCTCTGCATCTGATTCTACAGTTTGTATGGAAACAGTATTTCCTGTGTGCTTGCAAGCCTCTCCCTCTCTCCCTATCTCTCTCTTTGTGTCTCTCTCTGTCTCTCACTCTCTCTGTCTCATTCTCTCCCTCCCTCTCTGTCTTCCTCCCTCCCCCTCTCTCTGTCTGTCTCTGTCTCTCTCTCTTTCTCTCTTGTAGGTGAAGCAGTTCTAATCTTATTTGAAGAATTGATTTTTGCAGGCAGCAGTTTCCCAGAGGTGAGAAGCAGGTTGTGCTCTCCAGCCTGGGCTATGTGATAAGATGATTTAAATGAGTAAGTTTCACACTAGTGAGGCTTGGCAGGGAGCAGCAGGCATGAGGAATGCTGGGGAGGCCCTGCAAGGGCAGCTCACAGCGGTGTAGAGTCTGATGTTCTCAGAGAGTAGGTTTCTCTCTTGGTCTGGATCTATGTCCCCAGCTAAACTATGTAGAATTATATGGAAGTCTAGCTCCCTCGGTGTCTCCAGGGGCTAGATGAAAGCTGGTTCACTCCAGTTTCAGGTTCAAGGGAGAAAGGTTCAGAAATTGTAAGAGGAAGGTCTAAATACACCTTTGGGGACAGCCCTTGAGGGCTGTTGGGAGTTAATATAAATTCCTCTCAACTAAATGACTGACTCCCATGACATTCATAATGAGTAACAAGTCAGCTTCTGATCAATATTAACCAATCACAAAGACTGGGCTCAATATTTTTACTCCATTCAATCAAGAATTGGTATATTTCACTCTTCTACGATCTTATTCTTCCCTCAAAGCGGGTGTGTGTGTGTGGGGGGGGTCTCCCTGATTCAGGAAAATGACCAGTTTTCATTAGCTTTAGGCAGACTGAGAACTATGTTGGCTGTCAATCATGTTTTTTAAGAATTACTTTATAAATGAGATGGTGAAGTCTTTGGCCCTGCCCTAAAATGGAGCCCCGTGGGCTGGGCTGCAGCACGATCCGATCGCTTTGTTCCATGGGCTGGACTATGGCACGATGGCTTTGTCTTGTCTGTGGCAGGGGTGGGCAAGTGTCCAGCATGCTTCTCCTGGCCATACTGACTGCAGAGGCCATGGGAAGCGCTCAGCAGGGTTTGTCCGGCGGGTCCAGCTCCAGTTCTGGAGGAACAACCAGCAGGGTTGTCCCTGCTGGCTTGCCTCATCACCCTTCTTTTCCTTTCTATTATTTACAAAGGACGGGGCAGTGGTGTGCATTGTAGGTATCAGTGAAGAATGGAAAGTTGTTCTTTGTTTAAATGATTAAGCGGGACACCAAACCCTCTGGGGGGGGGGTACTCCACGCAGCCCTATTGTCCGCTCACGAGGCCTGCTCATGGTGGGCATCATATCCAAAGTTTATTTAAAAAAAAGTAATTAATCACACAATGTTCATTTCAGAGTCTTATTTTCTTTGTATCACTGCTAAGTTGCTATCTTGGTTCAACATAAAGATAACTAAAGATTTCCTGGCATTAGCAATTAACTCAAGGACTTGAAATGGATGATAAAAATGGTGTCAGTTATTTGACTCAGAAAACTGCACCAAAGTATGCAGATCAATGAGCCCAAACCCTGGGGTTCATTTTGGAGACTGGTGAATCTGCCCGGGCCATGCAAGACATGACCCTGTCTCAACAAACATTAAAAACAAGCAAGAGACGGAGGAGATGGCTTGGTTTGGTCAGTAAAATGTTTACCACACATGCATGAAGCTCAAGTTCAGACCCCTAGTATCCATATAAGCTGGCTGTTGCTATATGAGCCTGTAACCTCAGTACTGAGGCAGAGACAGGGAGATCCCTAAAGTTTGCTGACTGGCCAAATTGTTGAGCTTCAGGTTCACACAGACAGATCCTGGTTGTGGATAGCCCTTGGCTTATATTTTGATGCTGATTCCACTCCTGGGAGGGGCTGCAGACCTGGGAGGAGTTGTCTGGGGAACCTTCTCCCCACCTTAACTTTTCAAATAAATGATTGGGCAGGAGGAAGGGGGAGGAGTTGAGGGTTTGGGGGAGGAGAAAAGGATTGGCAGGGGAAGGGGGAGGAGCTACGGAGGATCAACGGAGAGGATGGAGAGAAGCTGGTGGCCTGGAGAAACTGCAAGTTATATGGGATAACATAGATGGGAATAGAGTAGTGTAGTGGGAGATCCGCCTAATCTAGGCATATAACTTGTATTGTTATTGAGTTGAGATTTCTTTTTTTAAAATCTTTTTTTTATTATTTTCTATATTCTTTGTTTACATTCCAAAGGCTTTCCCCTTTCCAGTTCCCCCCCTCACCATATGTCCTATAAGTCCTCTCCCCCCCATTCCCAAATCACCCCCCTCCTCCCCACCATTTCTCTGTTCTGGTACTCTCCTACAAAACTGGATTTAGTCTTTTCTGGACCAGGGTCCTCTCCATCTTTTTTTCTTGGGAATCTTTTGCTTAGCTAATTGTGTCTTGAGTATTCAGAGCTTCTGGACTCATTAATATCCACTTATCAGTGATTGCAATTCATGTGTATTCTTTTGTGATTGGGTTGACTCACTTAGGATGATATTTTCCAGATCCAACCATTTGCCTACAAATTGCATGAATTCATTATTTTTAATTGCTGAGTAGTATTCCATTGTTTAAATATATCACATTTTCTGTATCCATTCCTCCGTTGAGGGACATCTGGGTTCTTTCCAGCTTCTAGCTATTATAAATAAGGCTGCTATGAACATAGTGGAACATGTGTCTTTATTGCATGCAGGGGAATCCTCTGGGTATATGCCCAGGAGTGGTATGACAGGGTCCTCTGGAAGTGTCATGCCCAATTTTCTGAGGAACTGCCATACTGATTTCCAGAGAGGTTGTACCATCTTGCAATCCCACCAACAATGGAGGAGTGATCCTCTTTCTCCACATCCTCGCCAGCACCTGTCCGACAGAGGGCTAATATCAAATATATACAAAGAACTCAAGAAGTTAGACCGCAAAGAACCAAATAACCCTATTAAAAATGGGGTACAGAGCTAAACAAGGAATTTTCACCAGAAGAAATTTGGATGGCTGAGAAGCACCTTAAGAGATGTTCAGCATCATTAGTCATCAGGGAAATGCAAATCAAAACAACCCTGAGATTCCACCTCACACCAGTCAGAATGGCTAAGATTAAAAACTCAAGAGACAACAGGTGCTGGCGAGTTGAGATTTCTTTTACCAGGTAATTGGGTTGGAAAAATGTAGCAACAGATCCTGTCTCAAAAAATATGGTGGAGAGTAACCAAGGAAGTCAGCAGACATTGGCCTTTTACTTCCATATACGTGTGTGTGCATATACGTTCACGTGCACATACGTGTGCACCTGCCACACACTTGTGAGGATATAATGTGTCATGTGCACCTACACACAAACGTACATGAACGCATGCAACACTGGGTAATAGAAAGAGCCCAGAGTGCTGCCATTGAGCTTAAGGAAGCAGAAAGAACACTGAACTTCCAGTTTGGATGCCAGTTCTCTGGCCTTCAGGACAGAAAATGCACTCACAATACATGGGTGCTTATAGAGCTCAGGGTCAAGTTGAACCCCACATGAGCACTCCCTGCCGCACTGAAAGGACTCTCCCTGAGGAAGCACAAGTGGTTCCTAAGCCAAAATCGAATGCTACTCAGACAAGAGCTTTCCCAGAAAAAAAAAACAAAAAACAAAAAACAAAAAAACAAAAAACAACTGAAAGGCTCACAGAGCAGGAATACGTTCAGCACAGGAAAAGCCAGATCAAGGGAAATAGAAGGAGATATTAATTGGGTTCTCATTAATTTCCCAAATGAGGTGCAGAAAGCCTGTCTGCTATTTTTATTTTAATGAGCTTGGCTGAGACTCCTGGGTCCCTGTAGATGCTGGTTGTGGCTTTATTTGATTTCTTGCTTGGATCACACCTTGTGGTAGATTAAAGGTGGCTACCAGTTATTTGACAGCTGGAAAAGCTTTCATCTGGGTAAGTTCTATAACTCCTTAGACCCAGAGAAGCTAACAAAATGGATGCACATTAGCTTTCGGGTCTCTTTCCTGCTCTAAAGCCATCTATGGAAAAAGCCAGTTACCATATCAGAAACCCAGCTACTTTGGACCCAGGCTTTGAGGAGGCCCAGGCTAGCCATATGGAGTGGCCTCATGTGTAGAGACCATGTGTTCATGGTCATCCCAGCCATGGATGAAGAGCCAGGTGAAGAGTGCTGCAGACAGCTCCTCTCCTCTCTCCCCTCCCTTGCATCCCTCTCTGCCCGTCTCCCTTTCTTTTCCTTCCCCTCCCCCTTTACCCTCCCCTCTCCTCATATCGTTCTCTTTTACTCTCTTCAGTCATTCAGTATGTCCTAATCTACTGTGTATTACACTCTATAATCAGACATGATGATGGAATATTGTAAGGCAGCCATGTTAAAGTGTCTGTTCATGTGTGTGTGTGTGTGTGTGTGTGTGTGTGTGTGTGTAATCTGTAATGGCAAATGTACCTGTTTCTGTCTTAAGAAAACACTGAGAATGCTCTAAATGGATATTCCAAAATGCCTGGACTGTGAAGGGACTGTCTGCAACGGTGTGTGGCAAAGTTGGGGGAGCACAGAGAAGAGAGTGTGGTGTCTGAGACTTACTGTGAAATCTCATGGGGAGAATCCAGAGTGCCGAGGGGTGTCAGGGTAGTTATTTGGACTTTTCAGCAACATAGCAGAGATGCGTGGGGCTGTACGATTTAGCCTATCAAAGTACAACATATTCACTCAAATTTCAATTTCATATGAGCTTTAATTTTTTTTATGGCATACCTCATGCAGGGTTGGGGAAATGGTTCTATCAAAAACATTTTACCTCTGAAACTAAAATTTTACTAGACATCCCATATTGTGTCTAGCAGCCCCGGGACATGAGCAAATGAACATGGTTTCTGACTGCAACTAGGGCCACCCACAAAAAATCCCAACCAAAGCCACAGAGCCATTGTCAGGAAGAACAGAGAGAGCTTCAGAGAGCCAGTTAGAGATGACAGAGGAACGGCTGTGTGGACCCAGGGTTGTGTTTAGTTTCCTATACTACACCTCTTTCTTTCAGTGTTGGGTCAGGTCACTCTAATTAAAGATGGAGCCATTTGTATTAATGTGTGCATCCTCACAGGAACCAAGCAGAGATGACGATGTCACCCAATCTCAGGAAGAAAAATTCACATTCTTCCTCATATGTGCATCCCGGATGATAAGGCCTGTGTGCATGTGTGCAAATAGCCACAGGTGTGGGCCTGGTGTAACATTTAAAAGGCGACAGAGGGTAAGGTCAGGTGCTGAGCGATGGATACTCAGTGCAGGCAGAGGAAGCACGGGTCCTGAAGGGGCAGAAAGCTGATGGCTTTTCTAGTTTTAACTCCATTGCATGTCTTTTTTTTGGGGGGGGGCGCAGTAAGTATATAAATATATACTCAATCCTGAAAATATGAAATCCTGGTGAAGCTCCATGGTTTCTGAATGACTTTTCAAATTCTACAGAAGCTTATTGAGATGTGTGGTGTTTGGGACTGGACAAGTGTTTATTTAGAGGCTACATTAATCTAGGTACACGGCGTGTGCTTCATGATGTTTTTATTGGCAAATTCATTACAATAAAGTGACATGTAAACATATATATTCATATATATTCACACATATGTTCACATATATATTTCACATATATTCACATATATATTCACACATATATTCACATAGTCATACATATATATATTTACATATTCACATGTATATTCACACATATATATTCACATATATATTTATACACACACACACACACACTTACTTCAAGCTCTCTATCCCTTCTGAAGGGTTGTCCAGGAGCAGAGGGAGGTGACAGAGGAAAAAGGCAGCCCAAACTGTAGATCCTAGTGGATCCCAGGCAGCTGGGAAATGGAGAGAAGGGCAGAGAAAAACATAGCTCTAACAGGTCAGGTTCCTCAGAGAAGCTTCTATACTTCTGTGGCTGAGGACCATAGAGACCAAACCTGGTGTATGCTCCAGAGCACAGGGGCTGGATGGGGAGCCCACAGTCAGCCTTCTATAGGCTTCTAGGAAAGCTGCCTTTCTGTGGGCTGACACAGAGTTTGAGACCCTGTTCCCAGTGAAGGTGATTGTGAATAAGCTGTGTTGGTCTATAGGGTTGTAGGCACAGAGAGGCAGGGCAGACCCCTCCCCACTACAGCCCATACCTGCCTGGTTCCCGTGGCAACGTGGGATAATCACAGTCAAGCTCCCCAAATGGCAGGGACAGAGCAAGCGCAGGGACTCACAACCTTACACTGGTTCACAAGGAGCATGGGGACAGGGGTACCATTGACTCCTGCTGATACCACCACCATGCTTCATATGCCGAGCTTTGTATGCACAGGCTGATCTAGGGTATATTCAGCACTGGTCTCTCCCAGTCTCCTATTGGGGAAGAAATGCTAATATCGGCCTTGACCTTGTTGGAAAGAAAGAAGGAGCCATCTGCTCTCTTTTGGGTCCTTCATAGCTGCCTGTGCTTTGGAACCTTGATTTAAACTTCTAATTAAACCTGAGAATCTGCAGCTTAAAGGCATGATAAATGACACATTTTTCTGTTAATCAAATATATCATCTTTTAATCTCTTCCCTCCTCATAGTGTAGCTAAGAGAATTGTTTCTTCTTATACCATGGCAAGAAAAAGAAGGAATAGGGCCTCATTTATTATAAATGATCCCTGGAACACTCAAGAAGAGGGAAAGAGTGATTTAGATGGTCATTGAATTGAAAAAGAACAGTATATAAACTTGACTTTCCCTAGCATTAATTTGAAGGTGTTTATTAGTATTGTCGTTGCAGTCTCAGACATTATAGGTTGCTGCTCTGTCTTTCACAGGCAGGTTTTCAAATCCCTCCAACCTCACAGCCTTCTGTTTATGGCACACTGTTTAGGGTGACTCTTGTTGCTATCACATCTTTTTGGGAATTGTCACCGTGAACAAGATGACTTGTTATTTGCATACCAGTAGGTTTCATCTAATGAGGTTTAAAAAAATTGTATTTCCCAGACGATAGCTCAGTAAACGGAAGGGCTACCTTCCATGCATGACCTGACTTTCATCCACAGAACCTGTGTGAAAAGGAGCAAAGCCAGACATGGTAGCACTTGCTGTAATCTTGGCACTGGGTGGTAGGATTTTAGGGATTCACTTGTGAGCTGCCATAACCTACTCAGTAAACTGAGCCAATGAGAGACCCCATTTCAAAGAAACAAGATGGGAAGAACCTAAGGAAGGGCAGCCAATCCACCAGCTTCCACATGCATCTGCATGTGCCTACACATGTAAACACACACATGAATACACACACAAAACTGTAATCTCCTTGGGAATTACCTTTCTCCCACTAACTATGGGATGCTTCTTAGTAAGACTTGAGACTGCGCTGTACTCTAGGCACTATCTCCCTACTAGCCTGGCCCTTCCCCTTTCTTGTTGAGATCTGTTTGACAGTGGGTTAGCTGAAGTACCCATTGCTTTGATGGACTTAGACCGGGAGACAGAGATGTCGGTTCACAGGAGTTGAGGAGACACTCCTAAAAAATCCGTGTTTACCTTGCATGTGTGCCCACTGCTATTTCTGTGTATAATGACCGATCTCTTCAATATTTCCAAGCACACACTGCTCTACCGCTGCAGACCCTGCAGATGACAGAAAACTGAGCCATGGCCTGGCAATCATTTAGTAACCATTCTCCTCAGATACCAGAGATATTTTTGCAGCTAGTGCTAATGAGAGCAATGTGATTTTCGCTCTGATGCTTCCCACTGTAGCCAGCTCACAGAGCCAAGTGTCTCCAGGAAGGCTTTGTATGTATCAACAGAGCCCGTCCCCCACCACACAGCATCACCAAATGTTTTGACCATAATTAGCAGGCGATTTCTTTGTGTTCCATCTTCTTGTGGACTGAGGGTTGCCGTGTTTCAGAGCAGACATAAGACCCATTGGCAGTTTGAATTGATAAGTGCTCAGCAAAGTGCAATTTCCCACCGGTCCATAAAACAGAAAGGATTTTTATAGTGAGCTTTGATGATGGGCTGAGATGCCAAAAATGGCTCGTGAAGTCGATTTTTGCTGATTATCAGGTACCTGCTGGTCCCTGAAAGAGCGCCGGCTCTGAGCTCTGTAATCATTTCCTAAGACTTCCTCAGAGGCAAATGGTCAGCACAGACTTTTCTAGTCTGTAGGTTAGCTGTCAGCATACGCCCCCCTCCTTTCCAGTGCAGGTACATTTCAGCAGATGACTTTCAAATCTGTCTTTTCTTTGGTCATCTCCTGACTATATAGCAGCCTGAGTCAGCCTGCTCTGAGGCCTGGCCAGACCACTGCATCTGGCTCTTTATTTGTATCTAAAGGGATCGTGCACCAAGATCCCAAAGTTTACTTTGTATCTCTCATTCCATGCTATAGTATCTTGTTCTGGATTTCCCTAAGGTAGACTATTGGATCCTTTCAGTCTCCACTGTCCACAGTGGGAACATGTTGTCTCCTGTCTCATTCTGACCCTTTATGAGTCTGTGGCTGGCTTCTGTTTTCCCAGAACACTCTAGTATATTTTAATACCCCCTTTCTTATTTTCATGTGTGTGGTGGTATGTGCGTGTATATGTGTATCTATGTTTTTATGTGTGTGCTCGTGCATGCGTGTGTGTGTGTGTGTGTGTGTGTGTGTGTGTGTGTGTGTCTGCTCGTGCACGTGTGTGTGTGCATGTGTGTGTGTGTGTGTGTGTGTGTGTGTGCTCGTGCATGCGTGTGTGTGTGTGTGTGTGTGTGTGTGTGTGTGTACACTCATGGATATGTGAAGGCTCAAGGTTGATGTCAGAAGTCTTCCTCAGTTCCCCTTCACCTCATTCATCAATCTGTCCATCAAGCTCAGAGCGCAGTGCTAAGGCTAGTCTTGTAGCCAGCTTGCTTGCCTAGGGGAGGTCCTGATTCTGCCTCAGAAGGCTGCAGTTACAGGTGAGCCTCTGCACCCATAATTCATTTTATCTGGGTTCTGGTGATGCGAGCGTGGCAAGTACTTCAGCTCCGAGACATCTCCCAGCCAGTGAATTCTCTTGATTTTTCTTTTTATGCATCAAGAGAATGTTAGGTCTAAAGAAGAGCTATGGCAGAGGCAGAAGAGGGTAAAGAAAGGGGGGAGGTGGAATGATGAGTGGGGAATATTGGGGAGCACACAACGACAAATGGGGATGAGGTGGAGCACACAACAACAAATGGGGATGAGGTGGAACACACAACCATAAATGGGGATGTCAGGGAGCACATGATAACAAATAGTTATTGTGTAAGTATTTCAGCAAGTGGGGGAACATGGGAGAACTTGGTCTGATCTTTTTAAAAAAAATTGTTAATCTTTATTTTTGATAGTTGCACAAAATATATTTTAATCATATTTTCCCTCCCCTAGCTCTTCCCAGATCCCCACCCAATTTCATGCTCTTTCTTCTAAAAACTGAAACCAAAACCCAAACAAAATGCATGAGCAATCTCCTTCTCTCTCTCTCTCTCTCTCTCTCTCTCTCTCTCTCTCTCTCTCTCTCTCTCTCTCTGAATTGGTTTTGTGTTGGCCAGCTATTCCTGAGCATGGGGGTCTGTCCTGGAGTGCATGAGGATTCAATCTTTTAGCTTCAAAAATGGTATTTCGCCGACTAGTAGATGTGGAAAGAGGTTTCCTTTCCTGTACATTACCCTGCATGCATGCAGGTTTTCAAGGTGGCTGCTGGACGTATGACCAACGTTCAGGTGAACACAGATACGGACAGCAGTGCCCCAGACATTACAGAGAGCTGAGCTCCTCCTATGCCAGTGCCCGGGACACCTGCAATGAATTAAATATTAACATTGATTATTTTGCAGCCAGGATATTCTGATTGCCTTCTGCAGTTTTATAATTGTTTTAACTGTCAGCCAAGGGGATACCACTTGGCTCTAAGCCTTATTGAGAAGGTGCCTGTAGTGGCTACCCTCTGCCTGCTCCAGTTCTTGTCATTGGTCCCAAGTGAGAACTAGGCTATCTTTTGTCTCTTTTATTGACACCTTAAATTATGGCCCTATAGGAGAGAGCACAGTGTAATTTTGAAGTAGCAGCCAGGTTTGCTTGTGGGAGAGTAAGATGGTGTCTTAGAATGCATTTGTGAGCCACACACAGATACAAACTCCAGCCTTATTCTGTCCACACATCTTTGAACAAACCCATGAAATCCTGTCCATGATGTGTCTGGGATTGAAATAGCCCATTAGGTCACCCTGGTTATTCACAGTGATGAAATATAATTCCCTGATGTACCTTTCTAGGTTCCGCTTAAAATGAGTCTTATAAAAGGTGGGCTGTAATGGCTCTTGGGAGATATTTCCTTTCTGTAATACACTAATGTCAGATGCTTTTAAAACCATTCTGACTAAATTGCAGCCCTTGCCAGTTCCAGTTGCTGTCCTCTGGGCCCCTGAAGTCCAAATGGGTTCTCTCTCTCTGCTTTCTTTTGATCAAGACATAAAGGCTCCTGCTACCTCTGCTGATAGTTACCATGCTTCAAGGGATGGCGTTTTAGCAGTCTGTTGAAATTATGCATGTTTTATTTGCATGCATGTCTGTGCACCACATAAATTCTTTATTTGCATAGGCCAGAATAGGGTGTCAGATCCTTTAGAACTGGAGTTATAGACCATTGTTAACCACCATTTGGGTGCTGGTAATTGGACCCAGGTTCTTTGGAAGAGCAGCCAGTGTTCTTAACCTCTGGGCTATCTCTCCAACCTCTAAATACAGGTTCAAATCAGTTTAAACTATTCATCTTTGGATCACAGTGCCCGGCATGTTAGTTTATTTTCTGTCATCATGATAAATACCACAACCAAAGCAACCCAGGAAGGAAAAGGTTAATTTCTGATTACACCTTCTGGGCACAATCCATCAGGCAGGCAAGTCAGGAGTTTAATCCTGGACTCAAAACAGAACCATGGAGAAAAAGAAGGCTGCTCCTAGCTCATTAGCTGGCTGATACTTGGCCAGTTTTATTATATAGCTCATACCGAGTGCCTAGGTAAGGTGTCACCACAGTAGGCTTGGACTTCCAAATCAATCCTAAATCAAGACAGTGTCCCACAGCCACAGCCACAATCCAGTCTGATATGGGCAATCCTGCAATCAAGTTTCCTTCTTCCCATGTGACCCTAGGCTCTTTCAGGCTTAGAAAAATTCTGTCGAGCAGCTGATGGTGGAAATTTCTCTCTTTTTGGAATTCTTGAAATGACGGCTTTCATTTTGATCTGCAAGAGGGCTTCAGACGAACAGGCTTCTGTGGTACTCAGAAGTTGTAGTCATCTGTCCTCAGGTCACACTGAGTGATGGGTAAAGTAGCTGGATCTCCTGGTTCAACCACCTGCTCGAGAGAAGCCTGGAGCTCATCAGCCCTGGGAAAGCAGTATTGAACATCTTTCTGGAATTGGGCATCAGAATGGTCATTATGTGCTGCTTAAAGCTAACTCTAAAACTACACACTGTCAATCTTCTGGAGCCCAGAGTGCCCCTTGCCTAGAGCAGCATTTCTTCTTGTGTTTTAGGTTTACTGTATTTGTGTGTGTGTGTGTGTGTGTGTGTGTGTGTGTGCACCTGTGGTGTGTGCCTGAATGCTTATGGAAGCCAGAAAATAACCATATGTGTTATTCCTCAGCACTGTGGCATTGTCCACCTTGTTTTGTTTTGTTTGTTTGGAGACAGAGTCTCTTTCACTGGCCTGCACCTCCCCGTGTAACATGTAAGCTAGGCTGGCTGGCCAGTGGGCCTCCCATCCCAAGATCACAGGTACATACTTCCTGCCCAGTTTTTGTTTTCAAGGCCCGGGTAAAACGTGCCCCTCTGCTCAGCTATTCAACTCTGAGGGGCTTGCCTTGGCTACTTTGTGTATTCTCTTTCAGAATTCCTTCCAGAAATTTAAATTCCCAGAAGTCAAATTCCACACACAAAGGGCTCATCCATTTGCATCTAAAAAGAATGGAGCGGTAATCTTTGACAGTATGTCTCCCTGGATTAGAGGCATCAGGTGAAAAGACAGGAAAAAGGTGTCCTAGGAGATAGAGCCTGGCTTTGCTACAGTGTGGGCCGCAGACAACAAGGCCTTATCTGCTAAGGATGACTCCAGGCAGTGCACACTGATAGGAAAGCATTTTACTCAGGAAGCAGTGAAGGGAAAGTCTGTAGAGAGAGGGAAGAGGCCCTTGGGGATGGCTTTAACCATCTTGCTGCTATTTGTGTCTGACATCTTGAGGAGCCTCTTTCCTTCTGTGCATCCTTTTTTTTTTTTTTTTACAGATTTATTTATTTATTATCTGTAAGTACACTGTAGCTCTCTTCAGACACCGGAAGAGAGTGTCAGCTGTCCTCTCTCTCTCTCTCTCTCTCTCTCTCTCTCTCTCTCTCTCTCTTTTTGTGGTTTTTCGAGATGTGTCAGCTCTCTTTACAGATGGTTATGAGCCACCATGTGGTTGCTGGGATTTGAACTCATGACCTTCTGAAGAACAGTTGGTGCTCTTACCTGCTGAGCCATCTCTCCTGCCCCCCCTTCTGTGCACCCTAATTGTCTCCTTTCTTACCTTCCTCTTTCATGTCAACTTCTCTGTGGATTGGGAGTTTGGGAAGAGTTACAGACACTTGGCAGACTCAGTTCTCTGAGTTAGTGAGGCTAATGGATGTCCTTTTCAGACTTGAGGTGTTTTGCAGTTCTGATGGGATCTGGCTATTCTTCCCACTGAAAACAAGGGAGATGTTTGAGAGTGGAAAGTTTTCATAGTTTGCTTCTCTGAGTCTTGCATCTGGAAGTTTGGCAGCTCAAGGGATAGGTGATGACAAGGAACACTTGATGCCAGGGAGACTCCAAACAAGGTCAGAGACAGTAAAGACTGGTCATTCCAAAGCTGCGGAAAGAATTTAAAACTGGACAAAACCAAACCAAACCGAACCAAACAAAAACAAACAAACAAACAAACAAACAAACACCTGGATCCAAAGCAGAGAGAAGGTAGTTGGTGACAGGGTAGGGAAAGCCCCTTCCTAGTTGCTGAGTCAGCCCCACCCACTTTTGTATTGTCAAGCCCTGGAAGTGCCTTTTCAACAGATGGAAACAGGTCATCAAGTGAGAAGCGGATGCTACACTATGCAAGGGAAAATCTCACAAAAAGCGGGGATGCCAGCAGTGAGGAGCTGGTAAAGGCTAGGAATGCAAAGGAAATGTTGCTGAGGAGCATCATGGGAGATGTTCCAGCACTCTAGGTTGAACCCAGAGCCTCCTACATGGCAGGTAAGCATGCTGCCTCTGAGATATATTCATAGCCTCTTTGAAGTTAGCCTTTCATTTTTAGACAAGGTCTTAAAGCTAAATTGCTTGGGCTAGTCTTGAACTGATCCTCCTACCTCAGCTTCCAGTGTAGCTGGCATCAAAGGCCTGCACCTCCAGGCCTGCTCAGAACTGAGTTTCTTAGACATGTAACATTGTGAAGAGATGGCCACCCACGTCAGAAAGTGGACAGAAGCACACAGCAGAAGAAAGTCAAGGGAATAAAATACTAGCCCACTAGCGCAGTGCTAGGCAGTAGAATGCCTTTGGGTGTCCATCGTTACCTTAAATTCAGTGTGTGCGCTGTCTGTGACATATGTGTGAACAGATGGGGGTCACTGATGGAAGTTGAGGCCCTAATAACAACAGCTTAAATAATAAGCAAGATTCTTCTTCTCTCATCAAAAGGAGCCTGGAGGTCATTTATCTTCCAGGAAACACGGAGGGTTCCTATAACCATTCTTCCTTCCTCTGGCTAAGAACTCTTCCTTCTGTGGTCCAATGTGGCAGCCTAATAATGGCCGTTACACACATAGTTCAGCCTGTGCAAAGCAGGGGCGTGAGGAAAAGGATAGGAGGAGAAATTTTCCTGCTTGTATGGAAAGTTCACAGCCAAAACTTAGTTGTGTAGCCATACCCAGCAGTAGAGAAGCTCAAAGCTATCTTCAGGATAAGCACATGCTCACTCCGCAGCTTTCATTCCTAAGAAGAGGATGGATAGAGGTGGCAAGCAGACATTACAACATGTATCTGCCTCTGGAGTTTCTTGAACACGTTTGTCCCGGCTGCTGTTTTAAGGGGGAAAGCCGTACAGGACAGGGTGCTTGTCAGAGATGCTCTTTCTTCGATGGAGGGTGAAGAAGGGGAGGGAGACACCCCTCTCTCATGGTTCTCCATCTTAGCAGTTAACTACTGCCTGCAGAGAAGGAACTTCACTCATTCCATATGCCCGAGGGAAGGAAACCTTCAGTGTGCTATCCTCACCACCCCTGAAGGTTCTAGCATATTCCTTCCTTCAAACTGTTCTTCACTAAGTCCTATGGCATTGTTCATGTTAAGGCAGAGAGACCTTGCAGTCCTGTCAGATAAAGCACAAGATCACTTCTTCATGTAATAAGATTCAGGAGGTGAGGGCAAGACATTGGTGAGGGCACCAGCATTGTAGGTTCCCATAGAGATGCTTTGTTACAGGGGAAACATACCTCACAGGACTTCCGGGAAGCAGAGAACCAGCCTGAATGGTGCAGTGCTAGGCAGGATGAATGAGAAGATTGTCATGTGATGGGTCATTCCAGCAGGAACTGGCATGGCTCTTAATGCATCCTAACACAGGCACTGGCAAAAGGGTAATAGGTAAAGTCTCCCTATGCTGCTCTAGAGAACCTCCTTACACCAGGGTCCTAGTGTGGCTGGAGGTGGGGTCCTCGGGCTCCCTCCTTCCATCTTGGGTCCTAGCCATCCACACACTGGCTGGAGCTTACTGGGTCAGCAGAGTTCCATTCCCATGAGTCCAAGCTGGGAATTAATTCCTCTAGCCCAGCCTCCTTAGTGCAAACCAGGTGAGCCTGCCAGCCAGCTGTCAAGTCCCTAATAGTAGTAACCCAGACCACCTGGTTAGAGCAGTGTGCACTCAGTTCTTATCCCTGTATGACCTCAACCTAGATTCCTGTTCACGTCATTTTCCAGTACAGGGAGGGACATGAAAGGACCACAGTAACATCTTAGAGATTGGCTCTTCCTGGTCAGACTGGCTTTCTATGCCCGACTGTAGTCTTTGCTTTTTTCTTAACAAAGGAAGTATTTTTGACTAGTACTGAACCCTAAATATAAAGGCAGGAGCTTTAACCTCTGTCCCTTCAGAGGGTGGGTGCCTAGGGACAGGCTCTTTGAAAATGGTAGTTAAGATGAAGTCACATGGGATGGATGTAGACTTTTAAGAGGAGGTCAGGGCACAAGACCTTTATTTACGTCACAGAAAATGTGCAGGGCATCTATAAGCCACAAAGACACTCAAGGGAAACCCACTTTGCTTGAACCTTGGTCTTGGCTCCCATCCCTAAGGGTTAGATGGGTGTGGGACAGTCAATGTGTGTTTCTTAAGCCCTCACGCCACCTGGTATTATTTAGTCAAGACAGATCTGGAAAATGGACATGACTTCAAATGAGTTTTACCCTTCCAGTGCAAAATTATTTTTTGAGTGATGTGTGGATTTGTCTTTGGAGGGTGAAAAACTTGAGGGACATTGATCCCATGATGACTCTTTCTTTTCAGTCAGTGCCTGTAGCTTTGTACACACTTTACTAGTTAAGAGCACACAGTTGGGGCACGCAAAGGGTTTATGTAAGCCAAGCACGGAGCTGGCGCTGGGATGACGGACGTGGGGAGCACAGAGTAAACCGTCCTTTTCAGATGACCAAATTAGGCTTCCCATCCTCCAAGAGCCAAGCCATACAGCACTGGACAGCAGGTCTCAGGGTGCCTCTATTTTAGGACAAAGAATTATTCTTCCTTGGGAAAAGCTGTGTGAACCAAAGAAGAGGCTAGCCCAGTGAGTGCTGAGTTCATAGGAAAGGGGACCATGCTTTGGTGTGATTTAGGGAACATGGAAGTCCACATGCATGCTGTGGCTAATGCCTGACCTTGCACATTAATCTCTGCTCTTTGCAGAGACCTGGAAAATTGCAATTGTTCACACTAGCTGCCCCTGTGCAATAACCATAGAGGCTGCAGCTGGAGCCAGCAGGGGCTCTGTGGCTTGCTGTGATCACACCTCCTGCACAGTTTGCGAATGACCCTTTCTCGCCCAGCAGCACCTTGCTGAGGAGGGGACACTTTGGACCTCTGTGTACCCAGTTTTTAAGAACACTTTGTCTTTTTTTTTAATGAGCACTTCATAAAGCACAGTGTTCAGTGTTCAGTGTCAGCACTGTAATCTGCTTATGTGCATCAATTTCTTTTTATTATTAATTTTAGTTTGGGGAAGAAGATGACTTTGTCTTCTCCAAACTGGCTGCCTTATGGTCTGAGTGTGTCTCCATCCATTTTGAGGCTTAAGGGATAAAAGCTCCCAATTCCTGTGTGTTTTCTTTGCCTGTCATAATTCCAAGGGCAAAGTTTGGGTTGTCAGAAACAACCCACACTGGCTCCTTATGGCTCTGATAAGAGAGAGGTGTGGATTCAGCTCAGGTCCCCCAAGTGCTTTGTGTGGACTAGCTTAATTGTATCAAGGGCAACACAAGTCATAGGCTAATTCTTTCAGAGTTAACATTATAGTTTGAAAGACGGTAGGACATCCCACAAACCTTGGCATTCACATACCCCATTTGCAGGGCGTACTTAAGTTAAATTCCAGTTATTTCCTTATGGAGTGCTAAGATTTTAGTCCTTTTATAGTACGCTATGTGCTTCGACTTCTAACGAAGGGAAACTCCCACTCAGGACAATTATATCCCAATTTACTGGTTATGTACCGATTTCTGATCTACAGGATTAGGCCTTAGGAGGTAATTAGTTTCTGTCAAATAAAGCTCAAACTGTAGAGAGCTGTGATTATGTAAATGAAAGCCTTTGCATGTGTGTGCTCACATGGGTGTGTGTGCAGTATAGGGTGTACAAAACTGAAAACTGTGTTCATGACTAGTACCGTGAGACAATGATGTCAGATTATCATAGACCTGGAAACAAATGTATTTAAGAGTTCCTTTCTCAAGGTCAGGAGCAAATATGATGTTCATTTGTGGTGTGTGTGAGTGTGTGTGTGTGTGTGTGTGTGTGTGTGTATGTGTATGTGTGTATGTGCATACACAGGGTCTTTGTCTCACACTAGGGATCAAACCTAGGGTCTTGTATGTCCTAAGTAAGCTTTGCTCCACCAGTGAGCTACACACACCATGTCTTTATACATTTGAATTCTGCTGCATTTCAAACCCTTCATCCTCTCTTGGTTTGGGGAGGGATCTCTGAATAGCTCTGTCATGCTCTGGGTGATTTTTCACGGCTGTTAATTTCTAAAGAATTAATATTAGTTATTTGAAGTCTGCTTCTTAGATTGTGACTGCAGGGATTGGGAACAGCTCACCAAATTGTCATTTCCAAGCCTTGGAGAACTTTTGCTGTCTCATTTCTTCCTTGGGAGGTGGGTTGGGCCTGTGCTTCTCACACTGGCCCCTTCCTGGTGGTTCATCTGATAGCCACCACAGAAATGCA
This sequence comes from Apodemus agrarius, assembly GCA_964023405.1. Classification (NCBI taxonomy): domain Eukaryota; kingdom Metazoa; phylum Chordata; class Mammalia; order Rodentia; family Muridae; genus Apodemus; species Apodemus agrarius. Next base: position 1,662,989 of record OZ030018.1, on the reverse strand, counting down.
CGTGTGTACACACACACATACACACACACACACACACACACACACACACACACACACAGTCTCTGTCTCTGTCTCTGTCTCTCTCTCTCCCCCTCCCCCTCCCCCTCCCCCTGTCCTGGTTGGCACCTTGCTCTGGTTGGAACGCTCTAAAATTCTACTTCTCAGTGAGCATACATATCCATTTTCCGCTCTCCTCTGGGAATCAGGAGCTCATTCTCAGCAGGGAATGCTCACCGTGCACCCACTGCTACAAGATAATAAATCTTGGTGAACCCCACCTGGTCATCGGGTGGACTTTCACATGCCAGTTCACTGAATCAGGTTTGGATGGGGAGCTTTGAGGTCATGCTCTCTCCCAGAGCTATGCTAAATGCTGCATGCAGGAGTCGATCATCCTACATCTACAGAGATCTACAGAGCATAAATAGTGCAGCATCGAAGCAGACTGGGCCCTGGCCAGGTGACCTTGGATGAGCTACCTCATTATTATTTCTGGCCTTCGTAACATGGAAACGACAAACATTCCGTAGTGTATAGAGATGCAGAAACCAAGCACAGCAAATTGGCCTGAAAACCCATAAAGCCCCGGAGTTAGGTGAGGGGTCACCATCGGCTAGCTTGAGACTCCCACACAACTCTGTTTGAAACACTAATCTCTTGTACTTCAAAATGTGATTACATGTGGGAAGGGCATCTTCAAAGAGGTGGCTAGCACTCACTGAGGACATTAGGGTGAATGCTAATCCATCCAGTAAGGCTGAGGTTCTGTTGGGAAGGGTCTCTTTGAGTATGCAGCCACAGGGATATTCTTCAGCCCATAGGGACACAGTGGGAAGGCAGCTATCTGAAGACTCAGGAGAAAACAGCCTTGTTGACACTTCTGTTTCAGATGCCCAGCCTCCAGACAAGAGAGACACATGTGAGCTGTGTTGTGCCACAGTGACCTCACCTGACTGACTGGCTGGTACTTATTCAGTGCTGTTGGTAGTGAGTGGGCAGACCTAAGGACCTTCACCACCACACCAGACCTGATACCTGCAGAATCCATTAACGTATAAAGCAATCTGTGTTTTCCTAATGCTACCGTTGGCCTGAGGTGGTCCTTAGGGATTTTCTTCAGTTGGCAGTTCCTTAACTTTGTACCTAAGATTTCCCTTTGCCTATCAAATGATCCCTATAAGAAAACTCAGGAAAAGATCAATTTCATACTCAATAAAGAAAGACTAGTTAAAATGAGGCCTTTAAAAAAAAATGAGGCCTTTTGCAGGGTTACCTGAACACTACCATGACAAGGTTAGGCATACTGTCACTAAGTGTCCTTGTGGATATGGGGGCTGGTTTTTGCTTAAGCAAATGGTCAGGAAGCCAGGGTTGTTTCTGTAAACTAAGGGAGCTGCCAAATTTTATACAGAATCTGCTGAGTAGTGTGACCTCTCTTGACCACTCTGTGATCAGATTCAGCATTTTATTGTCCATGCGGAAGGAAGTGACAGACTTTCAGAACTCCAGGCAGATGCAAATAGTGTCTGGGCTGAAGTGTTGTGGAAAAATACTGCTTGCTCAGAGTGGTACAAGCCGCCATCGGAGGTGGCTGGTGGAGGCTTTTCAAATTCGGGCAGTAGAATCCTAAACAAAAGTGTCAGATTGAGCCCACCCAGTCCAGATACAAGCCTTCAAACATTTTTACAAGGCAATCCACAGAGGTGGGAGGGGTGTGCTGCTGGGTGGGAAAGACAATGACTCTTTTACTGCTGTGTTCAGGGTCCTCCTAACCTCAGAGACGGGTAGGCTCTTCTGCAGTGGCTACTCTCTCACTATTCCCTGACCTGTGAGTTGTGCCCAGCACTGGGTGTCATGAATAGTTGGTTCTTACTGTGCTTTCAGTGGCTTGAATTGCACCACCGGCATTGTTTGTGTAACGAGCTAGCCATACTTAGCTGCCTAGGCTGACCATGAAGCAGCCATGATGGTACATGTCCTTCTTTCTCTGAATTAGGGCTCCCGTTACCTGTGAATCATATCAATAAGCACGTGTAGAGAGCCCAGGGCTTGAGCCCCCTCGTGCTTGCCTGCTCCCTTCTACTAGCCTCTGCAGCTCTTGCTACACATCGCCTGATAGTGTTTGTATTGAAGGTTAACTTACCGTAAGGTGTTGAGCCCACACCTGCTGGGTAGGCAAGGAAGGAATTTGACTTCCACATTTAAAAAAGAAAACTCTGAACTGTGTTAGCTACAAACGGATAGGTTGTTTCTCTGCTGCTAAAATGAGCCAAAATTACACCAAATTGGATTATATTAAAGGCAGGTTTATTTGGAAGCTGCTGTCTGGTTGGGGGAGTTCACTGGCCCCAAAGACCAAGGCCAGAGAAGTCACCATGGGAACAGGGTGAGGCTAGGGGAGGGAGAGAGAATGAGAGAAGGGAGAGAGAGAGGAAAAGAGAGAGAGAGAGAGAGAGAGAGAGAGAGAGAGAGAGAGAGAAGGAGGAGGAGGAGGAGGAGGAGGAGGAGGAGGAGGAGGAGGAGGAGGAGGAGGAAACACCACCAAAATACAAAATATTTGGATTATCTAGGAAAGAGCCTCTTGGAGGAGGAGGCCAGCCTCTGGGCTGGAAGGTTTAGGGTTGGGGACAGGGTATGCCAGGTAGGGACTGAGGGATGCTGGGAGAACCAGGAAGCCAGGTCTGCTTTGGTATGTAAAATATGCATCTCAGTCACTTGTTCTTAAAGCAAACCTTCCTTGGGGCCATGGTGGTTAGAGACAATCCTTAATTTCACTTTTACCTAAACTTTACATTGTATGGTATTTTTACATGGGAAGAAGACATGAACTAAAGTCTCTTCACCCCAGGCAGCAAGGACAGATCAAAGGAAACAAGTCCACCCAAGTCTATCGCTGTCAATCAGCGTATTAACTGAATTTGCTTACAGCGGCATGAGCCAGGGGTTAACAGAAGCATAGGCAGCTCAGGCAGCACCACCGTCAAAAAGCCCAGTCATCCTGAGTGACAGCTCATGGACACCCTGAGCCTGGAAGTCTGTGCCCAACCTGTAGACAGCACTACTGAAGAGCCTTCTTGCCCTGGAACCTGTCCACTGCCTTTATAACTGGGGGAAGGCCTGGAGACCTTCCCACCCTAGAACCTGTCCACTGCCTTTATAACTGGGGGAGTGGGGCCTGGAAACTCTTGTACTTTCATGAGCTTCTGAGTCTTCTGGCCTCCCTCCTCCTTCCTGGAGGGAGCCTTTCAGTTTGGAGGGATTCACCACACAATACCCTACTCCATGTTAGTCTGTCTATGACACTGGAGAGGGACTAGAACAAGACATTGTTTTATTTCTATGTTTTAAGAAAGAAAAATCAAGAACAAAGGCAGCTATGACCTTCCCTGGGGTCCCAGCAACTGAAGCAATCCCAAGCCTGACCCTGGCTGGGCTCCACACATCCCTAGTGCTTCTGAGGAGCGTCTGGCAGGTAGGAGGAGCCAGGGCCTCCGTCCAAGGAGGCCAAAGATACTGATGAAACATGGTGCATGCTACATGTTTTGCTCATGCCCTGGCCAGATGAGAGTGGCTCACAGTGTCTAGTATAGGGTGGATTGAGGAACCTGCACACAACTCTTCATCATCAATGGGATTCCTTGAAATACTTCATCCTCACCCAGGCCTTCTCTGCTGTGTTCTTACCTTCTTCCAGGTCCCAGACCTCAGAGCTGGTGATGTGAGGCTACACCTGATCCTTTTCTGGGTATCTGTATCTGGATGCCTGCTCCCTGTTTTTTTCTATCCAGGGCCCTTCCCTTTAAGCACCAATGCTTCCTGCACTATGGTCCTGTGTTCTGCCTCTCCTTGGGCGGTGTCTGGGATGCTGCCAATACACCAGCTTGGGGAGGACAGGGCAAAGTCTGGGGTCCAGAGTCTGTGCCTCCCTTTGGGACACCAGAGTGCCACTGTATACCATCCCAGAAGGGGAGAGCAGGACTGGAATGAACAGGATCCCAGTCTATCTGGGAGCAAGTGCGAAGTGCCAAAGAGGGATGATCTTAAATTGTTCATATTTTTTTATTTAGGGAGTGAATGTAAATGCATATGCTTTATTCAGGGTGAACCAGGAATTATGTAATTTTATGGAGGGGCGTGAGACTATCCAGGAAGGGAAGGTCATTGGCTGAAGGCTAAGGCTAAGGCTATTGAGATGTCTCAGCATGAAGAGGTGTTCTAGGTGCTGTGTTACTTAACCTTAGTTGAGAGTCCTGGTTACATGTTCCAGAGCAGGCATGGAGGCAGGGAGGGAGCTGCTCTAGCCCTACTATCTCAAATCTCTGAGATTCCCGGCGTTTGAGAATGCTCTGCCTCACCGATCCCAGGTCAGTCTGGTGGCATGGTCCATGTGCCCTGCACAGTTCTCCTGTGGCTGCACCGCGATCCTCACACCTTCTGTCCCTTGCAACCCACACGACTCTGGCTGGCCCCACCGAGGCTTTGGCTACACACTTCCCAGGCACACTTCCTTAGATTCTTGTTGTGAATCCTTTGTAGAGGTGGAGGGGGTGAGAACAAGGACCCACTGGACCCAACAGAAATTACACACTGCAGGGTGTGACAGTGTCCTAGACTTCAGGCTAGAAGTGTGTGCTGGCTTGACAGAGCTGTTCACATCCAGAGGTGCTAATTGAACACCCATTTGGTGTGAGGCCCTGGCCTGGGAGAGCTGCTGGAACAAGGTAGACAGAACCCCTTCCTTCCCAGGCTCACACTGGGAAAAGGGAAGGGACAGTGAGGAAAAACCAGTGACGGAAAGAAAGAATTAGACTAATAGTTAGACGGATAATGGAGGCTACAATAAACCGCAATGTAGGGGTGTGTGTGTATGTGTGTGTGTGTGTGTGTGTGTGTGTGTGTGTATCTGTGTATGTATATATGTGGGTGTGTCTGTGTATCTGTGTGTGCATGTGTCTGTGCATGTGTGTGTGTGTGTGTGTGTGTGTGTGTGTGTGTGTGTAGTATATTTTTAATGGATATCATACATTCATAGAAACAAACCCTAGGGTCTCTGGTCTTCTTATCTACATTGCTGAGAGCTTTACAATATCAACAGCAAATGCTGTCAGTGAGCCCTAAGCTCTGCCCTAGAGTGAAGGAGCAGGCTGACTTTCCTTAGATGCACCTTCCATCAGAACTGTCATCTTCACCAGGGACAGTCAAAGGGGACCCTGGGAGACTACAAAGCTGGGAGAGGCTCTAGAGATGGGAACCCAGATGTGGTTTTGCCCAGCTTCTTCTCTAGCTTTCCCTTGCTGCTGCTGATCTAGGGTACTCAGAGCTGGCCAGTCCTGGCTTCCAGGACCCCAGGGGGCCATCTCAAGCCCATCACTGGTACCAACTCTGCCATTAGATTTGATGAGCTGTCTGTCTTCCTCCTCTTCTTTCCGCCACTCCAGTTCCTGGTCAGCTTGGTAGATGAAGATATTGCTTCTCCTGTGACAATGTAGACTGCCCTGAAGGGAGGCAAGACTCTGAAGTAAACAGAAAATGGCAAGTTCTTAAATATCAGAACTTGCTTTGTAAAGCATTGTAATATTTCTCAGATGAAGGCAGCATCAATAAATCCCTTTGGGTGGAAGATATTAGTTTAAGATGTAATTGTAAAATTGATTTTTATGACCCGTCTTTACTGCTGCATCTTGGATTCCCTAAATATACATAATTTTCTGCATCTTCATTTATCACTTGTCAGAAACATAAAATTATTGTTTTATCCCATTATTGCAAAAGGGACAAGATGGATCAGGCCCTTCAAAGCCTGTGGGCTGCAGCAACAATTTTTTAATCTGTGAAAACCTCTCCCAAACACCCTTGAATTGCAACTAATTTCCCCATGGCCCATACTTCACGGTGAATGATGAAGGATCTCTTCTGGGATGGAAGGATCAGAAGTACAAAGCCCCTGTGACAAATGACAACTCACAGAGGTATAGAGCCAATCACAGTGTTGACATTGGCACAAAGCTGGGATCGCTGTTTATCTGCTGGGTTCTTGCCTTTTGGTTCCAGGCCAGTGGGTGGGACAACATTAGTTTCATATTTCTCAGCATCTACTTTGGGCACAGGCAGTTTCTATCCTTTTCTTTGGCCTCATGATATTCATTGCTGTGTAGATCTGTATGCCAAGGGCTACTTGGCCTGGAGGGATGCTGCTGTAAGCATTTGATCATCTTGTGGACCCCACAGATCATGGAGGATGCCCTTCAGCATTCCCTGAACTCTGTCTCAGGCCCTGCAGCCATGGAAGTGAGTTAGGAAGACAAGAGATTTAGGTCACAACCCCTAATAAGGCTCACAAGGCCAGAGGCAGAGCGCCCACTTCCAGATGGAGGAGAGAAGTGCCTGGCATGCTCCATCCAGAGCCTGCTTAGTCTCTAAGAAAATTGAGAGGAGCCTGCTTAAGGGTGCATGCAGGGGAAATGCCATGCTGGAGGCTTCTGAAATATGTAGGGGTTCTCCTGCATGTCTGTCATCTATTATTCATTTGACACCTACCATCTGCCTGTCTACATCTGTCTGTTTGTCAATCAGTCAATTTATCTATCGCCTATCTATTCATTGTCTGTCTACCATTTATCTATGTATTATCTATCTACTCTCTTCATCATCAATCAATCTATCATCAATCTATTAATCTCATCTATGTATCATCTATTTATATTCATCATTATCATCTATCTGCCTACTACTATCATCTGTCACCTATATATTGTCTACTACTGTTCTATGTATGTATGCATCTATAATCTGTCTATCTAGCTATCATCTGTCATTTGTCTATCTATAGCTATCATCTATCTATTTATTATCTATCATCTATCTATATCACCATCTGTTTATGACTAATATTTATCATCTTCTTACTGTCTACTATCATCCTATCTATCGTCTATCTATCTATCTATCTATCTATCTATCATCTATCTACCTACTATCTATTTTTCTATCAGTCATCTGTCATCTCTCTCATCTATCTAGTTGTCATCTTTTTATCAATAGTCTATCTTATCTGTCTTCTATACATCTATTATTTATCTATTATCTATATTTATCACCTATTACTTCTATAACTTCCTCCCCTCCCCACTCTGTTTTTTTCCTAGCTAGCCTCTCTGCTTCACGTGCTAGTCAGGGTGGCAACCTGGCCTCTCTCTGGGCGTAACAAATGAACAGGTTTGCCCTTATGGGCACCTTCCTTTAGACTGCACAAGAAGTCACCCTGAGTTTGGGCTGGGGCACCCATGTCTGCATTCAAAAGAAACAAAGAAATGATTCTTCTTATGACTCCAGTGTTCAACCTTCACTGGGTTGGAGGATGTAAAAAGATGTCCCTTCTCTGATTGGAGGACTTTCCTTACTTATTTTTGGCTACCCCTCAGAAGCACCTAGCACAAAGGCATGGTTACCTTAAGTCTTCACTTGGTGCTGGCTTGTAACCGGTCTTCAGCAACCATGTTATTATGAACTGGCTGGCCTCTCTGCCTAAGTAGACACACAACTCCGCTTGCTTTTCAATATTACAATGTATCACTTATGGAAGTGCAGTTTTATGGTAATGGTCAAATAGTGTCATTTGGTTATAAAAATAGCCACCATGAAAGCCTGGAAAACAATGAGCAACTCTCATTAGCAACACAATACAGGTGTCCACAAAGTATCTCCCTGTCAGCTCTGAACATAGTGACCATCAGCTAGCATTATGGGAAGTGTCAAGACTGTCTGTGACTTCCATCATCCTGCTCATGGTAGAGTTCAGATAGCTAGAGAGCTGTAGATTCTGAACATCTGGAATTTTCCACTACACTCCCTTGGATTTTGCTTTACAAATGAGGCCTTGTCTTGAGGTGGGTGAATGGATTCCTGAGCACATACCAGGGAGGGCTGCCTCACCTCATGCTTCTAGGCTGGCCTCGCTCTTCTGGTTTGAGGTGGTCATCTTATATTTCTGGTTTTTTTTGTTGTTTTTGCTACAGATGGGCAGAAGAAAGTCCAAGAAGAATTTGATATCGACATGGATGCACCAGAGACAGAGCGTGCAGCTGTGGCCATTCAGTCTCAGTTCAGAAAATTCCAGAAGAAAAAGGCAGGATCACAGTCCTAGTGGGAAAGCTGCTTCCTGGTCCACCCGAAGACACCAAGTTCAACCACCATCCATCAAGAAATGAAAAGAACAACACCCTAGAGAGAAGTCATCCACACTCAGTACATACCCTGCTGCAAACCTGAAATGCATGAACAGAAACCCATAGTATTTATGCCCCTATAAGCAGGTGTCCACAATAAAATTGTGAGTAGCTTAATCTGTTTATCTCCATTACAATTCCTCTGCAACTATTTTCCTCGATGTTGTAATAAAAAGGAGGTAAGATGAGTGAATCTAGTGTCTGTCTTCATTTCTCCCATTGGATGGAACCAGAAATGTCCATACAGTTAAAGACAACTGCAAGCCAGGTGTGGCTTATATTATTAAAACTTTAGAACAGAGTGCTTTTATTAGGGTGGAGCTATTCATCCTCAACCGTGGAGTTCCTATCTCATTTACATAGTGTGAGCTGCCAGTAGGTGGTGGCTGTATTTTCTTAGCATGGGAATGTAGCCTGTACCTTTGACTGTCCCAATTTATCCAGGAGAACATGAGGCATCTGGGGTTGGGATGTCACCCAGGTGTGCTTAGCAAGGGCATTTCAGATCTTTCAAGGGTTGACCCACTCCACAAGGGCCATCTTTGCACCTGTGTAGCTCCAAGCAGCAAGACCAGGCTCCAGGCTCCAGGCTCATCTATGCTCACTGTGTTGGTTTATTACCTGCTTAGTTTGTTCATCACAATCTGCCATTAGGAGAAGCTGCCTGGCTTTTCTCCAGTGCAAACCTTGCAGACACATGGCCTCACATGTCTCAGAGAACTCCCATGGGTAGCAAAGATGTACATTTTGTGGGAAGCATGGCTCCAGAGTCAGTAGTCAAATACAGGTTGAAAGCATATGACTGAGCTGGTCTTGGGCAACAAGTGCCAGGAGCATCAAACGTGTTTTTATGGCTGCTTATTTGAGCCTTGCCATGGGAGAACCTGAAACAGAAGTAACATTTCTCCCAGAACCAAGAAGTCACAATGTATGTGGTAGACTTGCCTGTGTGTTTCTTAGCCAGGGCTCAGGGTGGGTTATATGCACTTATGAGAAGAGGGGCAGAGTATCTGAGTATGTACACCTGCCTGCTGGACTGTGGGTGGATGAGATGGTGGGAATGAGGTTTGGCAGGGAACAGCTGGAGGTAGAGAGGACACTATTCTCTCACAAAGCCCTTCTGCTGTTGTTAAGTGAGCAGGCAGAGAAAGGCTGGAACCCATGGGACATCTAAAAATGGGCTGCTTGTGTAAGACAGTCTAGCTCTTCCCTGGGGCTACTGGGGTGGGGTAGGGGTAGCAGGGGGTATGCCTGAATTCTCCTGATGACTTCAGCTAGTAACCACTAAATAGGATCACTTCTACAATAACAACCAGTGAGGGCTAAGTCAGGTTCCTGATAGGATGGTCCCCACTGAGAAGACAGTAGGTTGATAAGATACCCCAGAACGAATTGCTGAGACAGAGAGGGGTATGGGTGTCACAGAAATCAGATGGCTTAAGATGCCACGCTCAGGGCTTCCTAAAGCTGCTAAAACCCAAATGCATGCACAGAGAGTGATCTCCCTATCTTACCTGTGTCCCAGCTCTACCACTCCTCCACCCTCTCACTTATTGATCTAAAGGAAGTGTGTCCTGTTCTTATGGGGTATGTTCTGGACCTGGCAGCTGGAGGTTACCCAGGGTCTAAGGAAGATATCGTCTCCTAGGAACTTTCTGTAAAGAAACATAGACTAATATCTCTTTAGATGATCGCAAGCATCTGGGAGTTCTCCTCTAGCCTGGTGGGGCAAAGTTTGAAGGGTTTCCCTTAGATATTCCAATGCATGCCTTCAATTCAGTCATGGGGCAAGGATGCAGCTGATTTCCTTTGAAGCCCTAGGCATGAGTTAAACTTTTTACTTCCTAGGTATTTCATGTGGATCTAAAGCTCCAGATGTTGGTGGGTGGTGGTGATGGTGGTGAGACATTTGTTTCCCATTAAAAGCATCTGTGGTCTAGGTATCACAGAAGAACAGAGGAATCAGCTTGTAGACCCAAGTGGAAGAGGACTTCTTGTAGTGCTCATCTTGAAAGGAGGAAGGAGCCCTCTCAGGATGTGTCACAAAGTATCTGCAGCTTGGAGCTATGAGCTGACTCAATTTTGTTTCTTCCACTGGACTATCGTGTTGCATCTGCAAGGCAGGACAGAGTGCTTGCACCCATGCAGGCTGGTGGGGAAGGATAGAGAGCCATGGATGTGGAGGACAGAGACTGGTAGAGCATGGAGCAATGGGAGAAAAGCAGTGACTAGAGACCCACATGGGCCTTCAAGGATGGGGCCCACTGCACAAAGCTCAAAGACGGTGGGGGGGGGTCCTGAATAACCAACCCTGGCACAGTGGCACTAGCCAAGAAGATACTCTGCTCTAGGCTGAGACCATAGTGGGTATAGTATGATTACCAGAACTTCAGGTAGGACCCTGAGCATTTGAGTTTGAAAATGGATCCATCTTGGATCTGTGAGTTGGTCAGGCCTCCATGGAGAACTTATCTGCCATAAGAAGATGGTTCCTTGACATCAATATTCTGATAAAAATCTGCTTAGAAAATGTTAGTAAACTAAAATGAGATAGAGTACACATGTGCCCTGCTCAATGCAGTTGTCTACTGGCAAGGCCATGATTCCTTCTCGGCATTCTTTGTCCTCGCCCAAATCAAACCATGGGCCTCTGCCATTTCTGGCCACATCCATTCGGACCAATGAATCCTGACCCAAGGTGGGTTCAACCAATCAGGTTCTTTTTCCTGAGAATTTGAGCTCATGCTCATGGGACTTGAGCCACACAAATTCACGGTGTTAATTTGAGGCTCAAAGTGAAGGAATGATGAAGCTGAAAAATAAAAAGGCATTTAAGTCTATGAAAAGTAGTATTATTGCTAATGAAATTTTTATTATTTGCAGAATCTTTAAAAGTCCATTTAGCATGCAGAAGCAGAGTCAAGACTCAGGATACACAAGACCGGGAGATGAAGGGGCAGCCCAGGCTGACTTAGTCATTTGATTGCTATGAACAGGAACCCACTCACACTAGCTAAAAAAAGAGAAACTCCAAAAATAGAATATTCAAGACACCCAATGGGGGGAAAAAGAACACAGGCAGGCAGAATTTCATGAGATTTATAAATATCCTGGGGTACAGCGGGAAAGGAGTGACATCTTCCACATCACCGTCTTTGCAACATTTTATGACTTTCCGTAAAGTTTTACAGTTTTCTTTAAATATATCTTGAACATTTCTTTTAGTTCTATTTTTAAACGTCGCCCAGTCATCACCGTCCGTCTACTCAGAACCTTTACACAAAGCTTTCTGCAGCTGCCTTTGCTGCTTTCTAAGAAAATGATTGATTTCTGAATATTTCACTCTGTGAATATTCATCCTATTGAGCTGTGTGTGATGTCATGATTTTTAGTAACTTCCTGTGGCTTTGCAGGGAGACAGTCCTATCAACTCCAAACAGTAATGTCTCTTCTTTTCAATGACTTTAAACTCCTTCTTTCCCTTAGTCTCCTCTTTATAATCTATCTCCATGCATGTCTTACAGAAGGCTTAAGCACCATTTTAGAGTCAGGGAAATGGTATCAAGACATCTCCCAAGAAAGCCCTATAAGGCTGAATGGTTTTAACCCTAGATGGTCATCTTTTTTAAGTCTTGTAAATGTCTTGAGTATTATTGAATGCATATATTTTATCTACCTCAAAGAATAACCTAGATAAATTGGCTTGACTGGAGAGGGAGGGGGTTTAGCATTAGATCTTCCTAGGGTTTGTGTTTGAGAAGATTCATTCTAGTGTTGGGTTTAGGAGATACAGGCTCTATTATGGATGATGAGGGCACAGTACCTGGGCTGCTGTATAAGGCTCAGTGGCTTAGTTGGAGATGCTATGATGAAATATCATGGATTTCTCAACTGAAAGTGCTGGCATTTGTCCTCACACCTCTGGAGACTGCAAGTCCTAGGCCGAGATGCTGGCAGACTTGGTTCCTAGCTATCAGCCAACTGCTTTATTGCTACTTCAGGGAATATTGTTATTTCAGGGGAGAGAAAGAAGGAAAGAGGGAGGGAGAAGAGACAGAGACAGAAGCACACACACACACACACACACACACACACAGAGAGAGAGAGAGAGAGAGAGAGAGAGAGAGAGAGAGAGAGATGCAGAGAGCACAGAGGGGTGAGAGAGGAGAGGGAGAGAGAGGGAGAGACAGAGAAACAGAGAGACAGAGACACAGACAGCACGGAGAGGGAGAGAGAGGAGAGAGGAGAGACAGAGAGAGACAGAGACAGAGAGATATTGATGAGACACAGATTGACAGAAAGACAGAGATACAGAGAGAGGCAGAGACTCAGAGAGTGTGACACAGCACAGAGAGGGTAGAGAGGGAGGAGAGAGGGAAAAAGGAGAGACAGTGAGACACAGAGAGACAGAGACAAAGAGACACACAGAGAGACAGAAGATAGTGTCTTTTATTTATTTACTTTCAAGACAGAGCCTTGCTATATCGTAACCTAGGCTTGATCTTACCATCCTTTGTCTCAATTTCCCAAGGACTGAGGTGTCAGGAGTGTGTCACTCCCCCCAGCCCCTTTACTCTTCTTGTAGAAAGATACTCTCATGGAACAAGTCCTAGCTTCATGGCACTATCTAAGCCTAGTCTTATTCCCTACTTCCTGATGTCCTAGTATTGGGGGTAAAGGCCACACAGTATCCGTTTAGGACTGGGAGCACCTGCTGGTCTGCACCATCTGCTCACTCTAGAGCTTCATGTTATCTAATGGGATCGGATCACAGAGCGATTGGTCTTTGTTCACTGCTCAGTTGATTCCCCACAGGTTTTGCTTAGGCTCAAGCTCAAGCTGGTTTTCTTGTGGCAATCTCCACTGCTGTACTGCCCTTTGCAGCCTCTTTGTTCCTATGTTAACAGGAGTATAATTGAATGAGAACTGGGAGAGAGCAGCTTGCTCTGGTGTGTGTAACCTTTCCAGGAGTCAGGGGTCTGCGGAGCTGGAGAGTCTCACACACACACACACACACACACACACCACCACCACCACCACCACCACCACCACCACCACCACCACCACACCACACTACTGTACCACCAGAGGCAGAACCCTGTGATGTTCTTTGGGTGGCACCGAGGACTGTTAAAAGCAAACCTATTCACTCTTTTTCTCTCAGAACTGTAAAGCCAATTAGAATATGAGAGTCTTGCAACCTCAAAGCTGGCATGCTCATTATTTCAAAGCTGCAGGTCTTCTCACCTGAGAGTCTAAAGGCCTAGGTGGCACTTCTCTGTGAATGGCTTTCCAGGCTTTCCACTGGGACCTTCGATCACTTCCCCAGACTGCCTAAGATCTAAGGCCTGCAGCAGTTACTGTAGGTAAGTTCTTGTTCAAGGCCGGCCTTTGCTTTTGCCTTAGTCAGATGAATTCCTGCCCAGAAGTAGCTAGCTACAAGTATCATCCTGATGTGCTACTCCCTGGTGTAGCCCTAGACACTAGTCTCCGGGCTTTATACCCATTGGTGTGTTTGGAACCAGCAGAAGACTGGTCTTAAGTGAATCCTGTGACTGACTTAAATTATTAACTGGTCCAGGGACCCCATGAAGCTGATGTGTGAGAGGTGTCACCATTCTGTAACTGGGCAGTTTTGGAAACCATCCCTGATCTTACCATGGCACACCCACTTTTCTCCTTCCAGTACATTCATTCTCCTGTGGCAGCCAGCATATGCATCTAGCTCTACTATCCTTCCCATGTTGTCCTGTCTCCAAACTCAGCCTCCTATTGGCTACATTGTGAGGTTGGGGCGGAGTCCAAGTCCTTTTTATGGCTTTTGAAGACCTGCCATGGGCTACTATTCTCAGTGTTGGGATGGTCCCTTTGCTCTTTCCAGGTAATCTCCTCCATCTCTTGCCTAGATGCTTGACTCTATAGGCCCAGCTTTTCCTGGCCTGTCTTTGCATCTGGGGAATTCATAGCCTTCTCTGGTTCAGACCTGATATGCTTCTTCCTGAGGTGGATGAGGTAAAACTCACTTCTGGGAGAGATAAACTTCCAGCTCTGGGTGCCTGTTCATGGGAGAAATGTATGGTTTGTTTGAAGCAGAGATAATGCCAGGGACCTTGGGTCAATTCTATTTTCCACATGTAAGGTTTGTGAGGGGTCAGATCTGCAACAACATACATTGGTTCTAATAGCTAATGAAAGGCCTCTCCAGCTTGAAAGGACATCTGGGAGATCTAATCTGTCTGGATAACCTGGGTCAGATGAAACATGTTTCTTTCACCCCTGACCCGGTTCACATCTGTCCCTAGCTTCTCTTTTGCAGACCTCATTGGTGGGATGCTCCTCTTGATGTCATTTATTGTAGCTTCACAAGCCTTGGTGAGATACTTTGATTCATTCTTGTCCCTTCTACTTAGTCACACAAGGTCAGGGACATTCGTTTTATTGGTTTGGGTGCTCTTTAAACACTTGTAGCAAGAGTGAAGATGGCTGGGTATGTAGCTAGTGGTAACATGCTTGCCTGGTCTGCATGAGGCTTTGGTTCTCTCCCTAGCGATGTCAACAGTAATGAGTGAATAAATAAGTGTGGTGAGTTCTGTGATGACATTGTTCTCTCCCCCATATCTGATGGGAGAGGTATATGATAGGGAAGCATCCTGTACTTTCCTCCAGGAATCAGCCAAGGAAAACCTTGGCTTATCAGAGGTCACAGCAGCCTGTATCTTTCTGTCTTCTTTCTAAAGATGGTCATGCAAAGCCCCTGTGGCATGCTTTTTTTCTTTTTGACATTCTACTTGCAATGGATTAACAGACACTTAAGACAGATGGCAGAGCTTGGATTCCTTATGTCCCCCACCCCCCAGAGACTAAGCATGTCTGGAAGTTGTGGCTGCCTTGCCAGGGATCCCTGTGCTCCAACCTGAGATCATGCACACCACCTTCTGCATGTATTCTTTTCATGTGAACAAGGCTGCTCCTCCCCCCATTCATCAGCCTCACTGTGGACACCTAGAACATGAGAACAGTAGAGCCAGGATTCAGTCACTACTGTTGTCAGCTTCACCTGGCCTCAGTCTCTCTCTCTCTCTCTCTCTCTCTCTCTCTCTCTCTCTCTCTCTCTCTCTCCATATAAAATGGACACAATATGACACCCCAGAGGCAGAGACTAAATGGATCATCTCTGTGTAATGATTTCTGTAAATCAGGCTGTAGTATCTAACACACATTTGATATGTATTGATTGTCTCATGGAATATATGATGCCCCCATTTTATCGGTGAGGAAATGGAGGCTGAGAGATGATAAAGAGCATACAGGGTGACCCAGCTTGAAGGTCGGGGCTGACTCCTTCATAGGTTTGATTTCTTAGCCTGAAGCCTTGGAACCCCCTTCTTGACTCTACATGAGGCATTGAGCACGGGTGTGGGTTCCTGTGGATGGTTCCTGTCCACATAGAAGATTCTTTGAATTCTGTTGTGTCTGATGGGTGTACTCTTGATGTATCCTATGATTGACAGAGTGTATCCTTGACGTATCCTTCTATGATTGACAGAGTGTATCTTTGATGTATCCTTCTATGAAAGACATCCTTTGGGACTTGTAGTCTCTGAATCTCAATAGTAGAATAGAATTAGAGCCATCTTAATCCCCAAGGTGGGTAAATATGTTCCTGTCTGTGTTGGGGGTGCTTTTGGGATGTGACTAAAATCAGGATTTTGAGGCAAGAAGACTCCATAGCATCACAGAGTCTTTATATGAGGAACCAGGAAGATGCATGTTGAGAAAGGAGCTTGGATGACAGCAGTGATGTTAACGGGATGCGCTTCGAGGTTGTAGAAAGAGACATGAACGGAGGACTGCAGGTGGTGTCTAGAATCTGGGAGAGGTGGAAAGACAGATCACGTCAGTGCCTCTGGGAGGAACCTGCTTAGACTTGGAGTCTGCCTTATAGACTAAGAGTCGAACCCCTAGAATAGTAGCAGTGAATTTGTGTTGTTTGAGGCTACTAGGTGTATGCCACTTCCTTCCAACAGTAACAGGTTACAGACAGTGGTGTATGCCACTTCCTTCCAACAGTAACAGGATACAGACAGTGGGGCATGCCACTTCCTTCCAATAGTAACAGGATACAGACAGTGGTGTATGCCACTTCCTTCCAACAGTAACAGGATACAGACAGTGGGGTATGCCACTTCCTTCCAACAGTAACAGGATACAGACAGTGGGGTTGTGTCCTGCCTGTCCTTTGTGTCTCGATGCACTGATCACTCTTAACACGGGCCCTAATCATATTTCAGCTCAGCTGGTAAGGGATCTCCTAAAAGAGGAGACCACAAGTTATCCAGATGAACCAAATGGCTCAGATGGGGGTGGGCAGTTGTTACTTATCTGCTTGGCATTAAAATTGGCCCCAGTCATTTGACCTCAGACCCTCCCTGTCTTACCAGCCCGCATCTCTGAGGAGGGGAGTTGTAGCCACATTACCACCCCACAGTCTGCTGGGAGCCCTTCAGGAGGTGCTGATGGCTACAATAAGCCAGAGGCATCTGCAGCTGCTTGACCAGATCGTGGCAGGAGAGCTTCAGAGATGGCCTGTAGCCAGCCCTGGCTGTCAACACTAATTTTCTCCTGCTTGATGGAGCTCAACCTATTTTGTGTGACTTGCCAGCCACCAAGTCAGCAGCCCCTGCACAATCGGGGTGCTGAGCCAGGCTGATAAGCAGGGCTGTGGTATCTTTGCGACTGCAGAGCTGAGAGCGGAGGGGAGGAGTGGATGAAGGGTGTGTTTCTGCCTTAATTGTTGCTGCCGCTCCTGCAGTATCTGCCTCCCCAGGACAATCCAGCTCCTAGAGGAGGGGTACAGCCCTCTCCATTGCTTCTGGGGTTACAGGGTAGTAGTGCAGTGATGCAGAACTCTCAGGGTTGGGGAGTACTGATTCATAACCTTAGTAAGGATGCAGCAGTGAAGGAGCTCGTGGAGCTGTTCTTGGTGTTGCTGGGCTCAGCTTCTGTGATTGTCAAGATGAGGAGAGGCAGTGGGAAGCTTAGCACTCAATCCAGCTCCCTGTCCCTCTGTCATCCCATCCTCCTCACTGAGCTTCTTCTATGGTTCATGTTTGTAGACTTGAAATGTACTTCAGGGCCTCATTAAACCCTGCACTTTATAAAGACACCAGTCAGACACATGGCTTGCCCATGACTGAGGCTAAGATCTACTATGGTGTCCAGTAGGGTAAATACTCCTTCGGCTGAGGTCTCACTCACCTGCCATCACCCATCTTTGACTTTCCATCAGAGACTCTAGGTGTGTTCTTAGGGCATCCTGAGAACATTTGCTTAAGTTTCCTGGGAACAGAAACAGAGGAAAGACCAGAAGGTAGCTTGCCCCATCAGTACACCAGGGCACAGCTCCTAGGAGTGAGTTGAAAGGTAGATGACTAAGATTTAAGCTAAGCACATTACCCAGGACCCAGAGTAACAATGGAATTAACAAAAAGGACCTTTACTTCAACACCCTCAAGGGATGCCTGATACAACAGTGTTGTGGGTCAGAGGCAGAACAGCCTTCTTCAGCCATCCGTGGGGTTCTGGCTTTCCCCTGTGTTTAGATGGATTGCCACTATGTCTAGTTCCAGGTTCAGGAGGACAAGGTGAGGGACACCCAAGAGGATGAAGCTAGAGGAACAAGATGCAGTCTCTGTCACATGGCTTATAGGTGCACATCTGTGGTGTGAGTTCCTCAGACAACAGATTCCTGTTCATTCTCACTGGTACTGTGAGAGTTCCTGCAAATGTTCTCAGAGCTGCCCACATCTCTCCAGAACATGAGTATTCAGCTGTACCAATGCTCACCATGGCCTGCACACATGGCAGCTAGAAGTTATTGGCTTTACTGATGCCTACCTTAGTTCCTGGTTGATGCCTGATTCGACTCAGAAGATGAATACCCAGTTCTCTTGATCTTTAGTATCTCTGAGACTCCAGAGATCCTTGACAGGAGCAATCCTTCATTGCACACACTTGTCTGCTCAAAGATCCAGTCTTCTTCAACCTTTCTTCCTTCCCTGATTCATGTCCATACTTCTCCCACTCCAGATGCTCCCTCAGTCTTTCAAGCAAACCACTTGCATTCAAAACCTTGCCTCAAGGTTTCCTTCTGGGCGACACTAACCCAAGACATATGGCGAGGGAGATGTGTGGGCATTTTGAGCCAACACTCGGAGGTTCCAAGAATTCTAGAGCCTTCAGAGCATATGCTGTGTTTACATCATGTTTTTCACAACTTGGAAGAAAGCAATCTCTTAAGACCGGAATGGACACTTAGTTTTCAGTCAACTGAAAGTTGTTTTCCTACTTTGAAGGGCAAGCAACCCCTAACAAGGGCCAAGGAATGTGAGTCAGGGAGGTGTGGCCAATCTGCCTTCTTAGATCCAAGTTCTTGGGATATGGAGACACTGGGTTCTACTTTCCAAGAAGGTACATTCCAATGAGAAGCTGAATATGTAAATCTTTGAGGAAGGTAGAAAAGAACAGGAAGGAATCATACCATGTGTCACTGTGAGGCTCATGCTTGTGAAAATATAAATATGCTCCTGAGAAGTATAGAGATCTCCAGGGGTCGGCTTGGCACAGCTGGAGACATCTAAGGATAACTGGAGAGAGAGGAGGAGAAATGACCCTCAGGGGGAGGAGAGAAACATCTATAATAAAAATGTGTGCCTGTACCCTTCACTACTTGGCTGAAGGGACTTAAACCATCACCCCTTCCTCCTGGTTCCTTGGAAATCTCCCAGGAACAGTGACTCTCTTCTTCCTGGTTAGCATGAGTGAACTTCCAGTGTTTCAGAAACATTGTTTTCTTTCCTGGGAGACTCTGCCCAGGAAAGAAATGTCTGGAGTACGTTTCTCTGCACACAGGGGTGTTCTGTCTTGCCCCAAGTTCTCTTTACTTTTACTAGGACTACATTTATCTGTTTTTATTGATTTTTTTTAATTGAATATTCTGCTACCTCTGCCCTTGAATTCCCCTTCCTTTATCTGTCTCTAGGTCTCTTCCTATCTTTGCCTCTCTCCCTCTCTCTCTCTCTCTCTCTCTCTCTCTCTCTCTCTCTCTCTCTCTCTCTCTCTCTCTCTCTCTGTGTGTGTGTGTGTGTGTGTGTAGTTATTTGTACCCCTTTCAAGGCTTGGTTGAAGAATCTTCTAGATCAGATTGGCCCAAAAGCAGTCTATAGGGTATTTTCTTGATTCTAATTGATGTGGAAGGCCCCACTCTATTGTGGGCAGCGTGAATCCATAGCCACGTGGTCCAGGGCTGTGCAAGGAAGCAAGATGTAAGAAGCAAGCAAGTGAACGGCAAGCCCTGCTCCTCCGCGGTTTTCTCTCCCGGTTCCTGCCTTGCCTTCCGATTCGACTTCACTCTAAGGTGAATTGTAGCTACAAGTGTAAGTTGCTATGGTCATGGTGTTTATCACAGTCACAGAAAGCCAACTAGGAAAGACATCCTCTTAGGTTGCTATAAAGAGAGGGCTTGGTCTAGATAAGTGCCTGGGCTGTGCCTCAGAGCTTCTTCTTGCCCAGGACTTTATTTCTTCTCCATGTCTATGATAAGATTTCACAGACTCTATCACCATGCCTTACAGTAGAAATACTGCCTAGTCTCTGAGCTACCAGTAATCCCTGTAGTTGGTAAGGGTACTGTAGGACTACAAGATGTATATAATTCAAGGTTTTCTGAATTCACATTTAATGAAAACGGCCAGAACTTGATAGGCCCCAGAAGGTGAGGATTTAGGCTGGACATTGCTCACCGTTCCTGTTACTGTCACCTCCTGATTCCTAGACATGCCCTGGTGTCACAGGAGTGTTGCCTGGGGACATTGGTGTGAGGCATTACTGCATCTCAGTGGGTTAACCTACAGGAAGTGTGTATCTCCTATCCAGCTGAGGGAGGAACAGTTCAGCTTGCACTTTACCCAAAGCTTGACTCAAGCAGTCAGGCTCCATCTGCCCCTCCTCCCCAGGACTCTACATCTTTTGGGTACAAGCTTTGTAGAGAAAGAGCTCAGATAACCACATGGTGATTAACCACAGGCCATGAGCACACAATGCCATGCATCGGGTAGCTGGAACAACAGATAGTTCTGGAGTTTAAATGTCTTCCCTAAGAGGTTGGCAGGGTTGATACCTTCTGCAAATTCCAGAGGAGGATGCCTTGCTTGTTCTTTCCTGGCTCTTCTTGGCACTCCCCAGCATGTGGGTACACAGATTCCTTCTCTGCCTCCATGTCCACATGCCGTGTTGTGCCTGTATGGACCCCCTTGTTTTCACTTTTTCTCTCTTACAACAACACCTGTCATTTGGATTTAAGGCTCACCCTAAGCCTGAGTAAAATCATCTGACTTCTGTCCCAGCTTGGAGGAAGCAGAGGAAAATAGTCTCCCTGTATGCCTCAGACAAGGCAAGGAGGGGTAGTGTCTGGACAGTTTTGCTCCAAGAGCTGGAACTCAGGAGCACTTCCCATTGATCTGATTTCTTGTATCTGGGTTTTCAAAATTGTCTAGTTTTCATCCTTATGGGTAGTAGGTAGACACATTTAGTTATTGGCTTTCAGAAAAAATAATTAAGGGCTCAAAGTCATGAGGCAAATTTCCCAAGGCATTTGCAAGTGTGGAACTAATCTTTGTCTTCATGGGAGAAGGCTGTTTACAGAGGTAAAAGTCTGTGTGTACATGGCCATCTACTGGTGGCTGAAACAGCAGAGACTCTGTGGTGTGTGTGTGTGTGTGTGTGTGCGCGCGCGCGCGCACGTGCATATGAGTGAACATGTTTATCTGTACAGGTGTGAGTGTGTAGTGGAGCATGTGTGTACAGGCAAGCATGCACATGTATATGTGTATACAGGTCAGAGGTAGACAGCAGATGTCTTAGTCTCTCTATATTTTGAGATAGTCCTTCACTGGGACTCAAGAAACTCAGGAATCAGGCTGGTCAAGCTGGACAGGGAGCCTTGGAGGTCTACCCCCAGCTCCCCCAGTGCTGGGCTTAAAAGTCCATGTCATTGCATCTGGGCCTTTACATGTCTTCTGGGGACAATCTCTGCTCCTCATGCTGTGCAGCCATCTCTAGCCCATCCCCAGCCAGAGGCTACGGTGACACTTCTGGAGGCTGGAGGTCTTCACTGAGAGACTACCAGGGCTTATATTCTGGAAGAATTTGCTCTCAGCCTTCCAGGAAGCCTCTGTTGGCTCCAAGACACAAAACCCCCATCCTCTGCTCCTGTCTTTCACAAGTTCCCCTTTCTGCATCAGCTCCTAGCCATTTGTCCTTAGGAGACACAGCTATTGTCTCCCCTTCATTCTTAAACCTACTCAAACCTTCATTTTCTCCTCTTGGGGTTGAGCTGGCTACAACCAAGAGCTTGCTGAATGCTGCCTCTCTTCTAGAGTATTCTTTCTCTCACCATGGAAAATATCTCTCCTGTCCCTTCTTTATGACCTTGAGACCAAGGGCACATCCACAGTTCTTATTCAAAAGTGGTGATGCAGACCTGCAAGAGTGACGGTGCAGATACCTTAAGTTGATGGAAATAAATGTTGATAATAATATCTGCCAGAGGAGAGGAGCTGGCGGGGTGTCCAGTTTAAACCCAGCTATTGACTTTTGAGGGTGAGGAGACTGCAAACTCATTTCCATTTTGGCTGCTTCGGAACTGCATCTCAGCGCCCTCGCACAAGCTCCATCCAGCAGTAAGACATCAATTGGCAGCTTGTTTGAAGAGGATCCAAACTACCTTGTCCAAACAGAACCATACAGTGCATTTGTAACAAGAAGACTTGGCTTCACAGTGTGTGGGGAGGAAGGGACCAGGGTTAATTTCCCTCCCCCAGCTGCCCCTTCTGTTCTGGAAAATTTTCTGCTGCTTTGCAGAAGACTGGAGAGGAAAAACCAAGCTTGTTAATCCTGCCCTTTGCTGTTTATTGATTCATATCTTTATTGTACACATAGCTGACAAAACAGTAATTTTCTTTTAAAGAAACAATGGCTAAAAGGAGGGTGAGACTGGAGGAATGGAAGAAGAAAGAGTTAAGGGCAGGGAGAGAGAAGCTGGAGAGAGAAGCAGGAACATCGTAGTGAGAAGTGGGAAAGAAACAGAGACCTCTGGCTTGGTGCTGAAGAAAGATGCTCCTTACCATGCTGTTGGTGGCTATCCAGTGAGGGGAAAATCCTGTCTGACCCAGGTCCCTATCAACTCACCCCCACTCCCTTCAGAGAAACCAGCTTCCTTCACTGCACAGCTGGAGTCAGTCCATGGTGCTCCAGGGCCACCTGAGAACGTGAACTTGGTGCCGGTTGTGTTTGCACCTTCCAAATGAGTCGTTGTGTTGCACTAAGTTCACAGAAACAGTGAATGGCACAGGTACAGATGTTCTTCTGAGAGAACTTCAGCATCCACCATGTTAAGATAGGAGTATCCACAGAGTTTTCTTCCTACTGGATGTGATGGATATGCCCATAGGCAAGGAAAAATGGAAGTTCTTTGAGAGATAGATGATAGGTAGATAGACAAATAAATGAAGGATGGGAAGCACAGATGTTAATTCCAATGAAGGTAATATTTGATGAAGAGTTTGAGCTCTTGAAATATGGGGAATGGGGGGGGCAATGCAGGCAGGGCCGATTCTAAGACAGGCAAGTTTCTTAGAGAGAAATCTTAGGAATTGGTCTTCTGGTCCAGAAGGTGTCTTGGGAGCCTGAGGGAAGGTTGGGTGAATCCAATCCTGAAAGTTAAGTCAGGTCAAATTACAGATGGACCACGGTGCAGAACTGGCCAACAGTTCACCAGCCTGTGCTCTCCTCATATTGGAGAAAGCCAGGCCACCTTCCTGACAGCAAGATAAAGGTAGGAGAGTGAGCTCTGGCCAATGGAACCACAGGGCAGGTGCTGCATGAGACACTTTTGAGCTCACTGGGGGGAAAACAAAACAAAACACAAACAAACAAACTCCATAGTGTTATGAAGAAACCAAGACATGGACAGAATGCCAAGATGAGAGAAATCTGAGCTTCCAATGATCACACAGAAGTACAGCTGTCCTTAAGCATGCCTAGTACAGAACTTCACTCCTATAGAGCATCCCTGAGATCCACTGGGGGTTATCTGCTGCAGTAGCAGTTATCACCACCTGAAGTCGTTCGTCCATGCACAAGCACTAGAAGTTTCTGTTTTACCAATTGTCTGGGAATCTTTCTCTCAGATAAGTATCCAAGATGGGGTCTGGTCAGCCCACGTACCATGGATGGAATGGTGGGGAGGCTAATTTTGAGTAAATGTCCAGAGTAAACAAAACCAAGAAGAGACAAAGCCACAGTCTAGCAAAGTGTGACCACATGTACAGCTTTAATGACCTTCTCTGAAACCGTATGTTATTATGTCTCTCTCTCCATCAAGAACATTAGTTTGAACAGCACAGAGGGAACATTCTGCTTGAGACACTAAATTGGTGCTTGAAGACCCGACCTATAGAACAACAGAACATTGATGCAGATGGGCATTCACAGTTTGATGATCAGAGTGCTGAGTTTCAGCCCATCCTACTTTGGATTCCATTAATCCCCTTCCTGACTCTGCAGTGACAGCCATTTACTGGCTGAGCTCATTACCATGTCCTAACCCACGGGTCCCTGCCCTGTATTCATCCCTGCAGACTGCCCCATTTCCTCCCTCATTTTTGAACACCCTCTCCTAACTGGATCTAATTTTACCAGAGAACATATTCACTTCCCCTCTCAATGGACTGCTGGGTTTTGTTGCTAATTTTAAAGGTCACATCATTCAACAGGATTTACAGCAAAAACATCCGCACTCTGCCTTTTCAGCCATCCCTTTTCAAGTCCTGTTTCCTCAAAAACAACATCTTCCAACAGTTTCTTTGAGCATCCCTCTCCCTATTTCTCAGATACGCTTATATGACTTGCCCTAAAAACTTCAGCTTTAGATACTGTATGATGCCTTATACTGTGACCTCCTCCATCCATCTTCCCTTCACCCCATTCTCTCAGTAAAACAAATGTTTTGCTTTTTTTCCTTATTATGCCAACTTTAATATAATCCACAGATGACTCATTCAGTGCAAACTTTTTTTTTCCTCTAGAGGTAAGAATTCTAACTTTTATTGAATATATATACATTCCATGAACTTACTGAGTGCTAGAATTTCTATCAAGGCATATTTAGGATTTTTAATTTTCTACGTTATTCCCTCTTTTTCCTCTTCCAAAACAAATGGAGTATATCTTTTATCAGGTGGTGTATAGTTTTTGTTTGTTTGTTTGTTTGCTTTATTTTACCCCTACAACAGTTACTTGATATTTCTTCTGGTTAGAGTTTTTGTCTTCTTGTTATCATGTTTCCCTTTCTTGGTTAATTTCTTCATGTTGATGGAATATACCTTTGAGATCTTACTAAGAAAAGCTACTAGAGAGTATTGAATGTTTGCATTTGTGAAGATTATTTGGGTTAATTATCATAAGGAAATGATAGTTTGGGTAGGTATAAAATTCTAGCCCATGAACACTGAAAAAACATATCCTGTTTTTACCTCTCAGCTTTATTGGTGCATAATATATTAATGATATTTTTTCACTAATTTAAAAACTACATATCTTGGTCGGGTATGGTGATACATGATTTTAATCTCAGTACTTGGAAGTACAAGGAGATGGATATCTGTGAGTTCCAAGTCAACCAGAGCTATAGAGTGAGGCCCCGTCTAAAGAAATAAATGAATATCATTTTATCATTTTGGTAACTATATTCATTTGTGCCATGACCTCTACAACCAAGCCATAGATGGTTCTATTCACTGCCCTTAAAGAATTTCTTCCTGTTCAACCAAAATAAAACCTTAGTAAATGACTATTCTGCTTTGCCTCTCACTACAGTCCTGCCCTTTTTCAGAATTTTGTTCTAACGGAACCATGCAGCATGTGGGCATCCATGTTTATCTTCTCAAATGGCACCATGCTTTTGCAATCCATTGCTTTAGTTATCAGCATTCCATTCCTTCCTGTGGCAAAGTAGCATTCTTACTGTGAAGAGACTGCAGTGTGTCTTTTCAACTAATGGAAAAATTATAAAAAGCCAAATTGTTTCCTAAGGCAGCCATTCCATTTTGTGTCATGCCAGCAGTGTATGAGATAGCCGGTAGGTACATGTCCTTGGAGGTGCTTGCTTTTGCTTCTCAAGACCCTTAGAAGTATTCTCTCTTGTGTCACAGTCTACCTGATTTGCTGGAGAAAGATTCAACATCGTTTTGATCCCCAATCCTTTGTGGCTTGGTTTTGCTCCAGAAATTTTAAGATCCATCTCTTCCAATTTGAAAAAACAGAGTACAGTAATTGTGCCCAAGTCAGTCTCTTCCATCTACCTGTGCTGGGTATTAAAAGGAGCTTTTCACTGCAGACTCATGGCTTCTGTTCCTGGAAATTTCCCTAAATTACTTGTCTGGTAATTTTTTCTCTTTTGTTTTACTCAGAGTTCACTTTCTAGAACATCTATTATTTGGATGTCAGCTTCCTGGAACAATCTTTTACTTTGTAATTTGCCCTTCCTATTTTTCATCCCTCAACCAATTTGTCTCACTGGCTAGAAGATTTTTTCAATTTTTTTCTAAGACACTGTCCTCCATTGCTGGTGGGAATGCAAACTTGTACAACCACTTTGGAAATCAATTTGACAGAATCTCAGAAAATTGGGAATAGTTCTACCTCAAAACCCAGCTATACGACTCCTGGGCATATACCCAAAAGATGGCCCACAATGACACAGGGATGCTTGCTTAAATATGTTCATAGCAGCTTTACTCACAATAGCCAGAAACTAGAAACAACCTAGATGTCCCTCAAATGAAGAATGGATAAAAAAAATGTGATACATCTACATAATGGAATACTATTCAGCTATTAGAAACAAAGACATAATGAATTTTGCAAGCAAATGGATGGAACTTGACAATATCATCCCAAATAAGGTAATACAGAGGCAGAAAGACAGCTGTGGTATGTGCTCATTTGTAAGTGGACTTTAGCCATATAGTACAGGATGGCCACACTACAATCCACAGATCCAAAGAAGCTGGGTAATAAGGAGGTCCCAAGGGAGGCTTCATGACTCTCACTCAGAAGGGGAAACTAAATAGTCATTGGAGGTGGACAGAGAGAGGGAACTTGGCAAAGTGGGAGTAAAGCCTGGGAGTGAAAATGGAAATATGCAGGGTGGAGTATCTCTGGGACTAGTTGGAGACCCGGGATTGGGGAGGATACGGGGAGTCTATTGGGGTGACCTTAGCTGAGATTCCTACCAGACAGGGATATAGACTGAAATGGACACTTCCTGTAGCAGGCAGGACTTCCAGAGAAGGAATGGGGACATTAATCCACCCACAAACCCTTTAACCTAAAATTTGTCTTGCCTACAAGAAGTGCAAGGATAAAGATGGACCAGAGACTAAGAGAACAGCCAAACAATGACTATCCCAATCTCCCATCCCATGGGAGACAGCCCACCCCTGACACTGTTAATGATATTCTGATATGCTTGCAAACAGAAACCTAGCATAACTGTTTCCTCAGAGGCTTCATCCAGCAGTGGATGGAAGTAGCTAGAGACCCACAGCCGAACATCAGGTGGAGCCCGGGGAGTCTAGTGGACAAGTGGGGGATGGAAGTGAGCAAGCCAGAGAGGTCAAGGACACCACAAGACCCACTGAGTCAGCTGACTGGGGACCATGGGGCTCACAGACCCTGGGCCACTTACCTGGGAGCATGCTGGATGGAGCTGATCCCTGAATGACAGCTCATATTTAAAGAACATTGCATTCAAAACTAGCTTGCAGGTAAGCGCCTTAAAGGAAGGGAGATTTGGCTGGGTATTTTCAGTACAATGTGTAGACATTGTCCAGCTCAAATGAGATCCTCAGACTCCCCCTAAATGAGAACATATGGTGGGGTGATGGGCAAGTACATTTCTGGCTCCCTGCATGCTACAAACATGTATTGAATTCTCTTAATCTCAGGAAAAGCAGAGATCATTAGTGGCTTGACAGGTAGAACCAGATAACTCTGGATGTATCTACCTCTTTCTGCTTCCTCAGCAGTGGGATTTTAAGTGTAGAACACCACGCCTACCTTCTTTATGTGCGAATTTTGGGGTCAAACTTAGATTCTAACATTTGCATGGCATCAGAGCTTAGACACTGAACTCTCACCTCAGCACTCAAATGTCCTTTTGCTTTAGGCTATGCACATGTAGGAGACACATCTTTATTCTCTCTGTTTTACAATGCCTTCACAACCAGGCACCTGGGGAGACTGCTCTTCCCAGGACTAGCTAATTCCTGAAGACAGCCAACAGCTTCTCCAAGAACGCCACTCTCACATGCAAGCCAAACAGCCTGAACCCCTATTCCCAATGTCAATCTAACACCCACAATCCAAACCCACAGTTTCTCCACCCCAACACACCCTAAGGTCCAGGACCTGACAACCTGTGATCAGGCACAAAAGGATATAAACCACCCAGTCCTGAGCTTGCTCAAACTTGGCTTTTCTGATTCTTCACTCCTTTTCATGGAAGTCACAATAGGTGTCAGCTCTGCCCTCCTCTTCCTGTGGCCCTGCCTGGCACCGTGTGTTCCTCTCTCTTGAGACCCATTAGTAATAACACCTTGTCTCTGTGATCTCACTCACCTCTACAAATCAAATCCTGTGCCCAGCTGAAGCTGCGGAGGACAGAGATAGAAGCTAAAATGTTGCTGCTGTGGCCACCCACATACAGGCTGTGGCCAGCCAGCATCCTGTCAACCTGTGGCAGCTCCCTGAGCTCATACCAGGAAATTGCCTGTCAGCTCAGCAGAAGGATTCGACCCCTCTCCTTTCTTCCATATTAAACTCATATCTCACTCTCTAATAATTTGGCACCTTTTTTATTCCTCCGAGCTATTCACATACTTCTGTTTCCCAAAGTACCCTGAAATTACGTTCTGCAGTCCATTTTGTAACCTTGTATTCTTTGTAAACTCAAAACAAAAGCTTTTCGTTTCTTCTGCGCTCGGCGCACTGGGAGGGAGGGGGAGGGGTCGGCCCACCTCTTCAGAAGCTCAGGGTTCACCTATTCATTATGCTGCCCCTGGCTGAAGTCTAGTGGCTCAAGTCCTCCTTGGTCCTGGCTCGCACTGTAATCTCCTGGGGAGCACTGTGAAAGCGGCTTTGCCTGTGTTCTTACTCAGTCTGATTATGGGTCTTGGGTGTCAGAATATTTTACAAAGCATTTCCTGTTGTTCTGATGTGTGTTGACGGTCCCAAGAGCACCCGTTAGAGCAGGGGAGTTTTTCCATTACGCTTTTGTCCTCTTTGGGGACGAATTTCAAATCCTGATCTTGGTGGCTCTGTAATTTTAGTGTATGTTAAAAGTTGCCTGGAGAAAGATTTTGGAGGCTTGCCCTAGGTGTCTCTCATAACAAGAGTTTGGGCAGGACCTAAGCATTGACTTTTTAAAACATGCTCCTGCCTGGTGCTGCTGGTGATGTTCTGGTCTAGAGCTGGAGAATCACTGTCTGACGCTGCCTGTTGGCAATCTATTGTAATCTGCTTCTGAGATCTAGGGTAACCATTTAGTCTCCATATTGGTTATAAAAGCCCCATGTCCTGCCAAAACTCCCCCAACCGGTGAAAACCAGGATAATTTGCTACCCAATTTGTTCACTCCTAAACCCCTGTGGCTGGAAGCTTGATCTTACTCAGAACACCAGCCTTTGTGATAGAATTACCATAAAAACCTTGAGTTGGGACTCCCTGGAATCTGGGTGGGTCCCATGTCCAATTCAGGTATTCTTTTACAAGAAGGAGGCAGATGGCACATTTTGTTGACTTTCCTTTGTGCTGTGATCACATAATCTGACTGCAGCAGCTTGAGGGGGGAAGGGTTTGTGTTGTGCTCACAGTTTCAGAGGGATCTATCTATGGTTACTTAGCCCCAGGCACTTGGACAGAATGGTTGCAAGAGAATGTGGTAGGAGGTGCTCTTTCCTTCTCAATAGTCAGAAGGTATACCACATGACAAGCTGGGGTCCAGGAACAATATATCTCCAAGGACCTACACTTCCCCTTGCAAGGCTGCATGTTTTAAAGTTTCTACAACCCCTAAATAGTAATATCAACTAGGGACAGGTTTTAAAGTGTAAAACCATGAGGCCATTTTGTATTTAAACCTTATTAGGGAGACTCACATACTAGGGGAGGAGGAAGTGATTAGGCAACCAGAGAGACAGGGGATAGAAGGATGTGTTCCCATGCTAAGAAGGGCTTATAACCACTGTCAACTAGAAGAGGTCAGAGACAGAGTCCACACTAAAACCTTCAGACAGTGCAAAGTCATGGTGACACCTTGATTTTCTGCTTCCTCAGGACTCCCACATACTGTTGTTTAAAGATACCAAGTTAATCTGTTACAGCTGTCACAGAAAGGACTTGTGGTTACACAAGCCATGGCTGTTCTAGATGTATGGGAGACACTGGAAATATACTGTCTCAACAAAGACTAGGCCAGTGAACTGATTGAGTTTATAAAAATGCCTTCCAGAGAGAAGAGCTAGTCACCACCAGTGCACAGCTAATTGGGTTTATTAAAGTGTGGAAGATAATCTACACTAGATCATTAAGCAGCAAATGACATTAACAGAAAAATCTATTAATAACAGATATTTGTTTTGCTAGCTATGGTTGCCTGACAATTGTGAGTAACACATTACAATGTTATGGAACATTTGTACTTTGGGTCCAAATTAAGGCCATTGGGAGAAACCTGGAGAGTCCTAGCCAAGTGACCAGATCTCAGCCCGAGAGTCAGATGGCAGCAGGTCTCTGCATCCAAGAAGGATGGTCATAGAAGTCCTCAACATACAGAAGCAGTGCCCAGCTGAAAAGACTGGCCACACTCAAAACACTTGAAAGAGGATAGACAAGATATATATAGAAAGGTCCAGAAACAACAAGAACCTTGCCAGGGTCTTCAGCTGGCTTGTGGGGAAAGCCAGGTGTGGGTGGGTTTAGGGTCTGGCTGGCACCTCTTTTCTCCATTGCTTCTGGCTTTTCTGGCTGAGATTGGAGATGTCTGCTCTGACTCCCATTCCCTTGCTGAGTCTTGAGTGAGGGGTTCTCTTGATGTTCAATGTTTGGATGGTCCTCTGTATTGCTGTGTGGATGATCTCATCCAGGCCCTTACACTCACAAGCTTTCTGGAAAATATTATGTGTAAGCCAGGAGTGATGGTTAATTCCAGTACTCAGGAGGCAGAAGCAGGTGGCTGTCTGTGAGTTCAAGGCCAGCGTGCTCTACAGAAAGTCCCAGGTCAACTAGATCTACATGTTAAGACCCAGTCTCAGAAATTATTGTGTAATCTATTACATATTTTCTTTTTTTTTTTAAAAAATGTCCTTGTGTCTGATATAAACTTTTACTTTATTCAGAGATTGTAAAGATTTTTTCTATTAAAATTTTTGCTATATACATTTAAGGTATACAACATTATATTTTAATATACATATTAAGTCAGGTAAGTGAGCTAGTCTCACAGGGTAACTTTATTTCTGCCTCTTCCTCTCCTCCCTCCCTCCCTGCCTCTCTCCCCCTCTCTCTGTCTCTCTGTCTCTGTCTCTGTCTCTGTCTCTGTCTCTCTCTCTTTCTCTCTCTCTCTCTCTCTGTGTGTGTGTGTGTGTGTGTGTGTGTGCGCGCGCGTGTGTGTGAGTCCCTAGAGACAGTGTGTTCCATTCTCTGGGAATTATACTGTGGGTTTCACACCAGACCTTTGGGAATGTATGTCATGTTTTCTGTGACTTTATTGCTCATCCTTTACCACCAGGTTCCTTGGGGAACAGGTTCTTATACTCAGAGAACAGATGTAAAGAACCATGTTAAAACACTGGTTTTTAAAGCGTACTCAGAGTCGCCTTTAAAATGCAAAAGACATGAGGTGCCATATTTAGCTCTTGCTGCTGTCTTTACAGCTGGCTGTGGAGGACCATCTTAGAGAAATCCTAATGATCTTCTCGCTGAAAATAGAAGCAACCTGTCAAGAGGCAGCGGGCTCAGCCTTTCCCCACAAACAGAGTGATAGTAAGCTAAGACACTGTGGGATTTTAATACTCCGGGTGTAGTGTGCTTTTGATTTAGGGAAGCTAACATAAAAGGTGCTTTATTATCAATAACTAGGAGATAGATCCTAGGGTTTATGTACTGACTTTCTTTTTAGCCTCTGCAGCATAGACAAGAGAGTGATTTTTTTGTAAGAAAGGATCTCATGTAATCCAGGCAATCTTGCTATGTAGCTGAGGATGACTTTCAATTTCTGATCCTTCTGCATCCTCCTCCTGGTTGCTGGGTTACAGGAATGCCACATCATGTGCAATCAGAGTGGTGTGGTAATGGGACCCAAGGCTTTGCACATGCTAGGCAATTTTAGATTAGCTGACCCCTGTCCCCAGCCCCTAAGGGTAACTCTCCAGGGATCTTCCCAAAATTAAGCTCTGAAAGGCCTGAATTAGAAAAAGAAGAATTTATTTTGTGCAGATAATAACTAAACATCTTTTTCCAATAACTTTGGTGCAAAACTTGGGAGCATTTGATGTCCCTTAATGTCCAGCTGGATCTGGTACCACTTTTGTTACTCAGTCTGACAAGATTGAAATTTATAAAATGTCCTCTCCCCAACCCCTACCCCAACTCAACCTTATAAAGAAAAAAAAATCCCAGCTTGCCAAACTAAACATCATGGTCAAGGACAGTGAGACAGGTCATGAGACCTGGCCTCTTAGCTATTGTTCTAAGAAGCTTTTTCTAGAGGCATAGAGATGTTTTTACAATGTAGAGGCTCTAGTTAATGTCATGCAAATGAGATTAAGCATATGAAAAGTTTCTTTTTAGTTTTATTATTTTCTAGAAACATTGCACGACATAGTGCTTTTTCCCTCTTTTCTTTCTTCTTTTTTTCTGATCTGGGGAAATTGTAGCTTGTAGTAGGATAGAAATGATATTTGAAAAACTCATGTGAGCCTGCTAACTGTTTGGAATATAGATGGCATCTTCTAGGACCTGAAACCCAAAGGTCAAAAGACTAGCTACTGTGAAAGATATGGCATTCTGAATTATATAATTGTGTTGGCTAATTTCATTTCAACCTGACATAGGCTTGAGTCATTCGAAAGGAGGGAACAGTAAAGAAAATGCCTCAATAAGACTGGGCTGACCCCTTTCCCAGTTCCCCCCTCACCATATGTTTCATAAGTCCTCTTCCCTCCACCCATTCCCCAATCACACACCTCCCCCATTTCTCTGCAAAGAATATAGAAAATAAAGAAAAAAAAAAAGACTGGGCTGTAGGCAAACCTGGAGTGTATTTTCTTAATTAGTGATTGATATGGGAGGGCCCAGCCCACTGTGGGTGGTGCCATCCCTGGGCTGCTGGTCTTGGAGTCTATAAGGAAGTGGGCTAAGTGAACCACAGAGAGAAAGGTAGTAAGCAGCACCCTCCATGGCCTCTGACTCAGCTTCTGCCTTGTTTGAGTTCCAGTCTTGACTTCCTTTGATGAGAAACCGTGATGTGGAAGTGTAAGCCAAAAAGCCTTTCCTCTCCAAGTTGCTTTGGTTATGGTATTTCATAACAGCAATAATAACGGTAGCCTTAACTAAGGCAAGTTGGTACCAGATATGGAATATTGCTGTGGCCGATATGACCATGTTTTGGGGAGGATTGTGGAAGGACTTTGGAACTTTGGTCTAGAAAAGCCATTGAGTGTTGAGAGTTTAGTGAGCTGTTCTGCAGGAGCTTGGAGGATAAGAATGTTGAGAGCGGTGCAGATGATGGAACCCTGGCTTGTGAAGTTTCAAAAGGAAGTTTAAAGACCCTATCAGGGCCATTTGTTATTTTGGATTAAGATTACATGGTTCCGGTTAGCTGGGGCTGAAGAATCAGCTGTGATTAATAAGACCAGAATGGCTAAAGTGAACCCTTTGCTTGGCTGGGACACTTTGATGTTGATCTGCTGGAGCTGAGACATTAGAGGTGATTAACAATGACCAGCATCACTGAGTCGAAGGCTTCTGGGGAGTGTTTTCTCAGGATCAGCAAGCAGAAGCCATGTCCTTGAAGAAGCCAAGGTTGTACTGTTGTGATCCGCACTTGGTAGAGTCAGAGTCACCCAGGTGGTGCTTGTTTTGAAGGCATAAAGGAACCGTGGAGAGCAGCTGAGGCTCTGTACTGTGAGAGACCAGGAAGGGTGCTGCCTCAGAAGCAGTTGAAGCCCCAGTGATTGAAGGAGTCATAGAGAGAAGTTGAGGTATGTCACAATGAAGAGAAGAGATTATTGGCAAAAGTGAATCCAAGTTTCAGCAGAAGACCTTAGCATTTTGGAGATGCCAGTACCATGGAATGACCACCAAGAACAGCCACAGCAGTGAAGTGGAGTCAGCCAGAGCCTTGGAAGACAAGCTTTGTATGCAGTAGAGGGTGGAGCTAGGGAAGTGTCCAATGTCCCTTGAAGGAGCCCAGATAACTGTGAGTGAATCCCAGATATCAGACACTGAATTATTTACATCATTGGAGTGTGCTTTTGCTTTGTTCAGATTGTGACTGTGCCCTGTCTCTTCCCTCTTGAAGTAAGAAATGTTTTTGTTTGTTTGTTTGTTTTTTGCTTAATTTATATTTGATTTTATCCAGTCCCACAGCTGAGAGACTTGAAATTTTTAAAAGAGATTTTGAATTTTAAAAGGGACTTTGGGTTTTTACAGAGACTGAACTTTTTAAGTATTTGAGTTGACTTCTAGGGCTGTAATATGTTTTATATGTGTGGTATTTATTGATCTGAGATCTTGGGATGAACTAAAAACGTTATGGATTAAAAATTATTGCATAGCCCCATGGGAAGAATGACGATGTCAGCTAACCAGATCCCCTAGGGCTCCCGCGGACTAAGCCATCAGCTAAGGGGTACACATGGTTCCAGTCACACATGTGGCGGAGGAATGCCTTGTCGCACCATCAGTGAGAGGAAAGGTCCTTGGTCCTATGAAGGCTCTATAGATGTCACAGCATGGGGAAATCGAGGCGGGGTAGGTAGGAGTGGGTTGGGCAGAGGGGCATCTTCTTGGAGGCAGGGGATGGGAGGTTGGGTTGGGGATTTTCTGTGAAGGTGGAAACCGGGAAAGGGTATAACATTTGAAATGTAAATTAAGAATATATTCAATAAAAAATTAAAAAATAAGTATTGCATAGCAAGTTGACAAAAGGGTCAATTGTACTGGCTAATTCTGTCACCTTGACAAAGGCGAGTGTCAACTGAAAGGAGGGGACCCCAATTGAGAAGACGCCTCCATAAGATTGGAGTGCTGGCAAGACAGCGGAGCATTTTTTTAAGTAGTGATCTGGGATTTCCTAGGTTTCTGTGGATGGGGTCATCCTTGAGCTGATGGTCTTATGTTTTATAAGAAAGCAGGCTGAGCAAGCCATGTGGAGCAAGCCAATAAGCAGTATCCCTCTAGGGCCTCTGCATCAGCTCCTGCCTCCAGGTTCCTTCCTTTGATGATATGAAAGTGTTTCTTCCCTAAGCTTCTCTGGTCATGGTGTTTCATTCCAGCAACTGTAACCCTAACTGAGAAGGGAGAGAGGGAGAGGGGAGAGAGGGAGAGGGGAGAGAGGGAGAGGGGAGAGGGGGAGAGGGGAGAGGGGGAGGGGAGAGGGGAGAGAGGGAGAGGGGAGAGGGGAGAGGGGAGAGGGGAGAGAGGGGGAGAGGGGAGAGGGGAGAGGGGAGAGGGGAGAGGGGAGAGGGGAGAGGGGGAGAGAGGGAGAGGGGGAGAGAGGGGAGAGGGGAGAGAGGGGAGAGAGGGGAGAGGGGGAGAGAGGGGAGAGAGGGAGAGAGGGAGAGAGGGAGAGAGGGAGAGGGGAGAGAGGGAGAGAGGGAGAGAGGGAGGGGAGGGGAGAGGGGAGGGGGAGAGAGGGGAGAGGAGAGGGAGAGAGGGAGAGGGGAGAGGGGAGAGAGGGAGAGAGGGAGAGGGGGAGAGGGGAGAGAGGGAGAGAGGGAGAGAGGGAGAGGGAGAGAGGGAGAGGGGAGAGAGGGGAGAGAGGGGAGAGGGGAGAGGGGGAGAGGGGAGAGGGAGAGGGGAGAGGGGAGAGGGAGAGGGGAGAGGGGAGAGGGGAGAGGGGAGAGGGGAGAGGGAGAGGGAGAGGGAGAGGGAGAGGGAGAGGGAGAGGGGAGAGGGGAGAGGGGAGAGGAGGGGAGAGGGGAGAGGAGGGGAGAGGGAGAGGGAGAGGGAGGGAGAGGGGAGAGGGAATATGAAGCTAGAACAGTCCTTATATGCCTGGCTCTTGGCTTGTACCTGGCCGTTGCTAGGTAACTGTTGGGCAGAGCCCAGAGGAAAGGTTAACTTGGTCTACTTGGGTCACTGGCATCACCCAACCGTCCTTGCTGCGTTTTCTTGGTCATATTTTCTTTAAGCTTCTCCTGAAATGTACTTCCATGAATATTAATGTTTTATAGATAAGCTGAGCAGCACATGAATTGGATATTCTTCTTTGCTGCTTCCTTTAAAACATACTGACCCAATGTTTTCCACTTCAAATTTCAAGAGCCAGGTGGAATCTCTAAGTTTATATGTTCTTTTTAGCTGGGACTCAAAAAGAAAATGGGCAGGCATCCTTAAAGGAGTGACTTTTCAGAAAATGTTATATCTATATTTTTATTTTTAACAGCTTGAATAGAAGTTTTTGAAGATTGCTGTTGCCCATGAACAAGGAAACATAACAAAACCTTTCTTAAAACTTAGGACTTAACTAAAAAGCTCCCATAGCACACTCTCCTTTTGCTTAGGATAGGGTGCAAAGGTAAGAGATTAAACAGAGGAAGAGGGTGGGTCTGCCAGGAGAGCAGGGCAGCTGCTGGGGTAGTCGTTTTCTTAATCTTTCTAAAGTCACCATAACTTCCAATCCTATTGCCATTACGGCCTTTTCCATATCTCACAATCAAATAGAGTTACTTTATCAGGAGGCAAATTCCTCATCACGGAGACAGTCTTTGGTCTCCTCTGCCCCCTCACTGCTGTGGAGTCTTCTCCATCAAAACTGCTAGTCACCTCTCTGCATTTCCTAGTCTTTGGTCTCCTTCAATTGTCCTACTTGGCCTGGGTGACCAGCCATTCCAACTGTCCTTCTGCTAACCTCCTAAGATCCAGTGTCAGCTAGAATTTCACCATCCTACTTGATTTTGCCTAACACTGGCTGAATCCTTCTCTGAGAGTTCTTTCTTGTGTGTCTGTGTGCACATGTGATTTTATTCCAGTCTTGAGCCTGTAGAGGCTACTAGAGAAATGCACTTTATGGTGTCTGTTTCTCTCACTATGAAGGCATTCTGTATAATCTCATCTGAGGTGTCCTTTCTAGTTGATCCCTCTTCTCTCTCTCTCTCTCTCTCTCTCTCTCTCTCTCTCTCTCTCTCTCTCTCTCTCCATTTCTCTCTGCATTTATCTTAGCTGATTTTTTTGGTGAGTTGCTGGGTAGTGACTAATGTGCCTCTTCCCGAGTTTCCTCTGGTTTCCAACTCCCTCCCTTGTGCCACCACACTTTCTGAAGCTCAGTGTGATGGTTAAGTCTTTTCCTTCAACTTGACTGGGTTTAGAAACATGTGGGAGTGTCTTTGAGGGATTTTCTGGATTGGGGGAACTCACCTTTTCCTTCTCTATCTCATTCCCAGCTCTCCTGCTCCCTGCCTTTGTCCCTCTGTGATGTGATGCCTTCTGTCTTGTGGTGACACAGCCTTCGCAAAGCTGGCACTTTGATCTTAGACTTCTCAGTCTCCAAAACTGTGGGAAATACATTCCAGTTCTTTGTGAATTAACCAACTTTTGGCATCTTGTTTTAACAGCAGAAATGGATTGTAGTGGTTTACAAGAAAGAAACAAAAGAGCCATTGCTAACTGGTCATCCTTATAGCACAAAGCATCCTGTGGCAGTTCAGAGGACAGCCATTAACCTTGTGACTATAAGGATCTGGGTAGTAGGTCTAGTAGGAAATAGAAATTCTTCTAAAGACGGGCATGTGTTTTTTTTTTCCCACCTATTCTTCCTGCTTACTGGTGTTAGGTTTGAACCTTTGAAGTGCTCTAAAATCAGTTAGAGTTAAGATCTGAGAGCAAAGGGGTTGGCTCAGGCTGTCTCTGCCTGGAAAATACAGCCACTAGAAAGATACTCGGCTTGTATTTTATTTCTCGGTTTGTTAGTGAAGGTTCAGAGAACCATTCTCAATGACTTTATATGCTTTAGCACCTGGAATCTCAAGGTCTGGAATCTCATTGTCACTGTCGACTTCTATCCATTTCACAATCTCTTCTTTATACTTTTGTTTTTAAAGACAAGGTCTCCTGTAGCCCAGGATGATAATTCACAAATGCTATGATTATAGATATGAGCAACTATACCAGGGCCTTCTGCATGCTAGCGAAGCACTCTGCCTACTGAGCGACATGCCTGTACCACTCCTCACACTTTGTTACAAATGTGTTTAGACACCAGGTGAAGAAGTCCCTATTCTGCAGGCAGAGAGTTCTGGAGTTTATATAGAAAAGAACAATCAACTTCCTTCCATTGAAGGGTCTTCAGTGATACAGCACTTAAAGGCTTTCCTCTTTTTTAAATGATTAGTCTCTTCCACTCCTGCCTAGGAGCTAGCAACCCATCAGGCATTTTAAATAGCCTTTCTGTGTTCTGACACAAGCCTGTCATTGGGGAGCTAAATGACATTTAGGAGTGGTGTCTTGATTTTGATGATATGTTGTTGATTGACTTTGTGCTCAGTTTAATAGAGTTATCCTTTTGCCCCTTGGTGGTGATGACATGCTCACTGCCCTAGGCTGTGAGCCAGAGTCAACATCCCATGTAAGAAAGTCATCCAGCTTTTTGCAGAGGAAGAATGACAATAGATTCCCTGCTCTACCTGCTCCGCCCCCACCAGCTGTTGGGAACTCATTTTCCTGCACAGCCCCAAAGCTAATGAATTCTCTTCTGAGATAGCAATTCTAGTTCATCCAAACTGATGGGCCCTCAAGGGATGGACTAGATGTTGGTTGTTGACATTATTATAGAGAAGGCATGGATGTCCATGGCCAGGGCTCTCATGGTAAACTTTCAGATTTGTGTTACTTTTAAAAATGTATGCATACCCACACATAGTGTAGAATGTAATTAAGACAACTAGGAACATCTTTGTCCACAGCATATGGATTACTGGCCACATGCACTACATTTCTGTAAAAACTTGTAATTTGCCATATACATGCTACAGAATGAAATAACTGGCCAGTTAGGATGCAGTCCAGATTCTTTGACTCTATCTTCTGTTTTCTTAACATAAGTAGTACTTAAACTCAGGCACCAGATAGATCCTGTTGAATGGAAGCTAGACTTCTTACAGATCTCTGAGATTCATGCTGAAGTCATGGTAGCCTACTGGCCTATGTATTGCTGGTGATCACACAGCTGTATAGACTGGGCTAGGTATAAATAGCTCTGGTGAAACCTTGGACATGCAAGATTTAGAAGCTGCTCTTGATGGTGACAAAGGCAGGGAGCTCTTCTTCATGTGTTCCTGTGTGTTCTGGTCTCTATGAAGCCACCAGGATTCAATTATGTTGGCTCCATTTTGATTAGCTCTAACCCTAACCTCCCCTAAAGGTCCCATCTCTTAAGAGTAAAGTAAGAAGGAGTATCCAATATCACAATATCCCCTATTAGGGAAAGATATCTATAAGAGGCTGTGAGGACACTTGAACCATACCCAGATGATAGTAATGATGATTTGGTCTCATAATGTAAATTCAAAGGCAAATACAAACATCTAGGCATTCAGAACTTGTTGTGTTTTACTGGTTAATGCTTATACAAAAGTCTATAAGATGATAAATACATGTTATAACCAGATTTGGGAATTCTTGTGACTTTATGAACTCCAGGGTAAGTAGATGGTGGGTTTTGACAGAGGTCTTCATAACTGTTCTGAATAAAGATGTGGAATTCATGATCTTGATACTCAGGTTTCTACACTTACAATTGGTCTCCATCTTGGAATCTGGGTAACCCAAAATGCAGCCTCACTCTCATGTTTATGCCCTAAGTCTCTACCCAGTGGTGAATCAGCCTAGAGAGTCCAGGATAGAAATCATGACTCAGGGCTTCCACTGATAGCTATTTTTCTTCTCCTCTCTTTGTGGAGAGGTGCAAGTTCAAAGGGGACAGCAGTCTGGGAAGGAAAATGTATTTTGTCCTTGAATTTTGTTTTAATCTTTCTGCTACTGCTGTGACAATAATGCTCTAGACTGGGCAGCTTACTATATAAAGAAATTTATTCCTCATAGTCAGCAGTCTGAGAGACCAGAGTTAAAAGTGCTGGCATCTGGTCAGGGTTTGCTTATTATAATGATGTCATATGCAATGATGTCATACCATAATGATATCACTGTAATGGAATCATTGTGTGACTACACAGAGAAAGATATCACCTGCCAAGAGAACAGAAACACATACCAGTCCTTCTTTGAAGTCACTAATGTTATTACCAAGGTCTGGTCCTGATGATTTCATCTAACCCTAAACATCTTCCACAAGCTGCCATCAGTACATGTTACTGGGGAT
This sequence comes from Apodemus agrarius, assembly GCA_964023405.1. Lineage (NCBI taxonomy): Eukaryota > Metazoa > Chordata > Mammalia > Rodentia > Muridae > Apodemus > Apodemus agrarius. Next base: position 1,623,044 of record OZ030018.1, on the reverse strand, counting down.
TAAATTTGGAGGGATACATTCAAATTGCCATGGCCCATCCTTGGAAGGTTCTTAGACATCCATGACCTTATTCAATGAAGCACCATTGTTCTACATATTTCTAGACTTTCCTAGATTTGAGCTGGAGCCATTAGTCTTTCTTCATTCGCTGTGAATTACCAGTGAGGACAAGGACATGTTTAGGGGGTCATTTGGGGCCAGTCCAGCTGTCACATCTACTCTTTGAGTTTGCAGCTGCCAGGACAGGCAGAAAGCAACAGAGTTGGGTCCCATGTGGGCAGCAAGGCACATCTCACTTCTGTGCTTGGAACCCTTAAGTGTCTGTGAGTAGGGAAAGGGGGCATGGAACATTTATACCTGGTGGAATCAATCAGCTCATTGAGTCACCAGGGAACTCTCTGATGGAACTGGGGTTTGGTTTGTCATTGGATTTTTTGAGGAGAGAGAAGGCATATCTTAGTCCCCACTTTCTTCAGGAAGAAAATTCCTCCAACAGTGACTGGTTAGAATTCAAGGTATAAATTTAATAGGTGAAGCAGATACTCAGCCATAGTATCCAGTGGGACAACGTCTGCTATAAAGTTGGCTTTTGTTAGAACAAACAAAACCAGAATGTAATTACCCAGAGGAACTGACCAGCTTTCCCTCAGATCTAATGGCTGAGAAAAGTTTGGGACTAGAAAATGGTTTTTTTTTTTTAATTTTTATTTTCTATATTCTATGTTTACATTCCAAAGGCTTTCCCCTTTCCCAGTTCCCACCCACCATAGTTCCCATAGTTCCTCTCCCCCCCAACTATTCCCCAATCATTCCCCCTCCCCCCTCGGTTTCTTTACTAAACTGGATGCAATCTTTACAGGCCCAGGGTCCTCTCCTTTCTTCTTCTTGGGAATCATTTGACTTGCTATTTGTGTCTTGAGTATTTAGGGCTTCTGGGCTCATTAATATCCACTTATCAGTGATTGCATTTCATGTGCATTCTTTTGTGATTGGGTTAATTCACTCAGGATGATATTTTCCAGGTCTAACCATTTACCTACAAATTGCATGAATTCATTATTTTTAATTGCTGAGTAGTATTCCATTGTATAAATATACCACATTTTCTGTATCCATTCCTCCTTTGAGGGATATTTGGGCTCCTTCCAATTTCTGGCTATTATAAACAAGGCTGCTATAAACATAGTGGAGCATGTGTCTTTATTGCATGCAGGGAAATCCTCTGGGTATATGCCCAGGAGTGGTATGCCAGGGTCCTCTGGAAGGAACATGCCCAATTTTCTGAGGAACTGCCAAACTGATTTCCATAGCAGTTTTACCATTTTGCAATCCCACCAACAGTGGAGGAGTGTTCCTCTTTCTCCACATTCTCGCCAGCACTTGTTGTCTGTTGAGTTTTTAATCTTAGCCATTCTGACTGGTGTGAGGTGGAATCTCAGGGTTGTTTTGATTTGCATTTCCCTGATGACTAATGATGTTGAACATCTTTTAAGGTGTTTCTCGGCCATCCGAATTTCTTCTGGTGAAAATTCTTTGTTTAGCTCTGTGCCCCATTTTTTGATAGGGTTATTTGTTTCTTTGCGGTCTAACTTCTTGAGTTCTTTGTATATATTGGATATTAGCCCTCTGTCGGATGTGGGGTTGGTGAAGATCTCTTCCCACTTTGTTGGTTGCCGTTTTGTCCTTCTGACAGTGTCCTTTGCTTTGCAGAAACTTTGTAATTTTATGAGGTCCCATTTGTCGATTCTTGATCTTAGTGTGTAAGCTATTCGTGTTCTGTTCAGGAACTTTTCCCCTGTGCCCAAGTCCTCCAGGGTCTTCCCAAGTTTCTTTTCTAATAGTTTCAGTGTGTCTGGTTTTATGTGGAGGTCCTTGATCCACTTGGAGTTGATCTTAGTGCAAAGAGATAAGAGTGGGTCAATTCGCATTCTTCTGCATGTTGACCTCCAGTTGAACCAGCACCATTTGTTGAAAAGGCTATCTTTATTCCACTGGATGGTTGTGGCTCCTTTATCAAAGATCAAGTGACCATAAGTCTGTGGGTTAATTTCTGCGTCTTCAATCCTGTTCCATTGATCTACTTGCCTGTTGCTATACCAATACCATGCAGTTTTTAACACAATTGCTCTGTAGTACTACTTGAGGTCAGGGATATTGATTCCCCCAGAAGTCCTTTTATTGTTGAGAATAGTTTTAGCTATCCTGGGTTTTTTGTTGCTCCAGATGAATTTGAGAATTGCTCTTTCTAGATCTATGAAGAATTGAGTTGGGATTTTGATGGGGATTGCATTGAATCTGTATATTGCTTTTGGCAAGATGGCCATTTTTACTATATTGATCCTGCCAATCCAGGAGCAAGAAATATTTTTCCATCTTCTTCGATTTCTTTCTTCAAGGACTTGAAGTTCCTGTTGTACAGATCTTTCGCTTGTTTGGTTAGAGTTACGCCAAGATACTTTATGTTGTTTGTGGCTATTGTGAAGGGTGTTATTTCCCTAATTTCTTTCTCAGCCTGCTTGTCCTTTGAGTACAAGAAGGCCACTGACTTGCTTGAGTTAATTTTATAACCTGCCACTTTGCTGAAGTTGTTTATCAGCTGTAGAAGTTCTCTGGTGGAGTTTTTTGGGTTGCTTAGGTAAACTATCATATCATCTGCAAATAATGATAGTTTGACTTCTTCCTTTCCAATTTGTATCCCTTTGACTTCCTTATGTTGTCTAATTGCTCTTGCTAGAACTTCAAGTACTATATTGAAAAGATATGGAGAGAGAGGGCAGCCTTGTCTAGTCCCTGATTTTAGTGGGAATGCTTCAAGTTTCTCTCCATTTATTTTGATGTTGGCTACTGGTTTGCTGTAGATTGCTTTTACTATGTTTAGGTATGGGCCGTGAATTCCTGCTCTTTCCAAGACTTTTAGCATGAAAGGATGCTGAATTTTGTCGAATGCTTTTTCAGCATCTAATGAGATGACCATGTGGTTTTTTTCTTTCAGTTTGTTTATGTAGTGGATTACATTGATGGATTTCCGTATATTGAACCATCCCTGCATCCCTGGGATGAAGCCTACTTGATCGTGGTGGATGATCGTTTTGATGTGCTCTTGGATTCGGTTAGCAAGAATTTTATTTAGTATTTTTGCATCTATATTCATAAGAGAAATTGGCCTGTAGTTCTCTTTCTTTGTTGAATCTTTTTGTGGTTTAGGTATTAGCATAATTGTGGCTTCGAAGAATGAGTTGGGCATTGTCCCTTCTGTCTCTATTTTTGGAATAGTTTGAAAAGTATTGGTGTTAAGTCTTCTTTGAAGGTCTGGTAGAATTCTGCACTAAAACCATCTGGTCCTGTACTTTTTTTGGTTGGGAGGCTTTCTATAACCCCTTCTATTTCTTTAGGGGTTATGGGACTATTTAGCTGGTCTACTTGATGCTGATTTAATTTTGGTATTTGATATCTGTCTATGAAATTGTCCATTTCCTCCAGATTCTCCAGTTGTTTTGAGTATAGACCTTTGTAGTAGGATCTGATGATCTTTTGAATTTCCTCAGTTTCTGTTGTTATGTCTCCCTTTTCATTTCTAATTTTGTTAATTTGTATACTGTCTCTGTGTCCTTTGGTTAGTCTGGCTAAGGGTTTATCTATCTTGTTGATTTTCTCAAAGAACCAGTTCCTGGTCTTGTTGATTCTTTGTATGGTTCTCTTTGTTTCTATTTGATTGATTTCAGCCCTGAGTTTGATGATTTCTTGTCTTCTACTCCTCCTGGGTGAATTAACTTGTTTTTCTTCCAGGGCTTTAAGGTGTGCCGTTAAGCTGCTAGTGTATGCTCTCTCCAGTTTCTTTTTGGATGCACTTAGAGCTATGAGTTTTCCTCTTAGCACTGCTTTCATTGTGTCCCATAGATTTGGGTAGGTTGTACCTTCATTTTCATTGAATTCTAAAAAGTCTTTGATTTCTTTTTTTATTTCTTCCTTGACCAAGCTGTCATTGAGTAGAGTATTGTTCAGTTTCCATGTGTATGTGGGCTTTCTGTTGTTTTTGTTGCTATTGAAGACCAGTCTTACTCCATGGTGATCTGATAGGAGGCATGGGATTAGCTCAATCTTCTTGTATTTGTTGACATCTGTCTTGTGACCAATTATATGGTCTATTTTGGAGAAGGTACCATGCGGTGCTGAGAAAAAGGTATATTCTTTAGCTTTAGGATGAAATGTTCTATATATATATATATATCTGTTAAATCCAATTGGTCCAGAGTTTCAATTAGTTTCACTGTGTCCCTGTTTAGTTTCTGCTTTCCTGATCAGTCCATTGAGGAGAGTGGATTGTTGAAGTCACCCACAATTATTGTGTCAGGTGTAATGTGTGCTTTAAGCTTTAGTAAGGTTTCTTTTACGAATGAAGGTGCCCTTGCATTTGGAGCATAGATGTTCAGTATTGAGAGCTCTTCTTGGTGGATTTTCCCTTTGGCCAGCAAGAAGTGACCTTCTGAGTCTCTTTTGATGATTTTAGGTTGGAAGTCAATTTTATCTGATATTAGAATGGCTACTCCAGCTTGTTTCCTGAGACCATTTGCTTGTAAAATTGTCTTCCAGCCTTTTACTCTAAGGCAGTGTTTGTCTTTAACACTGAGATGTGTTTCCTGTATGCAGCAAAATGTAGGGTCCTGTTTCCGTATCCAGTCTGTTAATCTATGTCTTTTTATTGGGGAATTGAGTCCATTGATGTTAAGAGATATTAAGGAATAGTAATTATTACCTCCAGACATTTTTGAAATTATATTTATTTATCTTATTTATTTTTTATATTCGAGAGGTTATCTTCTTTTGGGTTTGATGAGAGGAGGTTTCTATCTTGCTTCTTCCCGGGTGTAGTTTCCGTCCTTATCTTGGTGTTTTCCCCCTATTATTCTTTGTAGGGCTGGATTTATGGAAAGATATCTTGCAAATTTGGTTTTGTCATGGAATACCTTGATGTCTCTCCATCAATGGCGATTGAGAGTTTTGCTGGGTAAAGTAGTTTTGGCTGAAGTTTGTGTTCTCTTAGAGTTTGCATGATATCTGCCCAGGGTCTTCTAGCTTTCATGGTCTCAGGTGAGAAGTCTGGTGTTATTCTGATAGGTCTTCCTTTATATGTTACTTGGCCTTTTTCTCTTGCTGCCTTTAGTATTCTTTCTTTGTTTATTACATTTGGAGTTTTGATTATTATGTGATGGGATGTATTTCTGTTCTGGTCCAGTCTGTTTGGGGTTCTATAGGCTTCTTGTATATTCATGGGCATCTCTCTCCTTAGGTTGGGGAAGTTTTCTTCCATAATTTTATAGAAGATATTAGCTGGCCCTTTAACTTGTAAATCTTCACTCTCGTCTATACCTATAATCCTTAGGTTTGTTCTTCTCATAGTGTCTTAGATTTCCTGGATGTTTTGGGTTACCACCTTTTTGCATTTAGTATTTTCTTTGACTGTTGAATCAATGGTTCCTATGGTATCTTCGGCTTCTGAGATTCTGTCTTCTATCTCTTGTATTCTATTGTTGATACTTGCATCTATGGCCCCTGATTTCTTCCCCAGGTTTTCTATCTCCAATGTTGTCTCCCTCTGTGATTTCTTAGTTGTTTCTACTTCTGTTTTTAGTATCTGGATGGATGTGCTCAGATCTTTCGCTTGCTTGATTGTGTTTTCATGTATTTCTTTAATAGATTTTTGTGCTTCCTCTTTCATAGCTTCTACTTGTTGGCCCACGTTCTTCTGTAGTTCCTTAAGTGACTTTTGTCTTTCTTCCTTATTGTCTTCTTCTTTTTGATCCATCTTCTCCTGAATTTCTTGAAGTGATTTTTGTATTTGCCTCGTAAAGGCTTCTAACTTTTGATCCATTTTCTCCTCTATTTCTTTACGAGATTTTTCTATGTGTTCAGCTACCAGCATCCTGACCAGTGATATTATATCCAAGTCTTGTTTTTCTGGTGTTTTGGGGTATCCAGGGCTTCCTGTTGTTGGAGAACTGGGTTCAGATGCTGTCATGTTGCCTTGATTTTTGTTAGTAATGTTCCTTCGTTTTCCTTTTGCCATCTGGTTATTTCTGGTGTTAGTTGGCCTTGTTGTCAGTGGCTGGTGTTTGAATCTCCTGTGAGGCTGGGCTCACCTGTTGTTTCTCTACTGGTGAATATGTGTGACTGCTGCTTTAAGGGATCATAAGCTGCCTGCCACCCATGCGATTGTAGCCCCTGTTGGAGTCTGTCTACCTGGGCTTCTCCAGCTGTGTCCTGGTTGCAAGGAACTCGGCCTGCTTGGCTCCGAGAGCCTAGCAGATCCCCCGTGAGGGTAGCCCTGGAAGGGGTGTCTACCTGGGCCTTTCCAGCTGTGTCCTGGTTGCAATATGGAGGCCTGCCGCTATCGCTGGTCCAGGGGCCGGCGAGCTGGTTGCAGAACGCAGCCTCGGTGCACGGCCAGAGGGCGTGGGGAGGTCCCACAGAGCCTAGGCGGAACTCGGCCTGCTTGGCTCTCAGAGCCAAGCAGATCCCCCCGTGAGGGTAGCCCTGGAAGGGGTGTCTACCTGGGCTTTTCCAGCTGTGTCCTGGTTGCAATATGGAGGCGCGCCGCTATCGCTGGTGGGACTAGAAAATGTTTTAATTTATTCAAATAAGAACAGAAATCATTTGGTGATCTTTGGCTGATACTATTCTTGAAGGTGGCCGGATGTTTTCATGATCTTTAATGCCACAGGATCAATCATTTTGTACATCTCTGTTCATAAAGCCTTTCCTGTGGTCTAACTATAAACCCCAAACCCATCTATTCTGTCATTTGAATCAATTATTGAAAAGATGTTTTGAGAAGCCAGGTATTTGAAGTTCAGACATGTGTTGCTGACCCAGCTTCTGCACTATTAAGGGATACCCTATGCCCTTGAATGAGCTTCCCATTCACCCCACAAGAAGCCTACTCTGTCAAACATGTTCATCTTGCTCTTACAATTTGATTTTAATGCATATCAACATTAACAATAAATTAACAGGCTTCAGTGTGGCATTTCCTTATGAGCCTAAGTTCATGAACTTAGGTCATAAAACTAAGTTTCCTTTCTCTCCCTGCCAGCACATTGCCTAGTCTCTAAAGATCCATTTTAATTTCTTTCTGTCCCCTAACTTACCCTTATCCCTCTCTAGTGTCCTCTGTTCCACCCTACACCTCTACAAAGTTCATCTACTCTTCTCTACATGTGGGTGAGAACAAGTGGTATTTGTCTTTCTAGTTGCTAAAATGTGGGGGTTCCCATACACTATTGGTGGTATGAGAACTAAGTCAGTATGCTCTATTCCTTAAATTCATCCTTTTAATTATAATGTGGGAATTTTCTCTCTGAAGGAAGAGGGGGCTGAGAAATACCTTTCTCCTCCTCATACGGTATTAACGACAACCAAACACACTATGGAAATTAGCATAGGAGCACTAAAAAAGAATAGAAGACAGCCATTGGGTGTTTACAGGATCCAACAGTGCTTATACTAGGTACACAGCTATTTACCAATGTTCTGTTAAGGAAACAGTTCAGATGTCCTTCAGCTGATGAATGGATAAAGAGAATGTGGTATAGTTACCAAGGAGAGTATGACTCAGCTGCTAAAAGAATGATATCCTGTCCTTCACAGCAGCATGTGTGGAACCCACATTAGATTGAAACAAACCAGACATGAGGGGGGAAAAAGTAACATTCTTACTTCTGGTGTAGGTTTAAATTGCTGAGGAAGATTTGCATAAATCTAAGCTGCCTTTCTTTATTAAATGATATTCACCTTAAGTAACGAACATAAAGAAGAAACTCCTTTGTTTTTTTTTTAAACAGACATTACTTGATACAAATACTTACAAAAAATACAAAATCGCCAGTGAGCCTCCGTGAAGATGATCACCTATGTGACTTAAACCCCTTGGCGTTATTAACCCAAAAGTTACCATATCTGTTTAATCCACAATCTTGGAGACCGTCTTGTAGGCAAGGACATAGTCAGAAGCTTTAGGGTAAATATGGAAGCAGAGACAAATACAAAGGGAGCTTCTATATCTAAAAGGAAGGCTGAAGAACCTAGCTTAGAGAAAGGGTAATGGGGCTGGAGAAATGGTTCGGCCATTAAAGTCTAGGCTCACAACCAAAATTATAAGAGAAAGAGTAATGACCAAGGTACCAGAAATGGAGACACAGACCAGTGAGTCAGGATTCCTAATGCCATTCATGCAACCTGGGACACAGGTTCCCAGGACTCTGACTGGAGCCACCATAAGCAATTTTCTCTACAACCTTGCTATGACCTTAACACTTAGGGCTTAAAGTCTTATTGGCTGAATAGAAGTCATAGACATCCATATGGTAGCCATGATGGTGACCCTTCCATTGACTTTTTCACTAGGAGTCATGTAGCTTTGGATTATTGTAACAAAATGCATGCGAGAGGTCAACTTATAAGTAAGAAAGTTTAATTTGACTAATAACTTTGGAGGTTTGTTTGTGGTTGGCTAGCCTGCCATTTGAGGAGGGTGATAAGTGTGAGCTGGTCTGAGTCATTCACTTCACAGCATCTGGGAAGCAATAGAGAAAGGGGCTGAGCTCTCAAAATCCCCTTCAAGAACACACCATCAATGACCAAACTTCTATGTCTTTCCCAGTTCTTAAAGGCTCCATCAATTTCCCAACAAGGCCATAAGATGAAGACCAGACCTGTCATGGACACTTCAGTAGCAAACTCTAACACCTCATAAAGGATAATGGGGAGTCTTCATGGGGAGATTAGCCACTAAGATCCTTCATTTCCTGTACTATCCATCTTCTTTTCATTCCCCACTGCCTTTCTAGAGTTGTTTATTCCTTACTGAGTGCAAACAAGGCTTGTTCCTGAAGGCTGGTTTAAAGTACTGGAGTACATCTAATGTTTGTTGAAGTTAGGGCCAAAGAGAGGGGTTAAGAGTCAGAGGGGCCTGTCCCGCTATAGGATGGACTCACAAAGAACTTCTGCAAGTTGATGAGCTGCATCCCTAAAGGAGTCAGTTGCAGTAGAAATAACCAAATTCACTCAATCAACTCTTACATGTGGGCACTGAGGGATAAACACCGGAAATGCATAGAGTCTTTGGCATCAGAGTCTTCAATCCATACATCTCTCTGAGACAGCCACCAGCAGCATGTCAACTCCACTCAACACATAGGAACATGGAAGCTTTGCATTGAGGCTTGAACCCTACTCTGAAAGACATCTCAGATCCTACCAGGCACCATTGACCAGTCAAGTCTTCCTGACACAGGCTACCATTTCCCAATGCTAGTTCATGATACAGCATCACTCAGGTGGTGGAAAAAAACTAATGGGAGGAGCCCTTAGCCTTCTTGTATGCACTGAGTCCCTTGAGCTCAGATAACTACTACTACTTGTTTTAAGGCTTTATTTTTTGTTATTTGCTAATATTCAGTGCCTGACTGGTTGGGTCACCTGAACCAGTGCTCAACCTGCTTCAGTATATGCACATTCTCGGTTGTTTCCTAGAGGATTTTTTGTCCAACAGGTGCGCAGGAGTTCCTGAAGGTTGGTTTAAAGTACTGGAGTAGGCAGATGGATGTCTCTAGGTCACAGGTTTGTTGGAAATGAAACCTAGAAATACTTATATATTTTAGAAGTTGGCAAGATTATATGCAGAAACAGGTGCCCAGCACATAGTAGGATTATTGTAATTAGTGGATATTATTACCCTCTAGACAGATGAAAAACTAAGTCTTCTTTCTTGGCTATAACCCACAAGGGCAGCTTTCTGCTGATTGTGCCCCAGAGTGAGAGAGCAAGAGGGGACTCCCCAAGCCACTGCCTTTCACTGTCTATTGAAAGAGATCCCCACTCCCACTCTGCCCCAGCATGCCCCCCTTTCAAAGACAAATCACAGAAATCACAGCCTTGTCTCTAAAGCAGATTTGATGTGGCACAAACACAGTGTTGAGAATGCTCAGGAGGGCTTTGGAGTGGGGACACTGGCCAAAGTGTGTCAAAGTGGCCCAGGACTGAAGACTTTTAAGCCTTCTCAGAAGGCTGAGCAACTCTGAGAAGTCAAGGTCAAAGTTGTTTGTCACAGAATCCTCATTTAAAAGAGGGGATGTCACCAAGTCACTCTTTTTAATAATAATGGTGGCTTTACCTTTGTTAGGAAACTGGTTTCTTTAGCTCAGCATTTGTGGTTTTGCTACACAAATAAATTTCCTGTGGCTCAGGGCCTCTGCCCTGGGGAAATCTCTAGGGAATGAGATGTGCAAAGCCTTAAGTAGACACAGAAGGATAAATGTGGTCCTTCACAGCTGGGTACTGAAAATCCATGCTGTAGTGACATGGGCTGCCACGAGGAATTCTGGGATTGAGGTTTTGTGGAATGCCAGGGACATGGGAGGAAGTCCTTGCCCTGTAGTCAGAGTAGGGCACACAGAGGACTCTGTGGGGAGCCTGGGGCTGAGGCCTTTTAGACCCTGAACTGACTCTGGCAAGCTTTCTGTAGCCTCTTGACTCACCTTCTGTGTTGCAAAAATGCAGAATATGCATAAGAATATGTTCTCAAGAGTTCTGGGGATATACTCTCTTGCCAAGAACTGCTTTTAAGTGTTTATTTTGATGTTTATTTTCTCTCCCACTCAACTATGCCAACACTGAATTTTATTTATTTCACTTGAATATGCACGTGTGCATGTATGTTCATGCCTGTGGAGGTGTGTTCAAGGTGGACAGAAGTCAAGCTTGGAGTGTCCCTCATGAGCAGCTGTCCACGTTTTGATTTTGAGACATGGTCTCTCATTGGCCCAGGCTCATGAAATCCATGATGCTCTGGGATTGTGAGTGTGAACTACCATGCCCAGCTTTTTATGTGGAACTGGCCTTATCGACTGAGCTTTCTCCTCAGTCTCTGTTAGGACAGGTGGGTGTCTGCAGCAGCAGCAGAGGCAGAAGGCTGTGATGGCAGCAGAGAGACACACCAGGCCAAACAGTTCCGTGTGGGGTTTACTGAGGAGGGAAAGGGCAAAGGCGGTGGTGGAAAGAGAAGAGGGGAAGAGAGAGAGGCGAGAGGAGGCGAGAGGGAGAGGGAGGAGAGGGAGGAGAGGGAGGAGAGGGAGGAGAGGGAGGAGAGGGAGGAGAGGGAGAGAGCGAGTGAGAACCAGAAGAAGAGAGAGAGGCGCTACTCTCTTTTTTTTTAATCTTTTTTTATTTTCTATATTTTTTGTTTACAATCCAAAGGCTTTCCCCTTTCCCAGATCCCCCCCACCATACGTCCCATAAGTCCTCTCCCCCCAACTATTCCCCAATCATCCCTCCCCCCCATTTCTCTGTTCTGGATCTACAAAACTTGATCCAATCTTTTTAGGCCCAGGGTTCTCTCCTTTCTTCTTCTTGTGAATCATCTGAATTGCTAATTGTGCCTTGAGTATTTAGGGCTTCTGGGCTCATTAATATCCACTTATCAGTGATTGCATTTCATGTGTATTCTTTTGTGATTGGGTTAACTCACTTAGGATGATATTTTCCAGATCTAACCATTTACCTACAAATTGCATGAATTCATTATTTTTAATTGCTGAGTAGTATTCCATTGTATAAATATACCACATTTTCTGTATCCATTCCTCCTTTGAGGGATATCTGGGCTCCTTCCAATTTCTGAGGCGCTACTCTCTTATAAACGGATGGTGACGGGGTCGCTGGTAAAAGTGAACCCTGAGCCCAATGGACTCTGGGAACATGGTGGCCGTTGCCCTGGCAACAGGTGTATAGGTTGCACTGTCGCTCATATGATGTCACAGGTCTTAGAGGTCCTGATACCAACAGTCTCTACATTTATTTTCATTTATTGTGTATTTATCTTGTAGGATCTATGTCTATGTGGGGATTCTAGAGTGTCCCATTTTCTTTTGGGTCTGTTACCTTCCTCTATGTCTTGAGAATCCTGGCAGGTCTGGACTATCCCATGTTTGGCCAAAGCCTCTCAGCTCGGTGAAGCTCCATGCTCATAGATGCCCAGATTTTTTTGGAGTCACTAATTTTGATAAACTCCAGACACACAAAGGTTCTTCCCCGAGAGGGTCAGCTTTGCCTCAGACTGGTCTCTCTCCTCAAGCGGAGTGGCCCACCTGTTGTGATCATAAAAAGAGAAATAGGCAAAAGAATATGTTCTATAGTTGTGTGGGGTAAGTGGGTTTATTTAGTACATGGAGAGGGAGTTAAGGGGGTAGTAGAGGCAGAGAAAAGCAGAGAGAAGGAGAGAGTAGAGAAGTAGAGACTGGCCACGTGGAGAGGGGGGGAGCATGGGAGGGGGAGGGAAGAGAGAAGCTGAGAGTAAGAGAGAGGACAGGTAAGAAGCCCCTTTTATAGTTGGCCACGCCTACCTGGCTGTTACCAGGTAACTGTGGAGAGGGGCATACCTGGCTGTTGCCAGGTAATTGTGGGGTGGAGTTTAGAATCCTAACACCACCAAGAACAGTAATATTCTCTGGGGAGGCCTGCTCTGGTTCTTGTCACTGTTTCAAAGCTTGACCAATCTCAGACTGAAGGAAATTTCATTAACACGGCATACTTTTGGCTCCGCTTAGAGCCACGAAATACAGTTTATTTATTTATTATTTTGTGCTCTTTTTTTTTCTTTGCCAGTAGCTCATAACCACCTCTTTAAATTATCTCGGCAGACTTCTGTTGATGGTCTGTGGATAAACAAAAGCGCCTGTTGAATTTGTGGGGTAGTTTCACATAAAGGAAGCTTGTAGTTAAGTGAGGGATCTGCATTTTGGAACGGCTAATTAGGCAAACCTAACAGAGCTTCTGTAAATGTCTCCCAGGGAGCCTGCAGCCCGTCAGTGCTTCAGCTGCATATTAAAGATTCATAGCTCATGCAAGTCATTCAGAATCCTGGAACAGTCATAAAAGCACGTTCAGCTCCTGGGGAAAATGGAAGGCATAGTGTTAGGTTTAAAATAATTTGCTTTATTAAGCTTATGTGAGAGACATGGAAATACACAGTGGGGGCCGCGGCGGCTGCCTCCTACTTCCTTCCCAGGATCCCTGACCTCAGCCTGCTTGCTATACCTCTCCATCTGTCCCCAGATGGGCTCCTGTGCCTATTGGTTCATTTTTGGAAGCTGTCCTGTTTGGACAATGAATACCCACTAAGCTTTCTGATGGTTGGATACATTGCACTTTGACATGCAGTAATTGAAGACCAAAGCGGCTGGAGACTCAGAAGAATCCTGGCCCTGTGCTGGTACCCAGGCTTCATACAGATGAGGAGATGTGAGGTGGGGTTGGGGGGTCAAGCTTTCTTCTCCTACCATTCTGAATGTCCTGGGGCCTACATCACCACAGATCACACCTGGATGTCCTGAAACATATGCTCTTGTTCTTTTTCAGTTCTGGCAGTCAAAATTCATAATCATGGCAACCCCGCCTTTCTCTTAGCTGCCATGGGTGACAGCTTTAGTGCGTCTTGGTTTTTGGAGACACAGGAACTTCTTCTTCTTCTTTTTTAATGTGATGTTTTCTGTGTTTGTATCCCTTATGTCTTCTGTCTCAGTCTTATAAGGGCAGATGATGCTGAATTCAGATCCCCCCTAGATAGTTTAGGGAGATGATATCTTAAGCTCTTTACCGAGTATTTGAAAAGACCATTTTTCCAAATGTGGACATACTCCAGATGTCAGATTGAGATATCTTTTGGAGGGACACTGTCCAACCCACTCTTCTCCCTGACCACAGTAGACAGCAGAGGGAAGTGCCATAGCATGACAATCACTTGGCTTCCAGGAGGCAATCTGTCACAGCCAAAGGCTAGAACTACAGAGGCAATCTGTGTTGCCTCCACCCCATGGTCCCTCCTCAAGTATTATGGTTTAGATTGCAAAATCCCTCAAAGGCCATGTGCAAACAGCTTGATCACCAACCTGTGGTGCTCTTGAGAGATGGTGAATACTTCAAGAATTAGGGCTTGATAGGAGGAAGTTACGGTATTGGGGTATGCATGTGAAGGCCTCTGACACCACTCCATTTCTCTTTGCTTCTTTGATGTTATGAGATTAGGTTTCCTCTATTGTGTACCCAGTGGACTCAAAGCTCAGAAGTCTTCAGCCAGTCTTTCCACTCTTTGAGTTTATCAAGCATTTTGTCACAGAAATGTACATACAAGGAACTTCAAGATAAGGTTTTGAAATTCTCTGCTTGATGTGCCCCTTTGCGTAGTGCTCAAGGATAGTGTTTATAAACAAGATAGAACCCAAGTCTGGATTTTCCCATAGCCAGAGGACATGCACAAGAGACAAAGGAGTTTATCTTTCATTAGGGGAGCTCTTAGCCCCAAATGTCTCCCTTTAGGCCTTGCCTCTCATGAAGTTTGTTGCATGGGGGTGGGTAGCTTGTTGTGGGGTAGAGATAGGGTTTGGGGTAAGTGTTAAGTTTCTAGTACTCCCTTGGGGAAGGCCACTTTCAAACCACTACCCAAGTGTCTTCCCAATTACATAGAAAACTATAGAAGTAAAAATCAAGATTCCTTATGCCAAATAATGATGCTCTAAATTTCCAAGGAATTGTGGCCCAAATGGTAGGTATCCTAGTCATTCATCTTTAATTACAACTTGAGTTTGATCAAGAGAGAGCCACAGAGATACAGAATGACCTTAATTCAAGGCATGTGTCTGTTCTCTTGTTTATAGTTCACCTGAATGAAGGTCCAAGAGGGCAGAGAGTCCTTGTCCTTCAGGTCATTGTGGAATCCCAGCTTCTCTCACCTCTGTTAGATCTGTTGTTTCTGAGTGGAAGTGTTGTCACTAAGGAATGTTTGAAAATCTCCAGGCTCTGAGTGTTGTGAATAGCCCTGGTGTTGCTTGTATTTTGATGCTTATTCTGCTCTCCTGGGAGGGGCTGCAAACAAGGAGTGAATCACTTAGGTGAATTCTTGTGAACCTTCTCCCCACCTTAACTTGTAAAATAAAGGGTAGAGCTGGTGATTGGGCAATGGAAGAAAAGGTGGAGCTGAGAAGTTTGTGGGAGAAAGAGGAGAGACAGGGAGAGAGGACAGGAGAAGGAAGATGGAGCAAGAGGAAGATTATCCAGATTCCACGTGGCTTTAAATAGCCACAGGTAGCTATAAATATCATAAAGGATAGAATAATTGGGATAACTTGTCTAATCTAGGTAGGCAGTTTGTATCATTAGCAATTGGCTCAGAAATTACTGTGTAGGCATCTTGTGAATTGAGAATTTATTGGTATATAAATCTGACTGATTATTTATAAACTTGTAGAGTTTTGATTTTAACTGGTTGCTGGGACTTGGGACCACTGACCACAGGGGGTGGATGGCTGGATATGTGAGTGGAATCTGCAGCAAGAGAACCACTATCGGTGACTGCATGGGGCTAGCCTAGAGGTGGTGAGGCCATGGGCAGAGAGCAGTGGATATATAGCACAGGTTGGTGCAACTTTTTAAATATTTCCTGCAACATCCCTGTGTGTATATTTTCTTCAACCAGAGCCCTGCTTCTCCTTTAACCTAGATTATCTGGTTCTCCTTGGGGCCTCGATCACCATCTATTTCCTTGCATCCCATCGGGCTGTGACAGTGGCCACAAGCAGTATGCTGAGTCTTGCAGATCACAGGCATGCACCGCACTCACATACCTGGGCACACATGGGCAACACACACACACACACACACACACACACACACACACACACATCCCTTGGCTCACAGGTATGTTCATGGCAGAGGAAACAAAAGTCTGTGTGGCATGCTTTTTGGTGATCATTGAGTGTAGTGTCTCACAGTCCCTATAGGAGGATTTAGCTAGTGGCTTATGCTGTAATTTTCACAGGCTAGCAGGACCTTAAACCCACTGCTTATGGGCTCATAAATGGTTCCTTAGCCCAGGAGTGGGAGGATTTCTGGACTGGGTCTTTATCTGCAGAGTATAGAGGGAGCTTGTGTGTGGGACTTTCCATTCTCCCACCCCTTTGTTAGAAGTCCAGAACATTTTTTTTTTTAGGCTTCATTAAAATTTTAATCCATAGCTGTTTATGTGAGGAGCCCCAGGCTTCTTGTTGAGGTCAAGCTACTCACTAAGTGTTGACTTTGTACCTGGATCTGCCTCTCCCCTACCTGCAAAGGAAGAATAATAGCATCCCCTTCTCAGGATGTAGGGAATAAGTGGATATACAAAAGGCACTTGAGCCTTGCCCGGGATTCATGGAGCTCTAGCTAATGTTGTTATGAAGAATAGGCCATTTGTGGATGTCGGCCAGGTAAGTCCAAGGAGGAGCTAACTCTACCACTAAGATTTCACTTCTCAGTGTCTCAGTTTCCCCTTGTGTAAGCACAATGAAATGTGCAAGCCCCTTAGGAAGATGTTCTAGTTCCCTTTCTGTTGCTGTGATGAAGCACTCTGGACAGAAACAACGTAGAGGGGAGGATGGATTTGGCTTCCACTGCTGGGTCAGAGTCCCATCATCAAAGGAGCTCTAGTAGGAACAGAAACCACAGTGAAATTCTGCATACTAGCTTGCTCACCAACTTAGCCAGCTTTCTTATGCGGCCTACACAATGGCTCTGCTGCCCATAGTAGCCTGGGTCCTCCTGTATAAAATAAGATAATCCCCACAGACTCACCCATAAGACAGTCTGATCTAGGTAATTCATCAACAGAGGATTTCCTCTCAGATGACTAGGCTGAGTCAAGTTGACAATTAAAGCTAACCAGAGACAGCCTTCTGTGATCAATGGAGCAGCTGGGACAGAAGTCTTCCCACCGCCATTTGCACCAGGGAGCTGGGAGACTCCACAGCCTTCTGTGCATAGCTCACCAGGAGGGAGTGATCTCCCAGCAAGCTTTCACTTTTGAGCACAGAGGTGAGATCTCCACCTTCTCTCTGGAGGGGACCAGCTAGGAGCACACAGGGCCTAAGATCAGTGGAGCAGCTCTCCACCTTCTCTCTGGGGGGGGGGGGGGACCAGCTAGGATCACACAGGGCCTAAGATCAGTGGAGCAGATGGAACTGAAGTCTTTCCACTGCCATCTGCACCAGGGAGCCTGGAGACTCCACAGCCTTCTGTGATGTGGAGCAGCTGGGATGGAAGTCTTCCCGCTGCCATTTTTCTGCATTTGCACCAGGGAGCAGGGAAACTCCACAGTCTTCTGTGTAGCTCGCCAGGAGAGAGATCTCCCAGCAGTGCTTTCACTTTTGAGCTCAGAGGAATAAGGACACAGGCTTAAAGGCCCACAGGAGGAACAAACTCCAGCCAGAGACAAGAATACCAACTAGGACCAGATAGTGAAA
Source organism: Apodemus agrarius (assembly GCA_964023405.1). Lineage (NCBI taxonomy): Eukaryota > Metazoa > Chordata > Mammalia > Rodentia > Muridae > Apodemus > Apodemus agrarius. The sequence goes on along the minus strand of OZ030018.1, from coordinate 1,605,720 downwards.
GGCAAGCATAAGAACCCTACCAACAGAAACCAAGGCCACATGGCAACATCAGAATCCAGTTCTACCACAGCAAGTCCGGGATACCCCAACACACTGGAAAAGCAAGAGTTGGATTTAAAATCGTATCTCATGATGCTGATGGAGGGCTTCAAGAAAGACTTAAATAACTCCCTTAAAGAAATACAGGAGAACATCAGTCAACAGGCAGAAGCCCTTAAAGAAGAAACACAAAAATCCCTTAAAGAATTATAGGAAAACACAATCAAATGAAGGAACTGAACAAAACCATCCAGGATCTAAAAGTGGAAGTAGAAACAATAAAAAAAATCACAAAGTGAGACATCTCTGGAGATTGAAAACCTTGGAAAGAATCAAGGAGTCATAAACAACAGAATACAAGAGATAGAAGAAAGAACCTCAGGTGCTCAAGATACCATAGAAAACATTGACTTGACAGTCAAAGAAAATGTAAAACGCATAAAGCGGGTAACTCAAAACATCCAGGAACTCCAGGATACAATGAGACCTAAGGATTATAGGTATAGAGGAGAGCGAGGATTTACATCTTAAAGGCCCAGTATATATCTTCAACAAAATTGTAGAAGAAAACTTCCCTAATCTAGAGAAAGAGATGCCCATGAACATATAAGAAACCTTCAGAACTCCAAACAGACTGGACCAGAACAGAAAATCCTCCTGGCACATAATAATCAAAACACCAAATTCACTAAACAAAGAATATTAAAAGCAGTAAGGGAAAAAGAGCAAGTAACTTATAAAGGCAGACCTGTCAAAATCACACCAGACTTCTCACCAGAAACTATGAAAGCGAGATGATCCTGGGCAGACCTCAGACAGACATTAAGAGAATACAAATGCCAGCCCACGCTACTATACCCAACAAAACTCTCAATCATCATAGATGGAGAAACCAAGATATTCCATGATAAAACCAAATTTGCACAATACCTGTCTACAAATCCAGCCCTACAAAGGATAATTGATGGAAAATGCTAACACAAGGAGGGAAACTATACCCTAGAAAAAGCAAGAAAGTACTCTTCCAACAAACCCAAAAGAAGATACCCACACAAACATAAAAATAACATAAAAAATAACAGGAAGCAACAATCACTATTCCTTAATATCTCTTAACAATGGACTCAACTCTCCAATAAAAAGACATAGACTAACCAAATATTTCTCATGTAAATATTCAATTTTATCAGAAAATGTTTGTAATTCCCCTTTTAATAAATTTAGTAATGTTTTTTATGTCTACCATTTTATCTGCATTATTTTTCATGATAATCTTCAATTTTAATGTCTTTCTATATACTTCCTCCATTTTATCAGAAATGTTTCCAATGTAAATCTTTGATTTTATCACAAATGTTTCTAATTCCACCTTCAATTAATTTAGAAAGAGTTTTTACATCAACCATTTTTATATAAAATTTTCCATGAAATAATCAATTTTAACATGTTTGTCTATTTATTTCTTGAATTTTACCAGAAATATTTTCCATGTAAATCTTCAATGTTATCTGAAAATGTTTATAATTCCACCTTCAATCAACTTAGAATTATTTTTATGCCTATAATTTTATCTATATAATTTCCAAGATAATCTTTATTTTAACATGTTTTTCTATATATTTCTACAATTTTATCAGAAATATTTTCCATGTAAATCTTCAAGTTTATCAGAAAATGTTTATAATTCCACTTTTAATCAACTTAGGAATACTTTTATGCCTACCATTATTATATCTATATAAAATTTTCCATGATAATCTTCAATTCTAACTTGTTTTTATACATTTTCTACAATTTTATCAGAAATATCTTCCATGTAAATCTTCAATTCTATCATAAAATGTTTCTATCCCATGTTTCAATTAATTTAGCAATGTTTTACATGTCTACCACTTTACTCCTTAATTTTCCATGAAAATTGTCAATTTTAACGTGTTTATCTGAAATATTATCCATGTAAATCTTTAATTTTACCATAAAGTGTTTTTACTTTTCTTTATTTCCCTTTTCAATAAATAAAAAAATTAAAAAATTATACTTACATTCAAATAAAACCAACTCAAAAAAGAAAAAAAAAAAAGGTAACTAGAGCAGAAGGCATGTGTAAGGAACAGCCAATGAAAATGAGTCCCTGAGAGAACAGCTAACCTCTTAACAGTATACAGTCTGTCTGCTCTCCATCAGGATAATTTCCATTGACTGAATTATTTCTGCTGGCTGCTGACTCACATTTATATAGGGGGTTCAAAGTTATAGAAGGGTCTTATCTTAGGGTTTTACTGCTGTTAACAGACACCATGACCAAGGCAAGTCTCATAAAGGACAACATTTAAATGAGGCTGGCTTACAGGTTCAGAGGTTCAGTCCATTATCATCAAGGTGGGAACATGGCAGCATCCAGGCAAGCATGCTACAGAAGGAACTGAGAGTTCTACATCTTCATTTGAAGGCTGCTAGTGGAAGATTGACTTCCAGGCAGTTAGAATGAGGACCTTAAAGCCCAAACCCACAGTGACACACTTATTCCAATAAGGCCACATCTCCATAGTGCCATTTCCTTGGCCAAGCATATGCAAACCATGACAGGTCTTAACAGCTCTTTAGGCTGCAGTGGTGACTTTGTAACATCTCTGGTTTAGCGACTATCCCTTGGGGTCTGTGTCTGGAGTTCTGAGATGTGAGGAGAATGTCTGGGTTGCTGGGCTGAGGCTATTTCAGAATCCATGGGAACCATGGAGACTTGGCTGCTTCTCAAGAAACATGTACACAGGAAGGCTGGCACGTCTTTCCTTTTTTTTTTTTTTTTGAGACAGGGTTTCTCTGTGTAGCCCTGGCTGTCCTGGAACTCACTCTGGAGACCAGGCTGGCCTCAAACTCAGAAATCCACCTGCCTCTGCCTCCCAAGTGCTGGGATTAAAGGCATGTGCCACTACTGCCTGGCCTGGTGCATCTTTCCTTCTACCCCAGTACACTTAGCACCTTGTTGGTGAGATCCCTGCTGTAGGTATGTCCTGTGGGTATGTTGTAAGAAAGACCAAGTGTAAAGCTATGTAATAGAGGGTCCCTGAGCTGTGTGAGGTCCTGAGTGAGGCATCATGAATTTGGGGGCTGCTGTGAGATTAGAAGGGTACATTGGAGCCTCACAAATGAATAGAGGAGGAACAGGATGGGAAGGATTATGGGAGCAGAATAGGGAGAGACACCATGAGCATAAGATACAGTCAAAAGCTGAGGAGATAGGGGTGATCTGGGATCCCGTCACATGAATACAGAACTGAATTTTGGAAATTGGGAAGCAGAAGTTTCTTATATACATTTTTATTATTTTCTATATTTTTTGTTTACATTCCAAATGATTTTCCCTTTCCCAGTTCCCCTCTCCCTCTAAGTCCCATAAGTCCTCTTTCCTCTGCCAGTTCCCCAATCAACCCCCTTCCCCTTCTCTGTCCTGGCAATCCCCTACAATGCTGCATCAAGCCTTTCTAGAACCAGGGCCTTCTTCTTCCTTCTTGGGAATGATTTGATATGTGAGTTGTCTCTTCTGTATTCAGAACTTCTGGGCTAATATCCACTTATCAGTGACTGCACTCCATGTGTGTTCTTTTGTGAATGAGTTACCTCACTTAGGATGATATTTTCCAGATCCAACCATTTGCCTAAGAATTTTATGAATTCATTGTTTTTAATTGCTGAGTGGTATTCCATTGTGTAAATATACCACATTTTCTGTATCAATTCATACATTTTTCTTTACAGGAGTAATACATTGAAAAGAAGGCAGAGTAGGAATGTTCTTTTGACCTTAGAGTCTCCTCTGGGGACATAGGGAGTTAAGAGGTAACTGCCTCCCTCAGATGGGGAGTGTGTATTGATTAGAAAAGGGCTGGAGGCCTGTGGAGAGTCTGAGACATTCCTGTCATCAGGAATAGTGTCCAAATACCACATTGCCCATGGCCACTTAAGAGGTGTGGTGCCTCACAGAAGTTGGCGACATTGGTCTGCAGATGGTAAGTCCTTGAGCAGCTTGGCAGAGGATGAGCTGTAGGAGAAGGTGGGGACCCATGGGAACTTCAGGGAACAGGAATGGGGCCAGGAGCAGCCTGTGGAATCTAGGCAGGGTGGGAGGCCATAGAACTTCCCAACATTGAAAACAAGTCAAAATAGATTGCCCAGGGAGCCAATGTTTGCTTATTTGAGAACAAAATTGCTGTTGATACTCTGAGTTTCTGTGCTTTTTATGTTTGTAGGTATAAATATATTTACATTGACTTTTGAGCTCGCTACAGTAGGAGCGTGAGACTTCTCTGTTGAAGAGACGGGACCTGCAGAGCTCAGCAGTGTTGGGTGAGAGGAGCTCTGCAGAAGTGACTGCAGCAGCGTGAGGGCAGAAGGATAAGGAGGAAGAAGTGAGAGTGGGGGATGAGGGCAGCTTCAGGTTGTTCCCTGTGGGTCAGGAAGCACTGGGAATGTTCCTGAGACACTGAGGACTCTCTTCACCTCACCAGCACTGTAGTGGATGTTAGGGTTTGTATATAATGTGGGCCCCATAGAATCATGTTGAAGCATTGATGCCCAGGTACTGATGCTAGCTAGGAAGGTTGTGGGGACATTTGGAAGTGAGAGGTAGCAGGAGGAAGTGGGCTTTATACCTAGTCGTTTTCTAGATTCCTTTTGTCTGCTTTATGCTGGCTCAATATTCCTGCCACCATGACATTTTCCCTACAGGCATTGGGTCAGCAACAATGGGCTGGGCATTCCTAAGTCATGAGGCCAAATAAATCCTTCCTTCTCTAAGTTTCCCTCTGGCATCTTATGGTATCTTAGTCACAGTGTTAAGCAGTTAAGTAACATCATGGTCTCTTAGCTGCTTACAGAGGTGGCTGCCATCTTTCCTAGTGAGAGATGACCAAATAATGGTACAATAGTTATTTTCTCTCTTTACAGGATACTAAAATGCATTTGTCAAACAGAGATATGTGTCTGAATGAGTACCAGTGAAATATCACCCAGGTCATTTTCTTGGTAAAATCACTTCCTTTCTGCCAGCCCCAGTTCATTCTGCACTAAGTGTGGACACAGTAAAAAGGAGAGAAAACACCACACACATGCTCTGGAAGAGCCCAGGGCATGTTAGTTATTACCCAGGAGTCATCCCTGTGACCACAGGGACAGTTTGCTTGAAACATCTTAGTGCAAAGATTCATCTGGTTCTTCTCTAGACCATCCCATGGTAACTTCATGCATTTCACAGGGTGGAAGGGGTGGCTCATAGTTCTGTCAACTCAACACAACTCAGAATCACATGAGATGAGAGTTCAGCTGGGGAATTACCTAGATCAGGTTGGTCTGTGGGGACTGCCTTGATTGTTAATTGATGTAGTCTGGCCTAGCTCCTGGTCTCGGGGTCTTGGGCTGTGTTAGAGAAGAGAGGGCTAGCTGACTCTAAGCAGGAAGGAAGGAAGGGAGCATTTCTCTCTGTTCTTACTGTGGTATGGTGTGATTAGCTGCCTGAGTACTTGTCTTCCTACAAAGGATGGACTATACCCTGGAACTGGAAGCTGAAATAAATCCTCTAACCATAAGGAAAGTAGAACAAAGGTCATCAGAATTGAGACAGGGACAACATGGCAATATTCAGAGTTCCTCTGAAAAAGCCTTCGTGATCATGAACACCTTTGTACCTACCAGAGGGGCTACTGTCTCATCTGTGTTATTAACTCCAACATCACCCCTTAAGGCCAGTACTTCCTTCCCACAGGTTCCCAGGGAATAAAGGCTTCATGATTGGGCACGCGCGAGCGCAAACACACACACACACACACACACACACACACACACACACATCTCTTTTTCTCTTCTACCTACTTTTCCTTGGCAGCCTACTCCCAGAACAAGGTGTCCTGGTCACAGATACTAATGACAAGAAATTAGTAGGTTTGGGCAAATATCTCACTGGGAGAATCTGAGTCTTTTCTCCATGGGCCTCCCCATTAAATTTTCCTATATAGCCCCACCCCAGACCCCATGCCTTAGGCTCCCTGTTGTTACTAGCCTGCTGGCACTCAATACATTTCATTTAAGATGACTGTACCACAGAGATTCTACTGGCAGAGGTAAATTTTTTTGAGCTATAAAAATCTAAGCAGGGCTCAAGAATCACCTGAGTTCCTCCCACCCCCCCACTTCCTAGTGCCCACTCATTAAATCCCAGGAAATGGTTTCCTAACTCTAACAACTGCTATGATGAAATGGGAATTTATTACATAGTTGGGGAGCTGAATGTTCCTTGGGAGTCTAGGGGAAATAGACCAAATTTCTGTTCTGCGGCCAGTGTGACCCCTTTAGCAAATGAATACAATTTTTTTTCTTAGTTTGAACTCAAAACTGACTATGAAGACCCTATAAGTTTCTGCCCTTGGTGCCACTTAAAAGAAGCTGGTTCCTGAAAGCATTCCATGCTCTGTGTGTAGAACAAATAAGAGTTTTAATGGCCTGTGGTGCTATTTGAATATGCATGCTAATAGGTATTTCCCATTTAGGAAATAAGTATAAGGTAAGAGAGAATTAATTCCAATGCTGGCCGTTGTTATGGGCAACTAATTTTCGTTGATTCTTGACTAGAGGGATCAAATTGTCACCAGCAATGAGGAAAGTAAAGAAAACTATCTTTTCCCTCTGCTTGTACCAGCTAGTGGCACCCAAATGTCTCCCAAGTGCATTCCCCATTATTCTAGCTGCTAAGCACCCTGTTTGCTGTGTACTGGTTTGTTTTTTGTTTTTTGGTTTTTGGTTTTTTTGTTTTGTTTTTTTTGTTTTTGGTTTTTTTTTTGTTTGTTTTTTTTGTATTTTGTTTTTGCTAATAATAAAGAAATCCAATATGGAGAACTTGAATGGGGCATTGAGAGAGGGACATGTGACACACATTTGACTATGTTTCTCCTGTTAGAGGGAGGCTGAGCAGATGACCCGCTACATGTTGAGGGCATGGAGGGTTAATCAGAAGGTCATGTGCTTATCAGTTATTAGTTGGCCTTGGACTCAATTAAGGATGGAGACTTCAGAAAAGGGACGGCTGGGTGAGGCACATGGCTGTTCTTCCTAAGCAAAGGAGGAGAATGTTCAAGAAGCAAGGGGAGCTGGGTAGTTTTCCAGTCCTCACAGAGGGCCATCGGAATCACAGGCTGACCTGCAGGTAGCTTTCCCTCAGGGTTGACTGCAAGTTTCATGGCCTCCATTGGGGTCCTTTTGGAGACAGCCATCTTTCTGAAAGCTGTCCCGTGGGAGTTCTCTGATTTTTTTTCTCCTCAACTAAGAGCCATGATGTTAATACCAGGGGGCTTGTAAGAGCCTTGCTCAAGAAAACTCCCTCTCAAGGAGACATGGAAGCAGCAATCTACACAAAATGCAAGAGGTTTAATGAGCTACTCAGGGTCATCCTGGCCACGAAGGAGAGGCAACCCTGAAGGGACATTACAGGCAGTTTTTATACTTTTCAGAGGCACAGGTTACATCAGTCAAGTTGCAGTTAATACCCATTGGCTATCTGTTGATCTTTAGATTCTGCCTGGGATTTTCTGAAGGTCATGTGTTTATTAATTAACACATTCTGCGAGGATTCTTACTCCAGAATGTCTGTGGGTGGAGAATGAGAATTTGGCCTATCCTTGACTCCAGGGCAGGATCAGGAAGCTGTAAAGAGGGTGTGGGGTTAAAAAGGCTCCTAGGGTATCTTTAACTAAGGCAATTAGAAAGACTGAATTCCTTCCCACTTTGTCCAGATAATTCTTGGAACAAAGAAGGGGGGGAAGTCTCTGGAGCCATAGCCATTACTTCTCAGGCTCATTCAGGAGCCAGGCTTTGGCTAAGAGTTTTCTAGAATCCCTGTTCCATCTGATTTTGGTTTTGTTCCTGAGTCAAGCTAGAGTGACACCATGACAGACTTCAAATTGGCAGTTCAGGAGACTAGGCCTAAATCTCGGTTTCCAAGAACTGGGCAAATCCAGGCAAGTCAGTAGTTACTGAAGAAAACACTAGGCTTCAGGGAGCCAGTCAGAAACGGCCTTGCCATCAGAAACTGCCTGGCCACTGGCCCGAGGCAAGGACAATGGGGTCCGCCACAGTTTCCAGACTTTCCCTGTAACAGTTTCCAGGCCCCCACACCCTAGTAATGGTTCTGAAATGTCCCTAGAGATAAAAGCAACGGATTAAGATAGAGGTCTCCTATCCCCCATCCCCTGAATTTCCCTAATGTACTTTAAATTGGGCCTTCAAGCTCATTTGGGTGTTTCCATCTTTGTGGATGGCAGGCCTCTGCATGATGGACTTCTGCAGAAAAAAACACTCTTTGTGTTTACATACTATTTGAGTCTGGGGTGTTATTCTTTGGCAAATCATGGAGCCTTAGATCCCGAAGAAGCCAATTTGTTGAGCATACATAACTTACTTTTGTTTATGAAATATCTCGTAAAAACATTTATAAGTCATAGAATAATTTCCTTTCTGACTGTGCACCATGGTCCTTACTGTCCTTCTGGGAACGATTAGATACTAGGCTGTGCCATTTTCAAATCTATTTCTATTGATTTCTCTCAGTGAAAATTAACATAAGTACCAAGCTTGGAAAGCATTTTAAATACCCTAACAAGGAAGAGGCAGACATTCTCCTAGTGTAATGCAAGCTGGACATCCCTAGCCTGACATTTATTTTCTATTCTCTGACATGGAGATGCTGCTAGCATAGAATTCAGCTGTGAATAGATCAGTCTCTTTAGGCCTTGTTGGGACCAGGCCATACAAATTCCTGTAATAGGATCTTTTATACCCTCAGAGGCCAGAATAGGGCACCAGATTCCCTGGAACTCGAGTTAAGAGCAGTTGTGAGCCTCTGAGTGGTGCTGGGAGTTGAACCTGAGTGATCTGGAAGAGCAGGCAGTGCTCTTATGCCGAGCCATCTCTAGCCTCGGGCTCTGCTTCTTTCTCATCTTCTGTATCTATGACAGCTGCTGTAGCCACAGCCACTGCTCAATGCTGTGTTCTTTAAGCCTGCATCTGGCAGGTGATAAACGCATACTTAGCAAGCATTATTTGCATGCAGGCCATATGCCTGTCATTCGGGCATAAAATATTGAACATGAATTCCCATTACTAGGAATGCATATGTTATAGGGAGTGAAATGGAAATGTACATAACTTTACCTCATATCTTAGGTGAAGATAGCCCCCCATTTCTTTGACCAGAGGACCTACCTGTTGTTATCAACAGCAGAGATGACTTTAGAGATAATTTTTGACTTTATCTTTGTTCTTAATATCAGACAACTTTGTTTTACACTCTTTATCAGTTTTCTAATCCTACAGGCAATTTGTAATGTGTGTGTGTGTGTGTGTGTGTGTGTGTGTGTGTGTGAGAGAGAGAGAGAGAGAGAGAGAGAGAGAGAGAGAGAGAGAGAGAGGTAAGTAGGCAGACAGGCAGGCATCAGAGACAGACAGGCAGAGATAGAGATGCACACACACACATACACACATACATAGACATATGGAGAGCGACAGGGAGACATATATGCATATAGATTCACACACTGAGAGAAAAATATATACATGAAGACACACATACATGGATAGTATGATGGTTTATATATGCTCATCCCAGGGATGGCACTATTAGAAGGTATGGCCCTGTTGGAGTAGGTGTGGCCCTATCAGAGTAGGTGTGGCCTTGGAGTAGGCATGTCACTCTGGGTGTGGGCTTTAAGAACCTTAACCTAGCTGCCTGAAAGTCAGTATTCTACTAGCAGCCTTCAGATCAAGATGTAGAAGAACTCTCAGCTCCTCCAGCACCATGCCTGCCTAGACACGGCTATGTTCCTGTCTTGGTGATAATGGACTGAATCTCAGAGTCTGTAAGCCAGCTCCAATTAAATGTTGTCCTTATAAGAGTTGCCTTGGTCATGGTGTCTGTTCACAGAAGTAAAACCCTAACTAAGACACATGGAGGGACATACATACACAGAGACACACATATACATGGAGGCACATACAAAGACACATACAAAAGAGAGAAAAACATATATAAAGGCATACACACAGATACACATGCAAAAACAGTGACACACAGAGACACACAGGCATACACATAGATGAACACAGACACACAGAGAAACACACACAGACACACAGAGAGAGAGAGACATATACACATACAGGTACACACCCACAGGGGCACACACACACAGACACACAGACACAGAGGGCACACACACAGGCAAACAGAGAGAGATGGCAGAGAGGGTGAGGGGCAGAGAGAGAAATAAATGAGCATGCCACAGGAGTCAGCACATGATTTGTAGCACCATTTCTCTCTCTCTCTCTCTCTCTCTCTCTCTCTCTCTCTCTCTCTCTCTCTCTTTTCCTTCATTCTTTTTTGGTTTTTGTTTTTTTTTCAAGACAGGGTTTCTCTGTATAGCTCTGACTGCCCTGGAACTCACTTTGTAGACCAGGCTGTCCTCGAATTCAGAAATCTGCCTGCCTCTGCCTCCCAAGGTGTGCGCCACCACCGCCCGGCTTGTAGCACCATTTTTTAAAATTATTTTTTTAGTTTTCTTTTCTTTTTTTTTTCTGGGTTTGCTATTTTTAACTTAAAAAATTCATACATCATATCTTGCTCCCATTGTGGTACCTGATTAGTATTACTCAGACTTAAGCCATTTACACAATAGTAAAAAGAAACTTTTACAATAGGTACCAAAGGCCAAAAGGCAAAGGACATGGGTAATACATACAAATATTAAATGCAAATTATCTAAGAACCTACAGAAGTTTTAGTAGTAATCAAAACCTAAAAATTAAAAGCACTCATTTGATTGTTAACATAATTTTTATAAATAATTGCATAATTAAAAGTAGCATTCAATATCATTCAATCAAAATAAATATGCATTCTCATTTATTATTGTAATGTCTTTTAGAAAAATGTAAATTAGCATCAAGAGCCTTAAAAAGATGGGTTCATGGTCTTTCATGTGCTTATAAGGCTTTAATTAGGACATAATCCAAAGGATATTTATTTTTAAGAAGCCATATGATTTGGAGACTCATAAATACCTAAAATTTGGGAAGTTTGGCATAGTTATGTACTGAAATGTGCCTCCTTTGAAATTATATTAACACAAATATTTATGATACTAAAACATTGTAGTAAAAATCCTGGGAAATATATGGAATTGAATTTTTTTTTAATTTTTATTTTCTATATTCTATGTTTACATTCCAAAGGCTTTCCCCTTTCCCAGTTCCCACCCACCATAGTTCCCATAGTTCCTCTCCCCCCCCAACTATTCCCCATCATTCCCCCTCCCCCCTCAGTTTCTTTACTAAACTGGATGCAATCCTTACAGGCCCAGGGTCCTCTCCTTTCTTCTTCTTGGGAATCATTTGACTTGCTATTTGTGTCTTGAGTATTTAGGGCTTCTGGGCTCATTAATATCCACTTATCAGTGATTGCATTTCATGTGCATTCTTTTGTGATTGGGTTAATTCACTCAGGATGATATTTTCCAGGTCTAACCATTTACCTACAAATTGCATGAATTCATTATTTTTAATTGCTGAGTAGTATTCCATTGTATAAATATACCACATTTTCTGTATCCATTCCTCCTTTGAGGGATATTTGGGCTCCTTCCAATTTCTGGCTATTATAAACAAGGCTGCTATAAACATAGTGGAGCATGTGTCTTTATTGCATGCAGGGGAATCCTCTGGGTATATGCCCAGGAGTGGTATGCCAGGGTCCTCTGGAAGTGACATGCCCAATTTTCTGAGGAACTGCCAAACTGATTTCCAGAGCTGTTTTACCATTTTGCAATCCCACCAACAGTGGAGGAGTGTTCCTCTTTCTCCACATCCTCGCCAGTACTTGTTGTCTCTTGAGTTTTTAATCTTAGCCATTCTGACTGGTGTGAGGTAGAATCTCAGGGTTGTTTTGATTTGCATTTCCCTGATGACTAATGATGTTGAACATCTTTTAAGGTGTTTCTCGGCCATCCGAATTTCTTCTGGTGAAAATTCTTTGTTTAGCTCTGTGCCCCATTTTTTGATAGGGTTATTTGTTTCTTTGCGGTCTAACTTCTTGAGTTCTTTGTATATATTGGATATTAGCCCTCTGTCGGATGTGGAGTTGGTGAAGATCTTTTCCCACTTTGTTGGTTGCCGTTTTGTCCTTCTGACAGTGTCCTTTGCTTTGCAGAAACTTTGTAATTTTATGAGGTCCCATTTGTCGATTCTTGATCTTAGAGCATAAGCTATTGGTGTTCTGTTCAGGAACTTTTCCCCTGTGCCCAAGTCCTCCAGGGTCTTCCCAAGTTTCTTTTCTAATAGTTTCAGTGTGTCTGGTTTTATGTGGAGGTCCTTGATCCACTTGGAGTTGATCTTAGTGCAAAGAGATAAGAGTGGGTCAATTCGCATTCTTCTGCATGTTGACCTCCAGTTGAACCAGCACCATTTGTTGAAAAGGCTATCTTTATTCCACCGGATGGTTGTGGCTCCTTTATCAAAGATCAAGTGACCATAAGTCTGTGGGTTAATTTCTGCGTCTTCAATCCTGTTCCATTGATCTGCTTGCCTGTTGCTATACCAATACCATGCAGTTTTTAACACAATTGCTCTGTAGTACTGCTTGAGGTCAGGGATATTGATTCCCCCAGAAGTCCTTTTATTGTTGAGAATAGTTTTAGCTATCCTGAATTTTTTGTTGCTCCAGATGAATTTGAGAATTGCTCTTTCTAGATCTATGAAGAATTGAGTTGGGATTTTGATGGGGATTGCATTGAATCTGTAGATTGCTTTTGGCAAGATGGCCATTTTTACTATATTGATCCTGCCAATCCAGGAGCAAGAAATAATTTTCCATCTTCTGAGGTCTTCTTCGATTTCTTTCTTCAAGGACTTGAAGTTCCTGTTGTACAGATCTTTCGCTTGTTTGGTTAGAGTTACGCCGAGATACTTTATGTTGTTTGTGGCTATTGTGAAGGGTGTTATTTCCCTAATTTCTTTCTCAGCCTGCTTGTCCTTTGAGTACAAGAAGGCCACTGACTTGCTTGGAATTGAATTTTAATAATATTAGGATCATAGAAAATTCATTTAAATATAGGTTCATATTATTTTCAGTTGTGTGTGTGTTACCTTTCTGCACATCCAGATGAGTGCAGTTGCAGGAGGCCAGAGGACGTTGGTTCTCCTGAAGCTGGTGGTTGTGAGCTCTCAAAGATAGGTACTGGGAACTATGCTGTGTCCTCAGCAAGAGCTCACTTGTGAACCAGCTCTCCACCTCATGCAAAACAGTCTTATGAATACTTTTGGTGCTTTACAAACTATCTTTTATAATGCTAAAAAGGAGATTACATGTGCACTTGTGCCTACATATATGTGTATCATATATTTATATAATGTATACACAATTTATTATAGTAATATTTTTTATTATTTTTTCTTTTCTTAATTTTTTATTGGATATATTCTATATTTACATTTCATTTCCCTTTTTCTGGTTCCCCATCCCCCAAAGGTCCCACATGCCCTTCCCCCTCCCCCCAGTTGCCCCATCCTCCCCTTCCCACTTCCCTGTTCTGGTATTCCCCTACCCTGATGTTTTGATCCTTTCCAGCACCAGTGTCTACTCCTTCCTTCTTGTCAGATATCATTTGATATGTGGAGTGTGTCATTGGTGTCCCAAGAGTCTAAGCTAATATTCACTTATCAGTGAGTGCATACCAAGGGTATTCTTTTGAGACGGGGTTACCTCACTTAGTATGATGTCCTCCAGCTCTATCCATTTCTCTAAGAATTTCATGAATTCATTGTTTCTAATGGCTGAATAGTACTCCATTGTGTATATATACCACATTTTTTTGTATCCATTCCTCCGTTGAGGGACATCTGGGTTCTTTCCAGCTTCTGGCTATTATAAATAAGGCTGCTATGAACATAGTGGAGCATGTATCCTTATTGCATGCTGGGTAATCTTCTGGGTATATGCCCAGGAGTGGTATGGCTGGGTCCTCCGGAAGTATCATGTCCAGTTTTCTGAGGAACCGCCAGACTGATTTCCAGAGTGGTTGTTCCAGCTTGCAGTCCCACCAGCAGTGGAGAACTGTTCCTCTTTCTCCACATCCTCGCCAACACCTGCTGTTTCCTGAGTTTTTAATCTTAGCCATTCTGACTGGTATGAGGTGGAATCTCAGGGTTGTTTTGATTTGCATTTCCCTGATGACTAGTGATGTTGAACATCTCTTAAGGTGCTTTTCAGCCATCCGAATTTCTTCTGGTGAAAATTCTTTATTTAGCTCTGTACCCCATTTTTTTGATAGGGTTATTTGGTTCTTTGGGGTCTAACTTCTTGAGTTCTTTGTACATATTGGATATTAGCCCTCTGTCAGATATGGGGTTGGTGAAGATCTTTTCCCAATTTGTTGGTTGCCGTTTTGTCCTTCTGACAGTGTCTTTTGCCTTACAGAAACTTTGTAATTTTATAAGGTCCCATTTGTCAATTCTTGATCTTAGAGCATAAGCTATTGGTATTCTGTTTAGGAACTTTCCCCCTGTGCCCATGTCCTCCAGGGTCTTCCCCAGTTTCTTTTCTATTAGTTTCAGTGTGTCTGGTTTTTTGTGGAGGTCCTTGATCCACTTGGAGTTGATATTAGTACAAGGAGATAAGAGTGGGTCAATTCACATTCTTCTGCATGTTGACCTTCAGTTGAACCAGCACCATTTGTTGAAAAGGCTATCTTTTTTCCACTGGATGGTTGTAGCTTCTTTATCAAAGATCAAGTGACCATATCTCTGTGGGATCATTTCTGGGTCTTCAATTCTATTCCATTGATCTACTTGCCTGTTGCTTTACCAATACCATGCAGTTTTTAACACAATTGCTCTGTAGTACTGCTTGAGGTCAGGGATATTGATTCCCCCAGAAGTCCTTTTATTGTTGAGAATAGTTTTAGCTATCCTGGGTTTTTTGTTACTGCAAATGAATTTGAGAATTGCTTGTTCTAGATCTATGAAGAATTGATTTGAGATGGGGATTGCATCGAATCTGTAGATTGCTTTTGGCAAGATGGCCATTTTTACTATATTGATCCTGCCAATTCAAGAGCATGAAATATTTTTCCATCTTCTGAGGTCTTCTTCAATTTCTTTCTTCAAGGACTTGAAGTTCCTGTCATACAGATCTTTCACTTGTTTAGTCAGAGTCACGCCAAGATACTTTATATTGTTTGTGGCTATTGTGAATGGTGTTATTTCCCTAACTTCTTTCTCAGTCTGCTTGTCCTTTGAGAACAGGAAGGCTACTGATTTGCTTGAGTTGATTTTATAACCAGCCACTTTGCTGAAGTTGTTTATCAGCTGTAGGAGTTCTCTGGTGGAGTTTTTTGGGTCACTTAAGTATACTATTATATCATCTGCAAATAATGATAGTTTGACTTCTTCCTTTCCAATTTGTATCCCTTTGCCTTCCTTATGTTGTCTAATTGCTCTTGCTAGAACTTCAAGTACTCTATTGAAAAGGTATGGAGAAGAGAGGGCAGCCTTGTCTAGTCCCTGGTTTTAGTGGGAATGCTTCAAGTTTCTCTCCATTTATTTTGATGTTGGCTACTGGTTTGCTGTAGATTGCTTTTACTATGTTTAGGTATGGGCCTTGAATTCCTGCTCTTTCCAGGACTTTTAGCATGAAAGGATGCTGAATTTTGTCAAATGCTTTTTCAGTATCTAATGAGATGACCATGTGTTTTTTTTTCTTTTCGTTTGTTTATGTAGTGGATTACATTGATGGATTTCCTTATATTGAACCATCCCCGCATCCCTGGGATGATGCCTACTTGATCATGGTGAATGATTGTTTTGATGTACTCTTGGATTCAGTTGGCAAGAATTTTATTTAGTATTTTTGCATCGATATTCATCAG
Source organism: Apodemus agrarius (assembly GCA_964023405.1). Taxonomy (NCBI): domain Eukaryota; kingdom Metazoa; phylum Chordata; class Mammalia; order Rodentia; family Muridae; genus Apodemus; species Apodemus agrarius. The sequence goes on along the minus strand of OZ030018.1, from coordinate 1,589,722 downwards.
GGAAATTGGCCTGTAATTCTCTTTCTTTGTTGTATCTTTGTGTGGTTTTGGTATCAGCGTAATTGTGGCTTAGTAGAACGAGTTGGGCAGTGTCCCTTCTGTTTCTATTTTGTGGAATAGTTTGAAGAGTATTGGTGTTAGGTCTTCTTTGAAGGTCTGGTAGAATTCTGCACTAAAACCATCTGGTCCTGTGCTTTTTTTGGTTGGGAGGCTTTCTATAACCCCTTCTATTTCTTTGGGGGTTATGGGACTGTTTAGCTGATCTAATTGATCCTGATTTAATTTTGGTATTTGGTATCTCTCTAGGAAATTGTCCATTTCCTCCAGATTCTCCAATTGTGTTGAGTATAGACTTTTGTATTAGGATCTGATGATCTTTTGAATTTCCTCAGTTTCTATAGCACCATTTCTTGACATAGCTAAGATTTAAAAATACATGCATGGGGCTGGTGAGATGGCTCAGTGAGTAAGGGAACTTGTCACCAAGCCTGAAAACTTTTGATCCCTGGAACTCACATGGTAAAAGAAGATAACTGATATCTATACGTTGTCCTCTGGCCTTCGTGTGTTCTTGATGGCACATAAATATATGCTGTGTGGCATACACATGCATACTACATTCATAGATAGAATTAGAGAATGCATCTATATGTCACAGACTCCCTTGTAAGGGAGAACATAATTTATGTGGGAGTTCATTGCCCTTATCATTGTCTTAAAATACGATGACCATGGGCTGCTTGAAGGCTCATTATAAATTTCAGATTCAGATTGACAGCAGACATCTCGTTGTTCCTCACTGATACTGTGGTTTTTAGTTGGGTCTCAGTGACATAGACCTATGATGAGAGATCACTGATTGTCTGTGATTTTGTACAAGTTTTAATGTGGCTCTTCTTAGGATGTTAAGGAACAATTTCCCACTGATAGTTATCCTGGCTTCTGTCTATAGCGTGATCCTTAGTAAATTTGTTGAGGAATATACTAAGCAAATCTGGCAGTGTTGTGGCTTAGAGAACCTCTAAATTACCCACCAAGCACCCAGCCAGCTAGCATGACCCTGAAGCCCATATAACTCAACTACTGTGGAATGTGGTGAGGAACTCTGAAATATGGGCATCTAGGTGGGTCAGAAGCCAGGGCCACTGCTCACCACAAAACACCCCACAGCTCTTCTGGATAATCTTCTAACCCCTTCCTTCCCTTTTCCCCTTCCTCTCTCCTGCTCCCTCCCTACCTCCCTTTCTTCTGCACTCCCTTCCTATCCCACTCTCTTCTTCTCTTCCTGTCTCCTTCCTCCCCACCTCCTCTTTGCTATTTGAAACTGAGGCTCCAAAACAGAACCAACAAATGCTGGGCCAATTCTCCCCGCCCACAAGAAGCACCCACGGGAATCTCTCCAAACCTGAGGACCTCCCCCACCCCTCATGGGATTTCCCAGAATCCCCATGGTTCTGTTCTTTTTTTCCAATGAAGTCAATTTGTTAAACATATATAATTTATCTTTTGTATGCTTGTAAAAACTTCTCATAAATACATTCATAAGCTATAAAAATAATCACATTTCTAAATATGCAGCATGGTTCACATTTGGGAAACACAGATTTTAGACAAGACACAAGGAGACAAATTTAAATGAACAGCTGGTGAGATGAGCTAGAGAAAAAGACTCAGCCTCTAAATAAGAAGGAGGCGCTGAGGCTGGAGAGCAGTCCGAAGGCTTCAAGGGATGCTCGAAGGATCTCACTGGGTCCGTGTGCTCCTAAAGATTAGCTGGTTTGAGTTTTGTCAAGAGTGGATCAAGGCAGAATCTCTTCTGTTCTTGAGGTTTTCTTTACTTTGCTGGTCCCTTCCCACTGGCCTCACAGGCTCCTACTTCAGCCTATATATTTTCCCCTCATCTTTCAAGATGCCTATAACGTGAGCCTCTTGCAATCTTTCCTGATCCAGAACCCCCAAGGTGAGGTGGTTGACTGCGATAAGGTGGCCATTGGAAAGTAGGATTTGGGAAAGATTTCACCTGGGAACAGGCATGTGAAGTAGAAACTTCCTGTTTCTTTGAAAAGTCAGTTGTGTAGGATGGTGTTTGACTGGGGCAAACATGTGAAGGAGTCTTTCCTTGAAGCAGGCATAAGTGAGAGGATGTTTTGCTAAAGCAGACTCGTGAAGGAACATTTGGCAGAAGTGGACACAGGTGAAAGTATGCATGATAAGGATTCTTTTTTGCTAAAGACATGCATGTATCAGTCCGACTTACATGTGTTGTTGAGCTCCATTCGTCATGATTCCATAGAGAGAAACATGCCAAAAAACTTCTGGTGGTGTGTTGGTGGCTTCTTGCCACTTCTGTGGACTTGGGCTGATAGGCAGAGTGGGCCTCTATGAAATACAAACTGTTTCCTTCTGGAAAAAAGTCCCAGTACATATGTACCCCAGATGTGTATGAGCAGGTATGTGCACATATGTCACCATGCATGTAGCTGGTTTTGATATTCCTACAGGCATGTACATGTATGCATGTGTAAACACATGGTTATGAACAATGCTGGTCTCTGGTGCCTTTTCCTCCTCTTCCTGTCACCTGCCACTTGTCACCTGCCACTGAAGTGGAAACTTAAGTGTTCTTTGGAAAGTCGGTTGGATGGGGCAAACACATGAAGAAATGTTTCACTGAAGCAGACACAAGAGAGAGGATGTTCTGCTAAAGCAAGCATGTAAAAGGACACGTGATGAAGGATTCTTTGCTAATGACATACATGTATTGGTCCACCTTATACTGTATAGTTGAGCTGCATTTGTTGAGACACCACAGAGAGAAACACACCAAAAAACTTCTGGTGGCGTGTTGCAGTTTGTTGCTGCCTCCAAGGACTTGGGCTGATTGGATGCACGTGCTGAGGCAAGACCACATGGAGGACACCCAATGTTTAGAGGGTATAAATAGGACTCCACAGAGTAATGGAGACAGAGCTTGACTTGCTGGTATGGCTAGCTGTGCAACACTTGTGGGTCTCAAGCCTTTGCTGATCTTTGCTTCTCTGAGAGGCACAGCTGAGAACTTCTGGTGTTCCTGTTGGTCCCTCCCATTAACTGGAGCTGAGGCTGAGGCCTGGCTGTCTCTGTTGGGTCATGTCGCTACTGTTGCTAACCCAACTCTCCTGAACTAGACTGCTGGTGTATCTGTGAGGTGTTTGCGAGTGAATTGAGCTGCCACTGCCTGCTAACCTGTGAACTGAACTGAAGATTTCCAGATAACACAGATGCGGGTTGTTCTAAAGAAACTTTCTAAACAGGTTCACTTCTTCCCCCATCCCCGGATCCTTTTTTTCCCCCCACTACCTCTTGTGGGTGGTAGGTTTTAAGAAGGTTAAGTCATTTGAGAACCATCATTAAAAATAGGATTTGAAAAAAATTAAAGTTACATTCCATCTGTCACCTGCCTGCTCCTTGGGAAGCAGCTTTCAATCTAAGTCTTAATCAGCTACTTGTGACTTCACCAGGCCTAGTCCATTACCATTAGCAATATAACACAGTGTTCATGATCAAGCTTACTCTGACCTTCCTAGACTGAACAGTGAACTTCTCCACACAGGCCATATAACAGATACAATGTGTGCAGTATATATACCACACACCACACACAAACATACCACCAGACAACACTATTTTCAACAGCATACATCACATATGCATATGCCACCAGACAAAACACATGCACGCATGCACACACACAATGACACAATACCTTATGCTCATATAATACACAAACTATACTACACTACATACTAATGGCATACATATACTATATATACTTCATATATTCACACACATTATACACACAAGCCATCATAGACACAAACAGCTCACCCAACACACATATAAATCTCTCTCTCTCACACACACACACACACACACACACACACACACACACACACTGTGGATCTCCAGCCCTATCATTCCTGTGGCAAAGAGGATTGTTAGGAGATCCTGAATGCCCTCCTGAGATGGAGAGAACTGGTAGAAAGGGGTGTGAGTAGAGGCTTGGAAGACATCTGGGGAAGCTCCCACCCCAGTGCTTGACACTGTTACAGGGAGCCTCCCCTTCCTCCCAAGTCCAGGCAGAGACCAGTACAGCCCAGTCTTTGAACTCCAACTCAGGAGGTGATATTGATTTGATTTTCTCTCAACATTCTGAGGCAGGAGAATCACCGAGATCGCTCCCAAACACATCATAAGTGTCACCATTGCCTGTTGTTCTTTCTCCTGGGTGACAGTGGGCACATTGGTTACTTTTCTTGTCACTGTGACAAAATCCTTGACAGAAACAACTGCCGGGAGTAGGGCTTGCAAGTTTGCAGAGAGAGAGAGGGCTTGCATGTTTGCAGGGATGGAGAGTTTGTAGGTTTGTAGGAAGGGAGGATTTACAGGTTTGCAGGGAGGGAGGGCTTGCAGGTTTACAGGGAGGAAGGGCTTGCAGGTTTGCAGGGAGGGAGGGCTTGCAGGTTTACAGGGAGGGAGGGCTTGCAGGTTTGCAGGGAGGGAGGGCTTGCAGGTTTGGAGAGAGAGAGAGAGAGAGAGAGAGAGAGAGAGAGAGAGAGAGAGAGAGAGAGAGAGAAGGCTTGCATGTTTACAGGGATGGAGAATTTTTAGGTTTGTAGGAAGGGAGGGCTTACAGGTTTGCAGGGATGGAGAGCTTGCAGGTTTGTAGGGAGGGAGGGTTTGCAGGTTTGCAGGGAGGGAGGGCTTGCAGGTTTGCAGGGAGGAAGGGCTTGCAGGTTTGTAGGGAGGGAGGGCTTGCATGTTTGCAGGATTCACTACATTCATGGCAGGGAGGATGCAGCCAGGCACTGGTTCCACAGTGTGGGAGCTTGTAGCAGAGCTCCTCACATCATAGCTGGACCCAGAAACAGAAAGGTGGTCATCAGGAACCAGGGCAGTTATGACAGAGAATTCTAGGACCTACACCTGTTTTCTATGTCCCATGTCCCAAACCTCCCAGAATAGCTTCCCTAGAGTGGAATCCCAGAACTCCAAGCAGGACTCTTTGGGGGACATTACAGATTCCTACTGCAACAGTGGATGGCAATAAAGACCTCTGCTCCTTCCCTCACCTTCACAGGAAGGCTCATGTCACTTGACTGTGTTCCTTCCTCTTCTACCTGTCCTTCCTATTCAATGTCAGTTTTGTATCCCTGCTCAAATCTCTACCTTCTGCATATCTCCTCTTAATCTTTCTTTGCTGTTCTGACGTTGGAGCCCAAGGGCTTGAACACGCTAGCAAGAGTTTGATCACTGGGCTGCACCTTAGCCTCAGTACCTTTGTGTTTCACTATAATATGCTGAGAGAGAGAGAGAGAGAGAGAGAGAGAGAGAGAGAGAGAGAGAGAGAGAGAGAAAGATGCCTTTAGCTACCCAGCTAAACCAGGGAGTTGTGTCCTGAAGTTGCCTGAGATGAAACGAGAGGCTAAACCCTGTAATTTTAGGGAGCCCAGAGGGGGATGGCTCTTTAGTTGAAGCATTTGAGGCAAGGATAGGTCTTCACATCCCTGGGAAGAGGTGGGGGAGGGAACTCTCCTAACCTGAGCTCCTCTGAGATGATCAGCTACCAACACTAACAGTGGCTTGCTTCAGAGAATAAGGGGGCTCACTCCCCAAAGTCCTCTACAAGGATACTCCTACAATTCTTTAGCTAAAATCTAGTTTAAGCAACTCAAAAAGTTGTTGAGAAATGAAGCAATGTCCTGGTTCAAATGCTACACCCTGTAAGTCAGGGAAAAAAAATGAGATCCTGAAAGAGGCAGCTTTTTTACCCACATCAATGGTAACAGGGCCCCAAGTGATGGGGCCACAAACAGGTTATTTCTTTTTGACCTCTTGAGGTACCTAAGCAACCAATGTCTAAGGCTCCAAACAAATTCCCTTCTCCTTCCATCAATGTGTGCCATGTTGTTATTGTCCCTTCAGTACACACAAGAGACTTGTTTCCAGTGTTTCCTCTCTCCTTGCCTTTCATGTGATCAAGCATCCAATTTCTTTGTAATTTGTCCCTGAAAAAATGATAAAACTCTATACTTCACCAGCACATCTCAAACAAAAATCTTGGCTGATGAAACTCTTGTAGCTAATGAAAGCCAGGTGTTCAGGAAGCTGTACACAGGTGCTGTGGAGGAGGCAGGGGGCACTTGTGTGGTTGTGCTCTTGGCAGGTAGTTGTAAGTCTCTCTCTCTCCCTCTCTCTCTCTCTCTCTCTTTCTCTCTCTCTCTCTCTCTCTCTCTCTCTCAGTCACACGCACGCTCCAGCTTACACACCTCTCTTACACATGCACTCTTGTGTCTGATGAGTTATAAAAGAGAGAAGGGGTATTAGAGAGTGTGGCACGGTGGCGTGGGGGGAAGAGGGATGCCTAGGTGGGCCAATGCCCAGACACCTCTTCCTCCTGAGGGACCACGCACACACAGACATGGTATAGAATAGTTTATTCAGGAAGGAGTATGGGAGTTAATGGTATAGTGGAGGCAGAGAGAGGCAGAGAGAGTAGAGAAGTAGAGAGGAGTGGAGGCCGGCCATGACCACGTGGAGAGAGGGGGGAGGGGAGGAGAGCCCAAGAGGAGCAGAGAGGTGAGAGTGCAGAGAGGTAAGAGGGAAGAGAGAGAGAGAGAGAGAGAGAGAGAGAGAGAGAGAGAGAGAGAGAGAGAGAGAGAGAGGAGGGGCAAGCAGCCCCTTTTATAGTGGGCCAGATCTATGGGGTGTTGCCAGGTAACTGTGAAATGGAGCTTGGACAGAATACCAACACTGTCAACATTCAAGATCAACATCTTACTTCTCAGAGAAATAAGAGGCAAAGCGTACCGTTTAGCACAAGAGAATTAAAATCTCTACACTCTCCTCCCTTTCCTCCCAGGCTCCTCTCAAAGTCCACCCTGCATCCCTTCCCCTCTTCTTTCATTTCTCTTCTCTCCTACATCTTTTTCTGTGTCACTCTTTTTCCTCCTTAAGTAATATATCTATCCTTCACTTAGCTCCCTTCTCTTCCTTTCATTCATCATGGACATAGAGGGCTTCTTTTTAGTACACGCTTTTCTATCCTTTGCTAGGGAGGTTTAAGTAAAAGACTGCACAGCTTAAACCACATGGGTTTATATCACACAGCTCAGGAAGTTGGAAGTCTTGAGATCAAAGAGCTGGCAGGTTGGTTTCTTCTGAGGCCACAGCAAAATCTGTTCTAGGATTCTCTCCAGTTTCTGAAGGGCCATGGCAATATTTACCTTGCTTGGCCTTCACCTACAACACCCAGACGTCTCATTATTTTCATGGTCTGTCTCCAGATCTCCCCATTTCTTAAGCTTTTGTATTAGAGTATCATCTTGCCTTACATACGTGAAAATACCCAACTTCCAAATAAGGGTTCAGTGTCAGTTATGAGTGACTACTCAGCAATTAAAAATAATGAATTTATGCAATTTGTAGGTAAATGGTTAGACCTGGAAAATATCATCCTGAGTGAGCTAACCCAATCACAAAAGAATACACATGAAATGCAATCACTGATAAGTGGATATTAATGAGTCCAGAAGCCCTAAATACTCAAGGCACAATTAGCAAGTCAAATGATTCCCAAGAAGAAAGGAGAGGACCCTGGGCCTGGAAAGATTGGATCCAGTTTTGTAGAGAAACTGTGGGGGGAGGGAGAATGATTGGGGAATAGTTGGGGGGGAGAGGAACTATGGGACATAGGGAGGGGGGGAACTGGGAAAGGGGAAAGCCTTTGGAATGTAAACATAGAATATTGAAAATAAAAATTAAAAAAAAAGATGTTTTGTGGGGACTTAGAAGAAAGGGAAATAATTCAAACTTAAGAAGTAGTGAAGTTGGAAAGGGGATTATAAAGGTTCTGTCTACAACTTCATATTGCTTCCCCCAATGTTCCAGCAAATAACCAATAGCCAAGATTGGAAAGTGTAGATTTCTGAAGGTGGCTTGAACAACACTTCAAGAACACAGACATAGCAATTGGCAGGGAAATTGACTTGACAGTCTTTAACCACCATGCATGCAGTTCAGCTTTAGCCTGAGTGAACAGTTAATATAAAGGTTGACTCTACAAGGAAAGATAGCACACTGATAGGAAGTTGTCACAAGAAAGGTACGAAAGTCTTTGTGTTTTGTTTTTGTTTTGTTTTTCTCAGCCTGATACAGCTAGAGTCATCTGTGAGGAAGGAACACTGATTGAGAAACTCCTCCATCAAATTGTCCTGGAAGCAAGTTTATGGGTTTATTTTCTTGTTTAATAATTTATGTGGGTGCCCAGTTTATTGTGGGCAGTGCCACCCCTGGTAGTGGTCTTTGATGGCACAAAAAAGACAGGTTGACCAAGATAGCAAGGGCAAGAAAGGCCTCTGTTTCAGTTCCTGTCTTCATTTGCCTGCATCGAGTTCCTGCCCTCACTTATCTTCATTTTTGTTATTTGTGAGCTGAAACAAATCCTTTCTTCCTCAGTTGGTTTAGGTCATGAAGTTTATCAAAGCCAACAGAAACCTAAAGAATACATCAATAGACCATGTATAAGTACTCACCTGCCAGGGATGAAGAGTAAGATAAGGAAAAAGGGAGATTTCGAGGTCATGCTTATAGGCATTGCTGAGGTCAGTTCCCACCCTATTGGTTAAGACACTGGATCTTTTATTCTCTTATTTAATCCTAAGTGGTTGATTGTTCACAGGCTTGCATCTGAAGCACAAGCCAGTAGTTATGTAGGAGTCTGGTGAGAGGAGAAAGGTGGAGCTGCCGCCCCACCCCACAGCAGCACTAGGTGCTCTTGGATCTTCATATTAGATCCCTAGAGTAGCTAGGTCAAGTTATACCAAGCCACTTGACTTAAAGCAACTGGTTCTGAAGGTCAGAAGTCTAAAATGGAGGCCTGGGTAAGGCCATGGGGGAATGACTGTCCTCTGCCTCCTCTTAGCTTATGCATGGCCACCTGTCCTTGGGTTTCTTCAACTTGTAAATGTATTACATCTGCCTCCATCATCTTTACCACATGGTCAAACTCTCTGTGTGTCTATGGCAATGCTTTCACTCTTTTTACAAAGACCCTAAGTTTGTTGAGTTAGAGCCCTTGTTGATAAAATATGATCTCGTCTTAATTTTGGTCTTCAAAGAGCCTGTTTCTGCAGAATGTCACATCCCCGGGCGTTGCAGTTAGGACTCCCATGTATCTTTTGTGGGCTACCTCGTAGTGTTATACACTACCATGTGTGGCAAAGAATCACCCTGCCTTTCCACCAGCTTCTAGGCAGCTATAATTGTCTCAGCTCTCAGAGGTGATGTAATGTCTTGGAGAGAGGTTAGATCCTTGACTTTTGAGTTTCAAAACAGGCTCTTGGAGCTCACTGTAAAGGTAACAGGCTAAGAGCTGGAGGATCTGTGGCTGATAAGAACTAGATTTTGTTGAGAGTCGATAGGATTTGTGTGCTCCTGCCTAAGGCAGAGCACCACCTTGCATGACGTAAGGGTTTGAGGATGGAGTGGACAGATTGTGGCTCAGGGGTGGATTTCCAAGAGCTCACAAGAGGAAATAAGAATTTAAGAAGCAAGGTGCTCAGGAGGGAAACAACGAGGCAGGCCTCAGACTCTGAGGAGTGTCAACCACCCCCATTCTGCTCCCTACCAGAGTTTATACCTTTTAGAGACAAAAATCAGATAGAGAGGCTTAGGGATCCCATGAGACAGGGTAAGGACAGAGAAAGACTCCTCAGATGGGTGCAGAGCACCCATGAAGAGGGGAATGGTAAGCTGGAGATATCCAGAGGCAGTCTCAGGTCCTGAATCAAGGTGGAACCAGGTTTCCTGAAAGTCATAACTGAGCACAGTGGTTATATGGATCCTCTGGACCCCGATGGATTGTTTTCTTTATTTAACAAAGTGTTACTCAAAGCAGTTTGCTTACTTCGAAAAACATGTAACACTTTAGAAATAAGAACCTGTTTCAATCCTTTAATTAAGTCAAATAAATAAATAGGTAGATGGGTAGATAGATAGATAAATAGATAAATAGACAGAGAGACAGATAGATAAATGAGACATGCAGCCACACAGAGTTAGTGTTAAATTAGCATATTAAACATGCTGCTTTCATGGTGGAAAAAGTAGATTTTGGGGAACGTTTAAGCTATAGATGTCATTTATACTTCTGGGGTACAGATTGTTTGTAATTTGGTTTCTCTTTTATCCAGTTTCATTCATTTTATGATCTGAATTATCCCAAAGAAGCAGGAGACATGATGTAGGATGGGAATGGATGTACGTGGTAAACCACAGAAGCACGCAGTTCAACATACTCATGAGTCACTGCATTAGAAATCAAATTTGGTTCCCATGGGCATTCGCCCAACCTGAAGTCCTGTGGGAGTGTTTGCCTTATGCTTCTATGTCCAAATATAACAAAATGACCCTGTTCAGCCCAAATGTTGAAGCAGTGCTGGGGTGTCTGAGTAGGAGGTTTGTTGGGACATTCTCCATCGGCAGGTGCTACTGAATATGTGTGGGTTAAAATCATAACTGTTCACATTTATCAAGAATTTATTTAGTGCCAGGTATTATTCTAAGCTGTTTAGTTGTATTAACTCATTCTGCACTTATAAAGGACCCCAAAGGAATTATAGCCTGTGATTGTTAATCTCAATTATCAACTTGGAGGAGTAGATCTAGAAATCAGGCTGGGGATGGGTCTCTGGATGTGCATGTGAAAAACTGGATGGGGAGGCCTGCCCTCTGTGGGTGGCACTGTTCTCTGGGATGGTATCCTGAACTCTATTAAAAGGGTAAAGGGGGCTCAGCAGAAATGTTCATTTCTTTGTTTCTTGACTGTGGATGCAACACAACCAGCTGCTTTAGTCTCCTATAGTATGTATTCCCCTCCTTGATGAACTGGATCCTAAAACCATGAGCCAAAAATAAGCCTTTAAATTGCAGAAACAGAAAAAGGATAAAAAACACAGTCATTTCCTGTGCTTTATGGATGAAAACATTTGAAATGTGAGAGGCACTAACCCAAGATCATGTGCTTATCCACACTTTAGACTGTCTGGATCCAGTCTATAGATCCTCTGTTCTCAACATACTATGTAAATTTCCCGAAGGGCTGGTGTATACCTCCAAGTCAATACAAGAGACTTTGGGATGACCAGAGAGGAGCAAAGAATCTCTGTTTGGGCTGCTTCACTAAGTCTACAGACAAAACCACTAGTGCAGGATACAAGAGAGCTTCAGGGTGCTTTCCATACAGAGTGGGTAGCAGAGAGGGGCTCCTGAATCCTCATCCCTTTCTGAGGAACTAAGTTGCTGGGGAGGGGAGAGGCATTTTCTTTAATGGTGTATGTAGCCTCTGGTGAGTTGCCCATTGTTCCTGCAAATACTCCTTCATTCGTGAGTCTGTAAGTAGCCCTAATCCTAAATTCATTAGGTCAGACCTAAAGCTGGGAAGTCAATGGGGTGTCTTCATTAGGGTTTTACTGCTGTGAATAGACACCATGATCAAGGAAAGTCTTATAAATGACAACATTTAATTGGGGCTGGTTTACAGGTTCAGAGGTTCAGTCCTTTGTTATCAAGGCAGAAGTATGGCAGCATAGAGGCAGGTATGGTGCAGGGGGAGCTGAGGGTTCTACATCTTTATCCAAAGGAAATCAGGAACAGACTGGGCATCCTTGGTCATCTAGGAGGAAGATCTCCAAACCTACCCCCACAGTGACACATTTCCTCTAACAAGGCCACACCTTCTAATAGTGCCACTCCCTGGGATGAACATATGCAAACAAACCATCGCAGGGGGTAAAAGAGGGTGATAGGGTAGATAGGGTCAAAACACATCATACACATGCATGAGAATGTTATAGTGAAACTCATATAATATGTATGACTAGTGCATATTAATAAAATCAAATCATTGAAGAGCTATGATGACAAAAAGAGAAAGAAGACCATGTTCTCATGTTTATTATTTTGGGACAAAAACTAGCTCTCTTCAGCTCTATATGGGATGTCTTTCCCCGCATCTCCCTCCTTTTGGAAATGCCGTTCTCAGCCACTCAGCTCTCATCAACAAGCCCTTGCTCCAGGTGTCAGAAGCAGTGGATTCTGCTTAGCAGGGAGCTGAGAGCACAGACCAGTAACAAAGACAAACACCACAAAGGAGAGCCTTAAGGAGAAGTCAGACTCAAGTTTTTGGAAATGCCTTAAAGGTCCTGCAGGTGTGCAAGCCTATAAATACTGTGATCTGTCTTTCAAAGCCCTTTTCTGCTCATCCAAGTGTGAATCCTCATTAGGTTGTAAGTCCCAAATGGATTTTTGTCATCAAAGACAGTGCTAAAAACAGATGCTTCCTGGCTGATTCCAGCCCCGCCGAAGAAATCAAATGACTGCCCTTCTTTGGTTTCAAAGCTGTTTCTGGCTCACTTTGCCTCAAACCCATCCATAGAGATAAAAGACCCTTTGCTGAGTGTCTGCTTTGACAGCACAGGACAGTTCCCCTTCTGTATGAGGGGAGATCTGAACCCAGGACAATGCTTCCACCTGACTGTTGGGTTGTAGAGTCAAGGGGCCTCTCTAGTGTTTACCCTGGGATTGTGGGTAGCTGTGAACCATTCTACCAAGTCCTTTTTTAAAAAACACAGATGAGATTTTTTTTCAAGAGGAGATGACCCCGTGCCTTCTTTATACTTAGTGAAAATTTATTTGCATTTGAGAATCTCCAACATCTCTCTGAATAAATCACACCTGGGGAGAAGAAGAACTGAGATATTGACCTTTGCCTGGTTACCTACATTTTCTTATTCATCTATTCCACTACTTATTTTCTTCTTGTCAATATTTATTGAACACGTGAAACATTCTGGGTACTAGGTTGGTTGCAAAGGTAGAACACAATGAATAATTTGCTTGAACCTAGACATTCTCCAGATATACACCATGAGGTGTGTATTACTAATGTGGTACCAGGAAAAACCAGAAAGCTGGAGGGTGAGATGGGTTAGAAAGGCTTTCAGTAACAACACACTGTCTGAAAAATGTATGGCGTCAGTTGGCTCCTGAAAGGAGTCCTGGATTTCATTCTACCCTGAGACAAAAGGGGATGGGTTTCTATGTTTGTTTCTGTACCTGTCAGTTATTGGTTATGATCTTCCCAGGGATATGCCAGCTCCTAGGCATTTTGGGAAATGTATATATAAGGACATGTAATCCACCAGAGGAAGCTGTAGGTGGGAAACCACAGGAAAAGTACTCAGGAGTCGGGAGAAGGAAGATGAGGCTTGAGGATCTAGGTACTGAAACATGAGGGATGATGGCTAATTGATGGCTAATGTTGGGTGTCACTTGACTACATGTGGAATCAACTAAAACCCAAGGGATCTTCTTGATGAGATCATTTGAGATAGGAAAATCTACCTTCAATTTGGGCCACACCTTTTGGTGGCAGCCCTCATTAAAAACGGAAGCTCTTTGCCTGTTTGCCCTTACACTTGCTGGGAAGTTCATCTATCCTGTTGCTGAGGCATCCCTTCATTGCTATTAGAATGCACTTTTTCAGGATTTCAGGATAGACTGAGCACCAGCAGCTCTCTAGAAACTCTCTAGCACTAGACTGGGGCTCCTAGACATCCCACCTCATGATATGAACAACTATTGGATTCATGGCCTTTCTGTTAGGAAATAGCCATTGTTGGACTAGCCAGACCACATCCTGTAAGATAGTCTAATAAATTAAATCCCCTTTATGTTATACATATAACAAATTATATTATAGTGTATATAATATGTTATATAGTGTATATTATATAACATATGAAATGGTGTATATAATTATATATCATACTATATATTATATATTTTCTTTTTTTAATTTTCTATATTCTTTGTTTACATTCCAAAGGCTTTCCCCTTTTATATTTTCTATATATATTATATGACCTATAACATACAAAGTGTTCAGAGTAAGAAAGCAAACAGTGTTGGTCATTGGGAAATTCTGAATGTGAGCGAGTGTCTGAGGTACAAAAAGAGGTTTCAGTAGACTAAACAAGAGAATAATGATTGAAAAATATTAAGTATTACTGGGGTACTCGGTTCTACTAATAGTTCTCTCAGTCTCCAGGATTCGGTCTAGCTTTGGAATTGAGGAGAAGATGCTGTCTTGAAGTTGCCTTGAACTAAACAGGAAGTTCTACAAGAATCTGACTAAGGAAGGACATGAGACACAGCAGTTCTGAGAAGTGTGGTAGGACAGGGGACATAGGGAGAGAATGTGGTGACAAAGCAGAGTTCTAATGAAACATCTGCTGCAATGGACAGAGGATGACAGAGTAGCAGGTGAGTCCAAGCTGCACAGGTGGAGGGGAGCTTAGCCAGAAGACCAAGTGGAAACATCCAGAAGGTAACTGGGTTTGGACTGAGATCAGGGGAGAAGTTCAGACCTGTGATGTACATTTACAATGATAGAACATAAATGGCAATAGAAGAGCCATATTGAAATTGTCCAGGAAGTGGTATCTGGATTGGGAAACAGACTCTGAGAACTCAGAGCGTGTAGGAGCATTGGAGAATGAGACCCTGACAATAAAACTAAGAAGAATTAGTCCAAAGAGGAGGAATTAGAACCCAGGAGGATGATCATGACTTCACTACTGCAAGGGTCAGGGGGTCCATGATGATAGTTGTAAAAGGGGTACCATGAGGCAAGGGTAATATCTACAAGGTGAAGGGAAAGATTTTCTTTCTCTTGATGTGTGAGACCTTACATATCAGAAGTGAGAGTCGGGGAATGGAAGGATCCAGAGATCTGGGAACTGTTGCCATCTTGGCTCTGACAGAGACTAGCCATAGGCATTAGGAGGAAGCACACGCAGAAAGGAGAAGGAGTGAGAATTTAGAAACTGTCTTGAAAGGTAAGCCTTATCTGGTTAGAACCAGTTTGGCTTCAGTCATTCTGGTCTCACAGGAGTCTTGGTCTTCTACTTTACATTCTCAATACGGGGAAGGGAGATGTCCTGTTCACAGGGGCAGTGGACTGAGGGAGTGACTAGGACCTCACCATTCTGGTCAGACCATGTACCTTTTTACATGCCAGTAACAACTTCAATCACTTATACTGATGATCACATACAGGGCCAGCAAGAACTGCAATAGACAATGTTTGAGTAGAGCCCGGCCTAAAGAACAGCCTTTATTTTCAAGGGCCTAGGGAAGGCTGATCTTTTCAGCGCCAGCATGTGAGATTTCATGCAACCCATAGTAAAGAATCTAGAGCCTTGCAAGCCACAAAGCTGTTGTTTCTTTTCCCCATTCTCTCCCCAATAAATATCAAACACAAAAGTTGGGTTTAGTGGCTCACATCTATAACCTGAGTATTCCAGAGGCTGAGGCAGAAGGATTGCTCATAGTCTGAGGCCAGCCTGGTCTACACTGTCTCAACAGTGTACCAACAAGTAAACACAACATCAAGCTGAGTTTACAAGTTTATTTAAAAGATTAAAATCTGCTTTCTACACCATTTAGACTACCATTTTACATCCCACAATTCTCCTGTGCCTCGTCCTCATTTCACAATGAACCTTGAAAACATTTATCCACATGTACTGCTGCTTGTGTAGAGTAAAAAGAGAACAAAACAAAAAACAAAAAACAAAACCCAAAAACCCAGAACAAATGAGAAGTAGCATTGGCCCTGTGATGACTTTCACACATCTGCCCTGGGAGAAAGATATTAAAAAATTCATCTCCCTGGGGAGTCATCAGAATTTGACGATCTTGTCCAGATACCTGTGTATGTGTGTCCATAGCAATTGTCTTTGCTTGAGATCCTAGGATGAGCTTTTGGAGGAGCTAGTGCTGGTGTCAAACCTGGGTATCCAGAAGTATACTGGGTGTCTTTTACTGTGATATAGTGTAACTTAAATCTCAAAATCTCCATGCAACTATTGTGTTCTAAAGAGGGAGCATGAGAGGCAGGCAAACAGATAAAATCCCTCGAGGAAGTTCTCTGATGAGGACAGGCAATTAGTGACACAGTAGTGGTGAAGTTCCTTACTATAATGCTCTGAGAAGCCTCTACCGAAGCACTGTCATGATTTTCAGGTCACAGCACAGCTCTGGGTCTTCTCATTGAGAATATCAGCACCTTGGCATTGAGGGTCAGCTCTTGTCACACATGAGAAGTGACATGCTCTAATTCAAGACACATTGGAGAGCCTCACAGAGAACTAACTGGAGAGGTTAGTTCCAGGGTAAAGGGATGGTGTCATATCCCATGACCAGTCAGAATTGCCACAGTGCTGGCCTGACACACTGAAATCTCCACTTGGAGCACAGTTGGAGGGCTGTAGTGGTGGAAGGCATGCATGTCTGTTTTCTTGGATTGAGTTGGTCGGTGGCTGTACAAACAGTGCCTTCTCAAGATAAGGTCTGGCTTCCTTCTGCCTGGCATTGAATCCTGGGTCACAATGTAGGGCCATTGTTATTCCACCTGAGGAGTGGAACTTCAGAAGACATGTTTAATTCCATGTTTAGGAATGGGTCCCTTTATAGAAGTTAGCAGTAGGGGACCCTCAGCCTAATTCAACCCTGGAAGTACAGCCCTGTTTCTTCACATACTGTGCTTAGAGGCTCTGCTTGTCTTAATGCTCTGGGTGCCAGATCGATCCAGGCCCTGTTGTGCCCAGTGACCCTTCTAAGCACTTTTCAGCCACTGATACACACATAATTGTATGCTCCATACACTGTTTTCCTCCATGAAAGGGCTGTCTCCTTGAGACAGAATCCTATCCTCTCAAGGGACACAGAGTTAGGACTGATAAACACATCTTTCTTCTTGTACTTTGTTTGAAGTCTCCAGGACACAAAGGCTCACAGGCTTTGTTTGGGGAGATGAAGCAAGCACCCTGTCAGGTGCTCAAAGTCACTTTCCCCAAGTTTTAGAATTTGCTTTGACTGGAACTTAGAGTTTGAGAAGAGATAGTGAACAAGAACAACAATAAAAAAAAAAAATACCAGCCGGGTGGTGGTGGCACACGCCTGTAATCCCAGCACTTGGGAGGCAGAGGCAGAGGCAGGTGGATTTCTGAGTTCGAGGCCAGCCTGGTCTACAGAGTGAGTTCCAGGACAACCACGACTACACAGAGAAACCCTGTCTTGAAAAACCAAAAAAAAAAAAAAAAAAAAAAAAAAAAAAAAAAACCAAAACCGAAACAACAACAATAAAAATCTGACCACCATTCCCCCAAAGTAAAAGCGCTCATGGGCAGATCCCTTGCAGGTCGGAGCTGCATCTCGTCTCTACAGCGTGCATGAAGGGAGCTGGGACTGCAGTTCGCCAAGCAGTCTGTAGGATGCTTTTGTAGGCAGAGAGCTCAAGTCATAGCTAAGACTCTCTGTACTTAGGGGGCTTACTACACTCTCTTCTGGAAAATGAGGACACATGCAATTAAGACAAATTTCTCTCCTGATGGAGGGAACATGCTTAGGTAGGAGAAACAATAACAACATTATAGGTAATAGATTGCACAGTGAGTCAGAAGATAATAATTAGCATGTGTAAAGAGCCAATGTAGATGGAAATACTGGGTCAATGTGGCCTGATATAGGGCCACCAAAGGTCTGATGGAGAAGGTAAGATAGGACTGAATTTGGAAGAGAGGGAATGCTCACTGACCTCCTGGATCTCAGGGATCAGTGACAGTGTGAACTCAGACTTTCTCTGTCTACTGTCTGGGCAGTTCCAAGTCTGAATAGGGCATCTGGTTATCCTGCCAGGGCTTTGTCTCAGAGGGAGAAGTTGTTTTCATTATTTACAAGAAAACCCATCTTCAGCCAGGCAGTGATGGCGCACGCCTTTAACCCCAGCACTTAGGAGGCAGAGGCAGGCAGATTTCTGAGTTCAAGGCCAGCCTGGTCTACAGTGTGAGTTCCAGGACAGCCAAGGCTACTCAGAGAAACCCTGTCTTGAAACAAACAAACAAACAAACAAACAAATAAAAGAAAACCCACCTTCACTAATCAAGGACACACTGACTCTGTCTTTCAAGGTCCCTTTTTATGAAAACTTTGTTGAACAATAAGTTTTACCCAAAGCCCCTACAGGAAAGACATTTCTGACTGTTAAGTGCCTATTGGACAGGGTACCAAGGTTTGTCTCCCCAGATCCTGCTTGATGACCCTGGGATGATCATATTAGCTGAGATACACCCTGTCTTCAGTTAGTAGGGTTCTATATCTATAGCAACCATCTGATCCTGAAGTAGTCCTGTCTTACAAGGGTTTGGCCATCTCATGGTTTCTTCTTCAGCATTTTGATAAAAGTAGTCTTTTGTGTTCATTTTTGGTTTAAGCCCTTGTTAAATGTTGCAGCTACTTGATTTATGAGAAAAACAGGGAAAACCTTTCCTTTCCATTTCATTTCACCCGTGCTTTGATGGCCATTTTGGACCAGTAATCAAGAAGAGGAGCTATGTGGTTTCCGGAGCCGTGAGCTAAATTAGTGTGTTTATTTAAGAGCCACGGTCAACTCTGGGTCATATTCTTTAGAAAGTTAAACTAAGATTTCCCAGTCTAGACCCACCATTAAATTCCTTTAGACCTTTCTTAAAGCTGGACTGTGATGAACTAGTGCTTGGCTTCTCAATCCCAGAATGCTGTTCTGGTTGTTTTAAAATGGAATCCAGTTGTTTCTATATCATAGCACCAAGTCAGAAACCTTAATTGAGAAATTGTTTTCTTGTTTTAAGAGCCTCTAGGCAATGGTGTTCTCCTGTGTCTTATGACAGTACAGGAGTCTCTGTCACAGGGGATGGCCTCAGAACTTGGTGGCCTAGCTTGCTACCAGCATCATGCTATTTCACTGTTCAGATCTTCCATCCTCTTTTCCTAGCCTTGTGGACATGAGTGTAAGAACAGTATCAGGTAGACATGTGTACTAAACAGAAGCCCCAGGATCTGGAGATTGCAGAAGTGTAGAACTTCATGTGGTTCACAAGTACCTCTACTTGCTTACGTTACAGAGTGGCTATTTGGATAGATTAAAGAAAACCCAGTCCACTGAACTACTAACTCTTCCCCATTTACCCAAAAACTGTTAGGCAGTAACTAAAGAATTGATCCAAGTTGATCTTTCTAAGAGAAGATTATGTTGGTCTGAGAGCTAGAGTCATCACTGGGACAAACTCTTTAGAAAACAAAAATAAAACTTTCCAGTATGGAACTACACTTAAATTCCCACAATCCTGTGTGAGGACATAGATAATCCATTGACCTCCCCCAAAGAAACCAGAAGAGAGACAGGAGGGTACAGAGGAAAACTCACTGTTATTGCTGTAATAATGGTTTTTTAATTCACAGCTCTACATCCCTTTGTAGACAGTAGTGTCAGACCCTACTTGAGGCGCGGGGGTTGGGGGTGGGTCAATACAGTGCTCAAATGTGGAATTCACTTTAATGAGTGTTTTTAAGGCAGGAACCTTGCAAGCAATCCATTGTAGAGGCAAACACATCAAATCTTTTATTTTTGTACATCTTGGGAGGAAAAAAACTTAAAAAGAATAAACTTCCAAGTATGGGAATTCTACAACTTTCAGACCCATGAATGCTATGGTCTTTCTTTCTCTAGAAAGTCATGTCTTGATTCTTCTGCATTCATGAGGATGCAGAGAATAAATTGTGCTCTGAAACCATGGCAAGTAGCACACACCGACCACACTGTCACATAACCCTAAAGTCAGAGCTGTTGCCTGGCTGTGACCGAGTCTTGTACCTGCTCTGCCTGTGCTCTGTGTGTTTGAAGCTCAGGAGGCATAGAGTTTGTCTGGAAGATAGATGGAAGGAAGGAAGGAAGGATGAAGGAGAGAGGCAGGAAGGGGGAGTGGAGTGTTGTAATTGAGTTCTAGAATAGTAATGACTGCACCCGGGTTTTTGCTGGTGGACTTCATGGGAGACACATAGGGAAGGTCTGAGGTACTTGTGTGTGTTGTTACTCAGATGTGGTGAGCTATGGAGGTGGGCTCAGTTTTTTCCAGTCAGTGCCAAAACTAAAGTAACAGGCCTGATTGTCCTTCCCTCTTAGAGAAGGTGTCTGGAATGGGGTTTTGCTGCCTTAGAGGATGGCAGGTTATTTCTAAGGCACACTGTGGAAGAGCCACGGGATGTAGGATATGGTACCTCCTGTTTGCGAGTAGGTACAATGTTTGAGTGAGCCCCATGACAATGCATTTAGACACAGAGAAAGGAAAATAAATACTTGGAATTTGGGGAAACACCCTTGTGTATGGACTGATTTTTCTCTGGGTGCCAAGGAGAGGATCAGAAGTAACACATCTGAAGATGGTCTGCTGTGAATCTGTCAGTCACAATGGAGACAGGGCAGGGCAGGGAGGTAGGACACAGCATCATTTTCTTTCTCATACAAGTCAGGACTAAAGCAACTTCAGGGCTGAGCAAGCATCTGCAAAGAGACAGAGAATACTGGCTTTGTGTGACACATTGTCACTCAACTTGACATCACAGCATGAAAGCAGCCACAGATAATGCAAATGGAGCGTAGGGCCTTTGGACTTCTTCCCATAAAACTTTATTGACAAAGAGCAGTGTGCTGGATTTGGAAATGGTCTGTTGACCCTACTGAGTTAGAGAGCAGGTCCTGCAATTGACAAGGACCTGAGTCCTGTGAGGGGCTTAGAATTCTGGACAGAGACCAGGCTGCCTTTGGTGTGGTTTCCATCCATGGAGTTGATGATGTATCTTCTTGTCTCTTCCCAGCGACACCTGAACTGTTCAGAACTTAGCATCTTTTTCCTAGATTGGGCACTGGGTCCAGCCATTTTGTTCACAAACACCAGTATGAGCAGGAAGGAGGCCTGAACAATGGATTGGAGTTATCAGTAGACATGCAAATAAAGGCAGACCACCTTTTCTTTTTTATTTCGCTTAGACAAAATGCAAAGAGTGTCTCATCAAATTAAAAAATAAACAAAAAGAAAACTGAATGGGTTCCCCTCCCACCCCCTCACTGACAGCACTCATCCTAATTAACAACAGAAATTCAAATGGAGGTCCTGGTTCCTAGTGGGAAGGAAAGGTGCGAGGGTGACTGAAGCTGTCCCCTGACCCCATGTCAACGTCCCTCTTCGATTCACAAATAGGCTAGTTCCCCCCATTTCCTTTTTTGACTCTTGTGTGCTAGAACTTCTTCTGTTCAGAAGGTTTAATGAGTCCCCATGCACTTTGTAGAAAATCAGTAAAAATGCTATAGCCTGTGAAAATCATAAAACTGGACTTCTTTCCCCAAAACTCAGATGCCCAGGCAGATGGAGCCCACACTCAGACGGAAAAAAAGCAGAGTAGTCTTTGCGCTGTCTGTGGTTTCAGTATTCTTTCTTTCTTTTTTTCTTTCTTTCTTTCTTTTTCTTTCTTTCTTTCTTTTTTTTTAATATATTTTGGCAATTTTCTTTAATTATAAATATTGGAATTCCGTAAAAAAAAGGTAGCTTTGATTGGCTCGTTTAAATTGTATTTACAACCACTGTCCAGCCGGCGCCATGTGTTATACCAAGGTGTAAGATTTTGCGTAGGGATTGTTTCCTTTCAAATGGCCCCGGGAGTCCAGCAGTGACTCTTGGGAGCTGCTCATTTTAGCTGCCTGTCCCAGCTCTGCACCCTCTCGCTGAGGTAAGGTGGCCACAGCCCCTTGTTGCCACGACTGCTGTCCTTCTCTTGTGGAAGAGGTGGAGGAGGAGGCCTCCATAGGGGTGGGCTCAAGGACCGTGGGGCGCTTCAGGGTCCGACTTTTCTGGGGTTCCAAGCACGCTTGTCCTAAACTCAGGTCCCTGCTGGTGCCTGGTGCGCCCCGGTTTAACAAGAAGTCCATTCGTAGGTATGGAGGCAGGTGTATGAGGTCACCTGGAGACAAACACAGAGAGTTAGATGGTTTCTCCATTTGCTTACCTGGGTAGAACACCTTGGAAACCCACGGTGGGAACTTTAGAGACAGAGTCCCTGCTGCACTGGGGACATTTCTTAAGATACCTCATTAGAGGGAACTTCAGAGAAACACCTGCAATGGTCTTCAGGCTTCTTTCCCATACTCCACAGGACACTAGTTCTGCAGTAGGAGAGCCTGAGACACGAAGCTAACAAGGTCTGGACACCCTTACCAGAAGATCAATCAATGTACACCAGAGGCAATAAGTCTGCTGGATATGAACTGTGAGACTAAATCCCTCATGTGATTGAAAGTATGGGTTTCCAGGGGTTGGAGAGCAGAGTCCCAAAGATGCTGAAGAAAGGGACCCCTGGCTCTACTCTTGACCATCTGTGGAACCGTGTGACCTTCGGCAGCTGTGGATGATGGATGGAGGTGAAAACCACCCAGCCCCCTTCATCAAGGCTTCTCCGACTATGCCCTTCATCTCCTCTATCTAGGCCATGCTGCTGTGGAGATCGGAACAGCTTAGACCACACCTTCCTTTCTCCTTCAAGAGAACTGGCATTAGGGAAAGGGGGTACCTGATGCTAGCCTCCAACACCCCCACTTGTGGAGGCTTCCTTCCTTCTCTTATTGTTAACAGACAAGGCCACCCTGGTGGCTTTCTCCTCACAGTCCCCTCCTTTTCCATGATGTCTTGTTACCAGGCTACAGTTTTCTGTGGTAAACACTGAGGTCTCTGCTTCTCTCTACTTCCTTCTGTTCTTCTAGGTCTGTATCATGATCCCTGCACTCTTCCTTCCTTCCCCTAATCTTCTCCCTTAATCCCCTGGAGAATTTCCCAGGAAACCCCTTGTGTGTCATCTAACTTGCCATCCACATCCTTTTAACTCTGAACTATCTGATGTGACATCTGCAGCATTCAAGGACAGAAGCCATCATTGTGGAGGTCACCGCTGCCTCCAGTTGTCATTGCTTCAACCCTGGTGATGCTTGACGCCATTAGCACTCTTCTGCCTCAGCTCTGTGGTCTCTCTCCCAGCTGCCTCTGTGCCTCTGGCCGCCGCTACTCTCCACTCCTCTCCTCTGCTGCATCCCATCTGCCTCACAACATGGAACTCTCTTCAGCCTCCTTTGCAGGGTCCAGGTGCTTGCATCATCGCTTATCAATATTTCCCCATCCTATGTCCTAGGCATGGACTTCGGAAGCTTTGTGTACATAGACACCCACCCCGAATGTAAGATGCCGCAGTCTGCAAATCCAGGCCAGAAAGACCAGTCCTTATGGTCTCTCAGACCCTAAATAACCCATTCTCGAGTATGACCAACATTGCTAAATGTCTTCAGCATTTTTTGTAGACACTAAAACCTGGGTTTTTTGTTGTTGTTGTTTGTTTGTTTGTTTGTTTTTGACACTTTCCTCTCCTGGTTACTCTATTGTAATGGTATCGTTTGAATTGTTTTTGTCTTGTCTCCACTCTTGAGTAGAGTCATTAGTCTACCCCACCACCCCCTGCAAATGGCATGCTGGGGCGAGCCTCTGAAGGCAGCCACGTGCTGTGGCTTGAGCTGGACTCAGCCTGGCATTTAGTCTGTGCTACCCTGGAAGATGCATTGACCACTCTCTTCAAGTGTGAAGCTGCACTGTGGAAGGGGAAGGGTGAGTCCAGAAGAGAGTCCAGAAGAAGCTCAGAAGAGAGGGCGGGTGGTAGACTGCATTGTGATGTGTATGCTTTCATACATTGGAGGCTTGGGCCTCAGGTCTAGTGGAAGGCCTTTGGATAATTGGGGAGGGACCTTGGAAGAGATACTTGGGTCTCAGCCTCTACCTGGCTTCCTGCAGTAAGAGGGTGACCTTCTTGTCACACTTCCACCATTTGCCCTGGGCCAGCATTATGCTTTTTGTAGGTTAGGCCTTCAACACTGAGTTAAACAACTCATTTTCTTCATAAATTTAACCTACCTTTGGTATTTTGTTATATAAGCAGAATCAAACAAAAACAAACCACTGATCATGAAATGCTGTGTTGGGGAAAGATGGCAGGCTAGAGGATGGGCAGACATGCTCAATCTGGAGGGATTGGGCTTCTCCCACGACATTCCCTAGCACAGGTCAGCTTCTCTACCTTTCTGACTAAAATGGCTGAAAGTTCCTGCTTATTTTGCTTCAAAATATTCCTGGGGGCTCCTCAGCTTCCTGTAAGTTCAAGGTGCCCATCCAGGTTGTCTACAGCAGGGGTAAACTTGGCACCCCAGAAAGTTCTCTGCTTTCCCCTCTGAACAGTCAGCAGGATGCCAGGCACCATAGTCTATGGCATAAGGATTCTAGGGAGAAGTAAACCCAAGGCAAGCACTGAAAAGCACCTTAGAGGACCATTTCCTCTCCTCAAAATGACACCAGTCTCCTTCCAATTTCCCCAGAATGTGAGGAAGAGTGACCCTGTTCTTTGGAAATTTGCCAAATGATTCCGTTGTGTGTCACACTGGCATGGTGGTGGTAGTGTGATGATTACACTCCCTCACTGGCTTCCTCAGGCTGTCTTTGCCCTCTTAAAGAATGAAAAGACTCATGAGAAATTACATGTCATCATTGAGAGCCACCATGTGTCAGTCACTCAGATGCCCTGGCCAAGCTCTCTGAGATTGGCTCATGAAATTCAGCACACTCTAGTTCAGTGCTGACTTCACACATAAGACCGAGGCCTGTGGGAGCCAAGTCACAAACACTCAGTAAAGTGGCCATGACCCTCTGGTGGAGTGAAGTGACACAGTTTACTATCCTTCTGAACAGGGTTTTGGGTACTTGCTTCAGACAAAGGTGACCTATGCAGAGACTAATGTGAAAAGGACAGGATTTGCTCCTGAAAAAAATATATATAAGAATTTAACTAAAAAAAAAAAAAAAAAAAAAAAAAAAAAAAAAAAAGAAACCTTATGGTCTTAAATTTTCTTCCTTATGGTAATGGATCTATTCTTCAGCTTCCTCTATCAAAGCTGAAGAATAGCTTTGTTCCTACTAAAACCATTAACAGATATGCTGCTTAGAAATGAGACAGATGGCTAGGAAGATGGTCCAGTGGAAAAAGTGTGTATTATGCCATAACCACGAAGACTGGGGTTTTGATCTCTAGAATCCAGTTCATTCATTGTTGGGTGGACATGACTGTTTGCCTGTAATTCCAGAGCTCTCATGATAGAGACAGGCTTTCTAGAGCAAGCTGGCTGGCAGGACTAAGGCATACTGGCAAGCTCTGGGGTCAAGTGAGCCATCCTGCCTTAAGGGATAGGGAGGAGAGTGACGTACACCATGCATACATGCACAAACCACGCATACCTATGCATGCATATAAGTAGGATGGAAAATCATTTTTTAATGTGAGGGATGCTCGCTCTATGAATCAATCTATACATGCTACTGGACCAATTTTGAAATGTGTGAAATCTTATATATTTAGTTCCCTAAAAGTGAATGTTTATTCCAACGAACAAATTATACTGATTTACTCTTTTATTCAACTGTATGATTATTTTTACCCTGGTGTCCCCAGTGTTTATTCAGGGTTGTTTAAAGGGCCAAGTTAAGATGATCTGTGACTGTGCCTGAGATCTGACTCCATCTTGCATGCTTAGAATATTTCTAATGTGCTATGACATACTTGGGCCATGGTCTTCACCCATTCACTCTGCACCCTGGACAGTTATGAACTTTAAAAAGCTTGTAGAATTCCAAGCAGATTCCAGATTGCTCTAATTTGGGGATTGGGCAGATTGAGACAAATACGTTTGAAATGAGATCACCATGCCCCATGCTGGCAAGATGGCTAAGCAGGGAAAAGGACTTGCCACATTGCCTGGAGGCCTGAATACGATTCCTAGGACCCATATGGCAGAAGGAGAGAAAGTATTTCCACAAGTAGTTGCCTGACTTCCACACATGCACACTTATGCACATATAATGATTATGTAAATAAATAGTTTAAAAACATGCTACCTAAGATTTCTGCCTTCAGCATCACAGTTCTCTTTTGGTATAGTGACCAAAAAGGTTTTTTTGATAGGTTTATAAAGCACAGATCTTTCATGATGAAACTGGAAAAATCTTCACAGCTAGGTCTCCTTGCAGGTCTGCAAAGCAGCTCTGAACATCTAATATCTCTTAAGGAACAGGACTTAACAGGTAAACTCTATGGAGTTAGGTAGTTGCTCTCATTGGCTTTTTTTTTTTTCAAACGTAGACTGTTTTCTAATCAGTGGTCAGAGCGGCTCTTTCAGCTGAGTGAGTGCATCAAGCGGACATGCTTAATAATGCATGTGCTTATGGGGAAGGAAGCGCCAGGGGAAGGAAACACTGAGCTGTGTTTATGGTCAGCATTTCATGTCAATTGAAATCTAAGCCCACATACTAGTTAAATACCGATGGGGACATGGGATTGTCTGGAAGTCTTTTTAGATCCTGCATTCCTCAGATGCCTACACATATCAAGGTCACCACTGAGATGTTTGCTCTTGGAAGAGAAGAATTCAGGGTAGGAGGTGACTACTGGACGCGGACATACTTGCCTGTCCTGCCTCCCTACCTGATGTATCATATGGGAGGCATTCATTCTTGACTCCAATGGACTATTAAGTGCATTCTGGAGGTTGGAAGGACAGTCCAAGCATCACTGGTATAGATCTGGGCTAGGTTGCCTTGTCCCCAAAGTGGGAATACATGTATCCACTATGGGGGTCTATGGCAAGGCCTCCATTAAGTAGTTCACATGCAAGTTTCATCACAGAACAGCAGTTTAGAGATAGAGGTCTATCAGAAGAATGAGAGAGCCAATTAGTGGTCCCTGTGGACACAAGTCCAGGACTCTGAGTGTGACTTCACCCAGAGAGGTGGCCTTTGCAGATGGGATGAAGTTAGGTGACCTGAGAAATGATCATTTGGATTTAATATGGGCTTTAAATCCGGTGATGTGTGTCTCTATAAGAGCCAGGCAGAGGGATGTGGGTGGTGCAGACACAGCAGGGAGAGCCATGAGGGGATGGAAGCCGGGCCAAACTGGTGCGGCCATAACCCCAGGGGTCACCTGGAGTCAGCAGAGCTGGGGTTGGCCATGAATGTGCTCTTACCTAGAGCCCTCAGAGGGACATGTGTCAGCTGGTGTCTTGACTTTGAACTTCTGGTCTCTAGAACTGCGAGAGAATAAATCTGTTTTAAGTTCCCAAGTTTGTGGTGACTTGTCACAGCAAGCCCGGGAAACTGATACCGATTCTTATTGTCTGTGATGGGCTTAGGGTCTCCCCATCAGCAGACACACCCCCTCCTTTCCCATTGGTCATATCAGCCTCCACCAGCCTAGGGAAGAGAAAAGGTTGAAGAAGCTACAGAAAGTTCTTGATGATGCTGGGAGCCTGGAGAAGCCCAGCTGAAGCTGGTGCTGGTGCCATCTGCCATCCCTCCTTCCTCCTCTGCCAAACCTGAGCCACGGCCCCTTGTCTGCTCTCCTACCCTTCAGAAGCAGACCCTGTTGATCTGGCCCCAAAGGCAACCCAGAGCTTGGCAGGGAAGGCTCACTGGATCTGGCTTTCTGCAGTTCCTCTAACTTCACAGAGGAAATAGACCCCATGCTGGCCAGCCAGGATCCTCTGCATTGCCCCTACATGAAAGCACCAGCAGTCAGCAATGCAACAGCCTTTTTGCTATGAACTCCATATATGTAACATGGATTATATACCAGGGTGCTGCCTTTGGCAGGTACATACACCCTGAACATCCTGTGTGTGGGATCTGGGGCTGCACAAACCTTAGAGTCAAAGCACAGTCCTCACACTCTCTGCAGAGAGCAGGCTGCAGTCTGCAACAAGGCTTTAGGGTGAGCCGTGTTAGTCATTTAGGGAGAGAGATCAGGAGAGTGGAAAAACGCCCGTGAAGAGGTGAAGAGGACCTGCATCCCATTCCTTACCCTCCATCTCCTTTGCTCTGCTTACCCCACTGCCTGCATTTCTAGCTTCCCAAGTTTCCTCCACCCAGGGAATACCTCCTTCCCAAGGCAAACAGGAACACAGGCTTGATGGCAGAGGCTTACTGGAGTCCCAGCTGGGCCTTTGAAACACAATCCACTATCAACTCAGGCAACTTTGAAGTACATATATGCACACCTATCAAGACTCTCTGCTCTTGGAGTCCACACCTCTGTGCCAGCAAAGCAGCCAGACAGTAGGAAGCTGAGGCAGAGGAAAAGATGCTGATTGTATGGTAGTATGTGAGACTGGGCTGGGTGGGATAGGGTGTAGTGAGAGCAGGCCTGGATGAGAGACAGCCAAAGGAGTGGAGGAACAGTAGAAGTCAGAGATCACAGAGATGGATACATGCAGGAAGATGGAAGCAGAAAGTACATGCAGGAAGATGGAGGCAGAAGGCAAGAAGAGGAAACAGCCATAGAGAGACAGAGAGAGAATTAAAGATGGGATAGAGAAAAGCTGTGGAGAAGACAAGCCTCTTGTGACTCACCGGAAGTCAGGGAGGTGAGTGTGATAGACCTGTGCACTACACTGGCAGAATACACCCTTCTCAGCTTCAAAGATACTGTGCAACCACTGAAATGATGATATACACTTGCTCTAGGCATTCTTTCTTATGTATTTCCCCCTGAGTCTTGCTACAGATGACAAATGGCACCTACCACTGCCCTTCCAGGAGGAGCCCAGGCCTTGGGTTTGACTCATATCTCAAGGGAGGAGGGGGATTTAGCTATTAACTCAGTACTGTGTGCTATTTTCTGATACAATGTTTCATTTCTCATCCCCTACCGCAGCCCTCTGGGGACCTTCAGTGACAATAATGTTTCTGAAAGTCCAGATTAAGTAAGCTGGCATCGATTTCTCCCCTTCTCCTAACCAGCCAACATACTGATGTAATTACTGCCTTTCTGACCCCTCCTGGACATGAATCCTGCTATTACAGCCTCTCATCCATCAGCACCTAAGGCTCAGAGCCTGTCATCCTCCACCAGGGAAGGGGGCAGTCAGGCCCTGTCTGTCCTGATGGCGTGCAAGCTGCTCTGTGCAAATGTTGCCTCCTGTTAGCTAAAAACTTCTTGAACTTTCTCAATATATTCAGACTCATGCACAAAGCCTGGTGTCATTTCTGGAAAGGAGAGGGCAAAATACATCAGAATGCTTACAGAAATCCTGGAGGAGTCTCCCTGTCCCCTGACCCCATGACCAGTTGTTACACACCACACAATCAGACGCATCAGGTCTTGGCCAGTCACTGAGGTTGACCTCACCAATGCAGATATATGACATTATTATTACCATGGCGGGGGAGGGGCAGGGAGGTATGCTACTAGTATCTACAGGTCAGAGGGTAGGGGGTGATCAGGACCCCCAGCACCACAGATAACCACCCTGCCTCAAGTATTGATTCGATTGCTGTTAGGAGCTCTCACACTGAATGGTGAAAGTTGACACAACTGTAAGCAGGCTCTTCTTACCTTCTGGTTCTACACAGGGCATACTGAACTCAACCTGTGTAGGGCACTACTGTTTACAATGTACCAGTCCATGGGAGTCTGGCCTTCCTGGAAGACCATGGGATGATGGGTCATTCATACAGCAGTCAGAGCCAAAGACCAGGTGTTTTTTGTTTTTTGTTTTTTGTTTTTTTTCCCAGTGACACTGGTGAGGTGGCTGCTGAGTGAACTGGAAGGGTCAAGATCTGCAAGTTCACACTCATCTCTCCTCTGCTTCCAAACAGCTCTGGGATGTCCCTGCCCCGCCCCCTGCCCAAGTGCAGGGGCATTGAAAATGTCTTAAGGTTTTCAGCCTGATAGAATTTTATGTACTAAGCAGTCTCACCTGTAACATGGTTAAAGTATATCTGCTCTGGAAATTGTAGGGTTAGTGTGTCCTATGGAAGAATCCATGAGCTTTAAGGGCTGGGCATCATGGATATATTGTGCTCTGAAGCTGCTTTTCCTTTTTCCTCTGCCAAACCTTGTTATCCAGGAACCTGGAAACTACATAAACGTTGTCCCAAATTCATGGAAAAGTTAAGTGTACTACAGTCCTCAAGGGATATAAATTGCCTCCTGGGAGACATAAAAGAAACCTTTCATCAATTTCTAACAAAGCTTTGATGTCTGCGCTTGGATGTGGCCAGATATTGATACAGACCTAAGCCGCAGAGGGCATTTAGACCTTGAGTTCTAACAACTTCAGTGATGACCGTGGAGATGAGCCTTGCAACATTGCAGTTAAGGAGTTTGTAATGGAAGGCCTCTGTGGACTCTGCCCTCAGCTCAGGCAGATGGGATCTAACACATTCTTAGTTTAATATTAATGTCACACCATGGTAATAAAAAACCTTGTAATCCAATCTCTCTGTAAATGAGTCTTCAGTCCCAAACAGCAACGAGGAAAAGCTCTAAATAAATAATGTGACATTAATATCAGAGGGCTCAGTGTTTGGGCTCAGTTACTGTTCTTGGCTTGCGGTTTGGAGTCTTCATGCATTTTTAAGAGTACATTGATATTGTGATCTTCCTACTTGCTGATGAACTTTAAAAAAGTACACTGAGGTATGGGGTAAGACTTTGAGCTGGTCACAGTTCAACAGTCTTCAATAGTAAAGTAGCTTATATTGGGATCAGAAACTCTTCTTTGGACTCGAGGCAGCTGAGAGCTCATGAACAAGGGTACTGGGTTACCTACTGAGAACACTGGGAAGGGACGTAGGTTCTAAGACAGACCTACCTCTCCCAAGAGGCCCTCTCAGGAAGCATACACTGGCAACTGACTCAAATGGAAGCCTGGGCTAGGGTCCTGTACTTGATCAGTGTTATAAAGCAGGTTAACAGTCTCAGCTTTCAACCACAGCAAACAGGAAGGCAGACCTAGGACCACCCCAGAGCAGGAGCTGAGTTAAGGTAGAACTGAACTCAGGGTTTCAGGGGGCCAAAGGTTGGAGAGTGGAGAGCCAGGAGAAACTGGTGGGGAAGATGAGGGGTTGATTATTCAGTGTCTTGTTAGATTCTATCTCGAGAGCAGAAGGGAGCCATGAAAAGGATTAATGGCTACATTTCTTGAAATTATGTCTTTTTTTTCCAGTTGGAGATTTGAGATGCATTACAATATGATATTGGCAGAACCATGTTAAAAGACAGTATTCTCCATTCTTGTCTCTACAGAATATTCTATAGACTTTCATGATGCTGGATGTGTGTGTGTGTGTGTGTGTGTGTGTGTGACACACACACACACACACACACAAACACACACTCACACACAATATGTGCACAGGCATGCCTGTCTTTATAGTGGGGTTTTGTCCAATTTCTTAGATATTTTTAAAAGATTTATCTGTGGTATTTTTCAGGACCCCTTTTCTGCAGCCTCTATTATGACATATTATTCAGATAATGGGAGGTATTAGTTAAATATATTAATACTTCATGAGTTAAGATAATACTCAATATCTTTCTATATTAAAGAGATTCAGTCAATAGTAGTGGTTTACATATATGCATTCTGATGGGGTTTATGGTGAGTTTTAAGTCATCATATTGAACTTTTTTGCTCGTCTTCTGTGTCAAAGGTCTTTGGAAGCTGCCTCTGGTTACTCACAGGGACACAGGTATCCTTTTTGTTCTTTATATCACTGGTCCATCAGGGCAAGGTTTTGAGACTTAACACCTCCTGAGAGACTGATACAGCTTTCAACTCTCCAACAACTAGAACCTAACCCTGGTAAATCATCCAAGAAAGCATTGAGCACTGGGTATAGGAAGCCAAAGAAAATGCAGTTGTAGCCAAGAGTACATATGTAGAGGGAGGGGATGGCTAATAGCCCAAGCAACAGGAATGGCTATATCTACATTGCAGAGCACTTAGCAATGTTAGAGTCTCAGGGACAGAAGGCTCCTCTCAAAAGCAGGGACAGAGAGGGAGGGACAGTAGAGGGGGTGGCTGCTGAACACCTAGGAATGTAGATACTCAACTTTTGTCTCAAGAAAATGGAATAGCTGGTTATTTTTCTGTCATCTTGACACAAACTAGAGTAACCTGAGGGGAGGAACTGGAGGAAGTGCTTCCATCACACTGGTCTGCAGGCATGTGTCTCATGTACTGTTTTGATTAATAACTAGTGTAGGAGGGTCCAGCCCCCTGAGGGCAGTGTCACCCACAGGCAGATGGTCCTGGGTGGTAAAAGCAGGCAAGCAAGCTAAGCAGTGACGAAGAGTAAGGAAGTCAGCAGTGTTTCTCTGTGGTACCTGCCTCTGCTCCTGATTGAATTCCTGGCCTGGCTTCCCTCACTAGATTGGGATGTATATACTCAATAAACTGTTTCTTCCCCAAGTATCTTTTGGTCATGGGTTTTTATCACAATAGAAAGCAAAGTAGGTCATATACTTGGAATTCTAAGAATAGCACCATTGAGAAGACATCTTTCCAGTAATGAGTGCACTGAGGGACTGTCCCCGTGAATAGACTAGAATCCTGGGGAAATCTATAAGAAGCCAAGCTGCAACTATCTGTCAGGGAGATCTGGTTTCTAGGAAAGAGCAGGGATGAGCACACTGCTCTATTATGAACTGCAGAGTGGAGGCTCAGTCTCTTGGCCTGGCTCCTAAACTGCCATCCCTGTGGGGCATGCAGATGTTTGCCTGTGTTCAATAGGTCAGATGGATCCTGTGACCCACACTGTAGTCACCAAGCTCCCTCCAATCTTTATTTGGACCTTTATTGGGTCTGCTTTTGGACCATGGCCACACAGCGTCTTCCCTATGTTCTTTCTCTCATATAATTTATATCTCATTGCTTCTGTGAGACTTCTCTAACCATCTTTGCCAAGATACCCACTGCTAGATTGCAACCCATCCCTAAGCTACTTCCCTTTCAGCAAGCACTTAACATAACCTAAAGCTTAGGCTTTGGCTCATGCAATTGCATCATTATAGCTTTTTTTTAAGGTGGGGGTCTTTCTGAGTCTGTCTCATATCATATTCTCAGCTTCCAAGCTATTCAGCAGATACCTGATAAATTATTCATAGAACAGAAGCAATAAAGCTCATTCTAGTAACTGCCTTAAGATGTACAGGCCCTAAAAATTCGAAATCACTAAAATCTAAAGCCAAGCTGCAAAGAAAGAGTCAGAGGTCTCCCAGTGAGGTGGTGCCTAGAGACACTGAGTGTGTGCCCACGCACGCGTGCACACACACACACACACACACACACACACACACACAACACACAATGCTCTTCACCCTCTCTTATGGCTGAAACTCATACATTTAGGAGAGGGCAACAAAATGAGATGAAGGAATCCTAAATTACAATCTAACAACTGCATCCAATAGCTGGTTATTTGGAGGGCACTCTAGATAGCAGCTATTGGATGGGCAAACCATTGACCAGGTAGGACCTCAAAGCCATCTTTGGTGGAGTGCTGGAATGGGTGGATTTAAAGCCAGGTTATAGAGTAGGTGCAGATACCTTAGGGTCCTTGCTTTCCCTGAGGCTGCTGAGCCAGCTATGAAGGAAGCATGGGCCATGAGTTGATTTGTCAAGCCCTGCTGTGTCATGGCTCAGGCGTACAGGTCGAACATCACAAATAAGTGAGAAGCCTTGGCCAGAGAGTAACAGAAAGTGGCTTAGGATACTCACAAAACTAAGACGGGGGCTCTATAATCAAGGAGACAGATCCTCGGAGCATTCCAGCAAATTCTCATAGGAATATAGTTTGAATTTCTTTGTGTTTTCTAAGATGTGAATAGCTAGCCCTGACTGAAGAAAGCAAGCACATCCTAGTAATAAAGTGTACATATCTTAAAAATTCAAGCCAGGCATTATTATTAAAATGTAAAGCTAGACTCTGACTCATGGGGGATTATCCTCTATCTGGAAGTGATTTGTTTGGATTTGCCAAGGGCAAGAGGGGGAAAATACGTCATTTTTCTTAAAAGCATGTTGGCATAAACTTGAATGTCCTTTTGTATTTGAATATATCTGACTAACCACTTTTGGTAATTAAGATATTAATCAATTGCTCAATCTTGTCATGAACACAACATTGAATATGAAGACATATTCAATAATGTCTAAGCACTACACACAGGCATAGCACTATGTGTCAATTCCAACTCTTAATTTAAAGCTATTTCTTGAACACTGCCTGGGTGCCTATGAGATATCTATAGACCCTAGTAGAGAAAGATAAAAATATCCAAGACCTGTCTCTTCCTTTCTTGGAGCCACAATCTAGACAAGTTCATGCATATGACTTGATCCCCATTTGTAGGGAATTTAAAAGTTTGAAATCAAGATTGTTGGTACTACAGAGAGGCAAAGTAAAGAGATAAGGCAATAAAATGAAGAGCTGGTGGAGAAGAAAAGGCTCTGCAGACAAAGGTAAGGCTGTGCTCAGAAGCTGAAGATCACATTCCTCATCCAGAACTCAGAGGGGCACAGGGGAAGAGCGGGTTAGTTAACGTCGACGAGCTGCTGGTTTGAAGGAGGTCAGCGCGGTAAGAGACTCTGGGCAGCCTTCTGCTTTGCATGTCTTCCACTTGACATGGATGCAGACATCTTGACGCATCCCTGTCACATCCTGACGCATGCCCGTCAGTGACCTGCACCATCCTCACAGCATGATATTAAAATAGAGAAGACCCTTGGAGTGGAATGTGGGTTTTTATGGCCAGATTCTGGTACCAGAACTGCGACAGACTCTTGTTCATTTGCTTGTACATTATGTATGTGCTTGGTGCATTTAGGGCTGACTGATGTCACTTCTGCCTGACCTTATGGCCTTCATTTTTCTGGCCCAAATAAGAAAGGTTAATCTGGTCTCACTGTCACCTAGGACCATAATTCCATCAGGAAATCCTCTATGCTGAATTTGATATACCTGTTCTATGCCTTCAGACCTGTTCTCACGCTGGACCTAGGGTCCTGCAGAACCAGTTCTGTGCCTCAGATCATTAATATCTTAATAATAGATAGTTCTTAACTAATGCAGAACACCTGAAGAATTAAGAAGGAACAACATAAAGATTCCCAGAGGATGAAATCTCTCTCTAAAGCATATTAAAGAGCCAATAACAATCCAGCCCTGTGGTTTAGACAAAACAAAGTTTGTGGACATCAGAACTCACATTGACTCAAGAAATTATTCATATCTAAAGTTATAAAAGTCACTTAACTTTAAATAATGCATTAAGATGACAGCCAGTTTGTGGCAATGTCTGGCATGCCCTTAGGTAACAATGTCACGAACAAAGTATAAGCATTAAATAAATGAAATTCTTAACCCAACCATACAGATGGCATACCATTGGAAAAAAAGGTCAGGCCTTTAATGACTTAAAGGCTTGTAAAAGTAGGGCAGTCATGCTACCAGGAAGCACTTTCTGTGGCCCACATCACACCCGAAGGAGAAGTGGTGGTATGGTCTCTTATGGAGAGCAGAGAGTAGTTAAACAGGCTGTGTAGACGGAATGGGTGCTTTCAGGACTTTAACAGCCACCAAGATAGGAAGAAGCCCCCAGAAGCATGTGTGGAGCTCCCTATATTCCGGGGACTCTAACAGCTGTCTGGAGGTCTGCTGGTACCCCAGAACTCTCTCTCCTCCCTGCTTCTCTGCATTTGGCAGTGTGCTCACGTACAAACTCAGAGTAATGGTATGGCGGGTCATGCCCAACTGCAGTTGCCAGGAGGTGCCCAGTGGCTCGTGCTGCCTCCTGCTGTTCTTGTCACCTCTAGGATGAGCAAGGTCCAAAAGCCATTATCACATCTTATCTTCATTTTCCTTTTAAATAAACACTGAGAACGGCAAAACACATGAATGAACACACACAGGAGTAACAACAGCCTGAGCTCTCCCCTGCAGAGGCAGACAGTGAAGATGGAAGTTAGGACTCCTCCTTATTGCAGCTGCCACAACTTTTGAGTCCATCTGGGAGATTGCTTGCTGGAAGGTAATTCTCATTTTACCTAATTTCATGCATTTATTAGGGACTAACTTCAGTTTTGCCCTATGCCATAAGACCCAACATAGGGATTGTAATTTAAAGAGGGAGGTATATATATATTTTGAATTAGTGCCAGTGCTGTGGCTCAGAAAAAATGGTGAATGTGTATCTTTGGCTGGTCCATGAAGGAAAGGGTATGGGGCAGCCTTTACAGATGGGAAAACAAAACAAAACAAAACAAGAAAATGTGTTTCCTTAGGCTATCATCCCAATGGCCTGGTGGATTCAGTCTGAAGCTTTGCTTCAGTTGTGCTGGACATGGTTTGTCAGTCTGACAGCCAACATGTAATAACTGAGTTTCTACAGAAAACTCTTCATTGGGCACAAGGCCCAACCAGGGCCTTCTCTGTATCTTTGGTCTGGTGAGTGTATCCTGGTCCTTTTCTTTTAGCTTAGACCATGAAGTCCTTGAATATGCCAGCACTTTGAAAGACTAGGCCTTTGACTCATGCACTTTGTCTATCCTCTCTCATCAAGCATAAAGTTTTAGTTCTAACTCATAAGCCCAGAGTATCCACATGAGGTCAAGCTGAAGTGGCGTTAGTCCTTGACCTACGTTTTCCAGTTTCTGTCATCTTCAATGAGTACCTTGGTAAAAGAGGTCCCTAGTACTGACTCCTGCTAAGACTCCTCCCTTTTCAAAAGCCCCCAATGAAATAGTCTTTAAAACACAGCTCTTGACCATTGACTCTTCTCATCAATCAGAGAGATGTCTTTCTTTCAACCCTGAGCTCCCTGGGCTCTGCCTGGATGCCACACCATAGTGTAAAAGATGTTGTCAGTGTTAGGGCTGGGGATGGCTGAGTGTGAATCCAAAGCCCCCTGTGCTGGAAACTTGGTTTTGAGAGTGCTAATGCCGGGAGGTAGTGGGATGATCCTAAGAAGTGGTAGGTCATGGGGTCCTGCCCTTGCCGAGGCTTCAGGTGGTTCTGCATTAGTTACCTTAATAACTATCTATTTTGAGAGTCTTTTCTTATATAGTAACTTCTTGTCTCACTGTGTGGCCTTTTTGTACATGTATACCCCTCCCCCCAAATGCCATTTACTGTGAGGGCCTCATTTCAAAGTAATTGATGTTAGCACCATGCCACCAGACCTTTGGAACTATGAGCTGAATAAGCCTCTTTTCCTAACAAAGTACCCCACCTAGGAAAATTGATTATAGTAATGGTAAACTGACTCAGTTTCCCATCAACCTTAAGGACATGGCTGTTTCCACTCTTTGTCATTTAGAATGCTTGAACTTAGAATTAACCCATCACGTTAGGAGGATGCTCAGGCCACTTTCTGGAATGAGCTACATGGGAGATATGGCTGGAAGAGACTTGGAAGTTGAGTTAGCTCTCTCTCTCTCTCTCTCTCTCTCTCTCTCTCTCTCTCTCTCTCTCTCTCTCCTTCTCTTTCTCTTTGTTTCTGAGTGGATCCCACAGCTATTGCCTGCTTTCCTCACTAGACTCTGACCAGATCTCAGATTCATAAATAAAATAAATGGACATTACTGTTTTCAGCAAATAATTGTTGCAGTGATTTGTTCCGTAGCAATTAGTCAGTAAGTTGACACCCGCCCAGCGTCGGAACTGCATATCATTCACAGTAGATCAATGCTCTAAGCAACAGTCCTCACCTGGCCGGTGGGCCTTTGGAACCGCCATGTTCACCACTCGTCCTCCATCCTGAGGTTTGGGGGGAGACGCAGTGAATCTGCAGATCCCCGATTCTGAAGGGGTACTGGAGGTCAGACTGTCCGTGTACTCGTTTGTCCCTGCCGTCAACTGCTCGGAGGACGTGTCGGATATGAAGCACTCTGTGATGGTGAACTTGGCATGCCTCAGCTGCTCTTCCATCTTGGCGTGCTCATAGGCCCTGGCTAGTTCTTCATAGGTAGAGGAGGCACTTTCTGTGGAGACCATGCTGCTCCTTGCTCGGTCTGTATCAAGGGAGAGAGAAGAGAGTGGCAGCAGTGAGTTGGTAGCCTATGTTTGGACCAACTGGATGGATGACCTCTCCTGGTTTGTGGCTGTAATCTGCAGGCAGATACATTGTATCAACAAAGTTCAGGGACTGCACATCAAACCAGTTACTGCAGTCAGATGTTTCAGCCCTGGGTATTTTTATAAATAAGCTAAGCAAAACCTTTCCCTCAAACAATTTGGCTTTTGGCAGGGACACTTGGGAGGCAATGTCAATGCTGCAGCACCCTTTCCTGCTCTAACCGGCAAACACATCTGCACTGCAGAGGCTCTGTAATTGCCATACATATCCGCACCACACCACATACACACACATACACATACCACACATACATACCACACACACTCACCACACACACCCCACACACACACATACTGAAGATTGACTTTTTCACGAGGCAGAACAGTCCCTGATCTCTAGGATTCATCCTTTGCTGTTACCAGTCTTGATGGAAACTAGAAAATAGGACAAAAACCAGTGCAAACAGGTCTTACAACAAGGCCATGTCACCTCAGTCAAAGGCATCTCTATCTTTCAAATCTACAGAAAAGTTTTGAAGTCACCTCTGAGAACCTTCTAAGAGAAATAACAGACATAAAAATAAATCCCCACAGTGACATGCCACCTTTGGAGCCCTGTTTTTGAAGTGTGTTGTGAAGAGTTAAAAAAGTGAGTATTAAATTTTTCTATAGCTATTAGATTTAGATATAGCTTTTCAGAGTTTAGAGGAGGTCATGCTTGGAAGTGAAGTCTTGGTGGTTGGCACCATTAACCTGATGGCTTGTTTATCTTGTAATCAACCTGATTGATTAATTGTCAGAAGGACCAGCCTGTGATCCCTATAGGGGTGCTGTGACCTTGCTGTGGAAGGATGTGGAGTTCAGGCTCTTAGTCCTGGGGGTGGGAGTGGGTCAGACGCCCTCAGAGCACAATCAGCAATTACTGCCATTGTGTGGGTGTGATGTAAAAGTGCTGCTTTCTCTGTTGGATAGGAACTACGAGGGAGAGAGCAGAATGGGTGGGAGATTCAAGACACCTGCAAAAGAGAAAGCTGCATTTTGGCTCAATCCTGCAGAACTCAGGAAGGCCTTGCACGCAGGGAAGGCTGAACACTTGGCCTGGGAACTAGCAGAGAAACGGTTGTCATTTGAAAGTGACCTTCATGAGAGAAGTTAGGCAGGAGGAAAGGAAGGTTTCACAGGCTTCCCTCCTCACAGAGTCTGGGAAGCCCCTCTAAGACCAAGAAGGGAGCATGCACTGCCCACCTGTGTCTTGTGACGGACTGACGCTGTAGCTGTCGCTCTCCTTGTCCACGGACCCTGTAGCCCTGGGTGTGGGCAGTCTCCAGTCTGTGGTGAGGGTGTGCGCTGAGATGGTAGGGTGGGGTCTGTTGAGGGTCCACTGGCTGGCGTACCGGTTTCTTGCTGTGGGACCAGCCTTTGCATTCCTCCTGGTGGTGGGATCTGCAACGGATAAGGGGGGTTGTGCGTGTGTCTTTAGGGGTCAAGCAGAGCAAGCAGCTGTCACCGCCCCCTGCCTCCCCACTCAGCCAAGCCCCTGGGAAGCCTTCCTTGGATTTTCCCGTTGAAAGCCTTCTTGCCCTCTTTCATGACCTACTTACTAAGTTCGCCAGATATTTAAATATTTTAAAAAAAATCCCATAAGCAGAAGAACACCCCGTTTGGGTTTGCAAGCTTTAGATCAGAACCTTGTTTGTGGCCATTAACGATGGCCAAAACATTCATTTAAATTTTTTAAATATCAATACCTCCCAAAAAGACAAAGAAACTTGACCAAATGTGTTTGAACAAGATGTCCTTTCTGAGGTTCATTTACTGTGGTGTACACTGAACTACACACTGCTCTCCACTCTACCTCAAGTTATAGCCTCACCTTGACTCCAGGGTCATAGAGCATAATCTCATTTGGAAAAACAGTTATTGCATACATGATCAGTCAAGAGGAGGTCACAGGGGGAATAGAATGGGTCCCTATGCTGTAAGACTGGTGGACTTATATATAGAAAGAGGTACAGGAGGAGGTTGC
Organism: Apodemus agrarius; assembly: GCA_964023405.1. Taxonomy (NCBI): domain Eukaryota; kingdom Metazoa; phylum Chordata; class Mammalia; order Rodentia; family Muridae; genus Apodemus; species Apodemus agrarius. The sequence continues at coordinate 1,549,723 of OZ030018.1, read as the reverse complement.
CCCCTGCAGGGTGAACCAAGAATTGTGTCTGAGTCCAGGATGGTGGCTGCTAAAGCCTTATTTCAAGTTCACTTATCAGTTCAGTCAGTACTTTCTTTTTTTTTCTCCTTTTTTTTATTGGATATATTCTATATTTACAATTCATTTCCCCTTTTCTGGTTCCCCACCCCCCAAAGGTCCCACATGCCCTCTCCCTGTTCCCTCTCCCACCCCTTCTCTCTTCCCTGTTCTTGTACTCCCCTACACTGATGCTTTGATCCTTTCCAGCACCAGTGTCCACTCCTTTCTTCTTGTCAGACATCATTTGGTACGTGAATTATGTCTTTGGTGTTCCAAGATTCTAGGCTAATATCCACTTATCAGTGACTGCATACCATGGGTATTCTTTTGAGACTGGGTTACCTCACTTAGTATGACATTCTCCAGATCCATCCATTTCTCTAAGAATTTCATGAATTCATTGTTTCTAATGGCTGAATAGTACTCCATTGTGTATATATACCACATTTTTTTTTTGTATCCATTCCTCCATTGAGGGACATCTGGGTTCTTTCCAGCTTCTGGCTATTATGAATAAAGCTGCTATCAGTCAGTACTTTCTATCCAGCTATTTAAGCTGAAGCCACTGAAGACAAAATACCACATTTTTTTCTGTCCCAATGTCCTCCCAGCATGTGACAGTATGTCTCTCAATGAGCATCATTGGATGAACTTTGATGAAGACTTGGACTATTTAATATGAACAACAGATAGTTAAATGATATCTGGATAGCATGTGTTAACTGTCTATAAAAGATGTCAAGGTCTGTGTGTATGTGGGCTGCTTCCAGGGACTTGTGTCTTCTTTAAGTCTGGAACTAAGAGCAGCAGGTGAATAGGGTAGTGTGGTCTTAGTTCAACCCTGGTGAACTAAGAAAAGGGACATACTAGTAGCAATATGTGTTGGGCCCTGAAGCAGGCCAGAGTATTACCTTTCCTGAAATTTCATGGACCAGGGGAGGTGGTCTGTTCACTGGAGTGATTTTTCTGGGACTCCAACTAAAAGTAGTTCAGGGTCCTGGAAGGGACTTTTCCACTTCTGAATTCTCCTGCTTCTTAGATTGGCATAGTCTGGCCACTTTGTGATCAGCACTGGTGCAGCTATTTCAAAGGAACAAACTGAGACCCAACTTTGGACATGGCTACCTATGCTCAATTACATGCTTCTATAAATTCGGATGTCTCTCCAGGGTAGATGCCACGAGTCTGTCTTTGGAGCTGTCTATACAGCTGGCCCACAGTAATTGTTGGGATTGGTACTTAGCCTGAAGTGGCTTCATGGATAAATAATGGCAGCTCAGGCATGACACAGCTCTTCTGCCCGTCTGCTCAGGCACAGTCTCTTACTTGGCCAGATGTGGCCTGATCCTGGCTGTCTGGGTCTGTAGTTGGGTGTGCACAGGACCATGGCTTGTCCATAATCCCCACTGGAGCATGAAATGCTGACCGGGGCATCAGGGAAAAGCCTTTCTTTGCAAGTGGAAGATTTTCCTCTTTGCAGATTTCTAGTTATTGGTCTTTGAACTAATCCATCATTCTAGGATTTAGGAGAGGAACATTAAGAAGATGGCCAAATCAATACATTTTAAGATTCTCTGGGTCATCAAAAGGCGCAGTCCTGCTGCATGCTTTTGACTACATTGATTTTTTTTAAAGGCACATTTCATTTCTTGTAAAATTCCAAGGAAGAAGGTTTTATTAGAAGATAGTTTCTGGCTTTGATGAGAATGCAAACGAGCTATGCTGAAGTGTCGGAGCCCTGTACACAACAAGGTGTGAATGATAATAGTGATTTTTCCCAGGGAAGAGGAACATTCCAGAGAGGCCCTCCACAAGATAGAAAAACAGTGTCATGGGTAGGAGTCTAAATGTCTTCCAGGCACTATTGACTTGATAAGTGGAGCTTAAATAGTACAGCTTGTTATTTAAATGCTAATGAGTCTTTTCTAGAAAATTACCCAGCCCCTTATGTAAGTTTTGAGGAATCTCATTTTTTATTCTTTGGGTTTCAAATTGCAGCCACACTTGTAGAGGATTCTGAGAGTTCTCTCGGCCTGGATGCCAGGGCTAGGACAGACTCAAAATCCCTAACTCTCTTCTCAAGTCTCCAAGTTCTTACCCGGGTTTCCTGTCTTAGAAAGCTCATTTCTCAGTTTGGAGCTCAGGTCTTCCTTCCCCACTGAGACCTCCCTATTTGGAAAATTTCTATTCAAAGCTGCAACTCTTTTCAAGTTAATTCTATTCATTATCCCTTGTCTCCCTGGATGAGGACAGAGCTAATAGTGGCCTGATAAGTGTTGAAAATATAGGTCATGGTATCAGTTTTCTGAGCCGCAGGCCACAATTCTGCTCTGTGTTATACAGGTGTCCCAGGGTTAGAATCGGGTCGGGATGTGGGAAGTCAAGGATAGCTGACATACTTTTTTTAAAAAACATAACCGGGTTTTAGCAAACATTATTTTGTATCTGAATTGAACTTGATATATCTGCTTCTAAAAGTGATGTACTTGGCTTTTGCTTGGTGATGGCTTTGTTCATCTAGGGATTTTTCTGCCCCTGCATGGAAGAGTATTTGCCAACTCCAAGCCTCTAATATAAATACAACTTAGTGATCAAGCAGAGTGCTTGCCAAGCAGCCAATGAGTTAGAGGACAGGGGTATAAATAACTCCTGACCTTTCAACTCTGGGTCTAAATCTGCATTAAGTTTCTGCCCATTGAATCAAATTATTTTAATTATCCTGAATTCAGGATCAGAGAGGATTGTGTGGGTAATATGTTGGTTACAAAGCACATCACGTGTGGTGTGCTCACTGGATTAGTCTTCCTTTAATCATCTGCTATCTGTTCTCAGTTCCTGTAGATGAGGCCTCAGCTATGCATGGAGAACTCAGCAGTCTTCCCATGCATAACAGTTGATCATTTCCCTATTTAAGTTGAAAACATTTATCTAGGGCTTCTGGTGCATTAGACCATGATATCACCTTGCCCACAGGAGCTATTTTTTTTTCCTGCACTCTCTTGTACCATTCTGGGTGACAGAGTATATATTCAGAGTTATAGTAATAAGGATTCAATGTATGCTTTAAGCTTTTTTCATTATTTGGATACAACCTACTCACATCTTCCTATGTATTTTTTAAATAATTTCTACATGAATTATAAAAGTCAATATAATATAAATGCTAGGAAATCAGTTATTATACTGTATCATTAGGGTAGGTATATGAGGGCATTGAATCTACAGACACAAATGCAGTAGATATGAGAACTCATGATATGTATATGATACATATATGTGTACACACACATTCATGTATATTGATTGACCTGTGCGTTATATAAGCCTTCTTTAGTTCCTACATGTCCTTTATGTAGTATCATCTATACTCGGAGGTCACACACAGTGGCTAAGTGTAGGGCTTTCGAATCATGTTGCCTGGTTTACCAGTCTAGTTTCATTACTCAAAGGCCATGTAACTCTGGCTCTGTGATCTCATTTGGGTAGGTCTGAATCTCTCATTTCTGAGACTGGTGACATCACTGCCACCTCTAGCTTTTGGTGATCTGAATGTGTCAGAGAATCCAGGGTATAAAAGTCTATGGTGCCTGAACAGCAGACCCTCAGTCTGCTGGAGAATGCCCTTGGGTGTATTGGGAAAATTAAGTGGGTTAATCAGAAGGGCTAAAATTTTGGTTTAGACAGTTTGACAGAAGAATGCTCCTCAGAAGGGTTAAGATGGCCAGGGATGGGCAGACAAGGGCCAGGCTGAGAGCCACATGACATGAGGTCACTGGCTGTGGCAAAGTAGAGGGCTATGGAGTTGCTCCAGTCAGAAGTGCTGCAGGGCTGGGCAGGAGACAGGCATGGTAGGGACTTGAGTTTTCCTGGCTGAGGCGCAGCTACTTTCCCTGGGTTCCTCTGTACTAGAAGATTGCATCTTGTGGGCCAGAACTTGAGCATCCAGTTAGTACATCTATGATCTATGTCTACATCTAGCAGGGAGCCAGGACCTGTGGGCAGACCTTTGCTCCTGTAGCTCTCACAATTATAACACCCCAGTACAGGAATGGCACCAGCCTCTCTAGATAATTGAAGGGGTGAGGGAAAGAAATGGGAGGGAGGCTCTTCTCAGAGCTCCCGTGTCTATGATTCCTGGCCTTATGTATTCTTAGCAGCCGGTACAGCTGTCTGGGACTTAGGGGTGTTTGTTCTGCTATCAGGTTGAGGGAACTGAGCAAGTCATTCCCCTCTCAGGACCTTGACTCCCTTATCTATGTGGGAGGATTCGATTACATGTGAACTTGACAATCTGTGTCACTGGGTGGTGAGAGGACCAGATGCCCGCAGCAGCACTTGGTAACTATTTGACCCTCAATATTCAGCAGTTCTCCAACCAAGGCCTTGACCAACCATTGACCACAAGTATCTAGAAAACAAAACATGTCCAGCTAGAATATGTAGAGATATCTTGTCATCATTTCTCTAACCATGATGAGATAGCAGCTATCCATATATGGTATACATTGTGCATACAATGTACACATGGTGTATATATGCCAGTGTGCATACAGTGTGCACTCAGTGTATATACAGCATACACACAGTGTACATACAGTGTGTGAGGAATTATAAGGAATCTGTACATTATTTAGAGTATATATGAGGATGAGTACATCTTATATAGAAACACTGGACCACTGTGTTCATTACCATCTGTGATCTTAGCACAGCACTAGCTAGAGTTGCCTCGGAAGAGGGAACCTCAATTGGGAAAATGTCTCTGTCAGACTGACTTGTAGATAAGTTTGTGGGGCATTTTCTTGATTGATGATTGATGTGCCAGGGCCAAACCCATTGTGGTTAGTGCTGCCCCTGGGCAGGTGGTTCTGGGTTGAATATGAAAGCAGACTAAGTAAGTTGCAGAGAGCAAGTATAGTAAGCTGTACCCCTCTATACATCAGTTGCTGCTTTCAGATTCCTGTTGTGTTTGAGTTCCTACCCTGACTTCCCTCAGTGATGGACTATAACCTGGGGTATGTACACTGGAATAACTCTTTTCCTTCACAAGTTGATGTGGATTATGATGTTTATCACAGCAATAGAAAATAAACTAAGAGAGTCATTGTATACAAGGTACTTGAGCAGTCACAACTTGGAGGTCCAGGAACCCATAGATATCAAGGAGAGATGATATTTAGTGAATTCATGGTAAATGTTCTGTACACAGGTGAGCAATCGATGGATAAATGAATGAATAACTTTTAGGTAACCATGATATCCAACCCCTAAAAAAAATCCATCATAGGTCACCACACTTGCAGACCTTGCTACTTTTTCCAGGAGAAGACCTTGTGGGTAGGTGTATTTCCCTCAGACAGGAGGAAAGAATGCACTTTCTCCAGGAGGTTAGAGCACACAGACCTGCTGAACAGAAATCTCCAGATGGATGAGAAAGTTCCCAGGTCCTATGTGAGTAAGGTAAATACCATTTACTTCTATCTCAATCAATCTGATCCCAACATTCTGTAGTTGATCAGCACTTGATCTTTACGGGATACATGCCTAAGGCATGTGCTGGGAGCAGGGTGTGAACAGAGCACCGGGTTCCAGGGTGTAACATCGGTGTCATCGATGGAAGATGTCAAGAAGGAAGAAGGAAAGAAGGAAACTGAGCAGAAGACATGGCCAAAGTATGTGCCTTCATATGCCTACAGCAGTGAATGGCATGTTGTTTACATTCCTCATCCACAGGAGAAGAATTTGGCACAACTCTCTGGCAAGCTAATAAAATACTTGGGAACACAAACTCTGCAGTGCAATCATGTTTGTATACAGACAACAGCTTTCTGATTCTCTAGTATAAATAAAGGCTCCTGCAATAGCAACATGATCCTAACATAGAGAATGGAAGAATGATGCCTTTTGTAGTTGAGACCATGGGGAATATAGTTGAATCATAGAAGCCTTGGCATCCATGGGACTGGATCCCAGAACCTCCTTGGGTACCAAAGCCTGCAGATGCTCAAGACTCTTTGACACAATGACATGGTGTTTGTATAGAACTTGTGTGTCCTCCCACACACTTCAAACCACAGATTCCTAATAGTACCTAATTTAATGCAAATGCTATGGAACTCTGTTATACTGCATGTCTGAGGGAACTGTGATCAGGGAGCCTCAGTCCTGCTTGGTACAGGTAGAATCTTTATGAGGAGTTCTGATGTGTGTGCAGCTGCACCCGCAGAGGCAGAAGCCTTGGCTATAGAGCTGGCTTCACAAATGAATCTCTGCGAACATAACAAGCTCTAATGAGCTGGGCTTAGGCCATCGGACCACAGGACTGTGTTAACACAGATGTGACAGCTGGTTAAAGGTGGCAGAAAGCTCCAGGGAGCAAGAGCAAGCAAGAATCCTGGTTCCAGAACATTCCTGAAGGTTGAAGTTCTGAAGGTGCTGTGGGGCCCAGTCACTCAGTGTCTTCATTACAAACAATCACCACACACACACACACACACACACACACACACACGCACAGGCACACACACACACACACACACACATACATACACACACACACACACACACACTGTTTAGGTTTGAGAATGTAGTTAATGGGATAATTAAAAGATTGGTAGACATCCTCAATAGAGTGTTTTAAGGATGACTCTGAACAATTCTATCTTAGGACAGGAGGAGAGAACTGGAGGACAAGTGGCCTAGCTTGAATTGCTTATCTTTCCATCAGCATGGTTTAATAAAATTCACTGTAAAGGAAAAATGTGTGTTTTCAAGTTGTAGTGTTTCCAGGTGACAGCCGGGCTGGATCCTGGGATGATGTTGTAGGCCAACAGAATGGAACCCACAGGCATGGCCTAGCTTGGGCAGCTGTTTCTGTCTCCTGCTCTCTTAACTGCTTTCATGGCAGCTCGCCAGCAACCCCAGGGCTGTGTCTACTCCAGTGCTCCAGAGAGTCCTGGGGTTTTTCCCTCTCTGCTCTCTCCTGACAGCCAGCTCCAGCTTTCCTTCTGATGACCTTGGTTCCCCTCTGACCTTGGTTTATACCACTTACTCCTCCAATGAGGAGTTCCAAAAAGCCCATGTCCAGGGGGCTCCTCCCACCGTCCCTGTACCCAACTGACCTGACCTTGCACCTCTTCACTTTATCTGTTCTTTATCTAGCATTTCCTGAGAAAGAAACCATGCTCCATGTGTAGCATCTGCCTCCCCACTAAGATGAAAACACACATCTTTCCTCATTTTGTTTGCAGTGCATTCCCAGCACTGGGTATGAGCCACATATGCAAAGTGAAATCCAGACAAACATTTCTAAATGCCAAATGGATGAATTCTATTTTCCCCATGATGCTTAACAATTTCACAGTCACGAGACATGGGTGTACACTCCTCCCAGGGTTATTGCCCACTTGCTGGAGTACCTGGTCTACAATGTCTGCGTGTGGTACAAATTCATCTCTGATATTCTAAATGCCGCCAAAACCACTTCCTGTTATCCAAGGGTGTGTTCATCATGCTGCTGGAAGTTTCCGGTATATTCCTGTCATTGCCTCTGCTCCTGCATTAACTACTTGTAACAGCCATTGTACGTGCCTTTGCTCTCAAAGGCCATTCAAAGGAAAACATGATTCTGTGCTGCTCTTCACCTGGCAGATGAGACCAATGTGCTGTGATCAAGGCAGGCAAGACGTATCTCCCAGATGTGTCAACTTTCCTTTGATTTAAGAGCAAAACAGCATAGCCTAGAAACCTGAAGATGCTGATGCCAGGTCTTAGCCCCCACAGTGGTGAAGTCGAAGAGTGATCAAGGCTTTGAAGCATTTTAGTAACAAGGCTCTTAGCTTGTAGACACAAGCCTTGTACTCTAGAACACACTGATATCCTTAGAAGGAGACTAGGTTTACACAATGGACAAACCAAACATGGCTTCAACATGGTGGAAGCCATGGTCTCAGGTGGTCCTCAGCTCTGTTCAGTGCTGTCCTGAGTGTTACAACCTGGTTTGGGAGCTGATCAGTCATGCCATGAAGCTCACTGCTTGGCATAAGCTAGAATTTGTAAGCCCCACCCTCCAGCAATGCATCATAGGTTTCCTCATAATACTATATGGCTCTAGAAGTGTTTTTTTTTTTTTACAGATAGAGAGTGATTAGGGACTTACAAGCTAGATAGCAAAGCTTCCCAAATGACAATTGGGACATCAATTTCTCACCCTTTGAGGGGATTTACAGATAGTCTCAATTATCAAGAAACAAGACTATCTAATTAATAAGCTAGATGTGCATTAGGAAACTTCTTTGCAGTAATTAATTTCCATCTATTATCAATGCAAATATGAATAACTAAGCAGAACAGAATCTCTAGATTAGCCAGAACCATCATTCTTCTCCATGTGTTTAGGAGACAAATGTTAGCTTTGAGATTGGACATGTCTACGGCAGCTTTCTTGGACTATCTGTCTGAAACTCCATCTTCCAGTGCCTGAAACAAAGATTCTGATTTCTACTTTATGAGTTGGGACCTTGAAAGGTTGCTGTAGATAGCACAATGAGATGATTTCTCTCCCCCAAATGGGATACTGTCCAACATATTAAAGTTAACCATCTTTCTCTCTTCCATGCTGCATAGTTTAAAGGATTAAATTCACCTGAAATTTCTAGCAATTTCTATAGTAAACCAAGACTAAGATGTGTTGGTTTGAGTTGACACACACCTAACAGTAATAAAGCACATCTCAACATCCAAACCAAAAGTCCATCACATCTATTGCTTAGGTGTGTAATTGAGAAGACCCACCCTTTTATTTGCAAGGGGCATGGATATTGTTGGCATTGAAAACAGCCACACATTCCAAGAGCTGCTGAACACTCACTTGTTCCTGGCCGAGCATCAGAGACATCCACTAGGGGCCCGGTGGCCTGAGACACCGATTGGTAATGCACCGTGTGAGTCACCGTCAGTGACTTCTGTTTGGCTGCCTCCCCAAAGTCAGCATCAGTCAACAGGACTGTGGAGCGGTCATCTGCACAGTGGAGGCACACAGGAAAGCCAAGTGAGTTTAACGAAGGTGAGAACAATGGGGTTCTAAAGACACACACACACACACACACACACACACACACACACACACACACCAGTACAGAGAAGATCAACTTTCTGCCTCTGGGACTTGGCTTCTTGTGAAAACAACACCTCTTGGTGTAGCTAACCACTTGACATACACAGGTTTATGTGTTTGTCCAAAGCTTGCCTGACATACTGTACATTGTCAGTGTTCCAAGTGATATGGTTGCCCTGTGGGACAGGCCTTTTCAGCTACTGGAACACTCTGTGGAACTAATCATTGTGGTCCCCATACTGGGGTTGGCTGTCACACTGACCTAGGTCAGTGTTTGGAGAAGGGGGAAAGGACTGTCCTGAAGAACTTGATGGTTCCTTTCCTTTTCTCTGGCTAATTCTGAGCTTTAATCTTTAGTACATGCTTTGACTGCTTCACGGATGTCTCTCTTGTAAGTCCCTCAGGGTACAGGCTCTGAAGCCTGGGAAGGCAAGAGCCAGGGCCTTGGGGAACAGCCGTGTAAGATGCATGTGCCATTGTCTGTCTGTCTGAGGACCTTCACTATCATTCCCATTTTCTTTAGAGTTCTTTGACACAAAGGGAGACTTTGGTTGGGAAGTATGGAGTGTCTGTACATTTTCAGAGACTGTGAGTCAGGCTAATGTTCTGATTATCAGTCAGCCAGGACCTGCTACAACATGTCTGAAGGGATGAGGGTGGGGGTGTGGGGTGGGGGGATTACTGATGCTATGTTCATAAACAACTCAGCAAGGCTTCTGTGCCCAAAAATGGCTCTGAACAGAGAGAACCTTACAAAACCCAGTTGCTCAGGCTCTGGCAGGGGAGGAAAGGCCTCTTGAAGTTAGAATCAAATTTCTTGGCAGAGAACTGGAGAGGAGGCTGCCAAGTTGTCTGTGAGTATCCCAGCGGGTGGCACAGCACAGGTTGGTATTGAGATGAGTGCCAGAGCTGGGCTTGGAGGCTTGGCTCTGAAGCTGTCCTTCAAACCCTCATAGAATGTGGGATTTGTACAGAGATGGAGTCTCATAATTATGGCTGATACCAGAGGACCCCTATCTACATTGGTTTGTCCTCCATAACACAGCTATGTTGTGGATTCTGGTATGTGGTTGTGTTTTTAAGATGAGCTTCACCGCTGGGTTATAAACCTGTCCTGGGAAATGTCAAGTGCCTCCTAACTGATTGTGAGGTTAGCCATTCATTCTGGGCAGAAATGAATGGTGGTCTAATGCTAGATTCTTATAACCAAAGCCTGGAGAGTTTCCTAGTAATTAGAAAGTGCCATCGACCCACTCTTTTGGAATTACAGGAGACAAATGATGGTTGGTGACAGATGATGCTGGGCAGCTTGTGATGATCTCTGGCTGCAGGTCATGGTGACATACAGAGATGACTGGCAGGCCGTCTGGTATTCAGCCAGCAACAAAGAGCCCATGGAAGCCGTGTACCATGAACAGGCTCCATCTTGCTGTAACAGGCATTTGAAGGATTATGAAGGGTCTGAGGAGGGACACTTACAAATATCCTCTGTACCCCTCACTGTTATATAACCACTGTGACCTGCCAAGCTACCTAGCATCCCTGCATTCTCAAATCAACACAGGGTGTTAGCCTAGCAAAGTGCATGGCCAAAGGTGATTTTAGTTTTAATGCCCTATCTCTGGAGGTGAGCGAGGGAGGCATTACCTAAGTCCCAGCAGTAAAAAGCATAGACAACCAGAAGCAAAGCATGGCCTTTGGTTTTCACTGAGAAAAACTAACACACCCTACTGTACTTTAGAGAAAGCAGGGCTTCCTATTTGACATGGACCTAAGAATTAATGGGAGCCATGTGACTGAGGGCAGAACTGAACTTGGTCATAGTTTTGTTAATCGAGTCTATGCCTGGATTGAGTGCTGATGCAGGGAGGGCAGACTGGGCCCTGGCATTTCAAAGTCATCAGCTCAAGATACTGTTCAAGATGGTGGGACAAGGAAAGGGCGAAGGTAACAGAGGAGACTTTCCTTTCACCTGATTTCCTCTTGCAGCCTTCCTGGTAGGAGGTGTTCAGGGGCCATACTGGGAAGCATGCAGTGTATCTAGGCCATGGGGAAAGGGTTGCATTTGTTTTGGAAGGGTCCCCTGCCACTGACTCCACAGCAGCCCTTTCCCTCAGGCCCGTTGTGAGAACCTTTCCACATCTCATAGAAGAGCAGTCTCTTTCCTGTGAGTCAATAGACAGTTAAGCAAGTAACATGGAATGTGCTAAAAGAGACCAGGGGATTCAGAGAGCTCTTGATAAATGGTAGGGTCTGCCATGGTTGGTACCAATCAGGAATGTAGCAGGTCAAGACGCTGGGTTTGTGGTGGATAGGCCACAGTGCCTGTCATTTTCATGGCTTCTCTTAAGACTGAGAATTATGGGGGCTGGGGGGGTTGCTGGGTAGAGATCTGGCTGTTTTTTCTCAGCCTAGGATGTTATGGGATGCTGGAAATAGGGAGACAGCCTGCATGGAGGCATTTATTTGTTTAAGTCTTAATCAAATCTTGAAGGTTTATTTAACGAAGGCTGACCTTGTCAGGGTTGGCAAGTAGAGCACAAAGGACGTCTAAGATGAAGCTTTACAAGGCGGGCCTGAGGAGCTCACCATGCTGTAAAGTTTTCATCATTGGAGGGACAATGGTTTCTCCAGGAAAGGCCCAAAGTGAGCAGAGTTGGGGAGTTTTCATGGTGTATTGACTGGCACTTAGTATTCCCCTCAGTTTCTCTACTCAAGGGGCATGCAAACTATTCCCATCAAGTGCTTCCCATGCCCATAGGTCAGGAGGGGGAAGCATGGTGGCCTCTCATCCTACAGCAGCCACTCCCTAGAATGTCACTAACAGGACACCTTACCTATGGTCTCCATTGTGTCTCTCTCTTCAATCAAAAGCTGAGCCCTGGGTATATCAATGTGCATTCTCAGAGTCTGTTGCTGTTTGCTTAAGGTATCTGAAGTCCGTGTGTTCTTGCTGAGAATAAGAGAGAACATGTGTTAGCTGACCCAGTTCAATGTGACATTATGCTGGCACATCACTCTATATCAAACTAGTTTATTGTTTAATTATGAGAGCAGCTCGAAGAGAAGAGAGGGCAATGCACATGACAGAAAATGCCTTTTCTTCAATCAGGAGATACGTATTAAGATTAAATTTCAGTAGACAAAGGAGAGTCAGAATATATATACTTCTAATAGGTGGGATCAATAATGATCAATCTTGAGAAAATTACCATTTCTTGGGTAAGGGTGAGAATAATCTTAAAAAGGGACATTCAGACAGTGACATGTACAGTTATTCTATCTATCTATCTATCTATCTATCTATCTATCTATCTATCTTCTATCATCTATCATCTATCTATCATTTTTCTATCATTTATCTATCTCTTTTGTCATCTGCCTGTCTGTCTATCATCTGTCTATATATTTATCTATCATCTATCTACCTACCTACCTACCCACCTACCTAGCTACCTATTCTATCTATCTATCTTGATGATAGCAGGGAAGGAAACCGTGAACAGCTGGGCACTGGACTGAGGCCTCACTAACAGATCTGTATTGCTATCTAGTATCCTTTTGTTTTTCTTCTAGTGACAGGCCACAAGCTTGTTAGCATCTCTAACATCACTTTGATTGTCCTAGCTAAGCACTATTTTGAAATAGAGAGGAAAAAACTCAATTACTAAAATACTTTTATCTCAGAGTTTGTGTACTAGAAAATTACTCTGAGAGTGAATTCTCAAGTAATAGAGGTAGGTGGTAGAACTGACTGGTGTAATCACAGCCAGTTACAGCCAGCAGCTCCAGGTTAAACCTTTGTGCTGAATGGCTGACAGGGCCTTAATTAGCAATCCTCTTAGAAGTGGTTCAGTCTTTCATAAGATGTGCTAGATGTTAAAATGTTTTCTGAAGCACCCCCTAGCAAGTGGAAGGCATTGGGATACTGCTCCATTGATGCTGTTGATGGTAGGCCTAAGTCCAGGGGCAGACTCTTCAAAATATCTACAGGGTGATTTCTAGAATCAGGTTTACCTGATGGTTGCTCAACTCTACTTCCTTCCTTCTTCCTTCCCTTCTTTTTAATGTCTGTCTATCCATCTGTCTGTCTTTCATGCCTGTGCCTATGTGTGTGAAGTTAACATTGGGTGTCTTCCTCAATACCTCCTCATCTAATCTTTTTGAGACAGAGTCTGGTTGAAGCCAGTGCTATTGTTGATGCTAGGCTAGTGACCCAACAGGCATCCAGTGACTGACCTAGGTATACCTGACTTTTTATACGGGAGCTTGGGATTTGAACTCAGGTCCCATTGCTTATATTTCAGTGGGCTCTTTACTCACTGATCCATCTCCTCAGCCTCATTTGTTCCTTACATTCAAGGGAGAGCAAGGTCTGCATGGTGCACTTAGAGTCCTTTTCTCTCCAATGAAGGAATTCCTAGATCTCTGTCTCCTTAGTTCTTTCTCACACACTCCTAAACCAAGCAGCTGATGGATTCTAAATCATCCAAACATCATGTGCATTTGAGAAAGCCCTGTATGCTGCCTGTTGAAGCCCAGGTTACAACTGGATATTTTATGACACCCATCAATGTAAACAAAGCATCCCATGAGCAAGGCTACCTTCAGAGGGTTCACTGCTCCTCTGGGTGCTTCATCTTGGGCCACATTTCTTGCTCTATGGACTCACAACTGGGTCATACACCCCAATCACGCCAATTATGAGCAGCTCACATTCAACCCTTTTGGCCTGGTTTTTGACATGGTCTCTATACACTTTCAAATTATCTCTCTTCCCATTGCACTCATGGTTAAAAAAAGAAGAAGAAAAAGAAAGGAGAAAAGTGCAGAGATTCACACAGTTGCATTTGAGATCCCTGGGGGACTGTGTGCTGCCTGCCATATGCTTCTACCCTCTGAATTTCCACAAAAAACACATGGGCGGCCTCTACCCTGTGAATATCCAAAAGACCTATTTAGAAGCCACGGAGGACTCAAGTGTGTCCTTGTACCAAAAATAGAAACCGGAGCAGTTCCTTCTCCTCAAGAATAGTTATAAGGAAGCAGCTGGTCTGACATGCTATGAACACCAGGAGCAGGTTACACTCAACTGACAATGAAGGATCCCTGTCTCAGGGACATAGAAACCTCTGTGAAGACTCTGCTGGCATGGGACGATGACACGGTATGACAAGGACAGTGAGGACATGAGGGCTGGTGGGAGAGTCCCATATCTCCAGAGAAGATGCTGCCAGGCCCAAGAAAGGAAAGCAAATGGCTCAGTGAAACTTGAGACCCAGGTTCTCACCAGTGAGACTCTTGTACTTCCTGTTCCCTTTGGAGAGGGCGTATCCCCTAGATCTCCTTACTTCCTGTTCCCTTTGGAGAGGTCATATTCTCTGCCCCCACCTGCAATGTCCTTGTGATGCCTACTTAGCAGCCATCTTTTCATTAGGCCAGGTTGGCCCTGCGGGGGAATCCCTCCTGTCCTAGCCCCGTTCTCTACTTAATTTAGTTTTCTTGGCACCCTCTCTGGCATATGTTTAATCAAGTCAATTAAACATATGTAATTGGCTTATCTTATTCATTATCTGTCTCTCCCACTGGAATCGCATCTCCACAGGGATAGACTCATCTGCTCTGGTCCTTATACATCCCCAGAACAGCAGGTGGCCAGAGGAAGTACTCAGTAAGTATTAAATGTGTCACGTTATCTTGTGTAACAGGACATGAACTTAGTGACTGTAGTCCCACAGACTTTGCCGTGGTTGATAATCTTCCTGGGCTAAAGGGATAAGCTCCAACCAAAGTTTTTCATTATATTAATATTTATGGCCATGTTCAGTTTTCTGTTGCTTAACATATAAAGGATGATCCTCAGAACCTATCACCATTGGTCATTATAGCCATAGGAAAACTTTAGAAGTTTTAGTAATTAGAAGAAGCCTATTTACAACCTAGAGGATTCTAGATTTTTTTTAATGTGGAAGCAAAATGACAATATAAGATTATATATCAAAAGACTCATCTGAATGGATTAGCTATCAAAATACAACCTCTGACCAGCCATTCAACCGACATTTTGGTGTTTCATTAAAACAGCAGGGAGGGAACGTGAACAGAACTTTGTAAGACACCATCTTCCCCTGTCATTCAGAGAGTTTGTTATCACTATGATTCTTCAATGTCTTCACAATTCCTTAAGTCTGTATGGGTCCATGTGTGTGTGCATATGTGTGTGTGCATGTGTATGTAAGTAAGTGTATGTCTGTGTGTATGTGTGTATCTATAAGTGTGTGTATAAATGTGTCTGTATCTGAGGGTATGTATAAATGTGTGTGTCTATCTTTGTATATGACTGCGTCTATGTATAAGTGTATATCTATGTCTATCTATAAGTATACATGTACAAGTATGTGTGTCTGTGTATAAATGTGTCTCAGTATGCGTATGAATGTATGTATGTGTGTGTGAGTGTGTGGTGTGTGTGTGTGTGTGTGTGTGTGTGTGAGAGAGAGAGAGAGAGAGAGAGAGAGAGAGAGAGAGAGAGAGAGAGAGAGAATGAATGTGTTAGGGAGAACTAGTGGAGATGTACTTGTCCCATATATGAACAAATGTCTCTGAGGTATAAAATAACTACAGACAACACCATATATCTGGTCGTGACATTTGGATGGGCATTTTGAGATTGTATCTACAGAGACATGAACAGGAAAAGACAAGGTAATTTAAATGTGGTTTGAGTTTTCTCTTCTCTATCACTGGCTCTCATACTAACTCTGCTCCTTGGGCAATGGCATAAGTTGGTAGCTCCTCAGAGCGAGGCAATTTCACCAGTTGGAACTCTGGTAAGCAAACATGCTCTTCTTTTCTTTTCTCTCTGTGTGTATATGTGTGTTACATGTGTATGTGTATGCTCATGTGTATGTGTTACATACATGCATGTGCCTGTGTGTATACACACAGAGGCCAGAGGTTGATGACAGGGTATCTTTTACCTTCTATCTTATTTTTCTGAGATAATGTCTCTCCACTGAGTCTGGAACTAACACAGCAGTGAGGCAAGCTGGCCAGCAAGGCCCTGGTATCTGACTGTCTCCATCCCTTAGCACTGAGGTTAGAGATCCCAATGGCTTTGTTGTGGGTGCTGAGAATCCAAACTTGGAGCTTATATGGTAAGCTTGTTATCCACTGAGCTATTGTCCCAGCCCAGGTTTTTTGTTTTATTTGTTTGTTTGTTTCTCTTCTTGCTGAAACAAAAAGAACAAAAAAACCTTACTTTCAGCATGGTAACTTCATTGTCTCTCCTTCCCGGCAAATTCCATCTATTGGGAGTACTTGGAAATTCTTTTCCTAATCATTGTTGTTCTTTGTAGGAAAGCCAAAATCAGCAATAGGGAATGGTAGGGGTTGCTAGTATTAATGTTTTTAACGTCAGTTGATAGCCAACAGGGAAGACCATGATCTACTACTGCCCAACTTAGTCTTTCATGCCTATCTGCCTTACCAATGCTTTCTAAGATCTTACTCTGGGGATAGTGGGGGAAGGCTATGTAAGCATGCATTCTGGGTCTCAGGAAAGGCAAAACTCAGATCATTCTTACCCAGCAGAAAACATTGTCCATGGTTTCACATCCTTAAAGCACCTATGTGAGTTATGGATGGGGGACCTAGAGGACAGTGGGACAGATACTAATGGGAAGGAGGGACTGGAAAATCCACATAGCAAAGAAAGCATCCCACAATTGCTTTCCAGGAGGCTGGGGAGGCCCTACTGGGAGCCTGACTAGCAAAATGGTCCTGAAAAGTGGTGGCTGAGGTAAGCAGTGGTCACACCTGTCTGAAGAGGCAACAAGAAGAGTTCTAGGCAGCTCTCAACATGCACATGGTTGCTTATTTATACGGCAGGGCTTTTTGCAAGAGCAGCCAGAAAAATCGAACAGTATGGGGGAATACCTCGTTTTAAATGTCAATTAATTCAGTTTTCAAGCCTGCATTATAAAATTTGTTCTGCTGAGTCAGTTAGTCATTATAAGTCAAGTGGCTTTTGCTTCTTCACCTTCTAGATGCTTTATCATATCTGACAAGTCCAGGGGAGCCTGGATACGACATATGGGCTGCAAACAATGACTCTTGGTTGCTTAGTGAACAAATGTGGATCTCCAGATGATCATGGCCTTGGGGGATTTTATGCGGATTTGTGTAATCTCCTACATAAGTCTGATGTTTTCTGATTAGAACTCTGTCCTGAGGTAGATGTTTTGAGGGAACCTGGATTTGTTTGCTTTTCACCCAAGACTCTTGCAGCCATCTGTCCTTGGATAAATTCGTTGATGTGTGAAAAGAACTTCAAATTCAACATGACCCACACTGGTCCTGTGCTCTGTTAAATAACAGTTCTCAACCTCAACCACCAAAATAATCCAATGTCTGTATTCTGCCTCTATCTTCCTGCTATTGGCGTAGGACATCACCATTCTTCCAGTTATGTCACCCAACATTTCAGAGTTATCCTGGGTCCCTGCTATACTAGTGCTTTATCTGGGATGCACACAGGTTTAAGACACAGAATCTCCAGCAATACCTCTGACAAAAACATCTTGGCACATCAGTGGTACCCGACCTCTTCCTCTGTTGCTAAAGACACTGGTAATCTAGAATGTGGGCTCCTTGTGAATAACATTGACAGTTTTAGATGAAGAAGACACAAAGCAGAAATAACTACTCCTCATTCTCGTTTTCTCCCAAGCAAGGCAACCTAAAATGGCGACCCCATGTAGGCTACGAGGGGTCCTGATGATTTTCTTATTTTCTAGACCCTTATCTTCTGGTTTCATCTTTTATTTGGTCATTAGATTGTTAAACTGCTCTAAATGAGGATATTGGAAGAGAGGTAACATGTCATGTGATTAATCCACATGTGTACCTGCTCAGTATCACACTGATGCCATTTTTACAGAGTTCAGAGGTTAAAGTGCACAGGGGAACATGTTTGAAGTTAAAGGACTGGGAGGTAGGCAGTAGGAATGCAGTCTAGGGACATGGAAAGGACAGAATACCCTGTTCATACCATTGTCTACCCTGAGTGTGTTCTCCAAAGGCAAAACATTTGCCCTTCGTGGTCTTCCTGGAACTGGGCTAATTCTTTTAGACGTCTTAGAGGCTGGCTACCTGAACACTAGCAAAACTCAAGTTCCCTGTGACACCCCTGACCCTGTCTTAGTGGTCCCTGCCTCCATGGCCCCTGCCTCAGTAGTCACTGGTTCAGCAGTCCCTGACTCAGTGGTCCCTGCCTCTGTGGTCCCTGCCTCAGTAGTCACTAG
The DNA here is from genome assembly GCA_964023405.1 of Apodemus agrarius. NCBI lineage: Eukaryota > Metazoa > Chordata > Mammalia > Rodentia > Muridae > Apodemus > Apodemus agrarius. The sequence continues at coordinate 1,531,243 of OZ030018.1, read as the reverse complement.
TTCAAGGTCCCTGCCTCAGTAGTCCCTGCTACAGTGATCCATGGTTCAGTGGTCCCAGCCTCAGTGGTCCCTGCCTCAGTGGTACCAGCTTCAGAGAAGCATCATCCCCCTGCTTAAGTCCAGCTAACAACACAGCCATACATGGCAGATATAAAAATAATCCTTTTATGTCTGTGTAGCCAACCACACATTCCATGGATGCTTTGGAATATAAATGAATATTATATTTTGAAATGAGAACATATTACAAACCTCAGATCATCCTTATCATTACCTAGTAATCAAAGCAAATTAGACTTTTGACACATAACACCCAGAAAACAATGCCATGTTCTTACCTCATGAGCATTTCAGCTAAACTCTTTGCATCTGGGAAAGAGAAAGCTGATATTAGTATAAGATCAATAATTCATGATTAACATTTACCTAGAAGAAATCAACTCATTTATGTAGTTATAACCAACCCTCTAGTTGCATGGCAAGCCATTTCAGGTGCAATTGTTTACCAGGGTTGCACTAATGACCAGGGGCTTTGTGGTTCCCTATTTCTTCTAGATGGGGCTATTTTATGGGTTTTATTTATAACAGAAAGATGCATTAGTATCCCACAGCCATAAAATTGCAGACATCTATTAAAGTTTTATTGCAAACTATTTGTTTGTCATGTCTAGAAAACCCAGTTTTATTTTCAACAGTCAGAAAAATTAACATTTGGGGAAAAGTCATTTATGGAGAACAAACCCACTCCTTCCATTCCCCAAGAATGACAAGTGCCTTAGGCCCACTCGGGCTCACTTTAAAGCGGCGTTAGTACAGAGCTCTGTGCCCCCGGGTTGGTCGCCAAGTTTTACAAGCTTGGATGCTTTATTTTAAACTCAGAAATAAAGCTTTATTGTGCACCCCGTTCCCCTGCTGGCCGGGACACTGTTTATGGAGACCTGGCTATCACCCCTGACACAAGGAAATATATCTCAAAATACTGAAGGACAGATCGACTTATTTGGTAACACTATTTAGAAATGCTGGTTTCCCTTAAAATAGTGATTTATGCTTTTTACACATTCAATTCTGGAAAAAGTGAAGCTTCTTTTCCTGAACACAGAAACCTTTTTTTTCTATCTTTTAATTTCTTTCTTTGCTCTAAGACTTCATGTTAGGGATCCTGCTTAAGGATCAGAAGTTTCTAGAAGTGCATTTATTTGACGGTGAGCAGCTCCACACTGAAAGAATGTGTATGCAGGGACATTTCCACCTCCTTCCTGGGGCTGTGATTTGCCTGTTATGTCTCATGTGTGGAGACATGGAGACAACCTCACAATTTCCCAGCACCTGGAACCACAATGACCAGAAATCTTGCTCTAGAAGCCACCAGGTCATGCCTGTTCCCATTGGCAGCCTCAACATTGTGCACAGATGGGTTCAGTCTAGAAGACAAAACCGGTCCCCTCTATTCCTCCCACACGGAGAAACACAGGAAGCAAAATAGAACCGAATCTCTCAGCTCATGTCTTTATATTTGTCTGTGAAGATGAAGTAAATAGCCTGAGTCTCTTCTCTTCCTGAATGATTTAACACGTACAAAGTAAATATATCTATGGGATGCCAGAAGCTGGGATTAATTAGCTCCTTGCAACACCCAACATTGGCTAGAACAATATGCTAAGAAAGAGGACCGAACTTAACAGAGTAAACACTTGTCTTCAACTTACACTGGGCACGTAAGTCTGAGATGCCCAGCCCCCTATACTTGGCCATATACTTGTGTCTTTGCTCCAGGTCAGCCTCAGCACTCCCTGGGGGCTTCCCATGATGATGTGTAGGTGTCTCAGGCTCCACAAAGGATGATAGAATTCCCAAGTGTCCATCTAACTGCATCTAACTGCCTTGGTTGGGCTCTTTCACTTCAGGATTTAGCTCCAAAGTCCTACCAGTCAACCCTTCCTATGCCCACCCTTGAGAAGAGATGCCTTCCTTCAGTTTCAGCTACCATGTCCTGCTTCCAACTCAGCTGAAAATTGGAGAGAAGTTGTGCTAGTTGGAATTCCTCTTTTCTATAAGCTCCCTGGAACTAAGCTGAGAAGTTTGGAGTTTGGATGGCCTGGGTAGGGTGTGTGACCCTGGAGATGAGGAGAGGAGATGAGGAGAGTGAATTGTGAATATGTGCAGTGGTGAGAGGTCTGTCTAGTGTTTATGGCACGAACAATTTCTCTGCTGTTTCAGTGGTCCTTTCTATCTGGAGCAGAATGAGAGTCAGACCCCCGAGGGGTACCAAGGAGCAGATGTTTGGCCTCAGCAGGGTAAGTAAGGGAAATTATCGAAGGATAATGGTGTATCATGATGGGCTAATCTCAAGAGATAGGGAGACTGACCTGTTTAGCAAAGACCTGGAACTTGATGGGTTAGGCTTGGTGGGCCATGTGCTCCACAGAGAATTCACAGGCACTAGAATAATGGATGTGTTCAGGAAATGACAGCCGTGTTTTACTCCAGAGAGTTCGCTGCATGGTGATTGATGAAGGTGGAGACTAGTGTGGTCTGAAAGCTGTTACCTGGCTAAGATGAGGGTGACATTGCTTGCAAACATGGTGGTAGAGGGTGAGGGGGCTGTACCCTGGCATTTGTCATGCCTCCTACTCAGAAGGTTTGTACAGGAAGTTGGGTACAATGTTCTGCCACTAGCTTCTTACAGGGGTCCAGATGAGAAGCCAAGAGCACTGGATTAAGGGATCCCATGGTTTGGGGTTGCAAACGACATTGCTATGTGATGCTGCCTTTGGAGATAAGCTACAAAAAAGATCAGAGCTCTGCCAGTTGTGGTAGGGAGGGAACTGCACAGAGCTCAGAGAAAGGCTAGATTTGGGGTACACAGGATGAGACAGGATTCTGGTAGGATGTGGAGAGTTGGGGGACCTGTTTTAAAGCTAAAGTGTGCTAGGTGGGCTATTTAGAGGCAGGCTGAGAGTCACATTAGGGAGGGATCTGAGCAGAGGTGAGCACTGTTCACGCTCACATAGGGAGCGGGTAAAGAGCCGGAGGCACAATCAGACATGCTTTCATTTAGGGGAAGGAGTGAATCTGGAGCAAGTTGGTACATTTTAATAATTCTGGAATATAGGATCTAAGCAGTGACAGCGGCTTTCAAATTAGCTTCCTTAATGAAATTTAGGATCCTTTCCCTCGGGCCTCAGGCAGCTATTACAATGTGTGCTACCTTTCGGGGGTCCAGAGCTGGGGTTGTAGGCCACCACGGTGGCTGTCTGCTGCCACTTTACACACCAAATGTCCCTTAAGTTCTAGGATACCCAGAATGAGTAGCTCTCCTCCATGCCACACATATTCTCACAGAGCTTCATGTTTTGTTTTGTTTCTAGCTCAGATACCAATCCTAGGTGATTCCCTGCTCCAGGGTCTAGGCTTTTCACGTCCTAAAGCAGTACCTGAAGAACACTTGACTTGCACTGCGCTTCTCTGGACTACACTTATGGTGGATTATCTCAAAGAGACCCCATGCTGAGGAGCTCTTCAGCAGAGTTGCTCAGTGGGAGCTTCCATGGTGACCTCAACACATTTTCCATTCTCGCTCACTCTTTCTCTCTCTCCTCCTCCCAAACTTTCAACTTTTCCAAGGCCCTCCTGTTCCTCAGCCATGGGCTCTCTCTGCTTCCTCCTGGAACCAGCAGCAATCGACACCAGGCTCTTCTAGTTGCCTACAGCTGAATCTTCCAGTGCCTACCCGTTTAAGTACCTATATTCTTTTTCGTCTTCCTCTTTATCTCTTAGGTACAGCCCAGTCCTTAGGTAGAGAAGTGGTCCAGAGCCTTCTTCAGGGCACTCTTTGTTGCTGTTTTGAGACAGGGGCTTGCTATATGGCCCAGGTTTGGTTCAGACTCCTGATCTTCCTTGGGCCTTTCCAGTGCTGGGATCCCAGGTGGGTACCCTCTCACCTGGATTTCTGAAGATATCATTTTCCCCTCTGGTAATACAATTCTTGATGCACTTTCTCCCTATCCATAGTGATAGGACCATCTGGAGGCATCTTCCAGCCACTTCGATGGTATCACCAGTCCTGTGCCTGGGCTGTGTGTTCCCTTCTTGAGTTTAAACTCTCTAAAATCCTCAAGTACTTCTCAGAGGGCCTGATTTCTAGTTAATTTCCTACTTAGGACTCCCTTTCATCAAAGGCTTGCAATTTCATAGTGTCCTTTATTCAACCAGCCTGAATACAGACACCAGCAGGATATAAAAGAATCTTTTTTACTCTCTTCCCACACACTCCTGAGAGTACCATACCCATTACAGGAGTCACAAATGAATTTTTACAACTTCTGTAGAAGGCTTCGCAGTTCTACTGGTTAAATTTTATCTTCTTGGCTGTAGCCTTTCAAAGTCTCATGATCTCTGGATTCTACTTTCAGATATCTGCCTTCATTCCCTCCTGTGTGAACCACATACCACGGTTTGCTTAGCCTTCTGTGGGGCTCATCACAACTTGTTTACCCCTTATCCATCAACACTGTCAAAACAGAGTGGGTCTGTCCAGACCTCTGAGGGCTCCTTTCTCAAGCTTAAGCTATCTTACTTCAAATCAAAAGGCTCTGAGTTAATTAATTTTTAAATGGGTAGACACTGCCTATCACCTAGCATCTCTCATTGACCTTTGGTTAGTCTAAGGCTATCCACAAAAATTTGGGGATTATGTGTAGAAAGATTTTGCTTTGAAACTTAAAATGGGCTCAGAACCGGAACCCTGTGACCCCATTCCTGATCTTTTCAGTGGCAGGACTGGGGGGGGGTCTTCAGTGAAATATCATAGATTAATTGGTGCCTATGTTTTGCTCATTGTCTTTTGGGACATGTTTTATGTTGACTCTAGAAAGCCAACTCCCTCCCCACAACCTTGACTACTGCAAAGGTTTGGGGGGGAAAAAGCAAGCTAATCAGGGTTCTGGTAATTGTTGAACATTTTGAGCTTCCCCGTCTCTGTCTCATTGCATTTGATTTCCATTTTTCCTTCCCTTTTAATTCCCTTCCCTCCCTCCATTTCCTCCTTTGTATAATCCCTGGTCCTGCTGTTCTGGTTCAAACAGCTCTCCTCCTGCTGCACACCAGAGCAGAGCAGATGTTGGGTGGCTTTCCTTCCACCTGCCATCTGTTCTGTGGGAACATCACCCAGAGCTCAGCTCTTCCTGCTCAAACACAGCCAGGCAGGCCTGGGCATAGTTTTCTACATTTTCACATATTTCAGACCAACCTAAGACACAGACTGGGTGACAAATCTCCTTGGCCATTTTCACACGCCCCCTCTTGTCTCCTCTCCCATTCTGTTGGGTAGGGAGTGATGGAGAAAGTCAGCCAGGCTGGTCTGGCAACACAGTATTTTCCTGAATGACACAGGGAAGACCAGAACATGATGACAGAGATAATGGTGACCAGGTGTCACGGGTCATCTGCTTGTGGGGAAGAGTTTCATGTGTGTGGTGGGGTGGAGAACTATGAGGATCTGGCAGTAGGTGAGGAGCCATGTGGCTAAAGCATATGATACTGGCTGGCTTCCAAGTAGTCTGGGTGAAAGTACTCTGGGAGAGGTATGACAGACATTCAGGGCACAGGCTATATATCACTGTGTCAATAAAATTAGGGACCATATGACAGAGTGAGATTAAAAAACTGAATTAACCCAGGTTTTTTGACAAAGAGAATGACATTTATATGTCTTTGATAGCATGCTCACTTCTGACTCCATGAGTCATTGCTAGTCATTAAAAAGTTATTTGAGCTTACCAAGACAACCTGTCTCTTACTTGCATATGCCAAGTTTCTTGAGAGGATGGGGGGCGGTTGGAACAGTGACCTGGGCTCTCTTCTCCCCTGTTTCCACTGTTACTTTAGAACTGTTTATCTTTCCAGCCTTTAGTTTTCAAGTCTACTATATGGACAATGCAAAGTTCATACTCCATCAAGCCTCCCTCCCCCTGCCAGGTGTTGAGAGACTAAAACAGAAGCATGGGAGAGCATCCTCGAGGTATGTAGTTCTGATAGGTCTAGGAGAACTGCACTGGGTGTTTCAGGAGCATCACAGCTTGGTCTTGTTCAGTATCTATGGACTCTCTGAGGACCATTGCTCTCCTCCTGGTTCTGTGATTGTGTCAAAGAGTATACTAGTAGGTTTGAATAGAGTCATAGAGTGCTCCACCCAGGCCCTTACCTGGAACCCAGCAAGGCTTTCTTGCGAGGCTAAGCAGTTTCATATTTTAAACATATAAATGGCTCAGACAGGGGAGGGTGGAGCAGAGAGAGGGATAGAGACAGAAAGAGGCACATACACACACACACACACACACACACACACACACACACACACACCCCTCCCCCGCCCCAACACACACTGCTGCCATTCACAGCCTCAGGTCTGTGTTTGCTTGTTTGAAGCTCTGGAGGAAAAGCCCTGTGCTTAGACTAACCTCTGCTGTGAAGTCACCTGTACACCCCAAGAGCAAAAAAGGAAACCATCTGTGGACATCAGATCTCACTTTGCTGCTCTCCTCACCAATAGCTTCTATTTGAAGGCTCCCCACTGTCAGCCCCACTTCTCTCTGGGATGGGAAAGGATATCATAAAGCAGCTATTTTTTTGCAACAGCTGTAAACCTGCATTTAGGTTTTTATAAGATCCCAGCCAGAACTTCCCATCACCTGCATGCTCATGTGGAAGGAGATTTTAGAGCTGGGGGGAAATGAATGTCCTCAGAGACAGTCATCATCCATGCTCGTGACCTGAGAAAATTGGAAGAGCAAATGAGGGCAGGGCAGAGCACCCTGGCAAGCCAGGCAAGGCTCCAGAGGGCAGCGGGCATTCACAGTGCCTGCTCTAGATGGCCATTCCTGTGTCCAGCTCACCCGCTGCTCTTGCCCCACCTCCGTCTCATCCCAATGCCCACTCATTCTGCACTCCCTCACACAGACACTCTCCACTACCCATTTCTGCTCTGACAGCTGTAGAGAAGGGGAGAGAAAGAAAGGGAAAGGATAGGAGGCAGGGGGTGGAGTGGAGGAAGAGAGGCTGAAAGAAGAGAGGGAAGGACTGGAGGAAAACAAGATAAAAGCTTTCATAGTAAAGGATCCTGATGCCATATGTGTGTATATGCATGCATGTGTGAGAGTGTGCAAGTGCCTGTGCATGTGTGTGTGTGCATGCATATGCATGTGTCTGTGTACATATGAAAGTGTGCCCTTAGTTCTAGCTCATGTTATATAGGTGCATGTGTGTGCATGTGTATAGAGGTAGGAAGAAGCTCTTAGCCTTTGCTTCTTAGTCACTATTCATCTGTCCACCTTTTTATTTTTTGAGGTTCAGTCTTTCACAGCCTGGAGTTTGACCAGCCCCAAGAATCTGCCTTTTCCCACCTCCTCAGTGCTGGGATTATTGTCTTTTTTTAAATGTAGCATCTGGGGACCCAAATGCTTCTGAAGTGGGTACTGAACTGAACATTCCTCAATCCCGATACTGTATTTTTCAACCACATTCATTTGCTTGGCCTTGGGCCTCCCAAGGTTAACCACCTCTGCATTTTTCCTCTTTCCAGGGGGTATTTATTTTCCATCTCTTCTCAGACAGAAGTGTCAGCATGCTCTGAGGTTCACATTCCTGGCTGAACTTAGTACAGTTCAAGTTGCTATTTTGCTTTTAGAAATGGGGAGAACTTTTGGTTGTTTACAGAGGAGAAACAAGTCAGGAGAGTTAAGAAAATGGAAAGGATTTCCTCACAGTCCACCCACCCATGGAGTCTTCACCTTGTAAACCACGAGCCCAGATTCTCTTGGGAATGGCCACACAGCACTGGTCAGTTTGGAAATATTTGTTCATTTTAAATCATGTTTGAAAGAATGACTATGTTTTGTTTTATGGGGAGAAGGGTGTTTTGTTAGGGAAACAGGGTCAGATTGCTGCAATGCAAAGGGATCATTATGCTTATCTTTTCTGAGATAGAGTTCTTGGCTTGCCACTGCCAGCTGACCCCTGCTCAGTGGCACCAATACAGGTTTGCAGCACCTCAGGAAAAGCCCTCCTAAAGAACACAGCTTTTACTGGTATTGGAGTAGAGTACTATACTTGGAGTTCCAATTTTTATTAGGTTGGGGCTGCTGGGGTTCTGGGTCCAGATGATGACTCACTCTTCAACCTTCTAGTTCAAAGTATCTCAGGGTTGGGGAAAACCAGGGCATCATTAAAAGCAAGATGCAGCTTCTGAAGTCCTCAATAAGGATATAGATTTAAAAAAAAATCTAGTACTTGAAGACAATTTAGAAGGTCGCTCTGCTCTAAATTTAGCAAGTCCTCGGGAAGGGAGAATGCAGGCTGCCTAAGCTGCCCCAGTCCCATTTTCTTTCATTTTATTTCTGCATAAAAGAATATTACCTTGTACACCCCTGACTAGGTTGTTCCTTCACACAGCATGATGTGGCATTTGTGAAAACATTTTAGTTGTGTCCAACTCAGATAATAGCACCAAAGAAGAGGAAGGGTCTGAACTTGGCCTCACACAACTTAAGCACATCTACTATTTGTTCCTAATTCGAATTTGCTTACCCCATTTTTAGATCCCACTAAGAGGATGTTCAAGCAGTGCACCATGTGTTCCTAGAAAGGCTGACCTTATTTTGGACAAGAAAAGTATGGCAGAAAACAGTTCCCCTTACCTGATCTACAAACCTATGGGAACTGGTTTGAATATAGGCACAGGACCTGGGTCTTATGTGAGGCAGGTTTTAATTGAACACCATTATTAATGAAGGCTGAGGGTTAGTCACCACCCATAACTTCAAACCCTGGCTGCAGACCTCCTTGGGTTGGAAATGTTTTATGCCATTAATAGTCATTTCAAAGGCATAGATGGCTTGCAGGTCTCTCTGGGGACTGTCTTGGTATTCCATGATTCTATGTGCCCAGCACTTCTCAGGGTTACAGAGTGATGAGTATGCACTCTATTGTAACCCTTCATCTAGGACCTCCAGAGGGTCGCTATCTATAGCTCTGGATGGGGTCTTAGGGATCTTTTGGTGTGATCAAAAATAATGAGTAATAAGAAAATGCTGCTATTTTTTAAACATTTCATGTGATCCATAGTAGACAACCAACTGTGGTTTGCTAAATTAAATCCATCTCAAGAAGTGGTGGGGTCTCCTTTTCTGTCAGACTTCATTCTAGAAGCCTTTATCTCATGCTTATAAAACATAAGTGTTGGTGCCCTTGTACTGGAGCAAGCTACTTTTCTTGAATTCTTTGCTCCTGAGCATCTCATGAGACTACATCCTGTCTCTCGTTAATTCTCTGTAGAACCCTTCCTATTGGCTTTTCCTTTTCTTCTACTAAAAGGAAACAAAACCACTTCAGGGAGTGAGATCCTCAGTTGTGGTAGATTGCTCCACTTAGAAGTCCAACTACAAACCACCAGTCTAGACAGAGAGGTACTAACAATAAAATGTTAATCCCAGAATCTTCTCTGAACATAGCCCTTGCAAAGCAACAACAAAAGGACCAAGAAGCTGGTGAGAAGGAAAACTTGAAACGCTGAGGGTCTTCTATCATTCTGACCTGTTAGCAAGAGCTTTTATTGGAAATTTTCTTTGCAAGGAAAAGGCAGTCTTGCATATTGAGGTTATAAGTATAGCAATAAAAATAAAGCAGTAGTTGAGGAAGAGAGATAAGATGTGGGGAGGGGTTTGCTATAGCCCTGAGAAGCCTTGCCCTGTTAGTTCATCCATCAGCCACCACACTCCTGTGTGTCGGCACATGCCGTCAGTAAGATGCTTTCACGGCTGGTATGAAGCGTCTCAGGCAGCTCATAGCCTCCTATGTGGAACTAGTTTGACATGACTGTCTACATGGAAGTAGAACTGCCACTTGATACCTCAAAGACAATGTCCCTGATGTTCATTTGGGTTTATGGTGAAAGGGGATTATCAAAATGTCCATTTGATACTTTAATGACAAACAGTGCAATGCAACTCGATCCTCTTTTTATTGGGTTTCTCAACACATGGCGTATTATTCTATTTTTATGGTGGGCTCTCATTCTTCTCCCATTTGGGATTCATTTGTCCTTCACATAGTTCTAGGATTTGTCCTAGAACCCTAGAAGCCCTGTTTTAGCACACACGACCTGATAGATGCCATGGAATGCACATCTCAGTAGTACTTAGAATCCAGGGCATATTCCCTTTACCTTTGTGAAGGTTCTAGTAAAGTGATTGGGTTATCTACAAAATAAAGATGTGATTGGTTAAGGCAATTTAGGAACGATACTTTGATGAGACCAGCAAATGACTCATCTGAATTTCTGGGCTCTGGAATATTTAATGGAAATATAAACAGTGGGCTGAAAGAGACTTCAGAACTTTTAATTTGTTGGAAAAGTGTGATAGGAAATTGATAATATCAAGTGTGAAGCTCACATGCCAGGAGATTTCTGGGAGGGAGATGATGGACCAGACAGCATCATACCTAGTTGTGCTAATGGGATCATGGTTTGCCTAAGCAGTTACAGATGAGATCAAGGTTTCCTAAGTATGGAAACAAGGCTTGTGGTTATATCAGTGTGCTTGGGGAGCTGTTTCAAGGCTTATTCTTGAACCTAACTCTGAAGGCTATATATAGGTAACACCATTCCACCACGCTGTCTTGATATTAAAACACAAATACACTGTGGGTACCCTTGGCCAAATAATGGGCTTGTTGAAGACCTGATAAGTAGAAGGTAGAGAATGCTTCCTTCTCAGAGTTCCTTATTTGAAATTCCTTGCACTGCAGAGCAAGGGCCATTGGTCAGAAAACTGTGACGCCTCATCACCAGAACCATGCAGAGTCAGACAATGGAGAAATGGAAGCTCTTCACCCTGGGTCTCAGCCTGGGCCCCTCATCTTCTACTGTGTTCTGCTGCCTCGTCACACTCTACCTCTACCATAAGCCCCTATCTCTGCTTCTAGGCAACATCATTTGCAGAACAAATCTCAAAGCTCCCCCCTTTTTTTCTTTTATTTCCCGATAAAGCCGTAATTGGTGGCTTTACTGGAACCACTGAAAATCAAACAGAGCAGGCTTGAAAGACCCATGAGAAATTAATTTTCTTTGTCTGCCAATATTGAGGATTTAGGGAACTTGTTAGGGGGCTGCTTGCGCTCTATTTCTGATTCTGTGATTCAATGCTTTATTGTTTCCCCCCCCTAGGGCTCCAAAGTCCTGCAGAGCCCACATCAGGCACCAAATCATAGTGGGCGGGACTGGCTCCTAGGGGACATGTCCTTTTTTGGTGGGTGTCTTCTAGCTGACCTTTCTGCAGAGGGAACAGAGTGGACTCAGGAGCCTACCTCTCAGCCTCTTCAGCCTCTGCTCCCGCCGTCTCCTCCGCACAACCAGAAGAAGCACAAAGAGCAGCAGAACCCCGACCAGGATGCAGGAGATGGTCACGAGGATCTTGAGCCCTTCGTTGGTGGTCAGCCCTTCTTCGCTTTGGACAACTGACTTAATGAGTGGAGGGATTGTACCTGAAAGCAGGGCCACGATGTTAGATGGCTATTAATGGCGACGGCGTGGTGGAGTTTTTAGGGATGATGGGTTACAGAGAGACCGCGCGGTGTGATCCAGGGGTGTCTGTGTGATGAGAAATGAGAGGACCAGCTCCCTGAATCTCTGTGGGTTGACTTGATCAACTCTCCCTTCACCCAAACTTCCAACTCGCCCTAGTACATCTTCGTAAAGGACTGAGTTTTTGTTTTTTGTTTTTTTATGGCAGAGTGCTCTAGGATGCCACCCTCTGACAGTATGGCTGGTGCCTAGGCTCTGGGCTCACACCACCTTGATTCACCTGAAATTCAATGCCCACTTGGCTGTCAATTACAATGCTTTTGCTAAAGGCTGTTTGAAAACTGCCTATGAAAGGAAGAATAGATTTGTCAACTGGACAGAAGACCCCCTTCGGGGAGGACATAAGGTACACCAGTCTAAAGAAGCATAGACGACCTTTTTTTCTTTTGATTATTCTCTTGATTTCAACCCCAGTTTCACAGCTGCTTTTTAAAATTTCCTGTTTAGGGTAGAAGAGCAAAGGGCACCTTTTCAAAGGGTAGGGTCTATCTAGGTCACTGGAAATGGAATCACTGGCAGGGCCTTGTTACGCTGCTCTATAAAACTTAGGTTATTTGGAGCGGTAAGAAACAAAATAGAAGTCGACTGAACTCTGGGCTGTTAAGATGCTTTCCACCCCAAGGCTGAACACGAGGGTGCAGACATCTGTGATTTATGGGGCAGACATCTTACCATCACCCATTACATAAGACCTTCCATTATTGCTGTCTTTTCTATGCAAACCAGAAAGCCAGAGTTTTAGGAAAAAATAATGCATATATATGCCATTTTCCCAAGAGCAAAAAAGAAAAAAATCTTATTTAGTAACTGGAGCCATAAAAATACAACCCCTAGCCCTCTCTGACCTCTGCTGGCGCCAAGCAGAATGTTCTTTTAGAATCACAGCATCTCCAGCGGCAAACCCAAGCCTACTAATACCCAGACTCCAAGAAAGAAGCACAGAATTGGTGACTGAGGCTGGTCTGTGAACAGGACACCACAAGGACACACAGAAAATTTTGGTGAGCGAAATAGAGGTGACTCAGATAAAGATGTGGGGGAGATGGGAATCTGACTGATGTGAACGTCAGGGAGATTTTGTTTCAACATTTGTTTTCCCTAATATGAAAAGAAGCACACGTGGCCAAGGAGACACTAAAGCCACATAGCCACGGTATCAATTAGATACTCCCACCACCTTTAAACAATTACTCATATCTTCGTGTCATGAAATTGTTTTCAGATTTTAGGAAAGAGAATGCCCCTCACACACGCCTTTCTAATATGGTTCCGAGTGAAGTGAAAACATTGTACATGTCTCAGAAGCTGGACATTTAAAATCTGGAGACTATCTGGGACATGAACAGGTGTCAACATGCCCCCTATGTGTAGCAAGCTCTCTCTGTCATCTGTTGCAAGATATTTCCTATCCACTCACATTGAGGCAGTGAGAGGCCAGTGATCGGAGGGGAGAGAGGAGGAGGAGCTAAGGGAAGTGAGGGGCTGGGAGGGGGGAAGGGCTTGGTAGACAGATGAGCAGAGCAGGGAAGGAGACTTGGATATCCAAATGGCTTCAGATGTATTTCTGGTGTTTTGGAGAGGTTAGAAATATTGGAGTAAGATCTTATCATTGTAAACTGGCTTTATTAAATTGGGAGTTTCTTATACATAAATATATTTGGTTAACTATTCAAGTTTAAGAGTCATGCTTTACCAGATACTTGGAAGGAGTGGTACTGAGCCCTGGTGGAGCGATACTCTTTGGTAATTATTACCTGCTACAGTCATCCACCCGTACGGGCCTTGGTCCAGAGTATAGGTGTCTAAAGCGATATGTATACCGACTGTCCAACTAGGGGTGTGCTTGCAGGGGCTTGGGTGAAGCTTTAAGTGCACTTGATAGAAGCCATGGTCTTGGCCCTTCATTTTGTAAGAATAGACAATCAGGTACCTTTGGGGGAAAACCTTAGACATGAATGTTGCTCAGCTTGTACATGATCCTCAGGACAAAGACTTCTCTAAATAAAGTCTCTCTCTCTCTCTCTCTCTCTCTCTCTCTCTCTCTCTCTCTCTCTCACACACACACACACACACACACACACACACACACCAGAGTGAGGCCAAGTAAGAGGGACCTGGGCCCTAGAAGGGGAGAGGCAGCTGTCCCAGAGCCAGGGCTTTACAACAGCTCATTGGGTAGAGCCCAATACCAGAAGGACTTCTCTTGGAGGTCCTTCCTACAGCTTAGGATTCGGCTGCAGAGAGAAGCAAGAGGAATCTGATTCTATCTGTGATAGGCTTTAGAAGCAATGATTGTGGGCAAGAGATGGAAGTCAGAAGGATTAGCATAGTATGCCAGAGAGAAAAAGCACAACTCAGGGTCTACTTGGGACCACAGTCCCTTAGGAGCCGTGTGCAATGGACAGAAGGCTGGGAGGGGAAGCTCTTCCACAGCTCCAAACAGCCTGATGAGTCACTGTTGGTGATCAGAACTCAGAGCTTATGGTTGCCTTTCCATAAGTGAGGATTTCTGTGGGGCTACAGAAACCAGCATGGATGTGCTGCAAGCAAGACCCATTGACTGACTGTTAAAGAGATGCTGCCTCGGCTTCCCTGGGCTGGGTGTTGTTCAGGTATCCAGAATTTAAATGGTTTGGTTAGGGTAGCAAAGGTCAAGAGACTCCCTAGCTTTTAGGATGTGCATAAAACATATGTACATGCACAGCATGACCTATCTACCATTCTATTCCCCTCAGTGCCCCTGCCTCTGGTGAGACTAACCTAACTTCCGCTGCCATGGAAAACTGTTGTGCACATGCATTTTAAGGGTGTAATGAGAGCAAAAAGAAAGTTGTTGTGTGGATTGGGATGGATGGGGAAGGGGTGGGAGACAACAAAAGCAGTGTTAGCTCACAGTCATCTGCAAAGCAACGGAACCTTGAGGCAGAGTCCTTTAGCCCTGAGAGAAGCCACTCCTGAGCTAAGACTCCCCAGGGAGTTCCCCTTAGTTCCTTTGCTTTAGACACACAGTGATAGTCATCTGTGTACAATGGACTGGGGAGCCCGCACAGAGAAGAGACTGAATGGCCCAAGCCCTAATGGGCTATGGGGGCACTGCTCACTCTATGGTAATGACAAGTGTCTCGTAGGAGAGTGAATAGCACACATGTGCACATCCCCAAGCCATAAACAGGAAAGCCATGAAGCCGTGAGCTTACTGCCATCGTAGTTCAGCGTGGCGAAGTTGGCTTGCTTCTCCGCACAGCCGGCGCTGTTGCACACTCGCATCTGCAGTTCATACCATGTGGCTTCTTGCAGGTCATACAGAATGTAGGACTTGGAAAGGGAGGTCCGCTGAGCTGTGGTCCAGACCGTGGTCCCAAAGGGTCTGTACTCAAGAGTGAATGAGGTGATTGGACAGCCACCATCATTCCAGCCAATCAGATTCAGTCTCACTCGGGTGGTATTGATGCTGGCGAAGAGCTCCTGTTCCTTGGAGAACTGGGGCTCTGTGGGAGATAACAGTATCATTTGTGGGTACATGGGTGACCACGACTGGTTCAGATGTGCCCCCCCCAGCCATTCCCCAGGAGGGAACAACACCTTGGGAACCAACATGTTTTCCCAACCACAAGGACTGGAGCCAAAGTGGAGGTTGAATGGATATGTAAACATAGGATATGTTTACACAGTGTAGAGTTCTCTGAAGAACCTCTGCTTTCTTATGTGGAGTCCTTCAGTGGTTCACACACTGCAGTGTATGGAGCTGAATAAATTCCCTTCCCTTGGAGCTATATAATGGGGTTTGGGAAGTATCAGCAACTCTCTTCTTCTCTCCAAACCCTTAGTTCAGTGGCCTCTGACATAGTGGGTATTATGCTACACAGATGAAACTCTTATCTTGTTATACAAAACTCAGGTGCTGGACCCAAATACCATCTCTCTCCTGCCATCTGCTTCTCCTTCCCTGGTGGGAGTGGAGCTAGCTCGTCAGATCTCTCTTCTCCTCCATACACAGATAGGGAGTACCCTATCTTCATTAGATAGTGTCCTCTCTTCTTTCTGCCATTCTCAGCTGCACCTTTGACCTCTGGGAGCCACTTCCTTGGGCTTCATCTCGAACTTCTATTTTATTTCAGATAAAAAAGTCAATTCATTTGGAAGGGTTAACCTTTACCACAATCATTTTCAGCCTCAAAACCTATGAGGACAGGTACCCCATTTCATGGCTTGCCCAGTCTGGGCACTCTTGTTGACACCCTTCAAAGGGCTTTCTTCTCTGAACTGTAAGTTAAAGAATGAGATAGGGAACTGGAATGTTCTGTGGTCAGTCTCATTTCAGGAACAGGAAAGCTCAAACACACAAAATCAGTCAAGTATTTGCTGAGTCTTTTATGGTCCTGCCCCCTTCACACAAGAAGACAAGAAGGAGGGAAACAGCAGAAATCCTCACCTTTCCCCAGAGTTTTGGCTTCTATGATTTCACTTATGCGTCCAGGTCCTACTCCATTTTGGGCAGTAAGGGTGAACTTATACCACGTCCCACACTTTAGGTTTTCCAAGCGGTAGGAACGTTCACTGGGGCTGATGGGAAAGCTGCCCCACTGCTCACTGTTGTCCTCGGAATATTGCAGGATGTAGCCTGTAACAACCAGAAGACAGTCTGGTGAGCTTTCTCTGAAGAGAGGTAACAGGATGAGTTCTGTAATTCTGGGTGCCTTTAGAAGAGAATAACTCTTAACTCTTCCTGATTCTGGAAGTTTCTCTCACATTCAGATAAGGGGAGGGGTAAAGTGATTAATGAATCATACAAGACATTATTAATTAATGTCATACAAGACATTATTAATTATTACTATGATTACACTACTGCACGTGCATGGAAAGAAAGTCTGCCTGTTAACACCATGCTGGATTTGATGGTGTACTCATCACACATATCTGCCTCTCAGAGCATATGTCTGAATCTGTGTGTAGACTGAAAGGGTCTATCTTGACAGTGAGGACAGGAGTGAGCATAGGAGTCTTTGCCATTACCTCCTTCCTACATACAACTAGGGGGACATTTGCAATCATAGGGGGAAATGGGCTCCAAGTCCTGTGGCCATCCCAACAGTTCTATAAGAACATGGCTTCTCAGGGTGAATGGTTTGCTTGACACTTCATTTCTCATCTCTCCTGATAACCATTGTCTTCATGGTGTCTACTGCCACTGACCACTGTCTATATCAGACATTGCCTCGAGCACCTTGCTTAAGTTACATCACACAAATGGTGCTTTGATCCCAAGGTGCAGATGATGACAGGGCTTTAGAAGGCTGAGTGTCGAGGAAGATGCTAAGCACCTCCATCTACAGTGCCCGCTCCTTGCCCTGGTGTCCTTGAAACTTTCTTATGATCTTTGTCCCTGATATCTGCAGTCATGGTCCTGGGGTCAGATGTGACCTCTCTGTTCCGCCCTTGTTTCCTAGATTGTCATCATCTGACTTATGCATGGTGTCAGGGCCCCTGGAGACTAATATTGTCTATCTCTCCCTGGGGAATTCTTTTAACACAGACAGAACACTTCTCATCTGCCACTCAGCAGAAGCTCCATGTCCCAAATCAGTGCCAATCAGATTCCCCAGGTCCCTCCCTGGGGTATGTATCACTGACTGCTGCTTCTGCCCACACTGTTATCAGTATCCTCCACACTCTTGTTCTCTCTGGCTCTCTAAAACCACAGAACCCATACTTTCTGGACCCCCGTGGCAGCTTTTATGTTACTGAGCTCCCACAGAATTAGAGCCAATCTCTGAGAAGATCTGCTCTCAGATCCCAGCCTCCACTCCAGCTTGCTTGGGGACTGGGCTTTGCTCTTCTTACCACCGAAGCCACTTCAATACCTAAGTGATCTGACCCCTGATTTCTGTTCCCTGATGCTGCTGGATTCTGTGACATCAACATCTGCTAGTGTAGGTGCATAATTTACGATGTCCTCCAATGCTTTGGGCACCACTAAATATGTCAGTGACTTGGAAACTCTTTTTCAGCATAATTAGAGTCACTTCTAAAACTTTCTATGCTGGTGCTACACAGGCTGCTTGCTAACTGAAAAGAACAAAATTCAAACTGTTTGGAATCTAGATCCTGGATCCCTTGAGACCCATTTATTTTCACTAAGAATTTTTCTCTCTTCCTTGTGTGAGGCCGTTTGAAGCCAGAGCCAAGTTCCTCGACCGGCATCCATACTTCTCTCACTTGTCATAAACTTGGGTACCCTGTGACGCTCTCCTCTTCCCAGCTGTCCAGCATCACTTCTGATTGATGTAGCAATTGTGACCACCACAATTTTGTGCTGTATAGTAGCTGCAGCTGGGTCCCGATGGCTTCTTGGCAGCAGGGATTTTGTTCGTCTGCTAATGAGTCCCTGTGCCTTGCACATGGCAGCCGTTACAAAGCTGTCCCACGCTCCTCAAACCCACAGGCACAGCCTCACCCCTAATCATCAGCTATTTTTATAAAGCAACCTCACCTTATTTCTTTCTGACAAGAAAAATAAAAAGGAAGAGTCTCCCTTCAGCCAGCATCCCAACAACTAGATCTAGAAGACAGCCAAGTCTTGGTTGGTCGCCGTGTGATTTCCAGGGATAGTGACTTTTCTCAGAGTATGGCTGTGACTAAAGCTAAAGGAGATAGGGTGCCATGCTCCCAGAAGCCAGGAGCTGGCTGGGTGCTCTGTGGCTCTACCTGACAGTGTCTGAGTCTTTCCAGCTGTCTCCCCATCCTTCTCCTCTCCTCCTGCCCTTGGAGCCCAAGCCCCTTCCTCTCTCACCTGCTCCATGACCTCTGTTGTGACTTGGCACTTGCTCTTGCCCACCTCCTCCATCTTTCTCCATTCCTTGCTGTGGATCAAGATGGTGCCATGCTCCACCCATGACAGGAGGATCAGGGTATCTTCTCACTTCAGCATCAGCCTCCCCCACAACCTGCTATGGTGCTCTAAATTCAAAGTCTTCTTGCAAAAGGGTTGTTTTATGTATGAGGATAGTAACTGGTAAACTTAAGGGATGGTGTAGCTCTGACAGAGTTTGGGAAAGAGTAACAACTGGCGGTCAGGAGACACAGTATGCCAGGCTTGTTACAACTTAGTGACTTTCTTACATGATTCTGGGCAACTGGAAAGGAAGAAAGTTACTAAAAAACTAGGTGGTGTGGAGAGGCTTAAGTGTAGACAGAGAACATTTCCAGAAATCAGGAACTCAGTTCTCTTCTTCCCTCCAATGCCCTCCTCTCCCCTCCTCTCTCCTTTTGTCCCCTCTTACCCTTTTCTTTTGTCCTTTGTTTGTTAATAGCTCAGTTTTATATGAATGACCCGAGTTTCAAAGAACATCATAAAAACAGGCGTGTGCTCCAGATGCATGCGTAGATAATGGGGAAAAGAGTTTTCTGAGGTATTTGAGGGAGAATGAGCTATCATATGAGAGTTATTTGGTGAAGGTGTTACATTTTGGTCAGTGGACAGTTCTATAAACATGATTGCGAGTGACTCATCTCATTACCTCGGATGGAGCTGCCCCCATTATCTCCAGGGAGCCAGGAGAGGGTGATGGAGGAGGATGTCGTCTTGGATACGGTGAGCCGTGGCTGATCTGGTGGAACTAGAGAGGAAACAGTTTGTAGAAAACAAAGATTAGTTTCTTACATCTTCAATCCTCGGTAACAGTCATTTACCAAATCATTTTTAACAGCTATTGATTAAATACATGCTTTAAAGTTGCCAAAATAGGCAATTCATTTCTGTCAAAATGTCTGTCTCGTTGATGTCCTAGGCTAGTGAGACAGAGCATACTGAATCTATGATTTAAGGAAAAGTCAACCACATTTCTGCCTTCACTTACATCTAATTTGTTTCTGCACTAGCCCTTGGATTCCAGAGTTGGTTCATTAGGGATTTAAACTTTCAAACTTACTAAGGACACGGGCACTTATTTACTCTGAACTCCAGACAGAAAATTACATGGAAATGATTGACATGCCCACTTAGCTGTTTTGCTTTTTCCCAAGAAAAAGAAAGGAAAGATGCAGCTAGTAGGAAGGATAAGAAATACCACATTGCAAGACACAACACCCATTCACAGGCACACACATATATACACACAAGCATACATACTCTCACATGCACACATATACACACATACTTACCACATATGCATACACTCATTCATACTGATACACACAAGCACACACACTCATTCATACAAGCATACATACACTCACACAATGCACACACAGAGAGACACACACAACCACATATACACATAAAAGTACATATACACACATATGCATATGCAAACATGCAAACAAGTACATATGCATATATATATATATATATATGCAGGCACATGCACACACTGGCACACACAGAGATACATATGCACACATAGGCATAAACACATCATATAACATACACAAAGGCTCTGAACACCAAAGCTGTGACAGTGTTTGCGGCAATGTGTACCCAACCTTAGGCAAGGACTGAGGGGTATATGTTGCTAAACAATGGCCTCAATTCAATTCTGGATGAAACACTAACTAAATTCACAATCGGATCATTTCTGATTTAGGGAGCACATCATAAAAAACACTCCATCTTCCTGTGAGTAGAGCCTGAAACACTGACCCATCTACTTAGAAAAATAATTTAATGGTAGCTTTAACAATTCCCTGCAACTCTCCTGACTTCAATTAACTAAAAACCCAAAATTGATTTCACAGTAGTTTTGGAACATATGGTATTGCCCCCTCTCTGTTCCATCTCACCCGGAAGATTATTGATGATATTTTCATTTGCTGTGATCTATTAACATGACAACACCGGAATCCAAAGAAGCACACATTTGAATTTCTTCTCTAATAAAATATCCCTCCTGCAACTAAATCTGAATCCAATCAATACCCATGTGGGTTTTGCACACTAATTTAATATTCCTTGAAGAGTGTTGTATATATTTTGTGTATGACAATAAATTACTAAGTACCTTGCATCAAATACAAAGTATAACAATAAGTTTGAGCTTTATCAGTAAATCTATTACTAGCTGAGACTCTAAGCCTATTGTTATGCTATTTAACTTTGCAGTTGATACAAGATATTTAATTGTTTATTGATTTAATTAGCAGACTTAAATGATAACATTCAGAGAACGCCTTTGATTTAATGCTGTACTGGTCACACGTATGTGTAAACCATGCATAAGTTGAACAAGAAAGACTTTTTCAGAGGTGCTCATATACAGAAATAATAAACTAGACATCTTATATGTGAGAAAAAATAATGTGTCCTTTGATTTGTTCAATTTATATTTTCCAAAATAAATATGTTATTTTATAAAATGAAAATAGCAATTTTTTAAGTTGGCTTAATTTTGCTATCTGCATGTAAGGTACATGTACTTCAAGATCATTTAAGAGGCACCAAGCTTTGTACCTTGTACTTGCAAATTTAATATGATCTCATCTGATCCCCAGTTGTTATTGGCAACACAGCTGTAATAGCCAGAGTCCTCTGCCTTCACAGTCCGAATGATGAAACTCCCATTGCTGAAGATGCTTCTGCGGCCATCAATCGTCACCAGGCTGGGTGTCCCGTTACTGCCTCACAGGAAGAAAAATGCACAGATTAGAGAAATTATAGCCACATTAGCTGAGGTCAGCAAGAAGCATCAAGCCTTTCTCTGGAGCAAATAGGAAACTGCAACCTTAATTATTTTTGCATCATGAGATAACTGTGCTGTGATTATGTGACCAAACCACTGACTAGCAGAGGTTAAAAGAAAAATTATCATGCAGAAGGCTAGATCTGTGTCAGTGGCCAGGAATCTCGTTCATTAGTGGCTAGAAGAAGCCCATGACTATTGTAATATCTAACATGTCTCTTTCCTCCCCAACTCTGGCATCGGAGATTTTCTCCCTGTGGCAACTGTGAGAAACTCTCTTGCTGGCAGAGGGGTCAGCTTGACAAAGCCATGTATGGCAAACCAAATTTTGTGATCTCTTAAAGTCAATTTAAAAATGACAGTTCTTAATGAACTTGACATGTACAGGATAAGATGGCATCCCGAGGGAGCATGGAGCTGACCCTCCTGTGAAGTGTCTGCCATCACAACCTCTGCAGTCACTCCTAGGTAAGGCAGAGTGCCAGCTTGACCCCGGGAGCTTATGAATTTGCTTTGGATTAACCAACTTAAAATGCAATGAGAAAATTGCTCACTGGGTCCAACCCATTATTTCGATCATTTGAGCTTATAAGTGCTTTTGTTTGGAAATAGGCACCCTTCTGAATCTGCTATTTTAAATCTCCATGACATTAGCGGATGTTCAGCCTCTATTTATATCTTAATTTCTTCCCCTGCCTAGAGATAAAGCATGTTCAAGAGACACGTGGACAGGACTCATCATATCCTCTTTCCCTTCTCTTTTGGGTTTATTATTATAGTAATCAATATTGAGCATGGAGAACCAGCTTTTCCATCAGGCAAGTCCTACTGGGTCCTACAGGGTCTTGCTATGTAGCCTGGCATGTTGGCCTCACAACATGGCAATGTTCCTGCTCTAGCCTCTCATGTGCCAGATCTACATGGAGCTGTGTTCTCTTACTTTACTTTAGTTCTATGTACATGGGGAGAGGGGTGCACATGGTGGCCAAAGGCTCTTGGATCCCCCCTCCCCAGGAGCTGGAGTTACAGGCAGTTAACCAGTACCTCATAACTCATATGGGCTAGGAATAAAACTAGGACCCTTGCAAGGTCAGTACTGAGCCATCTCTCCAACCCCTGAATTCCATTGCTTAAGTAAATTCCTTCCTGGGGCTTGTGCCTTAGGTTAGAATGTCTATTATCTCAAAAGAAGAGAGAGCTAGTTAAGTTCCTGATAACTTGGGCACCTCATCTCCATTCCCCAGTAATATAGAGCAAACTCCCACAGTGATGCTTGGTTGTTCTGGCTCCTTTCCTCACAAGCTTTTTCCTGAATTTCGGGGTCTGGATTGATAGAAGACTGATACATACAGTTGATCAAAACCACATGCTTTAAAGCAATTTCTCCTGATAGAGTTGGGATGCTGAAAAGTAGGTACAGGCTGCTTTTTCTGCGAGGCACTGGGTTTCTTCAGCTTCCATTACTATGAAGTAGGGGTTGGGATGTAGCTCCATTGGTAGAGTGCTTGCCTAGCACACATGGAGTGCTAGGCTTGATGCTTTGCACCAAATGTACTGGGCATGATGGCATAGGACTGTTATCCCCACACCAGGAAAATGGAGGATGGGGGGGCAGAAATTTAAGATCATGCCTAATTATACAATGAGTTTGGAGCTATCGTGAACTACAAGAAACACTCTTGACACTGATATCCATAAGGCTGCTTGACATACTGGCTAAGGCCTCACTAACAGGCATACACTGGGTTGCTGGTTACCTATCCTTCATCCATTTTACGGCAGGTGACGGGTCTCCAACAGCTTTACAAGGCAAGACGATGTCCTTCATCCATGGAGTGGTCACTGTCCCGCTGAACGTGAGGATCCGTGCAGGAGCTACAACACCAAAGGGAAGACTGTTTACACATAGCCGAGGTGCCCTCCCCAACAGAGCAGCCCCCAGAGCCAATTAACACCACAGCTGTCAATGCTGTTCTCCGGCGTCTGCAGTCTAAGAGATTTGCCTTGTAAGGACATGCTCATGGCTGAAAGTCCCCACCGCAGCCTCTTTTTCTTCTACTAACCAAATAGGAGCAATATATTAAACACTCGGCATTCCATAAGCCAGGAAACTCCAAGCTGTATTTACTGAGTGTGATTATTTTTCAGAGCACTTTATGAAGCGATTTGTCTCGGCCCCCAAACTGCACAGTAAAATATACTTTTAATATCTGAGAGAATAGACAACATAAAACAAAGTCCAATGGCCAGAAGAAGTAAATCTGGGTAAAGCTATTTACTGGCTGTATGATACTTTGCCCGATTCCCCACACAGTTTGATCTTTATATATTTTAAGGAAAGGGGGCAGTTCTGGAATCATTTAGCTTAGGACAGTGATTCACCCAGTACCACTACCATCAGTGATTATCGGGGCCAGTAGATACCAGGCCATAGTTCTTCCAAGGAAAACAACTCCTACATGTACCATCTACCAGGTACCATTTCCTAGTGCACAAACCCCAAGGCAGAGGCTGCTGCTCTTCCTTATTTGAGCCAGCAGGCTTGCACATGCAATGGAGGCTGGGGGTGCAGAAAGGAGGGGCAGGTTCTCCTTGTAGGAGCTCAGCCTGGCTAGATTCAGGCACAGATTATGAGGGTGCCTCTAGCTGACTCTGGATCCACACAAAGGGGACTAGAGCTGCTGGGACCCCTGCATGGTTCATAGCTTGGGAGTTTATATTGGGAAAAGGAGAGGGCAGGGACACCCTGCTGTTACTCTGCCTAGCTGCCAAGATTTAGGAAGATTTGATTCCCACAGTCAACCCAATGCCCCTAAGCTAAGTATCTCAGGTGTAATGCCTAATGTATAATGGGCACTTAAATAATTACTTGTTTGTTTAGCAGTGCCAGGGATCATCAAGTGCAGGGTCTCAAGCATACCAGGTGTCATCATGGAGCAGCATGCTGCCACTTCTGTGACGGATGAAATACCACAATACAATCTCTCCTGATAGGTCCCATTCTATGGAAGGAGCCTGTTTCCAGCTGAGCCCTAACTGTGTAGTATCGTTGCTACTTCACTATGATTGTCTGGAGACAGGAGGTGCCTGCAGGAATTCTGCCCTTTCTATGTGTTTGGGTGTAGTTCCTCATTTATTCCACAGGACAGACTTCATAGCCCAAGTTTTCCATGGACTCCATTTTTCTCCCAGTGTTAGGAGGTATGTGGATATCATGGTTAAAGAGTCCAACATACAAGAAGCCCTCCAGTTGTGTGGGTATCATGCTGAAGAGTACAGTACACAAGAACTCCAATTTAGTTTTTAAACTAATGATTTATCTTCCTGTATTTGAATCTATAGCATTTTCATCCTCACCATTCTAAGCTGCCTGGTTTTTAACTACCAAGTCAACAAGTGCATTACCAAGCACTTGTGGAGGTAATGAGAAATGTCCCTTACAGACTCATGATTTGAAGGTTTGGTCCCTAGTTGGAGGTGCTTTTTGGGGAAATTTATCAGACCCTTGGGAGGTGGGGCCTTGCTGGAGGAAGGACACCACTGTGATAAGTTTTGAGGGTTCATAGCCTCACCCCACTTCCAGTTCAGTCCTTCTGCTTCATGTGTGTGGTTTGAGATGGGATCTCTCAGATTTCTGCTCTAGCTGTATACTGCGATGCATCTCTACCCTTATAGTCTTCTCTCTCTCTCTCTCTCTCTCCTTCCTCCCTCCCTCTCCCCCCTCCCCTCTCTTGAACTGTAAGCCAAAATAAACTCTTTCTTCCGTAAGATGCTTGGTCATTGTGTTTTATCATAGCAACAAAACTAGCTACTTCAACAACTAATGATTTTCTTACATTTGTACCATTTTAAATCCCATACACTGTATAACAGGTATGTGTCTTTAATAAGTATAAACCTGATTTGGATTGAAGAAGGTTTAGAGGTGTAGCGATTAGCCCTTGGAACTGCATTCACCACCAGGGAAACCACTTTCTCGGTTGGTAAAAAGAGCCTGGCCTCACCACTGACACGTGATGTCCACAAGCTTCCTTTTGGATAAAGCAGGGGTCTAACAACCCTTGAGCTGCGGTTGGCCATAGGCCCTTCCACTGAGGCTCACATGGCTTGTGTACCTTTAGCTAGCGGCTCCACGGTGATGATCTCGCTGCTGTTGCCTCTGCCGGCGGAAGTCACTGCCACCACCCAGACGCTATACTGCCGATTACGACTCAGGTTAGGGATTCTGTAGGAAAATGAGTCAGGAGAGGCTTCGAACTCACTGATGACCTGTGAGAAGAGAGAGAAATGTTCCATCACTCACAGAAGCAAGCGGCACTATAGCTTCTTAAAAGAATGTTTACTAACATATTGCCAATCATACCAGATGAAGCCCGCATCACCAGGAACCCCCTAAAGGGCTGGATTTTCAGTGTGAACTGTAATTGGTAAATTTAGGTGGTCCACAGCCTATGTTAGGCTCCAACATCTTTGATGACTTCCAACATCTTTGATGACTACCCATCCCAGGAGCAATAAGACCCTTTATTGTTGGTCATCAAAGAACATAGAACACAATAAGACAGTATTTTAAAGGTTTGCTCATTGATCAATGGACGGGGTGGTGCTATCTCAGAGGCTGCAGCCAGCAAGGCTGACTGCACCTGCATGGGTGTTTAATTTTGGGGAGGGAGCAGTAGGAACCTGTGTGAGCTAGACACAGAGGGGATTCCTGAGGTCTGAGGAGGTTCTATGTGGGTACTGTTTGAGCATATCTGCACACACATGGGTATGGAAAACTCCCCAGGGCAGGAGAGGAGCCACCTGAAAGGCCTTGAGGTCAGAACTCAGCACTCACAAGGACTGAGAACAGTGTCTGCTCCCAACACTCTGAGCACTGGGTTAGGATGAGGCTCTTACCTAGGAAGTGAGCAATATGTAGCTTAGGATTCAACAGCAGACTAGTCTGGCCTGACAGGCCACAAAATCAGGAACTGGGGAGGTGAAATGACTTCTAGGTAACCATCACATCTCAGAGTGAAAGTAAGGAATATTTATAGGACTTAGAATATCTACTGCTCAGATAAGCAGAGTCCCCATTGTCATCCAGCAGAAACTTGGTGTAAATGAATGACATAGGCATTGCAATGGGTGGCTCAATAAACTGTTTTGCTCCTTCCATGTGGTATTAACTCAGCCACAGAGAATAATGGAGGACTGCTGAAGACCGCGCCGCAGGTGGGCCTTGAAAACGCATTGCTAAGTGAAAGAAGCCTACTATAGGTTATCACTTAATGCTCTCTTCATTGAATGTCCTGGATAGACAATGCAAAGCCATCAAGCAGACAGTTTTTCTGGGACAAAGAGAGCACACAGGTGACAGCTTTTCCTTTTAGGGTGACACAATCATTCTCATGTTAGAAAAAGGTAAGGGTCACAGGATGTAGTGAACACATCAAACCCATGGAACCGCCCACTTCGAAGGCATCGGATCTGTGCTGTGTAAAAGACCTCTTGGTAAAGCCATTATAAAAATACTTGTAGGAATTCCAAAATAGAGAAGTCATGAGTCATGGAAAAAAATAATTATATATATTCAAAGTGACCCGTAATCAATGGAGATTGGTTTTCTGCAAAGTCAGGACGGTGGTTTTATAATTATCTTACAGCAATGTTATACTTTCATAGATAAAAGATTAAATTGAGAGGTAAAGGGCATAAAAGTGCTTATTAAACTTAAAGAAATAGTACTCTTCCACACACCTATAGGCAGCACTACCTGGACTTGGGCAGATCATCAAAGAAAAAGAAGACATGAAGTTGGGAGGGGACATGGGGGAATCTGGGGAGAACTGAAGGGGAAATGGAGGGCAAATACATTTCTTTCATTGTGTGAAATTATCAAAAAATAAAGAAAAATCATAAAACCCACAGAAGACGAGATTGTTAGCAGATAGACTATTTTAGGAAAACCTGTAGTATTACATCATCATAATAGGTTAAACACAGGGAGCAAAGACAAGACTATAACAGCACACACCAGCTACAGGCGACTGTCAGTCAGGGCACCGGGTCTGTGTGCTAGTAAAGGAAGGGGAGGGGCTATACGGAGAAAACATCAAGATACTCTGAAAATGTTCCAAGCTTGAGACCTAGAGACCCAAGAATCTCAATTAACTCCAGTCAGAAAAATAAAGGGATACAAAGAACAGCAAGGCAGATGGATTGTAGTCCACCCAGTCAGGACAGCAACAGAAGAAGCAATCTTAAAGACACCCAGGGCCTTTGTGGACTAACAAGGAGGCTGACCACAGATGTCATTTCGAAGACAATTCAAGTAAGAGGACAGTAGGGCTAACCAAAGGAAAAGCAACTGAACTGTACATTTAACATTTTCCAATATTAGAAGTAAAGCCCTTTCAGATACATAAAAGACTAGATGGTTCTCTGACAGACCCAAACTAGGGTCCTGTATAGAGAAGAAAAAGGTCCCATTCACAGAAAGGTGGAGCCCTCAGATGCTTGGCACCTGTCAGCCTGCACAAGCACTTGTCTGCTCTCCATTGCCTGCCCCTCACCCCACCCCAAACCACATGTCCTGTCTCCCAGGTGAGCCTGATTTTCAGATTGATTCTTGACAAATTTACGGCAGAACTCAGAGGCCAAGTGAAAGTGTTTGCCATGTGTAATATCCCGAGATGAAGATTTTGCCAAGTTAACTTTCATGATGTTCAAAGGAAACAGATGAGAGCTTATTTAGAAAATAGTTTTCATTATTTAAATTTCATTAAAGGATCATTGATAGTGAAAAATGACAGTCTGGCATGGGTTTGTAACACAGGACAATGGCTCAGCAGTGGAGAGTGGCAGAGGAAAGCCGTGGGAGTAGGCCTGGGAGGTTTTTTTACTATAGGTAAAGATGGCCAGTGTCTCTTGAAAGCTGTGTGTGGCTAATCATAAAGAAACCACTGAAATTTCAGCCTGAGGAGGGAAACAAAGCCAATGTGCCCATGCAAAAATTGAACTGGAATCACAGAAACATTTAAGCCATTCAAAGGAGGCAAGAACAGAGCAAGGATAGGGAACCAGACCAGACACTTAAAGTAGCACCAATTCCACATTTAATCTAATCACAGCAATAACTACATTAAGCAAATGAGGTTGAACACCTGAATTAAACACAAAATTATTCCACCTGATAAAAAAACAATAGTCAATGAAAGAGTAATAAGAAGAAAGTATCCTGTAGTAACATCATAAAAATTAATATTACACAAAAGAGATTCAAGAATAAAATATTTTAGGAATGATAGGATAAAGAAACCAATTTGGAGTTAGACCACAAAGAACCAAATAACCCTATTAAAAAACGGGGTACACTCTTTCCTTTTGCGGCCATCGGTGGGTCGTAGCTGCCAAAATGAAGTTCATTTCTTTCCTGACTTCTGACCGAAGCAAGAACCGCAAACGGCATTTCAATGCACTGTCTCACATTCGGAGGAAGATTATGTCCTCCCCCCTTTCCAAAGAGCTGAGACAGAAGTACAATGCTCGGTCTATGCCCATTAAGGATGATGAAGTCCAGGTTGTTCGAGGACACTACAAAGGCCAGCAGATTGGCAAGGTGGTCCAGGTGTACGGGAAGAAATACGTCATCTACATTGAGCGAGTCCAGCGAGAGAAGGCGAATGGTACAACCGTCCACCTGGGCATCCACCCCAGCAAGGTGGTCATCACCACGCTAAAGCTGGACAAGGACCACAAGAAGATCCTGGAGAGGAAAGCCAAGTCCCAGCAAGTAGGAAAGGAGAAGGGCAAATACAAGGAAGAGACGATCAAGAAGATGCAGGAGTAGACATCTCATGCACAGCTTTTATTAAAGATTGCTTAATAAAAAAATGGGGTACAGAGCTAAACAAAGAATTGTCACCAGAAGAAATTCGGATGGCTGAGAAGCACCTTAAGAGATGTTCAACATCATTAGTCATCAGGGAAATGCAAATCAAAATAACCCTGAGATTCCACCTCACACCAGTCAGAATGGCTAAGATTAAAAACTCAGGAGACAAAAGGTGCTGGCGAGGATGTGGAGAAAGAGGAACACTCCTCCACTGTTGGTGGGATTGCAAGATGGTACAACTGCTCTGGAAATCAGTCTGGCGGTTCCTCAGAAAATTGGGCATGACACTTCCAGAGGACCCTGTCATACCACTCCTGGGCATATACCCAGAGGATTCCCCTGCATACAATAAAGACATATGCTCCACTATGTTCATAGCAGCCTTATTTATAATAGCCAGAAGTTGGAAGGAGCCCAGATGTTCCTCAAAGGAGGAATGGATACAGAAAATGTGGTATATTTATACAATAGAATACTACTCAGCAATTAAAAATAATGAATTCATGCAATTTGTAGGCAAATGGTTGGATCTGGAAAATATCATCCTGAGTTAACCCAATCACAAAAGAATACACATGAAATGCAATCACTGATAAGTGGCTATTAACAAGCCCAGAAGCTCTGAATACTCAATGCACAATTAGCAAGTCAAATGATTCCCAAGAAGAAGGAAGGAGAGGACCCTGGTCCTGAAAAGATTGGATCCAGTTTTGTAGGAGAGTACCAGAACAGAGAAATGGAGGGGGGATGATGACTTATGGGACATGTGGTGAGGGGGGAACTGGGAAAGGGGAAAGCCTTTGGAATGTAAACAAAGAATATAGAATAACAACAACAACAACAACAATAATAATAATGAAAAGAAAAAAGACAATTTGGCACTGGTAAGGAGGTCAGATTACCAAGGGGCTAGAACAGTCATAAACCTTCATACACTTAATAACAAGGTTTTGACTACATAAAGCTAGGTCAGCTCTCCAAGAGGCTAGAATAATCCTGAACCCTCATGTACCTAATAACAAGGCATTGAATACATAAAGCCAAATTGAAGGAACATCAGAGTTGTGGGTCAAGACCACTCGCTGTTGTTCTGAGCCACAGAAGCAGGTGCAGCTGGGGCTAGGGCACACAGAGGTCACAGCACCAGACCAGGATAGGAAAAGGCTTACGCTCCTCCTCACTTCCAAACTCTGTTCTGATCTGATTCTTCACACTCCATGGAGTTGGTTATGAACAACCAACTCTGGACAGGAGTTCCCCTGCTCAATGCTACAACTACCTGAAGGGGCTGGGCCGGCTGTGAAGGGAGGGGGACATTAGCACCACTATCAAACCAATTTAACAGCATCTCTTTATTGTCCAGCCAATCCCATAATCCCCCCTGCCCCCCGCAACACCCCTCCCGCGCCGGGCCCCCCCCCCCCCCCCGCAAAGTATCAGAGTTTTGTTCACAGTCAGATATTTAGCTTGCAGGTCAATTGTTCTGCACTGATGAAATGATTGATCCCCCGCGGGGCTTTCTTGCCAGCTGAACTGCACTCCTGAGCGCACACTTGGGCGGACATGTTGGCATTTCACTGTCCCCATTCCTTATAAGGCATTCATGCCTAGACTTCCAGACGTTTGGAGGGAATTTGGCTCTCTCCTTTGTAAACCACAATCCGAGGAGGAAATCCAATCCTGAGACCATACAGGGGTACATCCCAAAGCTTTGCTGTTGCCAGCTTTAGTGTGTCAAGGCTTAGGGATGTATATATCACAACAATGCCTTTACTGAACATTCAACAAGGCATTATATATACACACAAAGATTTTCTGTAGCGAACATACAGCTTTTAGTTACAACTCAGTCCACATTCTGTCTACAAGGGGTAATTAATCTTTACTTCCAAAATACACATTTATGTTTTGCCCACAGCAGGGAATTTGGCTAAATCAGAAATAAAAAACATTTCATTTCTTATTCAGCTCTGCTTGCTTTACCATTTACACAGAAGATTAACCAAGAACCAAAGGAGGAAAGGAAAAACAAATTTCTCTGCATTGAATGCCTCTAATTGGCATGGCATTTCTCTAGGCATTGACTGGAAAATAAGAGTTTGGCTATCTAGTATTTCCTAATGGTCCTTGGGAAAGTTGTTCACATAGTATCTCTACCCTTTGACCACTGTATATTTTCTTGATACAAAAATTAGGTACACTTTGGGGGGGAGGACGGGCCAATCAAACCATTTATACAATTGAAGAATCAGTTAATATCCTTTGTGTCTGTAACTGAATATGTGAATAATGTGTCTTAAAATCTGAGCAATAGCCAGGAAGAAAAAAGTGACTATAAAGATGCAGCCTACTGAGAGGTGACCAAGGCCACTTTCTGGCTCTGGCTAGGCTACTTGCTGGTTTTGGTGACCGAGGCCATTTGTTTATTCTGATGACTGAAGTCACTTCCTGGCTCTGGTGAGCTCTATTCACCCATCTCTGGGCTCTAGAAGACAGAGTCAGTAGCAGGGATGTCCTGTTGAGAGGTGACTGTGTACATTCTTAACTATATGGAGGAAGCTGTGAGCTCCAAGGAAATTCTGTGAGCTTGGAGTCTGAAGGACACAGAGTTTAGAGAGCTACACGTGAAATAGGAAGGCTAGCCAAGAGGGCAGGGGCTAGCCCTGCTTGCCCCAGGGCTTCTATCACTTCCAGAGTAGGTTGGGTACTGATACCCATTCATGGGCCCTAGAGGGTCATGAAAAGGACTTCTGGGAGAGGGACCTATAGGTGAGACACCTCCAATAAAGGGGTACATCAGAAATCATGCCATGCTAGTTTTTAACTACCTATAGATTGTGGTTACAACCAGGATTAGTCCTTTAGAAGAAGAAGTAATGGTTACGAAAGAAAGGGAGAAAAATAGAAAAATAATCAGAAGCCCGTTCAGTGAACAGCTTGGTCAGAACTGTTAATCCAAAGAGGTATGCTGCATCTTGATTCCTTAGGAAACATGTTCTACAATATTTTAATATGTGTTATAATAGCGGTGACTGAATTTACAATTCGATCACTTTCTATCAGATATCATATTTGCAACAGTCCAGTATCACCCAAGGCAGCTTGCTGACTTTCACAAACATTCCTATTATATGACTGTCCCTTCTGAATACTGGGGGATGTCCAATGGGAGAAGATGGATTTAACGTCTAGATTTTCCCCAACACTTCAGTGGTCGTTACATTGAAGACTTTGAAATGTAGAAGAGCTTGGAAGGACAGAAAGGAAATCAGGGCTTCCCTCTGAAGCATGACAGGATACAAGGGAAGAGCAGAGTGGGGGTGGGGGTGTGGGGACAGGACTTTCTATGTAGTATCTCAGGGGTTAATAGACCACAATGTCAAAAGAAGTATGTGGAGAGGTGGCGGAGGTACTTTAAATATTTAATCAGTGGTCATAACTGAAGAGATTGCTCAGTAGTTAGGAGCACTGGCGGCTCTTCGATAGAACTACTCCATTCCTAGCCCTCACATCATAGCCCACAACCACTTGGAGCTCTAGTCCCAGGGGATCAGATGCCCTCTTCTGGCCTCCCCAGGTACCAGACACACAAGTGCTGCAAATATGTACATGTACATCGAACACCTGTGCACATAAAAATGGAATAATCATTTAAGGATCCGGGTTGTTATACACATGAACTCTCTCAGAGCAGCTGTGATTACTTGCGGAAGACCAGCACAAGATCAAGCCAGTTACAAATTCCAGCATGGATGGGGGAGGGACTCATGAGCCCCCCCCCCTCCGTAGCTGAGAAGCTATTGGTAGTTGATAGCTGCTGGGGTAGGAGGAGTGGCTACTGGTAAGATTTCCATGTCCCAGTGGAGAGTTCCCAAACCAATGCACATGTGTGCGGCAATAATTTGGTTCAGAGGGTTTAAATAATAAAACAAAATAGAGAAAAAAAGGATACAAAGTTCGGAGGGAGATGTGTTATTAGATGGGTGTTAGAAGGGAGGAGTGAAGCTGGGAATGATGAAGATACTTTGTATCCATCATGAAAAAAATCATCTTAAAAATATAACAAGATTTAAAAGACATTCAAGCATCTAGACATTTTTCTTCCCTTAGATCTTTATCTATTGAGTTTTTAATTCTGAGTTAGGACAGGATTGAAGAGTCTAGATTTTATTACATGCCTGAAGAGTGACTTGATTTTGAACAGGCTGCTGCTGTGATTGGGCACTATGGCTGGAAGACCAGTCCAAGCTTCCCAGAGTGCTGGGTCCTGGACATGGCTGTCACAGAACTTGTTGGTTCTCAGCAGGAAAGGGGTCCACCTCTGCTGTGCCCAGCAGGATGCTACAGGGGAGACTGTGGGAATCAGGCTGCTAATGGCTCTGCATCTGTCATTTTGTTGGCCGACTCAGGAAAAGGCTGCCCCCCTTTTCACCTAAAAAGCTTGAACATCTTGACTTTACCAGAGTCCAGAATTAATCTATCCTTGTCACCAGATCGTTTCTTGTATGATGTGAAGTAGGTACTTAGGTCTTAGCCCATCAGAGGAGATGGAGGACGAACAAGAGTGAACCCGTGTGACAGGGACAGCCCATGGTGTTCTCCCAAGGGAGGCTGGTATTCTGTCTGAGGTTTCACACTTTGGAGTCTCCTCATTCAAATGGTATGGTTACATTTAACACTGTGGGAGTCCATGAGTTCATGCAAACACCTGTAAACTGAGGTGTGGGGATCCACCTGTCTTTTGCTTGTTTATTTTGATTTCTGCTTAGGGAGTGTGTCAAGAATTATAAGATATCAGAGGGCAGCTATAGAAGTTTTCTGGGTCCCAGAAGGCTGTGGGATTAGTATATGAAGAAGCCGGTTGTCAGCAAGGAAGACTGGGAACCTTCACTAAGGCAGACAGGTAGCAGAGTGTGTGTGGGAAAACCAGGCTGTGCAGATGTGTGAGAAAGCACACTGTAAAAATAGCCTGTAAAGGTAAGGTGAGAACAATTATCTTTCAACCTTTCTGCAAGCTCTGGACCCTACCCCTCTCTTGGAAAAGCACTTTTCTTTTCTTTCTTTCTTTTTTTGGGTAAAGATTTATTTATTTATTTTACATATATGAACACCCTGTAGCTATTTTCAGACACACCAGAATTAGTGCATCAGATCCCATTACAGATAGTTGTGAGCCACCATGTTGCTGCTAGGATTTGAACTCAGGACCTCTGGAAGAGCAGCCAGTGCTTTTAACCACACAGCAGCCCTGCACTTTGCTTTTTCATTTATGTTTTTAATATCTCCTTCTATACCATGTGTCCCCCCCCCCCATTCCATTCCTTTAGCTGGGACACAGAGTCTGGAAGTCCTAGTGGCCTATGAGGTGTAAGGAACAGACAGAGACTGCCCATTTTCAGTATTGGGTGTGTTCAGAATTCATCTGAGTTACAGATGAGTGTGGGGGGGCACACCTCTCTTCCTTAGCTGTGGCCTGCACCTGCTTGCCTCAGAAGCAATCACTTGGTATATGACTGAGGCCATAATCAAAAAGGGGGGGCATCTCCAGCCCCAAATTATTCATTAGGTAAGATTCAGTGTCCTATGGTAATTTGAGATGGTAAATTGGAAAGGGGCAAGTCTCAGCCTACGGGAAGAGAGGACTTTAGAAATCCTGTCTTGAAGTGGCAAGTGAGACTCCAGTGGTGAAAACCGATTTTCCCTTTGTTAGCAGCTGTTGATCACAGACAGCAGCTCCTTTAGAGGTGGGGGAGCCTTTGTCCACCTCTTCCTCTCAGTGTTGGGACCCTGTCTGGCTTGTCTCCATGTGGGATTTTGCTTGCTGATTTTGATTTCTGTTTGGGGAGCATGCTGCATGTGTTCTGTTTTCTTTGTTTTGAGAGGGGGGAGGAAGGAGGGAGAGAGACATATAACAAATTTGGGTGGGTAGGGAGGTAGATAGTATCTGGGAAGAATTGGGGGAGGGAAAACATGATCAAAATGTAGTGTATTAAAAAATTTTTTAAAAAGAAAGGTTAAAAACACAGAATAAAAATAATCATTGTTTTGCACCTAATCAGCCAGCAGTCCATTTCTGTCTTTTCCCTATGTCAGAGTCCCTTTCTGCAGAATAGTATATTAAACTGCTTGGCTAGCCTCTTGAATTCATTGTCTTATCTCTCGTAGGCTTCACATGACTCTGATTTCCACAGTTAACTATAGGTAGCCTCCCAGCTTTGCAAGGGAACCAGTGCCAAAGTTCTGTGTTGGCGAGGATGGCCAACTTGTAATCACTCAGTTTGGGCTCATGATCATTTGCTGAGTTTATTCTAGCCCGGAGATTCTAGATTAAGACCATGATGCAGCACACAGAGGGTTAATTAAGAATGAAGCATGACAGGGTTCTGAGAAATTCTTACAGGAATCCAGAAATAAGGCCATCCAGAGTTCCTCCTTTAAAACTCTCCCTGTCACAACCAAAGACAATATTCAGCAAGACATCTGGGGGTAGAGGGATGGCAGTTCTGTGTGCTTGTTTTTAATATATACTTATAGCAACGTTTTACAGGACTTTTGACATGTTTACCTCCCCAATCGTGTCTAGCCTAGAAAACACAGCCATTGGGATAAATCCATAATATCCACACTGCTGATATTTCAACCATTCCAGCTTTCCTGCATTTGGGCCTCCTGGGTGGAGTCCTGGATTCCTGTACAA
Organism: Apodemus agrarius; assembly: GCA_964023405.1. NCBI lineage: Eukaryota > Metazoa > Chordata > Mammalia > Rodentia > Muridae > Apodemus > Apodemus agrarius. The sequence continues at coordinate 1,495,349 of OZ030018.1, read as the reverse complement.
CTAGGCTATCTATTCCCTAAAAGACGGTTGAGTTGCCAGAAGGATTCTGCCTTACAGCATTCCAGTGTCAGTCTTAGGAATGGCCTCTGTTGCCTGCCTTCATTCACAGTTACTTGTGGATGTTTGTACCACTGCTTCCATTTTGTGTGTAGGACACTTTTTTTAAACAGGTAATTAACATAAAATAAGCTGCACTGAAGGGCATTAGAGTTTTTTGATAGTTCCTGTAATCACATATTTTATGGAATAGTTGCTGAATTCATTCCCAAATCTCTATTCTTTAGCTTACTGGATGTTAGAAAAATCTCTACTCTTCCATACTGGTTCTTCTGTAGTTTATTCTTTTCCTATGGCTTTTCCCTGTGGTCCACTGTGGGCTCTGGTCTTGTCAGCACTTGGAGCCAACGTTACTGAGGAGGGCAGCTTTGCCTCACCCCCTTTTCGAGGCATTCTTCCCAATCCCCAGCCTTTTGTGGGGTCAGCTCCCACTGACTAGTGGCTAGAACATATCAAGGAAATGCTTGTTGCATTAGGTGAGTTTACAGATGACCTAGAAATGATTAGAATTTGAGGGGAAATGCTGTGTGCAGAATAGCTGCCATGTCACAGTTTTCTGATTGAATTTTTTGCCCTGTCTGTTGGATGTAAAAAAATGATTTCACTTAAAAACATTTCAATTAACTTTTTAATGAAAAACCAGTTCTATCAAAGAAATGAGGTGCTTTAAAGGGCATAACATCTGATAATTAACTCCTAGTTTCTAAAGTCTAGAAAGCTCAGATTTCATGGGTCCATAGCAGTGACTTAAGAAAGGAAGAAAGGAAGGAAAGAAAGTAAAGAAAGAAAAACCTTTCCAAAAGCAAAATACAGAAGCCAGTAGCTGCTTTAATGGAGGAACTGTGAATGGTACCCCCGGAGCATGAAACTCTTCCTGTTTAGAAGCAGAGAAATGGCCTGCATTCCAATCAGGATAGGAAGTTAGCTGGATCAATTTGAGATTTTTTTTGTTTTGTTTTGTTTGAGACAGGGTTTCTCTGTGTAGCCCTGGCTGTCCTGGAACTCACTCTGTAGACCAGGCTGGCCTCGAACTCGGAAATCTGCCTGCCTCTGCCTCCCAAGTGCTGGGATTACAGGCGTGTGCCACCACTGCCCGGCCTGAGATTTTTTTTTTAAATCCTATGTATAATTAATTTTGATACCATCGGCATCTTATTTTACCACTTTCATCTCCCTAAGGTGATGGTCAGCACAAAGAGCTTTGGAGCCGGAGGCTGCAGAGGTCATGGAGGCCATGTTGGCAGTGGTGGGAACACTGACTAAATTAAAGAGAGGTATATTATTCTGGCCCATTTCTGCAACCCTCTGTGTCTTCCTGAGATCACCGGAGCTATGGAGCCACACACATAGCTGTTGGTAGCTTTCTACAGAGCCTTTCAAACACAACACATTTGACTTTTTAGACTTTCAAATGTAAGAAAGAATTACTGTTACACCTGGCAGTAAATTAAACTTAATATCCAGAAAGAACATGAAAAAGACTGCCTAGACTCAAGGCCATTGTCCTGTTGGAACCAACATGATGGCTTTTCTCCTTCCTAGATTCTTTCTAACCATGTTCCCTCCTTTTCTCTCCTGTCTCCGTTGTCATAGCACCTGCCACCCTTATTACCTATCTGCCAAAGGTGTACTATTAGTTTCACTTATGGCTGTCACCAATTCAGTGACTTCTGCACAAAGAACAAGCTTGGTGGCATGCGGCTTCACCCAGAAGAGAAGAAATTCAGTGATGATTATTCTTAGTAATGACAACAGTCTAAGCATAATATATAGCTCTGAAAAGGGTTAATACGGATTTCCATTACTCTTAATTGAGCCAGACCATGGTGATGGCCATAGTTTGATGATGGGCAGACAGAAGATGTCTAGGGCATGAAGCTATGACAGTGTTAGACCCTCCTGTCAATACATGGTTGAGAGTCCTGCCATAGGCCATGGGCTCAGGGGACAGTGATGACAATGTAAGGTATCATTTGATTCCTGTTGTTGCAAATAGACCTCAGGCCTGGCCTAGTGCATGATGGTGTCATTGGCACAGAAGGAGGCACATCCCAAGCCTCTTTACCTAAAACTTGTTTAAAAATTGATTTTTTAAAGGGCATTCTATCCCATGGGCAATAAAGGAAACTGCAGGAAATGAATGTTCAGGTTAGAATATATAGCCTTCTAGGCTGAGTACAAGCCACATTGAAGACCTAATGTCTTGGAAGCCTATCTCACAGGCTGGATGAGCTATCTCATGATCTTGGGCTTCAGAAGAGTTTTCCTAGGCTTGCTTCCCCACAGATGCCATTGGCATACTTACTTTACTCTTGACTCTTAAATCATAAGATTGGGTTTGGGATTCCCACAGCTAAGGTAATCCCTATTCTTCTAGTTCTGCATTCTGACCTATCCTGGCAAATGGATGTTTCAACAATGTCTAGTGGCACCAAGGGCCACTGATGATGATCTCAAAAGAAAGCTATGAAACAGACTCCACAGAAGGATCACACTCTGATTGGCTGGATTTGGGGGGGGGAAGATCTTTTTGTTTGGTGTCTATTTGTCCTTTTTCTTTTGAGACTGGATATCATTATGTAGTCCTGGATGGCAGGGGACTCGCCATGTAGACCAGACTGGCTTTGTAGACCACAGAGATCTGCCTGCTTCTACCTGTCCTTGCCTCCAATGTGCTCCCACAATGCTTGGCAAGAAGTCCATTTCTGAAGGATGAGCTTTTTAGTTAAAACTCATGGCCAGGAATAGAGCTCAGCAAAATTCTTGATGCACAAGCATGAGAACTCAAGTTCTAATTTGTAGTGCCCACATAATTCCTGTTCATGTAATATCTGCAAACCTTAAAATGTCGATCCCAGGATTTCACTGGCCAGTCATTCTAATTGTCTAATAAGGAAGTCTCAAGTAACCAATAGCCTATCTAGGGATATCTGAGTTCAGTAGGAGACCCTGTCTCACAAAGAAAGACTAGGTAAGGTAGAGGAAAATCCACATCTTTCATTGACCCATGGCTTCCACAAGTACACAAGTACACAAGTACACACACACACACACACACACACACACACATGCACACTCTTACATGCATGTACACATACAACACATACACACTATAGCATGAAAAGTATATAGAAGACTTAGAATCATATCCATTAGAATCAGATATATAGCATAGAGGAGTCTGCAAGGAAGCTTCCAGAATATAGTTCCCACGAGTTTTACAAACCAGAATTGTTTTCTTATGGCTTGTGTGCTTATATGTGTCCTTGCTTCTATGACATATTTGCAGGTTCCCTGAAGCCCTGCGTTCAATGGGAGGATGCTAAAGGTTAAAGCTATGTGTATTCCCGTGAGTGCAGAGGACCCGGCAAATGTCTGTACCAAGAAGAAAACTCAACAAAGGTCTTGCAAGCTTGGTAAATTACAGGTGTATAAATGAAGCACAAAGATCTATTCTTCACCTGACTTGGGATGTCAACATAGTTTCTAGATTTGCTATCTGAAAACAAAGGGACCCACAGGTAGGTCACTGTGGGAGAACAAAGAAGGAGTGATTCCATGCCAGGCACGGAACAGCTCAGGCATGTAGTCTTCATCTGTTGGGTGCATCCAGCATCTGTGGAATTCTTTCCTGTCTCAGTGAGGAAAAGTCACTGTTCAGTTTACCCTCCCTTGGATGACTCAAAGTCATAATCTACAAAACTTACATCAGCCAGTTATCTCTTAGTTATCTCAGAGACTAATGGTGACTCCTCTACTTGAGGAGTGGATGCTGAGCCGTGCCCATGTGGAGCACATTAGAGTAGAGGCCAAGCCATGCTCGCATGTAGCACTGTCTTATTACTCTACTGCTGGGCAAAGTACCATGGCCAAGGCAACTTAAAAAAATGAAGAGATAATTAGGGTTCAATGTTCCTGAGGGTTAGAGTCCATGGTGATCATGGGAGGAAGCATGGGCACAGGCAGCAGGCAGGCAGCAGGCAGCAGGCAGCAGGCAGGCAGGCATGGTTCTGGAGCAGTAGCAGAGAGTTTACATCCTTATGAGCAAGGAGAAAGCTTGGGGGGCCAGGGAGGTCTTGGCCTTTTGAAGCCTCAAACCCCATCCCCAATGACACAGCTTCACTAACAAGGATATACATTTCCCAATGCTTCCCAAGCCGTTCCACAAACTCATTAAAATACATGAGTCCACAGGGCTATTCTCATTCACACACACTAAAGTACATGGTCAAAGCCATAGCACTCTGGGTTTGACACCATTACTAGGGGAACACTGAGGCTCCTGAGCCTGACTTCTTAGGAAAGTCCAGGAACTTCAGGGTGAAACTAGACAATGCTGGCCAGCTGTGCTGTCTCTGTTCCAGACTCAGTTAAGTAAGGGTGGCAGTAGGGTAGCTCTCATACAAGGCACTTGTTAGAAGTAACTGCTATAAATATTATTTATTAAAATGTACATCACTGAAGGTAGGGGCCAGGGCCATCATTTACAAAGGTTCTGTCAGAGAGAACTCCCAGGGTACCAGGGTACTTCTGCTTTCTGCTTAGCATCCCTTTGTGTGTGTGTGTGTGTGTGTGTGTGTGTGTGTGTGTGTGCGCGCGCACGCATCCCTTTGCGTATGTGTGTGTGTGTAAAGTCGGGGTATACACACATGCATGTGTGTGAATGGAACATGTGTTTGTGCAGACCAGAGGTCAACTTTTGGTTGTGGTCCTTGGGAGATTTTACTTTTGTGAAAGGCTGTCACGAGTATTTAGTGCTCAGCCTTTACACTGGACTGGTCAGCCCCTGGTGTCTTCTGGTCTCTATCTCTTTGTAACCATCAATTCTGTGATTACAGATACATACTACCACCCTTCTTTTTATCTGAGATTTGGGGATCAAAATTCAGATCCTCAATTGCTTTACCAACTCAAGTTCTCCCCAGATCCACATCCCTGCTCTTGTTCCTGATTTTCCAGGAAACGGTGTCTCTCATTTCCCAAGAATCTGGCTCTGGCCATTGAGGAGACAGCCCTCACCTGTGCTCCTACACACTGCAGCTGTACATGGTACTGGATTATACTCGGCTACACTTCACAGAACAGAACCCTGCCCTGGCACTTTCTGCCTTTCCTGGGAGTTCTGTATACATGTTCTGATGGTGCATTAGATGGGGGTCCTTCTCAGTGGGTAAGACTGTAAGTGATATCTGGTCAGTGATTTCTGGAGAACCATTTAATCCCTCTCATCAACCTTTCTGGAATCTGTTTCCTCTGTTATAAGACCTGCCTGAGTGTTTTCTGGAGTGAATGTAACATAGAGCTGAGTTGATATCAACTCACAATGTCCCTGAGCATGAGACAGAGGAAAGCTATTTGCTGGTACAGAACACTAGTACACAGCCTGGCTGCATGCAGCATACTCTAGCTTCTGCTGAGGCAGGAGTCCAGAACCTGACTCAGTGCGTGGTGTAGAGTGGTGTTCTACTCATTCCTGCATTTGTTAAACAGATGAATCGATGATTTGGTAATCTGCCAATCTGATTAGGAGTGATAGAAGAGTAATCAAACCTAAGTCTGGATTCTAATCGGAAGATAAGAACATGGTTAGAATATTAACAACCCCAGGAAACAGGGAGGGTGGAGCAGCGAGGTCAAGCTGGGTCTGCCATATTGGAAGTGGCATATAGGTGGCCTCTTGCTCAGGATGTTAGCGTTTAGGAAATCAGACACAGTGCTGTATAAGATGGAACCCATGGCTGGGAGTGCCACGATCCTCTGGCTAGATTTGCCATATGCCCTAGGGGAGTGCCTACCTACTGCTGTTATTCTGATAAATTAGCACAGTATTATACTGATTCCTAATAACTTGTTGTAGTACTTGTAGATTAATGCATCTCTCAACCTTTCATCAGAGGAATGTCTTCTTGCAGTAAATGTTGATTAACACTGGATGGTGTATAGAGAATGAGAGACTGCAAAATCCCTGGCCCTAAATGGGAATCTATACCATCCTCCATCCTCCGAAGGCCCAGATCATCATGGAAAGGAGAGCAGAAAGGCTTTAAAAGCCAGAGGTAGTAGATAATTGTAGTGAAACCATGTTTTCTAGATGTGACCTGACAGTTGCCCATATGAATTTATAGCATTTGGGACAGCATGCAACCTAAGCCAGACAAAGTCCCATCTCCATCTGAGGAGCTAGTGGCAACAGGCAGTAGTTGCTGGGAAAAGGAGAGTCCGTTTTTGTTAAAGGTGTGGCCCCTGGTAGGTAGATCACACTCTAGGGGCTGGGTCCACACACAAGAGTATCTGGAGCACAAATTGGATTCAATGAATTTTTTAAAAAGAGGACAGGAAGTTGAGTGGGTAGGGAGGAAGTGAATAGATCTGGAAGGAGTTGGGTTGGGGGGGAGGCAAATATAATCAAAATACATTATGCACAATTTTCAGGGTATTAATATAATAATAAATAATTTTTAAAAAGGTTGTCACAGTTAGCTATGACACTTAGACAGTTAGATATGTGCACTTAGCTTCAGGTGATAACACCACCTGCCTGTTTGGTTCCCTTGGAGGCCAGAAGAAGACATCCGATCCTCTGGAATTTAAGCCACAGGTGTTTGTAAGCTGCAATGTGGTGCTAAGAATTGTACCTGAAACTTCTGCAGGAGAAACAAGTGCTCCTAACCAGGGAGCCATCACTCTAGCCCCTAATATAAGACTGTTAAAAGTTATCACAATTTTGGGGTCTTTATTGTTCATAATAGTGTTTGAGTTATTATTAGTGTTTTGTTGTTGTTATACAGCTGTCATCTTAAGGTTCCAATTACATGAACTTGAGGGCTGTGCTGTCGCCCTCTCTGGTTGGAAGGCTAGTGTCTCAGTGCATTTTGTGGGCTTTTGAGGTGGATGAATGTTTTATTAGCTCTGCTTTTAAACAGCCAGAGAACAAACCTGGTTAATTTACAGTTAATGTGACATGTCTGGCTACATCCAAGGTCTCTAGTGATGTTGGTTTTTTTTTTTTTTCAGATCTGAACTGGGAGAATAGAGTGATATAGCTGTCTATTGTTAAGTAGGTGTTATGTGTACTGGAGAACAACGTCTTTTTAAGGAGGTCTTAGAAGCAGAGCTGTGCTGGGGATCTTGTGGGGCGGGGGAGACATCACTGAGGAGCTGCGCCAAGGGACTCATAAAAGAAGATCAAATTAGAGGGCACACCATGTCCTGATTTATCTTCCCATGTTCTACATCCAACTATGAAATCATTTCAAGGGGGGGGGGGGAACCACCAGACTGAGTACCAAGAAAAATGATCAGAACTTGTGCTGCCCTCTGCTGTCCATTATTACACATAGCAGCAATATTCTTGTCTCAAAAAGAAAATGAACACTGTTTTCTGACTGGCGTCCACAGTGCTGGAAGCTGCTAAGAATGCTACGGGAGGAGAAAAGAACCTTAAGTCTCACCGAGTGTCTTAGTTAGGGTTTTACTGCTGTGAACAGACACCATGACCAATGCAAGTTTTATAAAAGACAATATTTAACTGGGGCTGGCTTACAGGCTCAGAGGTTCAGTCCATTATCATCAAGGCAGAAACATGGCAGCGTCCAGGCAGATATGGTGCAGGAGGAGCTGAGAGTTCTACATCTTCATCTGAAGGCTGCTAGTGGAAGACTGACTTCCAGGCAACTAGGGTGAAGGTCTTAAGCCCACACCCACAGTGACACACCTACTCCAACAAGACCACACCTCCAAATAGTGCCACTCCCTGGGAAAAGCATATACAAACCATCACAACGAATTATAAACCCTGTGAGCTACAATAGCACCCTGCTGTGAGATATGCACACTGAAGTAACAGTGGTACAAATGTCACTGAAGTAACAAACCACACTCCATGAGATGGGGCCTACACCTGGTACTGTTGATGAGGCCAAGAACATGAGATTAGACATGTCATGGGTCCTGGAAAATGTTGCTACTGTTATTCCAAATCAGCACAGCAATGGAACCACTCCTGATGACATATTTTATACCTACAGGTCACTTCAATGTTCAACCTCCATCAGGTTGAACATCCTGATGCTGTGTTTTGCCTGCCTGCATGTCTAAGAACCTTCATCAGGTTGAACATCCTGATGCTGTGTTTTTCCTGCCTGCATGTCTGTAGCACCTGCCTGCTTGATGGAGGACAGAAGAGGACTTCTGATCCTCTGGAATCTGAGTCACAGGTGTTTGTGAGGTGCGATGTGCACGCTAAGAATCGAACCTGAGACCTCTGCAAGAGAAGCAAGTTGAACACCACCCAGCTAAATAATAATAAATAATGGATATTCACAACTGGACACTGTACAGAGAGCCCTCAGCCTAAATGGACTGTTTTTTTTTTTAAATCAAATTCTTCCCTTCAAGGCTCAGAGATCTATGTGGGACAGGAAGAGGAAAGACTGTAAGACACAGAGGGGTGGATAACGCTAAGAAAACAGTCTTCCAGACACAACAAGGCTGATGCATATATGAACTCACAGAGATAGTGGCAGCACACACAGTCCTGCTGCACAGGTTCAAGACAGCCAAAAATCCTAGGGCAGAGAAGGGGAGGTGGGCGTAAAGTCCAACCAAGAAGCCATTTGCAATTACATCTTCTCAGAAAACAAAAGTCCATTTTCTTTAGTGTAGTACCACTGGATATATCAACCACAGAGCTCCCCACCCCGTGTGTGTGTGTGTGTGTGTGTGTGTGTGTGTGTGTAGGTCTTGAGAATCTGAAGGGAGTTGGGGAAGTCAAAGAATATAATCAATATATTCTATGATTTTTTTTTTTAAAAAACAAGACTTAAACTAAAGAAAGGAAAAATGCTTTCTTTCAGTAATTTATAGTTTTTTGTTACTTCTGTATGAACATGGACTAACAGGTCATATCTATAAAAGTTCACCCTCTGATCTTGACCCATAAAGACATCGTTAATTATCTGTATTTTAAACAAGCAGGCCATGGACATTCACAGTAAGGCATGACTGTAGAGATGGAGCAAGGTACTTTCAGTTTGCTTCACTTCGATGCAGGCAACATGGGACTGCTGCCCCTTCCTACAAAACTTGGTACCTTGTGACCATCACATTTTTATACCTGTAGTGAGATTGTTTTTCTCCTTTTTCATTTTTTGAGACAATATCTTCCTATATATCCTAGGTAGCCTTGAATTTATGATTCTCCCATCTCAGACTCTCTCTGGTGCTGGAATTGCAGGCATATACCACAATACCAGCCTTTTATTTAGAGAGAGAGAGAGAGAGAGAGAGAGAGAGAGAGAGAGAGAGAGAGAGAGAGAGAGAACCCTCACAGGGCAAAGATCAACCTTCAGTGTTAAGCCTCAAGTGCGATCTACTGTCCACATAGATTTCTTAAGTCAGAATCTTTCATTGAACTTAGGACTTGCTGGTTTGGCTAGCTGGCCAGCCATTGAGCCCCAGGAATATGCCTGCCTCTGTCTCTCCAACACAGAGATTACAGGCATGTTCTATGATGCTTATCTTTTTACATGGCTTCTCAAGATTGATCTGGTGTCCTTGTACCTTGGCAAATATTCTACACAGAGAGCTACTTCTCTGGGCCCTGTTGTGTATTCATAAAACTTTTAGCACATATGTACTATAAGCAACTATTACTAAGCCAGACTGGCATTCACAATTTGAGGCGTGGAGCAGTCTGAGGCAGTGAGTGTCAGCAGGGGTGTGTGTGTGGGGGTGTTCTCTGAGTTCTGCCAGTATCCTTCAGCTTGCTGGACTCAAAATAAGGAAACGGACGGCTTCAAGAAATGGGGATGGAGTGGAAATAGGGAAGCAGTTTGAGTGGACAGTGAGTGTTCTGCCCATCAGAGATGATCTTCTCTCTCTTTTGCAGAATTATAAACACGTTAGGGCCAATGCTAAAGCCAGGAGCTGTGGTGATGCTGTTTGTGCCCTACCCTCACAGAGAAATACAATGACAAGCAAACAGTCCGTTCCCTCCTGCTAGAAGGCTAGCTTTACTCTCTGAGATTTGAGGGAGGGGCTCAGTGGCTGGCAAAAGCATACTTGACAGATAAAGAACCCACAGTTTAGACTCCAGCTCCAATAGTCCCGGATTTGATCCTGAACTCCAGGGCAGAGGGGGGTGGCGGTGCACACAGGGCTGCAGCTGCCCTGGTCACACATACGTCCCCTGGCTCCTACCCACTTGTGCTGAGTCCACACCAGACCTCAGGCTCAATACTCCAAGAGAGTTTGGATTTGGGAAAGACATCCCTTTAATGAAAGGACTAGTAAATGAATTGGTGATATCCTTCAGTCTTACGGATGAAGGCAGTTCTGACCCTTGCCTTGAGACATTAGGCTCCATCAAACTAGCCAGTTACAATGGGACAAAGGCTACAGGATTTTGGTTCAGGCCCACAGGGAGAGAAGGTAGCTCCCATCTTTAGTGCCTGCTCTGACTCCCCTATGTGATAGACAGTGGCGTAGTAGTAAAAGCCAAATAAACATTTTCCTCCCCAAGTTGCTTTTAGCCATGGTGCTTACAATAGAAACCCCAGGAGGACACCCCAGCACACAGACTCAGTCAGACTGGCTGTCCACTAAGTTCCAAAGATAAAAGTATTTCTGCCTCTCTAGAGCTGAGGTTATTTGTGCTTGCCATGCCTGGCTTTTTTGTGGGTGCTGGGGACCAAAATTCAGGCCCCTGTGCTTCACAAAAACATAGCCAAATCACTTCTGTAGCCTGACTACATGTTTTTAAGTTTTATGCCAGGAACAGGAGATACAAAGATGGATTAGGCATGAGTCCTTCATTTTGACAGTGCCTTAAAATCTCCATGAAAACACTGTAAATCCAAATTGTTATTTTTATATTTTCCTTTCTCCCAAATTCCCTCTTTCTCTGATATGCCTTGGTGTCTAACCATGGAAGCTGATAGTTGACAGTTACTGCCAGCATCACAAACAGTAGTAATAATAAGTAGCCCAGTTTAAAGGGTGTGTCTTCTGACCTCAGTACCTTCGTGGAAGGCACAGGTCCCCACTGCCTTGCACAGCAGGGGTAGCCCTGTAGTGCTTTCTCGTGTGGAATAGGGCAGGGAAGGAGGGCGGACAGGAGCATGTGGGGGAGAAGGACAGAGGACATTTAATGTGGAGCCTAGCAGTGTGATCAAAAGGTGCTGTCCACTGACTATCAATTAAGGCACAATTACAGCCTATGCACTTGGATTTTGATGAGCTGCTGGCAGTGCCTGGGAAGCTGCCAGATAAACAATGGCTTTGGGAGAGCGACCGCATCCCGCGTAATAAAGCAGGAGTCTTCTGGAGTGAGGTGCAAATGAGGACTTTGCTTTGCATGTGGAGACAACATGACAAGAAAAACCACCGAGAAGGCTGAGTGGGAGGGAGACACGGGAAAAGGAAGAGCATCTGCAGCGAGGTCTTGGGAGAGGCTGGGAAAGCAACTGGTTTTTCGCCACTTACGGTGGGGTAGGGGTGGGAGCAGAACACTGTGTACTTCCGAATGATGCCGTTCAACTTCAGCGGGGGCAGCCAGGACACGAAGACCATGGAGGCCGAGGCTGCTGCTGCCTTGACACCGGCAGGAGGACCTGGAACTGGAAAATCCAGGGTTAGTCACAGGGTGGAATGAAGCCTCCCGTGGCTGCCCAGGTAACACTCCCTCCCCAGTGACTGTTCCAATGGCCTAGCCCCTCTCCAGGATCAGCTTTTTGAAGACCAATGTCTAGGGTCTCAGTGTGTCCTCATAACTGAACCATATCTATACATTGAGCCCTAACCCTGGTGATTCCAGATGTCACTGTGTTTGGAGATGGGATCTTTAAAAGAGGCAACCAAGGCACCCTTCCTTCGTACAGTGCCCAGCTACAATTGGGACATCTACATCATTTCTCCCAAGGCTTGAGGAAAATTGGGAAAGACAGAGAGAAAAGAACCTAAGATCTGGCAGATGGGCTGGGGCCCCTAAAAAAAGGGACTAGAGGTGAGAGACAGTGGATGTCAGAATCCTTTGACGTGTCAGAATCTTCCTGTCCTCAAGTGAACTGTCATGCTGTGAAGGGTTGGGGGAATGAGGGTGGGGTGAGGGTTGGGGATGAGGGTGCAGATGAGAATGAGGGTGGGGTGAGGGTGAGGGTAAGAGTGAGGGTTGGTGATGAGGTTGGAGATAAGGATGAGGATGAGGGTGAGGGCAGGGTAAGAGTGAGAGTAAGGTGAGGGTTGAAGAGCATGACAGGATACACAACGCTGGTTGTTTACTGGCTCACACCAGGCACATCCCTATATTCTGAGGCCTTAGAATTCTAGGCAGGGCTGATAAACTCACAGGGCACAAAACCTCCACTTCCTATTAAAAGGCAACATGGTTGTTGGTTGTATGAACAGAACATACACACACACACACACACACACACACACACTCCATCTTTAAGTCCACCAAGATACAGATACACGCATAGGCATACTCTCCATGATGGTTTGAATGAGAAATGTCCCCTAAAGCTTACTGTTTGAACACCTTGGTTCTCAGTTGGTATCTCTGTTTAGAAAAGTTGTAGTTAGGCGGGCAGGCTTGCTGGAGGGAGCACATCACTTTGAGAGCTTACAGTTCACACACCCTCTCTTCTCCTTCTCTGCTCATTGTATGACCAGCCAGATTCCTGCTCCTGTGCTGTAGATTCCCTGACCACTGCTTTGCCTTCCTCACATTAGACTCCATTTTTTTTCCTGAGGCCATAAACCAAAACAAACCCTTTCTTTTTTAAGTTGCCTTTGTCAACAGGTTTTTATCACAGCAACAAAAAAGCTCTCAATATTTTTCGGGCTACGTGAAGCTCATGGGATGGGTGGTCATGGTGTTCTCCGGATTTTCATGTTCATCTTTTTTTTTTTTTTTTTTTAACTTTCGTTCAGTTTTACCTTCATCGTTCTCACCAGAGGAATGCTTCCCATGCCACGTGGGGTGGACACAGAGATCACACATCCCATCTACCATTGGCCCCAGACATATATACACACACACATTAATGATATGCTTAGTAAATATTTAAATTTAAACAGAGCTGGCTCTATGTATACATTTACTGTGTTTACTTTTTCATAGAGGAATGGAGGCCGAGTCCAGCACATGCCTTGGAATGAAAATCGCTACTGAAAATTAATACATCATGTTCTGTTTGTGTTCGCTCCTGGTGTGGCTATGCTTGGGTTGTAGTGTGGGCAAATAAGAATGATATTGAGATTCCACAAATGTTTTAGAGTTCAGAATTCATTGTCCTTAAAAGAATGAAGTTGCACAGCAAGTCACTCTTATGCTCCTGAAGCACTGGTGGATGTGTATGCTTTGAGCTAAGGGTCCTGATTCAACAATTCTCACCCCCAAGATGACAGCCATGGACATAGAACTGCCATTTATGGATCTGAGGCTCGGACCTTTGGAATGACCACATTTCTACCACAGGCCTGAGAACATGTCTATGAGCCTAAAAATCTTAGAGACTGAGAAACTAGACAAGAGAATTGTTTTCTAAACAGGTACCCTGTGAAAACACCCATTTATATTAGATACTGGGTTTTTGATGGTAGTCAGCATGCATCCTACTGTGCCAAACAGATTTTGGTCTACTTGACACAAACAAGGGCCAGGTGGGAAGAGGGAACTTCAACTGGAAAAATTCCTCCATCAGGTTGGCCTGTGAGGAAGACGGTGGGGACATTTTCTTGATCAGTGATTGATGCAAGACAGTACAGCCCCACTGTGAACAGTGCCACCCCTGGGTGGTGGGTCTGGGCTATATAAGAAGGTAAGCCATGAGGAGCAGGCAGGTAAGTAGTACCCCCTGTGGCCTCTGCTTCAGGTCCTGCCTCCAGGTTCCTGCCTTGACTTCCCTCAACGATGGAATGTGATATGGAAACTGAAATAGCCCCCCTCCTCCCCCAGCTGCTTCTGGGATAGTGTTATCACTACAGAAAGCGATATGGCCATTTCTACATTACTAGATCTTTTGTGTTTCCTTATTTCCAGCCAGTCTTTGCTCATTTCAGTTAAAAATGGCAACTGATCTTAAATACCGACATTCAATTCCCGATTCCCTTTGTCCCACAGCACCAGGATGAGAGGAATTTTCTACCCTCCTCCATAGAGTCTTGGGGTGGCTGTCCATAGCCAATCATTTCCCCACACATTACCTGCACCAGATATAAAAGCAGAGACCAGTGGACAGGCGGGTTAGACCTTAGGCCTCAGGGTTAAAACTACAGTTTCTAAAACTGGATGACTAATTAAAAATTGATTCCAAATTTCTAGTTGACAGGAGCTACATAGAGCCTTCCCTTTCTTTTGGATTTCCATACATTTTTTTCCTGAAAAAAATGCTGATGTCAAATCTTATGCTGCAGATCAATCTTCTTAAATAATAATTCCAGAGATATCTGTATCATCAGTGAGTGATAGGAAAAATATTACTCCTGCTCCGAGGGAGGAGAGAGCAAAGAATGAATGTGTGGTGAGGGGGCAGCAGCCTTCTGTACGTCAGTGTGAGGTATGATTACCTTACTTCTGTTTCCACACATTGATCAGTGCGGCCTGAGATCTGTAGCAACTGGGTTCCCTGTTGTTCTGAGAAAGTAAGGTGCTTGGAGTCCTGTGGACAGCAGGGCACAGAACCTGCATCACATCCACACACCTCTCTACTGTGCCTTACAATAAATGGCAGCTCCTGTCATTCAGGACAGCTTTGTTGATGCCCCAAGACAAGAGCAACTCCCCCAGGACACTGCATTTTGACTTTATATTTCTTGAAATGAGCCAATGTCTTTGAGTACAACTGGCCAACAGCTGCATGTCCTTGCAGAAGAATGGCTTGTATGTTCTAGAGAAAACTAAATCAAGTGAACACTGTGCACACCACCACTCAGTGTAAGGAGGCCTGGAGAGTTGGTACAATACCACAAGGGGTGGGTGGATGAGATTGTGGAACAGACAGCTGGGCCTGGCTCTCTGAGGGCAGCGCAGGGCGGAGGGAGTGGATCCCTCTGGATATCTGTTGATCAGGGTGATACAGACAGGGAATAGGATGGAGGAGAAGGACAGGTACCATCCTTCCATCTAAACCTGAGTCCCACACTTTGCTTCTGGGACACATGTGGGCTGGAATGGAAGAACAGATGCTTGGGGTCCATGCAGCTAAGAGAGCAGAGACACCAAACTTGCCACTACCAGCTGGTGACATAATGGGCCACAGAGACAGCTCTCCTTCCTAACTTGCTCCACTGCCTGGGGAGGAAGATGAATAAGTTCAGATGGCGTCTACACAGTGCTTAGATGCTGCAGTGTCTGGGGACAGTCTGTGTCTGGGCGCTCTGGAAAGCTTCTTGGGTATCTACTTGATACTGGTTACTTCTTTCTTCACAGAGTAACTGCCTTGTTCACTGCTGCTGTGCTGTGCTCTAAAGCCTATACTGCTCCTCAAACAGCCTGGACAAGGAAACAGGGGTGTTTCATTAAAATAATAAAATCTGCCTTCCAGCTTGGATGAAGTGCCAAGGGTTGGTCTGGAGCCAGATGGGAGTGAAAACCTACTTAGCATGGGTCCTTGTAAGAATTCATAAAGAAAAGTCATGAAGTGTTGAGTTCAAGCCTTTCTGACGTGATCTAACTCATGTGGAGTAAGACTTAAGCCAGTGCACAATTTTGAAGCCAAAGAGCTGACCCTGGCAGTAAGTAAAGTTATTTGAAGAGAGCACAAAACAGTGCTGCAGCGGGCATGAGGGCCCTGGGATAAAAGGTGGTTTTGGTTTAAATAAACAAACAATGAAAAAAGAAAGAGCTAGACAAGAGGGAGGGAGAGGTAGAGAGGAGGGGGAGAGAGGAAGAAAGGGAGGGAAGATGGGGAGGAAGGGGAGGAGATGGGGGAGGGAGAGGAGGAGGAAGAACAGGAGAAGAATGTATGGGAGATAGTATTGATAAATGTCTATACCAAGCAAGGTAGCTAGTTCAAGGTGGAGGGCCTGACTCATGCTGGGCTATGTGGAGGGGCAGGGGGACTGGAATGAACAAAGTCAAGAGTAGACTGATGGGCAAAGGTCAAAGCTGAGTCCTCCAACCTGCCTTCCCTGTGTGGCTTCAGCCCAGGTGTGAGGCTCCTGTGTACCAGGACATTTTGGATTTGAACTTCCCACTCAGTGCCCGCCCTATGTCTCACCATCCTCCTTGGTACGGGTAAAGATCTGCTCACTCCGGACGCCATCCCCTGCACGGGTGAAGGCCAGCACCTGGATACTGTAGTTGGTGTATTTCTCTAGTCCATCCAACTCCAAGGAAGGCTGTGTGGTGGTGACGTTCTTAATCTCGCCCAGCTCTGGAGGAAAAAAACCAGAAGACAGGACCTCATTACCAAGCCATTCACGCTCTCTGGCTGTGGCTGCCCTACCTTGTCACACAAAATACAGGGAGGAACATGCAGAAGTGTCACAGGGCATCAGGGTCATGGACCATTTGAGAACAAAAATCATTAGACATCAAAATGTCTGAAAATTGACATGGGGAACAGTAATCGATTCTTGGTAAATCAAATTTCAGCATCATGGTATCAGTCTTAGATGGTCTTACACCAGTAAATACTACTGGGCACTTCACCAGTGACCTGTCTTTGTGTCCCTAATGGCTGTTCACTGTGAAACTTCTGCAAGATGAGGATTCCATATATGTATATGTGTGTGTGTGTGTGTGTGTGTGTGTGTGTACACATATAGATATGTGTGTGTATATGTGTATATGTGTGTATGAATGTATAGTCATTCATTCTTGGTCAATGATTGAGGTGGGAGGGGCAATCATACCATAGGTAGTGCCTTCCTGGGCAGATGGTCCTGGTGCCCAAAAAGAGCAGGCTAAATAAGCCATGAGGAACAAGCTAGTAAGCAGTGTTCCTACCCTAAGGTTATTTGACTTCCCTTCATGATGGACTATAAACTACATGCTGAAATAGACCCTTTCCATCCCAAATTGCTTTTCATGTGTGTTTTGTCCTAACATGTATTTTGACATGTGTATAGGCATGCATGTATATGAGGTACACATGTCCATATATATGTGATGTCTGGAATCACCTCTGTTCATGCCTTTATCATATTCATTGAGGCAGGGCTGCTCAATCAAACTCAGAACTCAGTGATATACCCTGGCCTTGCTAGTCAGATTGCCTTGGAGATTCCTGCTTCTGCCGTCTATGATTGAAGTTACAAGTGGGTCATCATGCCTTCTAGCATTGCATTGGTTTGGGCATTCGGACTCTGTCCTCACACTTGTATGGTGAATGCTATAACAACTGAGCCATCTCTGAGGCGCATCATTTATATTTTTAAAATTCTACAGTGGCATATGCAGAGATCAGGAACCCAAGGTAATCTCAAATACCTGAGCTCAGATGCTTTCCATGTGCGACTCCAGCTCTAGCCTATATCATTGACTATAGCCACCTTAGTGTCTATAATATTCCTAGAATGCAGTTGGCTTCCACAACTGAGTCTGTATCTTGGAAAACAAAAAAGCAGCAACTGTGAGGTCTGTGACTGATGGTCTGTGAGAAGTGACAGACAAGCAGTCTGGCTGGTGATGGTCTGTGAGGGGTGACAGACAAGCAGTCTGGCTGGTGGTGGTCTGTGAGGGGTGACAGACAAGCAGTTTGCCTGGTGGTGGTCAGTGTATCAGGATCTCAATGTGTATTTGCTCAGCCACACTGAGTCACCCTTGACTGTGTGTGCATGCCTCAATGTGACTGAACAGACCTGTAATGAGATTCATGGGGGTAGGGGGCCTGATCTGAGGGCTTGGTACACTCCTCACCTCACCTAGAGTGAACTCTTCTCTGTGTCACCATCCAAGTGACAGGTGATGTGTGAGAACCTTGGTTTGTGCTAAATCTGCCTGACTTTCCTGAGTGGGATCCAAGAGTGCTATTCAGAGATGGAACACTGTGCCTCCACATCAGGCACAAGGCACATGGCAACTGAAAGCAATTGGAATGATGTGTCAAGTGTCTACACAGTTGATGACCCTGAGTTTAGAAGCCAGCTCCTTCCAAAGTCAGTGGCAGAGCATAACAAGGAGGCCTGTGATCTGCTTGCCCAGGGCCAGGTGGCACCATGTAACTGCTCTTACTGAGGGAGGGCTGAGGTGTGAGGCAAGGGCCCAGCAGACACTAGCTGGGTAGTTGGCTACAGTGGAGGATACCTTTGATATGTTCCAAAAGCATTGAGAGCTGTGGTCTTGATCTCTTGTCTCAACAGAGGTGGGGACATGTGAGGCCAGTCTCCTCAGGTACAAGCCCTGCCCATAGGCTCAAGATGGATAAACTGAGCCATCTAAACAGTCCATGACTCCACAGCCATCATTTGACAGGCAGGGAGCTACAGGACAGAAAAGCGATACATTGCCAGAATTCAAGGCCAGGATCCGTGAGAGCCTGGGCTGTGGAGGCAGGGTGCATGGCTTCACGTCCACCACACAAAATTGTAAATACTGGGTCCTGGACATTTGGTAAACAGAGAGATGGGACCAGAAGTATGTGTTGTTCAGAGATCGTGTGCTTTGGGTTTCTGTAGCGTGTTGTACAAAAGCATCCCACCCAAAGGGTCATATGTCAAGAGCCACCTATATTAAGATTGTGACATGTGATATACAGGGGGAGTATGTGTAGAGGGCGCAAGTAATACATATGTAATACCTGTATACAGGGCACATGTAATACCCATGTATAGGCACGTGTAATACAGGTGTACAGGACACATGCAATAGCTGTGAAAAGGATATGTCATGTGTGTGCTGGGTTATGATGTTTGTGTTATATAGTAACTGCAGCGTTTATACTGTGTAGAGGTGTATTTGACATTTGTAGCATGTAATGTGTATATGGTATATGTGATGTATGTTTTATGATTCAAATTGTGAGCTTAGTAATGCAAATTGTATGTATAGTATATATGGGATATATGGTATATTTGGTATTTGTGGTGTGTGTAGTATATATGTATATATGTTATGTTTGGTATTTGTGGCATGTGCATGTATTGTGTAGTATGTGCATATGTTATTTGGTGTGTGTGGTGTATGTCTAGTGGTGTGTCTAATATGTGTATTATGGTGTGTCTAGCTTGTGTATTGTGGTGTGTCTAGTGTGTATAGTATATGTGTGTGTGATATGTGTCATATGTAGACTACATGTGTGTATAGTGTAGTATATGATATGTTAGGAGTGTGTGTGATATGTATATGTGTAATATATATGGATATATTATTATATGTGGTGTGTGTGTGTAAGTATAATGTATATGACTTTTTATATATTGCATGAGGTATATGTGGATAGGATATGTATATGTGTGTATAGTATATGATATGTTGAGAGGGTGCATGGTGTATATACATATACATATATATATATATGTGTGCATGGTGTATATATATGTATATGTATACATACATACATATATACACATATATGTATATGTGTATATATACATTATATATATATATAAAACATAGTATTGTATGGAATATATATATATGTGTATAATATATATAATGTATATATGTGTTATGTATGTGTTGTATGTAGTGTATATGATACACATGTGTGAAATGTTCTCTAGGTGTGGCTAGGTCAGGTTTCCCCATTCTCTCTCTGTGCTCAAGATTTGTGGGATCCAGAAAGGTTGTGTAAGAGACTGTGGTGTGCGTACCAAGATACCCAGTGATCACATGGAGTGCCCTGATAACCAGAAATGATATTTCTTAGAGGTGGCCCTTGAGCAGTGCTTTAATTTCTGATCATTTCTTTAGCTTTTGGAGGCCATGGAGAGAATAGCTGTAATAGACAGTAACTACACTGATTTGGCCCTGATTCTGTGAGTAGAAAGAACCATCCTTAAGAACTATGTTTAATGATGTGTGACAGTTCAAACTTTAAAGCCTGGTAAGTATAAAGACACCTCACAGTGCAGAGTATAGAACAGTCTCCTGTGCTACACAGTCAAACTGGATGACCATAGACATCACATCATTCATTTTATTACCCTGTGCTATGCTTTTTTTTTTTTTAAGCTTTCATTTGTGCGAGGGCTTCTATAGTTAACTCTTTTGCTTATGCCACCCTTTTGTGGATAGCTCCAGCTGGCTTGGTCCACATGCATTAATATCCTGCCCCTGTTCATTAGTCCAGAGCCCCCTGAGCAAGCCCTACCATCTCTCATCTCCCAATCTCAGCCTAGAGCAGATGCTCAGTTAATTTGGGTTTGCTGTGGATCTGTCATGTCTCTCTAGGCTGTCTCCCAATGCAGGGTAGTGTAGGAAGCATGAGATTCCACTCTAAAAGGAACCAGACCTGGTAGTCAATTCTGGAAACACATCCCTTAGAACATGCACAGTGTCACAACGTGAAGTTATGAGTCCCAATGTCATGACTCAGCAGAAGGCAGCATTTGCTATTGTGTCTTGTCTTCACTCCTTAATTTAGTAACAACAGTAGAGATACCTGTAGCCGTGAGGTACCTCACTGTGTAGGGATGGGACCTGGTTAGCAGCACAGACCCAGTGGTCCTGAACTGAGGAACTATAGACTCCACTACTTGAGGTCTTTATCCTGCTCAGAGGAAAGCAAGAATGCAGTCTGCACCCAGGCATGGAGGCTAAAGGGTGCTCCATGGCAGAGGGGAGGCAGGAAGAAAGGAGGCAGGATATAAGGGGACAGGAAAGGAGAGGCATGAGGAGGGAGAGGTAGGAAAGAGGGAACAGGAAGTAAAGGACAGGAAGGGGAAGCAGGAAGTAAGATGCAGAAAGAGAGGCACAAGAATTGACAGACAGGAAGAGGAGGAGATGGAGGAGGGGGCAGGAAGAATGGGCACAGGAAGTGAGGGATAAGAAAGAAGGGAAAGGGCAAGAAAGGAGGCAGGAAGAGAGAATCATAGTGGGTACAGAGGCCAAGGCGTAGGACTATACTAAGAATGGAGAGCTGGGAAAGATGTGTGCACTGGCTAAACAGTTTTGGATTTAGTGGCTCCTCATGGGGACAAGGGCACGCCTCTTAAGGTGTTCTGGCATTTTCCCTGGAGCCCTCACACTTCTACGATAAATATGTAATGTTCCTTTGCTGGGATCTACTCAGAGAATAAAGGGCCAACATTTAAGGGCACATGCTATGTGGAACATTCCAGATGAGTGGTTTTCAATCTTCCTCATGCTGTGACCCTTTAATACAATTCCTCATGCTGTGATGACCCCGACCATAAGATTGTTTAGGTGTCACTTTATAACTGTAACTTTCCTAGCTACTATTATAAATTATAATGCAAATATCTGATACACAGGATATCTGATACATGACCATCCCAAAGGGGTCATGACCCACAGGTTGAGAACCACTGTTCTAGATAGAGCTTGGTTATTGAAGCTGCCTGCAGTGTTGACATAGAGAGTCATGACGTAGAAAATACAATCATGCCTGATTCCCCAACTACCACTCTCTAGTCTGCTTCATGTTGCTCTTTAAAAGGCATGTGTGTACACAGGCTCAAGCATTAGGTATGTGAAGAAAGAGGGTAACATTCAAAGATGTCCCCCTACAACCCAATTCCACCCTAAGGAGGGGCTCTTCAGGCTGTGCATCCCATAAGAACACGCTCACCATACCTGCTGTGCCCTCTTACCTCCATCTATGAGGTTGGCCCAGTAGATGACCCTGAACCCCTGGAGAATCCCGTTCAAGGCCTCCTTGGACAGTGTGGACCAGGAGATTGAAATGCTTTCTGGTGAGGTTGCTATGGCTTGGACATTTTCGGGAGGGTAGCTGGGTACTGAAATGAAACAATTACAACCTGTGATCACTGCATGGGCAGTGTTGTCAAAGCAATAGTGGATATGCTGCTAACTTACTATTCTAGCACACAACGTGGAATGTACTGTCTCACTAAGGAAGGAGAAAAGGAATCGGTGCAATCCTCACAGGAATATTGCAACTTGGTTAAGTGTCTAGAGGCTACACAGTTGTCATGGAGGGCATCACAGCTTCCCCTGCCTGCTCGGCAGCTCCACTTTCAGGAATTTATCCCAGACTTGAGTTGAGTGTACCTCAAGCCTTAATGCTGAGGAGGTCACTGGTTCTCAGCTTTGTGCTTCCACCACCATGGCAAGCTCCTGTTTTCTGTTACATTTCATGCATACTGCATTTTCCCTCATCAAATAAGCCTGCGCAGGATGAGAAGGCTGTTGGAAATGTGGGAGAGAAGAAATATAACCACAGGGCTTCCCTACATCATGTCTGAAGCCTCCCTTTTAGGAGCATTGTGTTTTGTTAGCGGCAAGGGAGACAATGCAATTAATATATGCTATTATAATATATATAATAATAGTATATGCTATTTATTCATTGATTGATAGGGTCTCACTATGCAGCCCTGGCTGGCCTGGAACTTTTCTGTAGACCAGGCTAGCCTCAAATTCAAAGACCCTGCCTTTGCTTCTTAGTTTTTGGAAATGATGGTGCCCACCAGCACTCCCAGATTATATACTATTTTAAGTATTGACTGTATGCCGACATTAAATCTTAGAGAGAGGAGAGGGGCCAATTATTAGCTGAAACTAAGTCATCAAAGCACAAATGGATACAGAGATAACCACTCCTGCTGAATGTGGAGATGGAACATTAGCATCTTGCAGGTTCTAGTTATTTAAGCCTTCTCTGGTCTGTGATTAAATGACACATTGGGTCATTTAAATGACAGCATGCTGACTTAACTCCACCATTCGTGGAGCCTTTTGGACTGGAGGGTTCTCTGTCATCAAGTACTATTGGGCTCTTTCCCTGCCGTAAGGAAGTGCTCACGAATTCATCTTGGTCACTAGGGGGCGCATCATCACTATGGGATCTGCTTCAGAGAGCCTGGGTCTCTTCAGAGGCTTTCTCTGGCCACAGAATGCTTGGGAACATAAAGCAATCATCAGGGAGAGGTAATAATAAAAATTATAATAATATACAAAAACATTCTAAAAGTTCTTGGTACTAATTCAGGGAAAGACTTGGATTTCTGCTCTCTAGATGGGGATGGTGTTGGTTTTACAAGTTCAAAGCCCACTCTTGCATTTAAAAAGCAAAGAGGAAGATTCTGGAATGCATTTGGGCTTTTGGGTGTATATCCATCCATGGCAGGAATAAACTGATGTGGGAGGTTAGATATTTAGGTCAAGCAACAGGGAGCTGGGCTGCAGGCCACGGAGAGCAAGAATACCACAGACTGCAGGTACCCAGACCTACCGTCCTCCAGGGTGGTGGTAATTATCTCCTGAGAAGAAGGTCCTGTGCCGGCCCGGTTGCAGGCCTGTACTACCAGGCCATACTGCGTGAACTTATTCAGGTTGTCCAGGGTGTACACTTCGCTGTCCCCGGTGGTGTCGATACTGATGATGTTGAACTGGAAGTTGCCCCCTGTGCTGTACTCCCGGTAGCCTATTTGGTAGCCACGTATGATCCCATTTTGTAAATGTTTCTTGGGAGCCTAAACAGGAAAGAGAAGACTACACTCAGGAAAATGGATGTGGGAGAACCACAACGTGCAAAGTAACTTAGGAAAAAAATAAAACCAGATAATAACATAGAGGCGAGTGCAGAAGCTGTAACTCCTGCACAGCTCCCTCATGGCTGAAAACTAGACCTGCACCTAGCCCTAACCAGGGTGCTACGTCTCCTTTATATTGATCCCTGTAAGCCCATGATAGGCACTGTTGGAAATTAACAGCTGTAACCAATAATAGACATATAATAAAATTGTCATGAAGGTTGCTTAGACTTACAGATTACTTATCTCTGTAATTTTCTACTTAATAGTGTCAGGCTGTGGTTGACAGGGGCAATAGAAACTAGGCAGAGCTAAGGCACAGTCAGGGCAACTTCAGCATGTTTCTTCCCCAGCCTGACTTCCTCACCCTCTGCAATGCTTCCACTGTGAGTCTCAGTTTTCACAGGATGTCAGCCACATTCAACTGGCAGAAGAATAAATCTGGCACTGTAGAATCTGTGCTTCAAGTCCCTAGGTCAGTCTGCTGTGGTTAACAGGACTCACTGATAGAAAGACAGTCATTTGGAATCTTGGTGCACACACCAGAGATCTCACTATGAGGCAGTCCTTCCTGCTCATCAGCTGGCTGTCTAACATCCACCTACTGTCTCTGTCTGTCTGTCTGTCTGTCTGCCTGTCTATTATCTCTCTCTCTCTCTCTCTCTCTCTCTCTCTCTCTCTCTCTCTCTCTCTCCATCTATCTATCATCTATGTATCTGTCCATCATCTATCATCTATATATCTATCACCTATCATCTATGTATTTACCACCTATATCTTTCTATCATTTATCTATCATCTATCTATCAATCATCTATCTACTGTCTTCTATCACTTTATTTTCTATAAAGTAATTATAAACTATTGATCTAGATCTCTCAGGTTATGCAAACCTTTCTGAAGCCCTGAAGAGCTAACAGTGCTGAAGAACAGGGTAATAGGCACACGGGCTCTGGAGAACAGTGACAAGCTGGGTGTGTGTGGCTGTCAGGTTAAGATCGGCAGGCAGATGAGACCTGGGAAAAACAGCTCATGAACACAAAAGCCAGATGGGCCTGTAAGGATGGCTTGGGCTCAGCAAATGGAGTTGAGGGTGTGTGGGAAAAGCTGGCAGGGAAGGGAAGGAAGAGAGTGCCCAGAGGCTTGGGAGTGAGGCAAAATGGGAGGGGGTGGGTGGAGTTCCAGGGCAGAACAAGTCTCTGAAAATCACCAGTGCATGGAGAAGGGTGCAGATAATAAGAGACCCTGGGTGTGGCCTGGATGAGCTCAGCAGATTCTGTGACTAGCCTGGTCAGATCTCCTTCCCTGCTGAACAGATGCCTCAGGCTGGCTTCAAGATGCAACCTGTGCCATGGAGAACAATATTTCCTTCATTTATTTGGAGTATTTTAAACTTTTAATTAATGCATGTGCTTGCGGGGGCCTTCTTACGGCAAACTTCTTCCTGTGTGGTTTCCGGGGGATGCATTTGTTGTCCTCATCTGACAGGCTGTGTGGACCCACAGCTGAAAACCAGCCAGGTTAGTCATTTCACTATTTCACTGAGCACCAGGGCAAGACCCTGGCAAGGGAGCGCTCACTTGCTTTGCTGTAACAAAATTTTGTCTTCAAGAACACATAAATATTTTAGAGTTTTAGGGTCAGAGCCCAACAAAATCGTTGCACTGCACCTGCTGACTTGAACATATAACCTCTAGCTAGTTAATAAAATTAATTTCCTTGTAAAAATCATTATATACAAGCCGATTTTTACCAACAAAGAGATTTATCTCATTTCATGTAGATTTTTTGTAATTGTCAGATAAGTGACTCGACTATAAATGATAATTTTTTGCAAATTAGATTCATATCCATTAAGCTTTCTGTCTAATTGTTCAGCTGGCTCCCTGCAGGGCTTCAGAAGAAAGCCAGTCTGTCACAGCAAGAGGGCTGTGCAGCCAGGTATACAGTGGAGCTGAATGCCTACAAGGAAACTTATCCAGAGCAGCTGATTCAGAATCCTCCTAAGCAGCTATGGGAACAGCATTGTTGACTCAACCTCAGGCTTTGAAGGGTTAATTAAGTTTGTGATCTGGATGGGACAATTGTCCTGCTCCTCTTTGTGGTTAGAAAGTATCACATGTGGTTTCCTCAGGAGATAAACAAGCACTCCTTCACTAGACAAGATTTTGTTTAAAATAAAACCAACATGGCCACACAAGTTCAAACCAGTTTAAAATTCCAGCCAGTAGGGGAAAGGGCTTTCAAGGCCCTGTTCTTCATTGAGGAGCTGTTGATAGTTGATGGCAGCAGAAGGCGGAGTCACTTTTCTTTAGGGTTCCTGCCATTGGTAAGTTCTCCGTGTCCCCACTGGGTAACCCCATAGCCCTGTATATATTGGCAGTACTAAATGGACTCGGGAGGTTAAAAGTTATACAAGAAAGACATGAAGTTGAGAGGGAGATATGATGAGCTGGTCCTAGAGGAGCCAGAGGAAAGGAAGTGAGGGGTGGATATCGTCAAGATACATTGTAAAGAAAGGAGTGCAGGGTGGATAGCATCAAGATACATTGTATACACACATAAAATAGTCAAAGAAACATGAAAATTAAAATTTACATACAGTTATATTTTCTTAGAGAATCTACATTTCTGTCCTTATTTTGGAATAAAGCCTATGCTTTTCTCATTTTTTGCTTTAGCAAAAATATGGTATAGAATCATTATTTTACTTTAGGAGTCTGAGGTGAAAGTCCTGTGTGAGCCTGTGCATGCTTTGATCTGGTTCACTTTTTCTCATCCATTCCCTCCTGTATCCTTCATTTGTAGTCTACAGTTCTGTGTCTGGTTTTTCTCATTTGCTATGATATTCCAATCACAGTCTCCTCTTTGCTTTGCAGTTTCTGAGAACAGTGCTCCATTATGTTGATGTTTAACTTTTATTAAGTGCTCTCCCACACCCATATCATGGCTTTGCAACTTATTTGCAACCACAGATATTATTTAGCACCTCTGCAACCTAGATTTTCCATTTTTAACCGTATCTGTGGAACACACAAGTCTCTGCAGTAGACTGCCTTATTTTTAAAGCTGCATTTCAATTGGCTATTGATGAGCAGGGATTTTTTTCTATTACTCTGTTAGAAGTGGGTTACCTTAAGGGGATGCATTTGTAAACATCCTTCCATCTCCCAAGCTTTGGATAGGTTCTATACTATTGGCTATATTTCCTTTACAGGTGCCTCATGGAATTGCTAGCTATGCTGTAGACAAAGCTGATAATACTGTCCTATAAAGTGAGGAGCATGGTGCAGGAGGGAAGGTCAAAGCCATTGCCACCCTGCCTCAGAAGCATCATGGTCATGGCTGGCAAACCAATTACCCAAACCTCCAAGGTCCCTACCATGTCTGATGCCACCGATATCACCAGTGTCATCCTCACCAGCATCCTCAACATCATCTCAGCTCTCCTGCACAGTTCCTCTGAGACACACTTGCTACACAAAGAATATTCTCCTTCATTCCACTGCTCAAACCCTAGTTATTGTGGAGGGTAGTGCCTCAACACCCTTCCTCAGACTCACTTCAGCAAGAAGCCTTCTACATGCATGCTGCTTCACAGGAGCTGGCTATGAGGCTGAATGCCAGGTCTTCTGGGGACATGTTAATTAACCCCACATCAGGGTTAATTAACATGGCAGCCAACAGGTGTGGTGCTAGAGAAGTAGCTAAGAACTATATTCTGATTCATAGGCTGAGAGAGAGGGAGACACAGAAACAGACACACACACACACACAGAGATAGATAGATAGATAGATAGATAGATAGATAGATAGATAGATAAAGAGAGAGGTAGGGAAACAGAGACAGTTAAAAAGACAGAGACAGAGAAATACCAAAAAACACAGAGAGACAGAGACAGAGAAACAGAGAGACACAGAGAAACACACATAGAGAGACATAGACACAGACATAGACATAGACATAGACATAGACATAGACATAGACATAGACATAGACATAGACACAGACACAGACACAGACACAGACATAGACATAGACAGACATAGACATAGCCAGATAGACAGACACTGGCCTAGCATAGGATCTTGAAACCTCAAAGCTCACCCCCAGTGACACACTTCCTCCTAATCCTCAAATAGTACCACTTCCTGGTGACTAAGCATTCAAATATATGAGCCTCTGGAGAGCATTCTTATTCAAACTACCATATCATTGAAGAGAGAGTTGTAGGTTTATGCAAAATCCCACCCAGAAGAACTCTTAAAACATTTATTTTTGTTTTTGTTTTTTCGAGACAGGGTTTCTCTGTGTAACCCTGGCTGTCCTGGAACTCACTTTGTAGACTAGGCTGGCCTTGAACTCCTCAGAAATCCACCTGCCTCTGCCTCTCAAGTGATCTCTTAAAAGCACTTAGTGTGCCTGGAAACGGAACAAGCAAAGTAACTCTGAGGGCTTGCTCTACTCCATGTCCAAACTCAGGAGCGCTGCAGATGAGCCCTTTTGTACTGGGAACCTGGTGTTATTATACACTGGGATTTTATAAGTGAGTACTAGCTTGTTCACCTTTCCTAGAATCCGTCTGAAGGAACTGTATACTCTGGGGCAGAGGTCACATTTGCCATTATGCTTCTTGTGACAGGTCACTTGTTTACCCTTGCTGAATTTAATTCTTCCCTTCCCCACTTGGATCTAGTAATGGTCCCGATTTCCTGACATTTATTTTTCTCATTTGCTGTTCTCTGCAGTCCTCCTATCCCTCTGCAGCCCTTCCCCCGCAGCTACCCTTCCTTTTCGTCTCTCAATCCCTCTCAACCCCCATATCCTTAAGGACCTCTCTTTGATCTCCATGACAACAATAGTACCATGTCAATCCATTAGTATGGCTTGCAAGTGACTGCGTTTTATATGTCTCTCTCCAATCTTCTTCATCCTTAAAGAAACAGAGGAACAGCAGAGAGGCAGGGATGAGGAAAGGCTCCCAGCTCATGCCATCACCATGAATGCTGGTGATTTGTATGGGCAAGCCTTCCTAATATCTATTCCATCTCTCTTCCCTCCAGAAACCTTTAAGGAACAGAGTATTCTTCTGGTGCTGGAGGAGACTCCCTTAGAACATACATTAAAATTTCCTTTAGATTCCTGCAAATTCTCTTAAGATGCATGCTGCCTTCTTTGGTCACTGGGTGGCAGATGTCTCACTTCCTCCATGTTCCACATGCACAACTACTCTGCAGTAAAGTGCTTCCTAGGTAAGCTATGCATCAACTGGGTGAGCATGAGCCAGGTGCCTGCTTGACACAAGGCTCTGGGCTCAAGGGACCCTGACAAGGGTGTGGACATTACTACCTAGTGTAAGGCTTATGCTACTGAGAGTTAGCCCAGGGTACTGTGAGAGGGAAAAGGGGAAAAGAAAAGTTGCCCAAAGAGTCAAGAAGACAGACAAGAGGTTGTTCACTTGAGCCTAGGGATGACCTAACAGTGATGTGCCCTGGTACACAGCTGCACCCTGGGAAGAAAACACAGGCCACCCAGGATATAAGAGCTCAGAGACAGACTCTGCACTGAGGAATTTGTAGGGATCCTGGGTTTCATGATAACAAGAGGATACAGCCAGACTTTGGTGTTGGAAGTTGAAGTCAGATCCCCTGCAAGAGCAGCAAACACTGTTAAAAATGGAGTCACAGCTCCAGCCCCAGGCATTCCCTTTTTATCCTTATTCAAAGGTGAAAATTCCAAGCAAATAATGGCCAGTGGCATGCAGCAGGGGTCCCTGGAGTCAGGCGGGCTTCTGGTCTGTCATCTGTACCTGAGGAAGGGAAGTTCACAGGGCTAACTAGGAGCCTCCCATCTATACCTGGGTAACGGGCAGCCTTTGACAAAACTAGAGGGGTTTCAGGCATTGACATGAGGTAGGGGATTAGGGTAACAGAACCTCAAAAACTTGAGGTAAGCCACTCTGTTTCCCCTCTCAGGAATGTGGCAGAAGCTTATCCAGGTACAAATGGCTTATGTGTGGATCTGCTGACCTGGCAAGATGCTCCCTCCTCCCCCACTGTCTTTTTTTCAAAGTGAATAAAGATTGGCCACTGGATTTATTATCATATAAATAAACTTTCCAACCTGGCAGGGCAAACAAGCACAGTGCTATAATTTTATGATGGCAAAATCAACCATCTAATATCTAAATATAAAACATCTTTTTTTTTATTCATCTAGAGACTTTCTGCCTGCTGACGCTCCAAGGCTTCCGAGCTGGGGAGAGGGGAGAGGGGTCCTTGAGGCAGGCTTATTTAGTGGCAGAGCTAAGCAAGCTTTCCTGAGGATTGTGGAGGTGGTAAGGCACAGAGTACATTCCAACTAGAGCAGTAAGCAGGGTGGTTCCTGTTTCAGACACACACAGTATCTGCAGTGTGCATCTGTGACCCGGATCTCTCGGTGGAGAACAAAGGTTTTCGTGAGAAAAGATAGGTATATGAGCATTTTTGACATAAAGCTGGACGATGGTATAGGTCCCCCCTTTTTTTTTTATAGCAAATACTCATTTCCTCTGACTGAGCGGTGAACCCCCACAGAGCCTGCACTTGCTGGTCCGCCCTGAGGGGCCAGAAAAATCCATCCTGTTCAATGAAAATGAAAAGGGCTTTGAAGCCAGTTTTTCTTGTCTTGTTGAAGGGGGAGAGGTTAGATCTGCTAATACAAGAAGGACTGACAATTCCTTACATATCTGTGAGACACGTATGCATTTTTAATAAAGTGCTCATATCCCTGACCAGAACCAGTGGATTAATTCATGAAAGCAAATGCAAATTTGTAATCTTTCACAGCCTAAGGATTAAGGGAATGGCTGAAAACATTAAGTAAAATGTATTTCAAGGCAAATTTTTAATTTCAATTTTTGTAGGAGAAAGGAATGTTGACCCAGGTTTATAATTTGGAAATAAAATGCTACTAGGTAAACTTTGAATGCACGTTTTCTCTAGCCTCACCATGTCATGTGACATTTACCCCAGGAGATTGGAAGGCAGAATAAAGGGAATTCTATTAATCATGGCTTATAGGCATGCGTTACCCATGTGAGGATCCCCACCCTGACACTAGTCCATCAACTTTCCGATTCTGGGTAAGTCTCTCTAACGTGAGGATCATTCTTCATTCACAATGGCTGTATTTAGCAACCAACATGACAGGATGGGAGGGGGTGCAGGGGCCAGGAGAGGGCTCCTAACCACAGCTACCCAGGTACCCAGTGAAGCAGGGAGAGGGTAGCCTAAGCCAATTTCCCAGTGTGCCACAGTTTCCTCGTCAGAAGGGCGTTGATGGGGAAGGCACACACAGCCTGATGTTTATTAAACATTTACTATGATGTCACCTGCAATGCTGCAGTTTGCTTTTAAGCATCAGGTAGAGCAGTCTCCGCTGTGTGAAGGCTCATCCCCGAGATATAATGTACCTCATAGCACAGAGCACTGGGGAGGGTGGAGATGGAGCTCTGTGGAAAGCCTTCTTCTGATAACAGAAATTCACTGAGGCCTCTGGACACCCTACTTCAGTATTTCACGGAAATCATTTAAAATTCTAAGCAGAAATTCTGCTTATTAAATAGCATCCTTGCTGTGGTGTCTGATCCTGAGGAGAGGACAATAGTAGAATTACCCTTAAAGTTTCACTGTGAGCCATCAGCTTACAACTGCTCTCAGCATGGCATGCTAGCATTGCATGAATGGAGGAAAAGTGGGTATTTTGGAGACAATCTATAAAGACTTCCCATTTGAAGCAAAGTTTTACAATTGAAATACTTTCTGCTTTCAATTGCAATCTTCTGAGATATCTAGGCTAATTATTTCAAATACTCTACTTTAGAATGTTTTCTTTATAAGTTGCTATAGCAATCATACAACACACACACACACACACACACACACACACACACACACACACACACACGCTGCTAATCCTAGCACCCACAGCATTGAGTCAGGAGGATAATAAGGTTCAGATTAGCCTGGGCTTTATAGTGAGCTCAAGGTTTGCCTAGGCTACCAAGTGAGGTGAGACTCTTGGTCTCATAGAAAGAAAGACGCTTCAAGAAATAGATTAAGTCAGAATTCATCATTCAGATTTTTAATGTTTATTCTGATACTGAATCAGAAACAAACCTGTAGTCTGCTGGCAAACCTCTTCCCCCTGGCAGCCAGAGAGAGCCCCGAGGAAACAGAAACTTAATTGCAATTTGATTCTCCTTTAGTTGGACACACGTTGCTCAGATCTTTGCCAAGCCACTGCTTTGTGCTTTTACTCAGAACATGCACCATCCCCCCCATCCTGCCTTACACCGCACTGCAGGACTGGCTCTTAGATGCTCCCCCGTGGGCTCACAGCTGTGACTTGCAGCCATCAGTGCTCAGGTATGCACTACAGACGGTAACCTCCCACCTTCCCGTGAGTTACGGTGGGAAGCGTGTGAGGTGTTCAGCTTGGTATCTGCCATGCTCTATGCTCTGCACCTCCACCAAAGCATGAGTCAGACCTTCACACACTCCTCTCTTCACTTTGCATCCAACCAGCGTGGGGGCCCTCTCCATGGCTGCCTCTGACACCCATGATGCTTCTTAAAGGCCCCTGTGCTATGAATACATGGCCTAGGCCAGTAGTTCTCAACCTTCCTAATGCTGCAACCCTTAAATATGATTGAGGTGACCTCCGACCATAAAATTATTTTTGTTTTGCTACTGTTAGGAATTGTGATGTGCTATCTGATATGTGGGATTATCTGATATGCGACCTCTGTAAATGGGTTATTCTACACCCAACAGGGTCATGACCCTCAAGTTAACAACCACCGGGCTAGAGGATCTTTCACTCCATTTCCCATCCATCTACTGCCTGCCTGCCCACTCCCATGACCATTACCTTCTTTCCTCCTTCATCCCCCCCTCCCCAGTTCATTCACTTGCTGCCTCCTTCCCTCTTCCTTCCCCTTCTCTTTGGTTTGGTCTCACACATTCACCAGCCACTCATAAACACACTCTCTCTCTCTCTCTCTCTCTCTCTCTCTCTCTCTCTGTCTGTCTCTCTCTCTCTCTCTCTCTCTCTCTCTCTCTCTCTCTCTCTCTCCCTCTCTCATTGGGTCACTCCTTTGCTCTCTAGTTTACTTAGTCGCTCATCCTCCACGTGATGTGATGGACAAGGCTCTAAGGAGCCCACAGACCCATAGAGGAGATAAATGAGCTGTGCAGTGAGTGTGTTAGAAATGTCATGAACATGTTGGAGAGCCCCCCCCCCCGCCCCCTGTCTTCTCTAAGGGTCATGTACAAAGGGAGATGTGAGATTCCAGCACTGGGCAGGAGGTGCTACTTGGTAACCTGTGAAGGAGGATAAAGACAGAAGGCACCTGGGTTCTCTTGGGTGGGGATGGCTGTGGAGTGAGGGGTCTTAGCCTAGTAGGGTGGTGGGACCTGATGTTGGAGGCCTCAAGTGTCTATGGGATTGGTCATATTCTTATGTCATGGGCAGCCTCAACTAGATCTGAGAAATTTAAAATCGACCCTTTTCTTTGGTAAAAGGAATAATTAAAGCAAAAAGGGTAAAGTTTGCTTTGATAACAGAGACCCAGCAGAAGGGCTACTTATGAGACAATACTTTAAAATCTTAATGCCTAGCTTTATCATCATTGAAAACCCTTTAGGATGTTCTTATATTTTAGGATGTCAACTCTAAGATGGCTGTTTTCCCACTCAGACCCTCCTCTCTTCACAACGGGCACATCTGTCTGTCCTGACTAGCTGCCCCATGGTAGTGAGCGAGTCCTCATCTTAGGTTCTCGACATTCCAAACTCACATCTATGCCTCGTCTCTGACACAGGAGCTCCCTTTTGACTTAGGTTGTCCCTGTCCCCCTGTCTTTCCTCATCTCTCCCCTTCTTCTTCTTCTGTAGGTTCCTTAAACAAAATGCATGTTTTGAACTCTTCTATCACAGAGAGGCATGTTTGATAGCACACATTGTCTCTGCATGTGCTTTAGATCAGCCCACAGCTTGCCTGAAACAGTAATGCCCTTTAAAGTCTTTTATATCATCAGGTGGAGCCATAAGCTAGTCTGCCTGAGTCTCCAGTTGCCATACCTCACTCAGCGGGGCTGATCACCAGTGTGCCTGCTTGTTTGCCCAAGAGCCAGGCAATGGATGCTTATGGGCAGGTCTGTACACCCACACAGCACCTACCTAACTAGTGGTCTTAGGAAAGTTCTGCAGCCCACAGCACCTTTGACCTTTTGGCTGTAGAAAGAAATTTAGCTATGATGCACTGGCTTTGAACTACAGCTTTTTACATCAGGACACAATTCAAGGCTCCAGGTGTTTCCAATTTTAACTATAAGAGGTACATGCTCTGTAGACAGACACATCCTTTATACCGGACCTCAGTGCCCCCCTAAAAAAATCCCCTCTCAAGGCCCACAGTAATATCTGGCTCTTTCCAGTAACCAAATGCAAGTAGATATCTGGAACAATTGGCTGAGACGGCACAGCCTCTATTCACGGCAGACTGAGCCAGCTTCTGTTTGTAGCAAGGCTGGGATGTGTACAGGGTTAGGGCATGCTGAGAGCCTTTTATTGTACATTGTGTGGTGCTCACAGGATTGGGATGGTCACAAAGACTGAGGATGGCTCAGTCATACTCTCACGACATACAGTCTGTCCTGCTGCCCATTGCAAACACAGCTTATTGGCCGGGGCTAAAAAAGCTGACACACAGGGATTCCCTGCATTAACCCATGTTAATACCTGAGGTAGCATGTACTCCCTCAGTGGAAACCTGTTTCTGTGACATTCCCATCATTTTATGGGATGGTCAATAGGAGAGAGAGAAAGGAGAGAAAAGAAGGGGGAAAGGGAGAGGAGGGGTAAGAAGGAGAGGGAAAAATGGGCAGGAAGAGAAAATCCTGCTATGACATAAATGCAGACCTGAAGTAGTAGGTACATCTTCATAGAAGCACAGATCCGATAACAGTTCCCTAGATAAAGCAGCATTTGACCCATATTGTCATTGCCAAGCAAATGGATAATCTCTAGTGTATCTCACCCACAGGTAAGTGCCATAACTTGTATATCTGTGGGACAGTGGCAACCCGAAACACTAGTCTGTGACACTATCACCTCCTTCACTGACAAAGTTTACCTTTAAGGCAGGCTCTGCTCTAGGTCAGGGCATCCCACACCAATCTAAAGTCTGTATCTATACCCACAGTCAGGGACTGCCCGGGAGGCAGCTGCTTCCAAGGCTCATGTCCATGAACAGGAACCCCACGTGCTTTCTCAAGGGCAGCAGCTAGCTAATATACAGTGAGGTTTCTCTTCCTCCTGCCATTGTGTAGCATAGACTACACAGTACTGTCTTTACTCCTGAGAGTGGCACTTAGAGGCTTTCTGCTGTGATGAAGTCATAGTACTCAGCCAGGGTGTATCAGCCTTGTTATCTTCATGAAACCGATCCTAGGAACCTTGATCAAATTCTAAGGATAAAATAAGTAAGATAGGGCAACTTTATTCTTTAGACATAGACAACTTACTATAGAGGAATTTAAATTATGGATATCTAATATGCTTATGTCATAAAATAGTGTTTCAATGACAGGGCAAGCATATATGCAATGACTGTTCTAAGAATTTGAGTGGTTAGAGGCCTCATAGCCAGCTTAGTTCATATGAATACATCCCATGATAAATCCACAATGACAAAAACACCCAAGGAAATATGTCTCAGGAAATATGAATCCTGGTCATCCAGCAACCATGGCTGTATTAGATATGTATACACACATGTACACATATAGATGCCATAAATTTAATTTGAAAAATAATTTTTTTAAATAAAATGTTAGTATCCTGGCATTATGACAAAAGTAATGACGCTTACATACTAAGAAAAGTGTCAAAGACACATGCATTGGCTCAGTTTACCTTCCAGGTAACCCTGATACTCTGAGATGAGGTGGGTTCCAAGTGAACTTCCTGAGGTGGACCATCAGGAGCTGTAAGGACCAAAAGCACACAGGCAGGTTAGACACGGGTTCAGAGCAGGACACAAGCTACTGGTCCCTAGATCTGGCATAGGAAAGTTCTCAGGAGCATCAGGCAAAAGCAACTGTAGTCAGTGTACAGGATTTGCTTTCTGTTTATTCACTCATGGGCACATGAATCCTAGAGTCCTGTCCTTGTGTCCCTCTTCAGTATGCATTTAGCTAAATGGACAATAACCCCAAGTTAGATGAAGGAGGGAGTAAAATAAGAATCTCAGATAGATAGACAGACACACACACACACAAACACACACACATTACACAACTCTGTGCTGCAGGGGAGGACCCTTCTCTGCTTCTAGAAGCCTCAAGTGATGTGGGGTTGGGATTCCTTGAGGTGCTCAGGGCAGGGCACCTCTATAGGGGTGTCTATGATGACTCTAGTTCCTCAGGCTTTACAGTTAAAGGTTCTCATGATGCAGGAGCGCAGGCCACATGTGGAGATGACACCGAGCTTGTCATTTGTGACAATCCATTTCTATCTGCTGTGGCTGTGTAGCAGTGAGAGTCACATCAGTTAGGGCTGGGCAGTTCATACCTGGGATGTGTTAGTCCATGGAAAGTGGTTTCCAACCCAGTTTTCATTCTCTAATCAGAGCTAGGAGGGATTGAGGAGACTCAGAAGAGCCGTTTCTGCCAGTGTGGAGATAATAACAGGGTGCTGATAAGAAAAAGCCACGAGGGAGACAAGAGCTGATCACGAAGTAGTCAGAGGGGGCGGGGTAAAGAGCTCAAAGGTTGGGTCTAGGCCAGCCTTGGAGCAGGGGAAGATGGTTTCCTTCTGCTCAGAGATTAGCGTCGTGCTGTCCTTGCAAGCCTGCAGCTCATGGATTTCCTACTAGGCTCTACCTCTCATTGGCTGTGCTGGCTTATCTAAGTTATAGAACACCTCTGTGACTCAGTTTCCTTTCTATGTCATAGGATAAACTTATATCATAGGGATGCTATGAAAACAAAAACAAAAAACATAAAACAAAAAAACGAGTATGATACTGTAATTATAATTTTTCAGGAGGGAGCTCTCTAAGCCAGAAAGACCATGGATAAATTTCATTAAATACCATCTGGTTGAAGACAGAAGAGGACTTGGAGCAGCACAGCTGTACATACCAGAGGCAGATCTGTTTTTTTTTTTTTTCTGTTGTAAGGAAGCAGGTATAAACATCATTATTTCTTTACTCAAAACAGAAAGAAAAAGACCAATGATGGTCAGGTCATCTATAAACAGCAGAGAATATAGGCCCATGCTTATGTGTACTTTAAAATAGTTTTAGGTGGGCTCAGAACACCTAACACAACATAAAGGCCCTGCCAAGAGTTATGATTCTGTGTTGTTTATGGAATAATGCCAGAAGAAAAGTCTATGTGTATATAATTCAGATGCAATCTTTAAAACTCTTTCTAACCTAAAGTTTGAACCTATAGATACAGACCTCAGGGATCCTGAGGGTTGACTCTATATGACGGTAAGACTGAATATTAGAATCAAAGCAGTAAAGAAATTGAAGGCTACAAGCCCACAGCAAGAGCAAAGGAAGTGACTGTAGCCCATGGAAATGAGTTTACTCTGCACCTCAGAGTCAAAAACCCCAGCTCCTTGAGCTGGGGACAGGCTGAGGAAGGTAGCTCTTTAGGAGACTTAGAGACAGTGAGGGAGGGGTCAAGTGTCACTGGCTGGCTATGGGTAGGCAGGGGACAGAGGGAATACTATATCTGTTGCTCAGAAAGTCAACTAGTCTAGATGCTACAGAAGTCAGTTTCAAGGATCCTTATAGAACTAAAAGCAGACCTACCACACAGGCCAGCTACCCGCTTCCAGGTGTTTATCCAACAGACAACAAGTCACCATGCCAATGGGACATTTGTTCATCCATGTTTTTTGGTTTTTGGTTTTTCTGTTGTTGTTTGTTGTTTTATTTGTTTGTTTTATGTGTAT
Organism: Apodemus agrarius; assembly: GCA_964023405.1. NCBI lineage: Eukaryota > Metazoa > Chordata > Mammalia > Rodentia > Muridae > Apodemus > Apodemus agrarius. The sequence continues at coordinate 1,457,648 of OZ030018.1, read as the reverse complement.
AAGTTCATTATATCTGTCTTCAGACACACTATAAGAGGGTATCGGATCCCATTACAGATGGTTGCAAGCCACATTTGGGTGCTGGGAATTGAACTCAGAACCTCTAGAAGAACAGTCAGTGCTCTTTACCTCTGAGCCATCTCTCCAGTGCCCTGCCCCCCCCCCAGTCCATGTTTCCTGCAGCACTATTCATGATAACTAAGCTATGGAACCAACCTAGGTTTCAGTCCCTGGAGGGATGGATGGAGACACTGTGGCTTAGATATATGGTGGTATTCTACTCGGTCCCAATGGAGAGCAAAGCAAGGAAGGCTGATCACATTAAGCAAAGACGTTCTATCTCAGGACAATAATCACACATTTTTCTCACTTGCCAGTCAGAGTTTGAGTAGAAAAATGAAATCATCTGTAGCGTGAAAGAAACACAGCTGACTAGGAGAGCAAAGGGGATGAATGGGAGGGGAAGGCAAAGAGTAGGGTAGGCGGACTGAAAACATATTGCATGGAAATGGCCTTGTGTAGCCAAGTTTAATAAAATAACACAAAAGAGAGATGATGGGAAAGATGGATGCTGAAGCCGCTAGTCACCGAGAAGACAGGAAGTGGAGAGCTGCCAGAAAATGGGGACAGAGGACAGCTAAGCCCCACAGGGCGGGACTTGTGAGGGGGCAAAGGACCATGGCAGCAGTGCCAGGTGCTAAGCCTAGAAAACAGGGCTCCCTGTGTTCTACTGCTAAGAATCTAAGGGCGAGTGGGCTTTTTCCATGGCTGAGGACTGCAGAGAGGAGGAGGAACTTCAGCCCATGGCCTGCTTTTCTAATTCATGTTTCATTCCAAGGAGTGTTCAGGCATTCCATGAAATCTAGTACCAGTTTGTCCTCTGCTTTCTCTGTCAGCATCAGGGAGCCCCTTAGCCTGGTACCCTGCTGTAGCCTGGCCTCAAGTCCCATCTCACTTTCTGCTCTGTTACAAATCATTAACTCTGGCCTTGACTTGGATTCTTTAAAAGGAGGTGTGGCTCCAAGTACTCGGAAGCTCCCATGTGTCCTAGCCACTCCCTGGAGGGAGTCCTTGTACCATGTACTTCATGTTCTTCTGTTCATGTGCATCTTTCCCATGTCTAGTGCCTCGGCAGAGTAAAAGTGCACAGGCTCTCAACAGCTCTGATGGAGCCTTTGCCCTCTGTCAAATCTGCCCTTGCCTGGGAGCCTCTATAGCCATTATTTCCACACAGGCCCACATCCAAGCATCCAAGACCCTAGCACCCAAGTCTTCTGTGCTTTTGGTTTCCTATGGTCTCTCAGGAGCTGAGTCCAGAGAGAGTCCTTTTCTGGAAGGGATGGAGTACTATGCAGATGTGAGACCAGAGCCCCTTCTTCTCAACAGGTCCAGGCTCAGCAGTATATCCAGGGCACTGAGACTTGTGGGTTTACTAATCCATTTGTAAAAAGACTCTTCTAGTTACTTCCAAGTTACTTCCCAGCATCCAGCCACTGGGACCTTGACTGTCAGAGCCTTGTCTCTGATTTTTGCAAATCAAATACTTCATGAGGAAACTTGATGTCAGACCTGGTTAAAACAGATTTCTTCTCATGTCAGCAACAGAAAAGCATGTGGCTCCACCCCATTAAAATTGTCCTTTTTAAAAAAAATATTTTTAACTATTTTAATTACATGTATATGCACATAAATTTAGTACCTACAGAGGCCAGAGGCATCAAATCCCCTGGAGCTGAAGTTACAGGTCTTTTTGAGTCACCTGGCATCAATGCTGTGAGCTAAGTTTCAGACCTCTGTAAGAGCAATATATACTCTTACCTGTTGAGACATCATCTCTCTAGACTCCATCAAAACCATTCCTGAAAAAAGCTATTTTTGAGCTGACCTTGTCAACTCTAACAGGGTATCCACTTACTCTCTTCTGTTTTGAGGAGGACTGAAGGTTATGGAGGGAACCGTTGTTTGTGAAACATTATGAGAAAGCCACTTTAGTCATAACAAGGGTTCGTTTAATATAAACCATACTGAGCTTCCAAAGGCTCTTACATCACCATGGGCAACTTCTGAGAACCGAGGTGAAGGCAGAGGGATTCCTAACACTGAAATGGACCTAGCAACTCACATGTTATCCTGCTTATTGCACTAAGTTTAAAAATCATGCTGGTATTTGATAATTAAGAATTTGCTTACATACCCCAACATCAAAGCTGTAACATAAAATGGAGTGTTTTAAATTTTAGTTTTATTTTTAAATATCTATGTACTTGTATGTGTATGTGTGTATGTATGTGTGTGTGTGTGCCATTGTGTGTACATGCTCATATATATGGGTAAATACACATGAATACAGGTGTCCAGAAGAGGATGTAAGATTCTTTGGAGCTGGAGTTACAGGCAGTTGTGATCCACACAACATAGGTTCTGGGAACTGAATTTGGGTCCTTTGCAAGAGCAGCAAGCACTACTAACTGCTGAGTCATTTCTCTATGCCCGAGAAGACTTGTTTGTTTGTTTGTGTTTTTCATATTGGAATACATAGCAGTTTCCCCACAGTAGGTGGAGACTGGAGGCAAAGACTAATAATTAGCATCAATTCCCAGAATTGATGATCTTTGCACATCTACAGAAGTTAAAAAAAAAAAAAAGCTAATCTGTAAAACAACAAGGATTAGAGACCATTTACAATTTCTAATGTTTTTGCCAGGTCCACAGCAAGACAACGTTCACTCATCCTGATCCTGTTGGCTAGACACATCAAGCAGAGATCCACCTGACTGCCAAATGCACAGACATTTTCCACCCACTGGCTGGCCTGCATGGGCTCCTACTGATCAGGCCATATCCTGTCCACTGAGCTTCTCTCTCCTGACAGCCTGTCATCTCTTAAAGAGCAGTGAGGTTCCAGGATCGCAGAACATTCTTTCTCCCACAGAAATGTATCCATATCTGAGCTACAACCAGAGTCCCAAGTTTGCTGATTGAGTTTGGGAGAACCTTCCTAATGAGTCTCCCTCACAAATGCCTGTCTCTGCCTTCCTGGTTGGGAGTTGATGAGCACCTACCATGAGTCAGGTCATTGTGGAGAAGAGGACTGGTGACCACTCAGCACTGTCCTCAGTAGCTAAGTGGTAGATCCAGTCTCAGAGCCCATCACCAAGGGAGTGAAGAAAAAAATGTATCCATGTCCTAGCTTCTTAGAGACAGTTGGATATTTTCTAGCCATAAGGAGAAACAACGTAATTTTGTTTGCAAGAAAACAGGAACAGTGATAACCTTTCTAGATGTATTAAGCCATTCCCAGAAAGACTCATTTGTATTCCCTTGATTTTACGATACACACTCATGCCTGTATATGTGACAGAGGGAAAACTAACCAGCAGTTCAAAATGGAATACATACACACATACATGCATACATACATACATACATACATACATACGGACAGATAGATAGGAAAGACTTTATACAGTGGGTCAGTATCAAATAAAAGGCTCAGGAGCCACTGTATGATCTCACATGCAGATATCTGTCTGTGGGGGCTAGAGGTATATGAGAACACGTTTTTGTGGGGAAAGTTGCCAAGACTCTGCTCAATGAAAACATGAAAATCATATTTTTGACACAAAATAGAGACTGAATTCATGTAAAGCTACTGATGGATTAAGGACTCATTCTTCTAAACTATTTAGTATTATCACGTGCCAAACATTGTTCTAGGACCTAAGATGAAGGCAAAAGCAAACAAGAAAACAAACAAAAATCCACAGGCAACTGTTGCTGTACATGTGAGAAGGGGCTAGAAGTAAACCAACAGTAGAAACCAGAAAGATCTGTGGTGATAAGGCTACTTCATAGAGAGTATTAGAGGTTTGGGGATGCTAGAGTGAGTGGAATCATAATAGGTGAGACGAGATTTATAGAGATGATGTTTAGGCAGAGAACAGAGAGTTGTGAGGGAAAAGAGGGAAAACCACTCTAAAATATTCTAGAACCTTTCCAAAGCATCCTAAATTAGCATCAGGATGATACTCCTATGTATAAAGAACCTCAAGAATACTGATGATTTCTCCAGGATTAATTTCTAAGGTTCTCCCCACAGTGAAAAGTAACTAACCAAAGAAAAGGAAGATAGGCTAAAGGCGCTGTCATGTACAGGGCATAGCTGACCCATACAGAGCCTTAACTCAGAGCAGATCTGCTGGAAAGCCAATGCTCTGCAGTGACCTCTCTGAAACACAAACCGTCTATCTCGTGCTAGTCTGTGAAAACACAGTGACATTTAAGGCGCTTCAGCATAATTGAACTTCCACATTGCCATCCAAATTCATAATGAAGATGATAAAGGGATCAGCCACCCTACACTCGGTCACAGACCCTCAGGGTCATACACGACCTCAGGGTCCAGCTGTTGACGGGAAGTGGCTCTCTGGCAAGAGTCAGGCACGGTGCGACATGTCTGATCGGTATCACGCAGCCCTGGGAAGTCGGAGGCACTTCTGGTCCATTAAGAGCTGATCTTGTCAAGTCTGATAGTGTCTCTACTTACTCTGACTTATTTGGGGGGCATACAGGGGAGTCAAGAAGAGTGTGCTAAATGGTGTAATCTTTGCTACATATTTGCTTTCCGAGGTCAAGTGCATTTAAGTGGTGTGATTATTCACGTGGATGCTTTCACATAAAAATACCCGGGAACTGAGGCTCACAGCAATGATATTTCCAACATTAGGAAGGAGCTCTGTGCTAATGGTAGCAATTCTTTCTTCAGGGAGCTTTGTGATAAATGTTGTGGGGATCTTAAATCAATTTCCCATGGTGCAAATGTGTAAATTCAAGGTCTTCAAACTTTTTCCACAAAGGATTATAATTTGCCTTTATGCAATCTCTGTTAAATTTTCTCTTCTTTATTTAAAAAAATTCTTTAGTAACATCTTACACAAACACAATATATTTAGATATTATTCTTTTTACTTGGTTAATGGGTGGAATTTGGACTCCTTGGTTAAGTCTGACCATGCTCCAACCAAGGAAGGGAAGGATTGTTGTCAACAGCAGGTCCATCAGAGGGGATCCCTGAACTGGACTCCAGTTGAGAGAGCTGCCAGGAGCAGAGGACAAACAGCAGTTGCTAGAATAGATGATGGTAAATATCCAGATTTGAAATAGTGACTCACTTAGAGGCACAAGTTCTAGAAAGATCCTAATGGAGCTCTCTGTAGATTATGACCCAGGGCATGGGAGTGAACAGCGATGAAGACTCCTTTGGTGGAGGTCAGAGCTCCAGGTGGTAGAAGGGTCTTACTCCATCTTGCCTCTTGTTCATTTAGTCTTCTTGCTTCACCCTTAGCCACTTTTATCTTTTCTGTCTGAGTCTCTCATTTCATTCTTTTTAGCTACCCTAATGCAAACACACAGCTAAGCATCTCCTAAGTACCAAGACTTGAATCTGTATAGAAATTGGCTTCTAGAGCCTGAGATGTTAACATGAAGGCACCAGAAGTTTGTATTTTGGTGAAAGTGTAGATGTGCCTTTTCCAAGTCCTTACATGGCAGAAGGGGCTGGTGAACTCTCTTGGATATACTCATAATGACATCATCCTCATGGCCTACTCAGCTCCTCAGGACCCCACCTCTTACTAAAAAGATATGGGGATTTGTTGAATTTGGGGGCATATCGCATTCAGACCCTAACACCCTTCATAATTTTCAGGTAGATTTAACACTACATGTATTTTCTCACTACGCACACAAACCACACTGTTATATCATGTTGAAGTGTATGCTCAGTGCATACATACACACACAGACACAGACACAAATGAACACACAGAAACATACACATAGACACATACACAGACACATACATGTATACACAGACACAGACACATAAATACATACACACAGACACACACACATACACATACACATGAACACACACAGAGACACACACAGAGACATACACACCTATACATACAGACTCAGACACATAGGCACAGACATATAGATGCAGGCACATACACATACACATGCAGAAATATGCACATACATGCACATACATATACACACATACATATACACAGGCACCCACACAGGCACACTCACAGAGACACACATACATACACATACACACCCTACAGTAAGAACTCTCCTTTCACACTAGGAACACACCTGGCTGCGATATAGATAGCAAATACTTTCTGGTGTTCTTGAGTCACAGCATAGCTCAGGACACTGGGATCCATGGAGAAGTGACAGTAAACCTTATCTGCTATTGTCATCAAGATCCTTGACCTGACATAGCAAGACTTGAACATTAAGTCTACAAAGGAATGAGATAAGTAACTTCACAGGGTGGTAACTCTGACTTGGCTCTTCTAGAACAAGCATAGAGAAGGAGAGCCATGTTTGGAAGGTTTAGCAAAGTAGGGAAGAAGTACACACAGCAAAGGGCCAGAGGTCAGAGGTCAGAGTGGGGCTGGGGGTTGCTGCCTGTAGCTTCAAAGTAGTTGAAAGGAATGGGTACTGAGGGCTAAGCACCTCAGCAGATATAAAGTGATGGGTGGACTTAGGTGTCCAACACTAGAGAACCACAACACTATAGCTTCCAGAAACTTCCAGCCAATGCTCATTGCTTGACAAACTAGTTTTCAGGAAAGCATCCATAAAGACACGCCTTTGGGCATCCCTATAGGAGATGGCTGTGTGGCTATGGCATCTGCAGACAGTGCAGTCGGTTCTAAGGAGACTGCAGGTTTGCGGCATGCGTGCCACTCCCATCCATGAGTCACACATGGAAAATGACTTTCTGATTGTAGTCATGTAAATACTGCCCCAAGACAAAGCCTGTTTACTACTCTATTCTCTTTCTTGCTTTATCTGAATGTCAAACCAGATCCCTAGTGGGGCTGCCCAAGCCATTACCCAGGTAACAGCCAAGAGCCTAGTCAGTCAGCTAAAGGTGAGACTCCATTTCTGTCTGCACAGATACCTAGCAGCTGCCCTCCAGACCAGTACCCAGAGCTGTTCACCTGGCCTCCTCGCTGCAGGCAGGGATGCTGCCATGGCAACTGAAGGCTGCTGCAGAGGTGAGGAGGAAAGGACACAGCCCTAGAACAACATCAGTGCTCTTAATGGGCATCAGGAGGAGCTGCAAGAGATGCTGTTGGAACGAGTGAGTAACAGGGATGTGAGAGGCAGGAAGAAGCCGAGCATGTAGTCAAAAGCTACATTTTGGGTTGAATATATGGAAAACATATTCTCTGAATAGCCAGTATTCTGTAATTCCAGAAAGTTAGGGTAGGCTAACATTTTAATAAGACTCTGGGTTTTTTGTTTATTTGTTTGTTTTTTAACTGAAATATATGTATATACTCATTATCTATTTTTTTCTGAGCAAATCAAAGTACTTTCAGAACTCAGAATTTGGTTTTCCAGTGGTCAGGTGTGTCTACATAAGGAAGAAAAGGCACTAGACATGTCATGTCTTTTTTTGTAGATGACAAGACACAAAGAGATAGTCCAGGAATTAAATGTATGGCACTCTGCTACCCACTGTTAAAAACAATGTTCAAGACTGGGGTTTGCAGTGCCATAGGAGGAACAACAATATGAGCCACCCAGTACTCCCAGAGCTCCCAGGGACAAAACCATGAACCAAAGAGTACACATGGAGTTACCCATGACTCCAGATGCACATGCAGCAAATGATGGCCTTGTTGGACATCAAAGGGAGGAGAGGCCCTTGGTCCTGGAAAGGCTCAATGCCACAGTATAGGGGAATACCAGGACAGGGAAGTGGGAAAGGGTTGACTGGGGTATAGGGGGAGGGAAGATGGCTTATAGGATTTTCGGGGGAGGGGGGATCACCAGGAAGGAAACAACATTTGAAATGTAAATAAAGAATATATTTAATAAAAAAAAAGGTTATATATCTTCCTGTACCAAGAAACAGACTCTAGCTTATGGCCATACTACCTTGATTACACCCAATCTGGTGTGATCTTGGAAGCTAAGCAGGGTCAGACCTAGTTAGTATATGGATGGGAGAAAGGGACACCATACCATCCACACATTTAAACTTATTTCCTCAAGAGTCAAATTGACCATATAACAAAGACTTACAATGACATGGCTGGGATGATTCAGAAATCACACCTCTTAGAATCTAACATGGGAAAGTAATCTTTGAAAAATGGCTGATGAGAAGCACCTTAAGAAATGTTCAGCATCATTAGTCATTAGGGAAATGCAAATCAAAACACCCTGAGATTTCACCTCACACCAGTCAGAATGGCCAAGATTAAAAACTCAGGAGACAGCAGGAGTTGGCAAGGATGTGAAGAAAGAGGAACACTCTTCCACTGCTAGTTGGAATGCAAGTTGGTACAACCACTCTGGAAATCAGTCTGGCGGTTCCTCAGAAAACTGGGCATGACACTTCCGAAGGACCCTGCTATACCATATACCCAGAGGATTCCCTGGCATGCAAGAAAGACACATGCTCTACTATGTTCATAGAAGCCTTATATATAATAGCCAGAAGCTGGAAAGAACCCAGATGTCCCTCAATGGAGGAATGGATACAGAAAATGTGGTATATTTATACAATGGAATACTACTCAGCAATTAAAAACAATGAATTCATGAAATTCTTAGGCAAGTGGTTGGATCTAGAAAATATCATCCTAAGTGAGGTAACCCAATCACAAAAGAACACACATGGAATGCAGTCACTGATAAGTGGATATTAGCCCAGAAGCTCTGAATACCCACGATACAATTCACATATCAAATAATTCCCAAGAAGAAAGGAGGAGAGGGCCCTGGTCCTGGAAAGGCTTGATGCAGCATTGTAGGGGATTACCAAGACAGAGAAGTAGGAGGGGGTTGATTGGAGAACAGGCGGAGGGAAGAGGACTTATGGGACTTATGGAGAGGGGGAAACCAGGAAAGGGAAAATCATTTGGAATGTAAACAAAGAATATAGAAAAAAGTGGCTGATGAAAGATGTCAGGGTGTTCATGGTAGTAGGACTGACATGTTCAACTGTGTGGGATGTGTTAAATATGTGGTAAGAAATGCCACTGTGAGTCACAGAAAAGAGATACAAGCACAATGTCTATGTGTATACATAGAGGGAAGTAGAGGGAAGTCAGTAGTGACCTGGCTGGAAGTTGATACCAACTTCTAGGTGAGTAACAGTCACTGGAAGATGACAGATGATGTTCTGACCTTGGATCAAACTTAGGAACATTTCTGATTGATGGTGGAAAACCATCAATCTTTTTTTTTCAAGAAACAAGCCAGACATTGGCTCCTTGTTTCCCTCTAACAGAAGCCCCAAAATATTGCTTTCTTCTGCTCTTCCATGGGACAGGCTCACAGTCAGCATCCAATGGCTACCACCTAGGTTTTCAGTCCTCTACTATTCAGTTGACTGCATCCAGGCATGAAGTAGACATGTGTGTCTCTATGTTTACACATGTGGATATGCAAACTGGTGAACAAACATGGATATATATGTATGAGTGGTGAAACATGATAAAAATTATCTAGAAGATCCTGTCAACATGGCCCTATATCAGTTCTAGGTGAAAGGGCAGTATAAATAGCTTTGTCTGTTTCAAAATGCTTATGTGTGTCTTCAAAGTTTTCAACATTTAATAAGGAATAATTCATCATGGTAGGACAATCAGTGATGTTATCAACCATTAAGTAACCAGAACCTCTTCACTTGCCCAGTCACACTCTTGGGGCTTCTGACTTCATCATTCTTCTCTCTCCCACACTTGAACTTATGGGTCTTGGGAAGATACTTAGTGTCTTCCCATCGACTTAGGTCCAGTGTATCAGACTAAGGGATTGTACAATGCCACGACCCTTTGAGTCCCTCAGCATTGTTAGCCTAATGTTTTCCATTCACATTTCTGTATTAAGAGCCTTGATATCTGAGTATCAAGCAATGACCTAAAAACCTGCCCAAGTGAGCATCTTTATAGGCCATGGGGTTGTAGGAAGCCCACATCAAAGAACTTCAAGTGTGGGGAAAGACCCAGTTCTAAGTGTCTGAGTCACAAGAGTGAATTTCTGGGTGGCAGGCTCTAACTGGTGCCACCTACCTGCCTCATCTGCGGTGATGGTGATCTCATTGCTGGGCTCACTCTTGCCAATCCGGTTCTTGGCGTACATGCGGATGCTGTAGGTGGAGGAAGGGTGGATATCAATGATGGTGGCCGAGTTCAGCTGAGGGGAAACATCTTTGGTTCTTTGAGCAGAATCCCAGGAGTCTTTTGGGTTTTGTTTTTCAAAAAAGAAGAGATAGAGATGTGAGTTTTTTTCCTCTGCCATTGAAAGTCCACAATAGGAATAAAATAAAAATAATAAAAGTAAAAACAAAGAAAAGAAAGGGAGAAAAAAATTACCCCCAAAGTGCAATCTCAATACAATGTTTCCAGCTTCTTGTTTGAGCTGGTCATCAGAGGGGACATGGGGTCACACACTTATTTCCCATGCCAGTGGGTAAAGGACTAAGGTGAGGTACAGGAGGAACCTTGAACAAACACAGAATGAATGTCTGGGGAAGAGCAGAATGGGAGACACAGAGGTGGAAACCCGTTCTGCAGAAGCCTCAGACACACACAAGAGCTTATTCTACAGTGCATGGTGACAAGCTACACATTCTTCAGACAGTGCTCCCCTGCAGGCCCTAATTCTAAAAGACACAAAATCACAGCAAAAATCTTAGCCACATCTGACCTTTTATTCCCAAATCAAATGTGATAAAACTAAGATCATTATACATAAGCCCGTTCAACCTTAGTGTGAATCTGACAAAGTGAACACCTCGATGAACCTTAATTCTTAAAACTCATTTTATCCCAGTTGTTTTGTGGAAGGAATTATCTTTTCAACCTCAGGTACTTTGAATGCTAGCACCTGCCTATTATGAAGAGATATCATGGAATATGTGGCAGTTTGAGCAAAAGGATTTTTAGGACTTTGGTCAAAGATGATGAGGTCATCTAAGTCTCAGAAGGGTTGACTGAAGTCGGGTAGTCATTAGCAAATGTTGGTTGTAGGAGAAGAGACACCCTGAAACCATGAGTGGAGAGAATATGCACCCATCCCCCACTCCTGAGTCATCTCTTGTGAAGTCCAACATACTTGAGGGGCAGAAGTCACATTTGCTATTCAGTGTGAATTACCAGTGCTCACAGTAAACACATGATAAATAGGTGAGTGTGCAAAGGGAAAGCCCACAGACACCAGCATCCTAAGGATGCCAACACCTTTGTCACACTAGTAATGGGGCTGCCTTGTCCTGAGGTAAATCAAGACTTGAAGAAACAGAAACGCATGGCTTCAGATTACTTGTAAGGCTCTACACATAGCATAAATGGATCATCATTATCAATGTGTAAAGATTGTCATTATTAAAGTACAAAGTACAGGCATCTTTTGAGTTGGGAAGACTGAGTTAGGATACTGTGACAGGAGAGAATGAGGCTAAACACAGAATTATGAGATTTGGTAGAGGATGAGTAAGGGGAAATTTCATTTTAGTGAGATGATGTCTGATGAGGAGCCTGTCAGAGGGAAAGCCAGGCCTCCTGAAGATGCTTTGATGCAGGAAGGAACTGCTAGCATTGCAAGACACAAAAAAGTGTGGGAGGAAGCAGACACCAGGCTGGCGGAAGGCTCCATTAAGTTAAGATGAAAGTGCACTTTCTGGAAGTGCAAGGACCAATAGAAACAACCATTTCCACTGTAGCCATGTATATGGGCTGTGGAAGAGACTGAGAGCCTGCGGAGGCAAATGAATGCCGCCTCCTTCTCCTCCTCCTCCTCCTCCTCCTCCTCCTCCTCCTCCTCCTCCTCCTCCTCCTCCTTCTCCTCCTCTTCCTCCTCCTCCTCCTCCTCCTCCTCCCTCCTCCTCTTCCCCTTCCTTCCACCTCCTTCCTCCTCTTTCCTCCTCTTCTTCTCCTCCTCCTCCTCCTTCTCCTTCTCCTTCTTATCCCAAGCCATATGAGACACCAAGGCGAGAAGGGAATGATTGTACATAATGCTGAAGACTCAGCAGCTACTAGCTATAGATTCCTTTGACCCAGTCTAAGTCCCTATAGATGTCTATTTGCCAAACCTTCCAGTATGAGTCAAAACCTCCTCACCCTATTCAGAATTCACTTCTAACCTGTAGAAAACAGCATCTCTCCAGACACTGAGCCAGGAGAAGTATAAGATGTTTCCATAGAAATTCTATTGCTTGCTCCTGTAGCTGTCTCCAAACAGTGCCCACTCAGGTTTGTACCCATAGACATAGATTTGCAGCCACACTTTGCAGTCTGTGTAGTCTAAGAATGTTAATCTGGACTATTCTACAATCTTCCATCTTGCAGTTTCACTCTTCCTTCAGGGCACTGGGCTGGGTACCTCATAAACAGTCCCTTGTTCCAGTTATTCCTGAGTCTGTGGGAACATGGAACCCCAAGGTCTGATGGCTTCTGCGTTTTCAAGCTTGTTGATCTCAGTCTCAGGGTTAGTGTGCCCATGGACCCTTGTGGTAAAATACTTCACCATCTGGGCCATTCCAATAGAGTTCAAAGCAACTGTCTCACTTGATTAAACTCTTAGGACACCCTGACAAACCAAGGATTTGATTTTCAGTGTGAAGGTCTAAGGACAATAGTAAAATGGTGGCCATGGCTTACAGAGATATGGCTAAAGGCCAAAGATCAGAACGAACATGAGTGCTTGAAACTCCTAGAGATGGAAGAATTGTAAAAAGCTTTAAAATAAGGAGACAGATGAAAGGAACACTAGAGTGAAGGCACCGGAAAAAATCCCTGGGATGATATTCCTGTTGAAGCTGCGGGAGGAGGAGGAGGCCTGGGGACAGCAGCTATCTTGGCAAAAGCACTTATCTAAGTAAGAACTGACCCAGAGCTGATGCCAACCAAGGCCTCTTGCTAGGTGCTGACCAAGGTGCTGAAGTTCCCCATCATCTGGGAGGTGAGAGAGGGGAACAGGGCCAGGGGAACAGGCCTAGAAGAATAAAGGGCTTCAGCATCTAAGAAGGAGAGAAGGGATCAGATGTAATAGCCACAGTCCAGTGAGTGGGGAAGGGCTACCTGAGAAGATGTTGGGGGACTTACAGAGACCAGAGTGTCCACGTAGAGATGTAGTTTCCCCAAGAACCAAAAGAAAGTGTGAATCAGAGCACCAGGGAGCTCCTGGCAAGAAAGAAGATACATAGAGTGGAGAGATACCTACCCTCCTATGCTTACTTCCTACTGGTTGATATTATGGTTTTATTCTTGTTGTTTCTAGACTGGGTGGTCACAGAGGCAGACATGGGTATGGACTGTTTAATATCATCATTATTTTGGTAAACAGAAAACCAAGGACATTTATTTGTCTTCAAGTCATAGAAGGAGGGTCATTTGGCCAAGAGATGATGGATAGGTTGAGGAATCCTTGTGTGGGTGGGTGAACCACAGATCTGCTGAGTTCACATTTCCTGGATTGGATTGATCCAGCCTTGACTGGTGCACTGGCAGGAAGGCACTTGGCTGAGAATGTGTAGGGCTTTTCCTACATGGGTGGGATGTAGCTTTTGTATAAAATTTATGGAACATAGATGAAAGTTCCTTTGCAAGATGATAACACTGCTTCCAGTGATGGAGCCATGGTTCTGTGAACATTATGACTCTGGCATATGTACCAGGAATCCTGGAGTACAGAGGAACACTGAAGAGCTGGCCAGAGACATGTCACAAGAGGACTCCAAGGGGGCAGGTGCTTAGTGAAGAGGAGATATTAACTAGTTAGGAGCCCAGCGAGAATTGCAGGATTATAGATAAAGAAGAGGGATGGCTGGTCAGGGAAGACTTCTTGGAAGTGGTGTAACCTGAAGGATGTGTTTTCTATGAATTTAGCTTAGATCATAGCAATGAGATTCACACAGTCAGAAGTTACTGAGGAAGAATATAACTCATGAAGATGCTGACAAGACATGTGGATTACAGAATTGAGTGCAGCCTCTACCTACAAAAAGAACAGCTTCTCCCTTTCTCCCTCCAGGGCTCTCTACTCTAAGGTTGAAGTATGTGTAACAAGGAATGTTTCTTCCACATTCTGTGGTCACTAGAAAGCACAAAAAATATATTCTATGCACACCAGACAATGTACCAAGTGCCGGGGTCCCCGAAGAAAGAAGAAAAGCAGAACCCAACTCTGAGAGATTTCCAAGATACTTGAGGAGGGGTGCTCAGTGATGTTTTTTAGATGGTGGCGTTCTCGTCAAGACAGGCCTTTGGAGATCTGCATTTTGTAACCATTCCCATGCATGTTTAAGCAACACAAAAGGCAGCTCTGGTCAGCAGTGGGCTGTGTGTCAGCCAATGAGTGAAATATTTTAAGTGCACTTTTGTCTTATAGACTTATTCAATATCAACTTAATACCCACTGCCCATCAGGTATCAGAACAATGGGCAGTGTGGAAATAGACCTAGTAGGCAGAGGAAGCCCAACCAGCTTCCAGGCCAGTGGAGTGATGGGCATGAATGGATATGGCAGGTAATACACATAGAGATGCACACTTGATATGCTATGGGGACAGCCATTATAAGGGAGCACTGAGGAGGAGGAGCGGCCCCATGGTCCAGGGGAGTTAAGTCTTCCTGCCAGAGGCAAACCTGGTTTCTGCTATGGTTTTCTCTTTAACAGATTAAGTCAGCAGAAGGGAGTCAGAGGAATAGCAAGGTAAAGCTCAGGCCAGCAGAGGGCCAGCATGAGCTGGATGCTCCCTGCTGTTGGTTTGGGTGGGCATCAGCAGTTGGCAGGGGGATCCCTCCATGAAGGTAGCAGAAACCTGGTCTGTTCCTCAGTGGGAATTTGCAGTATTTCCAGTCTCAGGAACACAGGTAGCCACGGATCAGCCTGTGGGAAGGCTACCTGGATCCTGTTAAGTGACTCCATGCCTGCCTGCATCTCTGTGGGCTCTAATCACTACCCCCTGTTTCCAGGCAAGTTGCTGTCTTGTTTCACTGTTTCATGAGATACTCCAATCTGCAACTGTATGAGCAGCAAAATGGGCCACTCCCTTGTTCTTAGGTGTGTCCCAAACCGGCTATCCTAAACCTGATCCTTAACCATTGATCCACACTTGACAACTGCCATGAGTCTCCAAAGTCTGCTTTTCCTAATTCCCCATTCCAGATAGTCCTGATTCTATCTTGGTGCACTGCTAGTGAGACATCTTGTCCTCTGCAACTGCTTTCTCCTAGCTGTCCTGAGCTTGATTTGTTGTTACAGCTCAGCTCAAAAGAGACCAAATCAGTCCTGACAGGGCAAACTGAAGCAATGCATGGGCTTCAGAAAAAAGCACTGTTGTGCCTCTAAGAATCGTATTAACCCTTCCCATGCAGATGGTTCCCTGCTTCATGTCTTCTATAAGGCAGTAAGATTCTGACTAGAGGCCACAGAGGTGTTCTCCTCTCAATCCAGGGAGACTGTAAGATCTGAAGGGGGCTGTAGTGGCCCTGGAAAAGTACAAGAGAGGATGCCTGTCATGGAAGGTGTAGGTATCTGGGTCAACTTTACATGTGTACTGTGGACTGATTGCTCTGTGACGTGGTCCTAGTGCATTTCCAGGGCCCTGATGTAGAGCCACTGTCACATGCAGGGGGATTAGCCTTCCTTATTCTACATATGCTTACTGTATGCCACATCTGGCAGACAGTGGCACTGCTGGAGCCTGGGGCTTGGGATGGGAGGCCCAGGCTTGGACTCTAAGGCTGTCACCTATCTGAGGGGGAAAGGTAAGGGGGCTTTGGCTGGGAAAGAGTGTAGTAGAAGCCTATCTCTGTTGGTATCCATGGCCATGCCTGAGGTGGTAGGGATTCCTAGGAAGACCAGTGGGGATCAAGACTGAAGTCAGTCAGGTCATTAGGACTCTGAGATTTTAGAGTGTGTGGAGGAGGAACTGTGGACACATAATGAAGACACAAAGGAGACAGGAGGGTGAGCAAGGAAGAAGTCAATCAGAGGGGGAGTGAAAGGCTTACCTGATTTATTTTTGCATTCAATGTCATAGCCTGTGATGGGGCTGTTGCCATCGAATCCCATGGTCCACCTGAGTGTGATTGTGCGAGCTTTGACATCTTTGATCTCAATCTCGGGAGGATCTGGGGGTTCTGTGTCATCAACAGAAAAACCAGGGTTAGTTCAAATCAAGCCCAGGAATAAACTCTAGTGGAAGGAAGACCTGGTTACTGCTCGCATGCTTCTGTGGGCATTAGGCATCAGCAGGTGCTGCCTGGTTGGAAGCATTTGTTGTAAATTTTTTCCTGATTAGATAGAAGGCATTGTCCCACTTCTCTGAGAGATTCTATTTGTAGCCTGTGTGGCACCAAGACAGACCTGCAGGACATAAGTGCTACTACTCTGACTCACAGCACATTCATCCCTAGATGCTGGACTTCCATTTCTTTTTTCTTTTATTAGATATTTTCTTTGTTTACATTTCAAATGTTATCCCCTTTTCTCGTTTCTCCTCCAAAAAACCCCCTATCCCACCCCCTCCTCCTGCTCACCAACCCACACACTCCTGCTTCCCTGTCCTGGCATTCCCTTATATTGAGGCATTGAACCTTCACAGGACCAAGGGCCTCTTCTCCCTTTGATGTCCGATAAGGGCATCCTCTGCTACATATGCAGCTGGAGCCATGGGTCCCTCCCTCTTTGGTTGGTGGTTTAGTTCCTAAGAGCTCTGGGGTTACTGGTTGGTTCATATTGTTGTTTCTCCTATGGGCCTGCAAACGTCTTCAGCTCCTTGGGTCCTTTCTCTAGCTCCTCCATTGGGGACCCTGTGCTCAGTCCAATGTTTGGATGAGAGCATCCCCTTCTGTATTTGTCAGGTACTGGCAGAGCCACTTAGGAGACAGCGATATCACCAAGTACTTGTTGGCATCCACAGTAGTGTCTGCGTTTGATAACTGTATATGGGATGGATTCTCAGGTGGAGGAGTATCTGGATGGATTTTCCTTCAGTCTTCCATTTTATTTTACTAGTATACAAGCTCCCAAGAAGTGGAAAGCACTGGCTAAGTTTGTCTACATTCAGCTTGAGGTCTGGCCTCTCACCTGCCCTTGTCCTCACAAGGGCTATGCTCCCAATGTTTCAGGGCTTCACTCTGACATGATCACAGCCTCTGATAAAGTTCAAATCTGTGCCAATTTCCAGCACAGCCAAGATTTCCTGAGCTGTACCCAGCTGACTGGGGCTGCAATGCTGCCTGATATAGGCACACCTTGTCTCTCAATGGCCACACACTTCTTCCTGTTTTGCCTGCCTTACCTTGCACTGTGAGTTGAATTATTCCACGGTCCTCCCCATACGAATTGATAGCATGGCAGGAGAAGAAGCCAGAATCTTCTCTCACTGTTGGCAAAATCTGCAACCAAAGCAGGAAGATGCTCACTTTAGTTACTAGCTTGAGCTGGAGATCAGCAGGCATGGCTTCTGATGGGAAAACAGTCTTTCACCCGCCCTTCCAACCACAGCACTCAGTCATTACTACTTACAAACATGGACACATACACAACACAGACAGAGACAGATATAAATATCCCCACTCCTGCATGGACACACACAGATACACACTCACATACATGGACACACAGACACACAGACACATACATACTCACACACAAACACATACAGAGACACAAGGAACACATTTATGGACACAGGCATACTCATACACACACACACACACACACACACACACACACACACACACATTCCCAGTCACACATAACACACATGAAGACAGTCTTACACATTGCTTCCAATTCACTCATGGATATACACAGAGATACACACACATTCACAGAACCACTCAGAGATGCATACTTAACAAACTGTAGCACATGTACATACCCATTCCCACATGTGTACACACAAGTTCACACACTATGTCCATACTCTGAGACTCAGCCTCACATATGCACTCGCACACAAACACATTGACAGAAATGTAATCACCCACAGACCAACACATGCTGATACACATTGGCATACAAATTCACACACATGTCCATTCCCTCTGAGAGCAAACTACTTCCATGCAAATTTGTAAGCATGCTAATGGAGCTGTGCATCTCACTGGAGTGAAAGTGTAACTCACATGAGCTGCTGTGGGTGGGCCCATATATACTCCATATACTTCCCTGTTTTTCTGAGTGGTGTGATTTTAAAGAACCTCACATAAGGATCATCTATCAATGCATCATCCCTCTGAACTTACCTCTCTGTTCTCACAGATGCAGCGCTGTTTTTTTGAGTACACCATTTCTTATCAGAATTTCCTAAATAGTGCAGTACACTGTGTTTGCTATTTTGAGCACCACAGAGTGGGTTCAAGTGTGTGTGGGGGGAATGTATTATGTGCAAAATCTATGGTGTCCACAGAAATGATTACATCATCCTCACATCTGCTGTCAATAGAAACTAAGGCACGGATGTCCAGTCAGTGTCCTTGGGTCACTAGTATTCTATACCATAGGTGTCCAGAATTGCATGCTGTAGACAGAGCCCACTGTATGCTCCAAGCACAGAGCGTCAAGCTTCTCCCATGTCTGTTCTAGCCCTCCACATTACAAAAGCGTGGCTTAGGCAATCACCTACAGTTCTGGAGAAAGAGCAGACATGTTTTCTCTGGGTGCTTGCAATTCTAGATTAGTGACAGTATATTCTCATTTTTCCAAATGAGCAAAATATTTTTTTTAAAAAATCTTATTTAATTCCCAGTTACATGTATATTTGTGGGGGCATGTGTACATGTATGCATGAGCCCATAGAGACCAAAAGAAGGCATTGGATCCCCTAGGGCTGGAGGTACAGATGGTTTTGAGCCACCTACTATGGATGCTAGGACCTGAATCCTGGTCATCTGGAGAAGCAGTATGTACTCTTAACTGCTGGGCTATCTCCCTAGTTCTCAAAAAATATTGTTATTATGGTATTCTTTTAAAGATTTATTTTATTTATTATATGTAAGTACACTGTAGCTGTCTTCAGACACACCAGAAGAGGGCGTCAGATCTCATTGCGGATGGTTGTGAGCCACCATATGGTTGCTGGGATTTGAATTCAGGACCTTTGGAAGGGCAGTCAGTGCTCTTAACCACTGAGCCATCTTTCCAGCCCAATGGTATTCTTTTTGTCTCAAAACTCTTGCTTTTTTTTTTTTGTAGAACATTGAACACACTGTCACCCCTCTTAGGACAACTGTCATGAGAGACTTCTGTTTCAGTGCTTAATTATTTCTCTGTGGAAGCTGACTGTAAAGAACTACTTCTGAAGGTCATTCAGTAACCTTGCCCATGTAGATGGGCAGAGAGATGGAGTGTCACCAGGAAATCCCAGCAGGATATTCACAAGTTATCACTGCCATGTGCACAACCATGTGGGAGACCTGACTGTCTGTCTCAGGACACCATGCCCCATTCTCCCACAGCTGAATGGCATTTTTACCTGCAGAGTAGAAATCACTTCCTCTCCCACCTCCTTGGTGGACACCAGGTAACGGGCCATTTCAGGGTTAATGATCCTGTCCTCTTTCTCCCAGCGGACAATGATGGGCTTCTCCCCATGCGCTGTGCAGCTCATCTCCTTCCTTTGACCCTGAGTAGCCAGGGTGGTGTTGGGGTAAGAGGTTATCATGGCAGGAACTAAAAACCAAAGAAGAGAGACCTTGCTCAGTGCAAATGTGCTCATGACTCTTCCACCATCACATTCAGCTAAAAGAGATACTTCTTGAGAAAAAAATTGTTCATGAAACTGTTGAAGAGGAAGCAGGAGAAACAACAGAAAGGACACTGGTGGAGAAACCAAGCTTGCAGATCAAGGCCCAGGACAGAAGTGCCTTGCAGGTTCATATTCAAGGGGCTGCAGTTTCATTGCAAGCCTGTTGGGAGTGGATATGATCTGGGGGGCCTGGCCTATGTCACCAGAGCATGCAGGCAAATGATAGTTCTTCAGCCAGGTAGTGGGGGTAGGGAAGGGAGGCACCTGGACACGTAGTGGTGGCAGGGACAGGGGGACAGATTGACATAATTTACATCAGTCCTGGCACGCTTCTTCATGGCTCACACCTCTGACCAACCTTGCAAATCTCTATCAAATCTTTCCCCAGAGACCCCCAACCTACCTCCTTCCATGACTTATAACAGAGGCTCACCCTCAACCTTTATTCATAAAACTTTGCATTTCTATTCTTTTACTAAAACTTAATCTGTAGGTTTCTGTCCTTAGCAATTGGGTAACATGACTCCACTCTCAACTGTGCAAACACTCTGGCATTCTGACAGCCTATTTTAAAACGTATCTTCCTAAATTCACTCCAAAGTTACAAGAAAACTAGAGGGGAACATGGGTCAAAACCAAAATGGACCCTGGGAAGCTATAAGGTACATATTGACACTTCAATTATCTGGAGGGGGCGGGGGGGGTGTCATGGTACTGGTGTTTATCTGAGAGGCAGATAATCCTTGCCTAGAGTCAGACGTTCTTACCTGGGTGCCTCAAAGCCTTAAACCAAATGAGAAACAAAAAGTCAAATAAGACCTCCAAATGGCAAAGTGTACAAACAGCCTTGGCTTGTGCTACAGGCAGAGAAAAGGCACCTCCACTGACAGCCTGTACCTCTTCCAGCCCGACTAGATTTGCAGGAGCCTCATGCTAAACAGTTAACATGGAATGACCTTCCTTTGGTAGCAGGCTTGAGGAATTCAGCGAAAAGCAAACAGAAGCACACATTTGGAAGGATGTGACCTTCCTCTGGCTCTGCTGACATTCTGTCAGATAAAGGGGATCATGAACCCTCACACTACAAGTACAAAGCAAGCTGTGTGAATGAGAGTCAGCCTCCCAATGACTCAAGATAACAGGAAGATTAGATGCAGATTCTGAAATATCTAGCAATACATACATACATACATACATACATACATGTTTTAAAGCATGGGAAAGGGATGCAATGTTTCCAAAGGGACCAGAACTTTGAAATCTAGCAAAACCAAATCCATGATTTATCTGCATGTTCTCCCTCCCCATTTCTTCATTCCCAGGGAGAAAGACCTCCCTTTTTTTCTAAAGTCAAACTTTGAAGTTGTGTTCTTTCAAGATTTATGAGGAGCTGGGCGGTGGTGACACACACCTGTAATCCCAGCACTCTGGGAGGCAGGGGCAGGTAGATTTCTGAGTTCGAGGCCAGCCTGGGCTATACAGAGAAACCCTGTCTCAAAAAAACCAAATCCAAAAAACAAACAAACAAACAAACAAACAAAAAAGATTCATAAGGTTTTGGACTTTCATCATTCAGCTTCTGAGGTACAGCTAGTTCTTAGGTGAAGTACTTTACATCTGCAAAGAATGTTCTCACACAAGTCCATAGCCTGAGGTTTCCATGGGACACGAATTTGTGGGGAGGTTGGTTCTATTCAATAGGTATGTTTAAGTTACCCAATGTTCAGACATATTACACAATATGTACATATTGTGCATATACAATACTAATTACACATACAGACACACATATATATTATATACAACATATAAATGTATAAATAATATGCAACCTGAAAAGAATTTTAGGGAGTCAAATATCCTCTACCAGATTGATTTTTAACTAGCGTTTACATTATTCTAGAAAGAATCCATCTGCCTAACTCTAGTTACTTCTCTGTTTATCCCAAGATCTAGCGAATCATTGACTTACATTCCACTTTTAAAATTAATTTAGCTTTTATATATTTGTGTGCTATCTCCTGTGTGTGTGTGTATGAGAGGGGGAGAGAGAGAGAGATAACTTATTAGAGTTGAATTCTCTCTTTCTATCATTCCAGGTCATCGGGATTGAGCTGAGGTCATCATGCTTAGCTGCAAATACACTTATCCACTGAGCCACTGAGTCAACTTGCTAGCACGAAATTCTAATCTGCAGTGTCTTTTCTGGATACTTTTTATAAGTGGGACCATAGTATGTGTTCTCATTCTAGCCTTCCAGGTTCTTTAAACATAATGGACTCAAGAGTCCTTCTCTTTGCAGTTTGGGATTTTGTTCTTTTATTGCCTAGCATGACTCTCTTACATAGATAGTCTGTATTTTATGGTCTTCAGTGTCTCAAAGCCATGGGCAAAATTGCCCACTATATAATATTTGTATAAATGGGGTGGTCAAAGTCAAGAAAAATGGAGGTTTTCTGTAAAGAATTGTCCAAGGTTTGTTTTCAGTGTCAGTAGAGTTCAATACGAGTTCAGGCTCCTTTGAGTATGCATTCTCTCTCTCTCTCTCTGTCTCTCTCTGTCTCTCTGTCTCTCTCTGTCTCTCTCTCTCTCTCTGTCTCTCTCTCTGTCTCTCTCTGTCTGTCTCTCTCTGTCTCTCTGTCTCTCTGTCTCTCTCTGTCTCTCTCTGTCTCTCTCTGTGTGTGTGTGTGTGTGTGTGTGTGTGCGCGCGCGCGCGTGCGCGCGTGCATGCACGCATGCATGTCTGTCTGTCTGTTTGTCTGTTTGTCTGTCTTTCTATCTTGGCACATGTGTGGAGGACAGAGATAACTGGCAAGAGTTAGCCTTCTTCTTTGCTCATATGGATCCCAGGAATCAAATTTAGGTCACTGGGCTTGGCAATAAGCACCTTGACATGCCGAGGCATCTTGTAGACCTCTGCATTTTCCTTTCTTAGGCTATAACAAGCTTTAATGCACATTATATGGGGGAAGTATGTCAACAAACCATGCAGAATGGGATTTTGACTCACCAATACTCCTCTGCTGGAGATACCCCTCACTTTCACATATTTCTCTTTTGGGTGAGAGTCTCATTATTAAAAAGGGCTTTTATTTCTGGCAATGAAGCCAGCATTTAGTCAGAAACACTCAGCTAGCCTATGTTTTCCTGTCCTGCTTAGAATGGTCAAAAGGATCCATTTGTTTTAATGAACCATCACCATGGTTTCTTCGCGGTGGGGATGTCTAAAGGCATGGCGACCTTTTCACTTGTCACACTCCTGAGCACTGAGAGATGACAGCATGTCAGTGCAGCTACTCTCTCTGCCATGATTCCTGAAGCATTGCAAATGGACGGGGTCATTTAACAGAGCTGGGTACCAAGGAGAGGCTGTGAGAAAGCTGCTAGCCTCAGAGCAAATGCAGACCCAGGGCAGCTCTGGCAAAGGCTGTGTGCTGCCTGCTTCCCTCTAAAATTACTCATTAAGGCAGGTGCTGTTTTACATCGGGAGAACCTGGTTCATAAGCTTTGCTCATTAGCCACAGTGCTACCCCATGGCTCCTCCAACTCTCAGCAAGTCTGCTGTTGTGTTAGGAGCATCTTCTGACCTACTTTCTTGCAGCTTAAAGATTCAGCCATGCCGGGTTGCTGCAGCCCCTGGCCGAGGAGTGTGATCAGGCATCTCTCTGCCTGACTACAGCACAGTGACAGGGATGGGATCTTAATTTGACACTGGCAATAGCGAGGGTGTTTGTACCATTGAAATGGGTAAATGCTAGAATCTGGCTTTTCTTCACACCTTCCCGTTAGCAATTAATTATTAAGACACTTATGAAAATAGTATTTGAGTCAGCACTTCTCACTCTATTTAATAACTTTAAAATGATTACACTCTCCAGCTAAGAGACTAGACCAACCTCAGGAAGGACAGGCTTCACATTTTGGCTAACCCAACTCATCCCTTCAACCTCACAAAGAAGAAAAGAGAAAGCTGGAGAGGAGTGGCTGCCACTGTTTCTAATTCAAATGTGAACCAAAGTGGGACCTTCCTCAGAATCATCAGATCACCTCAGAAACAGGGGTGACCAGTTATCACAGATCATCTGGTATCTCTCATGTCTGAAAATGCAAGTCTTCTCTTCTGAGAAGTCACAGTTCCTCCATTCCTTTGGAAAAGAGATGGCAGAGAGGGTGTTGGACAAACAAGGAGGGAACACCAAGGTAGAGGTCATAGGGAGTCCCTGGAGATGTTCTGAGTCATATGCACATTTAAAAATATTTCAAATTTTACCCACATGGACTACATGTACACCTCTATACCATGTGCTTGCCAGGTACATATACAGGCCAGAAGAGGGCACTGAATCCCCTGGAACTGGAGTCATAGATTACTTGAATTGCCTTGTGGGAGCTTGGAAATGAACCTGGGCTCTTTGGAAGAGCAGCTAGAGCTCTAAACTGCTGAGTGCTCTCTCCAGCATGAACACATTTTTGAAATTACTTATTCAACCTTTTTTTTTTAATATCCCCAAACCCAACATGACAAAACTTCGAAGAGACAGAATGTTAAAAACCTACAGATCCATTGCTGGATTCATGGTCATGCACAGATTTTATGGTTTTGTTGTTGTCATCATTGTTTTTTGTTTTTTGTTTTTGTTTTTGCTATTATCCTAGCAGAAAACCAACATTTTTCAAATATATAATCATCACTATGCTATTTCAGTTCTTCTTAAGTGAAGGTGTGAATCGGTAAGTGTCTCCATTGTGAGGCACAAAGAGGGAAGTTGCCTTCAGGGACCCTGCTGCTTCAAGAGGACAATGGAGGCAGCCTTGTGTCCCAAGTAGTCAAGGCTCTGGTTCCCACCAGATGAAAGGTGCATCCAGGGATTGACGATTTCAGGACCCTTTTTGTACATGTCACATCAAACAAAGAAGTGACCAAGAGCCTGGCTCCAACTGCATGGTGAACTGGGTAGTGTGTGTATATGCTTGACTGCCTGACTCCGTGGGCCTCTATTTCCTGGTTGACTCCAGGAAGGTAGAAGGAACCAAGTGTTCTCAGTGGGTGTATTGGTGACTCGTTCCACCAGTAACCAAAATACCAGGCAGAAAAAAACTACAGGAAGATGGCCCATCATGGGTGTGTGTGTGACAGACAGCCCATCATAGTGAGGTGGGCTGACAGCTCATCATAGTGGGGAGGGGCAGATGGCTAATATGATGGCAACTATGGTGGTAAGGGGTAGATAGCCCATCATAGTGGGGAGGACAGACAGCCCATCATAGTGGGAAAGGGCAGATAGCCCATCATAGTGGGGGAGGCAGACAGCCCATCATAGTGGGGGATGCAGACAGCCTGTCATGGAGCGGAAGGGAAGATAGCCCATCATAGTGGGGGCAGACAGCCTATCATAGTGGGGGGTGCAGACAGCCTGTCATGGAGGGGAGGGGCAGATAGCCTGTCATAGAGGAAAAGCAATGACAGCAATTTTGTGTCAGAGGGCTGTTTACATGGTAGTAGATAAAAGTTGGCTGGAATCTTCACAAGTTTGCCCCTAGTGATCTACTTCTGCTAGGTCCCACACCATAAAGGCTAGCTCATGAGGGTCTGGGGAGATGGTTCAACAGGTAAAGGTACTTGTTGCCAGGCATAGCAGCCTGAGAAGATCCTGGACAATGCAAGTCAACCCCATGATAGATAAAGCTTTCTCCAGCTCAGATCCTCTGTCCCTTCTTGTTGTCTCCTCTCCTGTTTTCCCATCCTTCTTCCCTCACATTCCCAGTTTTCTTCTTCTCATGAATGTTTTCCAAGGAATTTCTGTGTGCATGGTTGGTCACAAGTTCTCCACAGGAGCTAGTGCTGACACCTGCTGTGTGCTCTGAACTTCTATCTGTGTAAATGTGGCTACTGTAGGGACCTTAGACCATGAGTCTAAGTGTTTCTTAGAGTCCCTAAAGCTTTTCTCATGAGGGGCCAGTTTGCTCTGCTGAACACAGCATCCTCAGGTTCTATTTTACTCTATATGCCAGAATTTTTTTCTTCTTTTAAAAATAGAAATAATACTTTAACAAAAGTCTAGATAATTCTATCAGTGGACACTTTGGGACTGGTGATTCCTGATTGACAGAACAGTACAGTTTTATAAGCCTGTAGAAAGAAGTAAGGAAAATGGATATAGGTTCTTTGACTGCTTCCCCTCAGCTGCTTTCCAGGCAAAGCACCCCTTCTTGTTTGGGGCCTCACCCTCTCTGCTCTAGTCCTGTTTCCTCATCTGTGAGAACAGAGACCCATAGCTCTCTAGGCTCTGGTGACAATTAATGAGATTATGTTGGAAGGACCCAGTATGGGGTGTCTGAAGAAAGGCCTTGCAGAATCCCAGGTTGTGATTATCGCCTGCTGCAGGGTCATAAATGCCTCCTGCCCAAATACTTATTGTTCATAAAAGTTTTAGGGAGCAAGGCTGCCTACAGGGCATCTCTAATCCCTATACAGAAAATGATTCCTCCTGCCGGGAATTAATAAGTTCTTAGCCGCACTGAAATATCTTCTCTGCTGGGTTATTATACTTACATAATGAAGTTACTTTGATTATAACCATTAATCAAGTTTGTGTTTCCAAGCTAAAGTGTGTTGTATTTGATGCTAAGCTTTAACAAGAAGGACAGTATCCCTACTTCCTGGCAGTGGGGCCAGGCTGGCTGACATGATTAAACCTGTCAGGACAACGACACAGAATGCTTAGGCTTCATATCAGATTCACTCTGAAGTTGCTTCTTGCCTGTTATTGGAAGAAATTTGATTTATTTTGCAGGACAAGCATGAATATTAACCAAGATATATTAAAATGGTATTTTTTTTCTTCCATTCACAAGGAGATGGAGCAAGCCACTTCTTCCTGATACTTTTTTCCCCTTTTCCCATCTGGTTATGAACATAAATACTCTGTTTTTGCCTAATAGAAAAACTCATTAATAATTAGAGGAAAAAATAGATTAGTAAATAGACTCACACTGCCTGCTGAAGTGACAATTAAAAAAAAGGGCGGAAAAAAGTCACAGACCATTTTTGCTTTATGCAAAATGAATGGGGTTAGGATATTGATTAGAAGGTCGTGGGTACTGCTTTGATCAATCTAGACAATGCCCCCCCTGGGATTCACACTCCTTTGGCACTCCCTCCAGAGCCACAAGACCATATGACCATGGATATGGCTAAAGCAGTCAGTGGCCTATGCCTCCCAGATGAGATCATAGAATGTCTGAGACCTCCATCTTGGGTGTGGCCTTCCATCACTGGCTGCAGAGGAGCTGCTACAATGTCACCAAGATGCTCTGGCCACTTACTGCAGGACCGTAAGAAAGATAGATGTCAGGCTGCCACTGACCCTCCTTGAGCTTGGAAATGGATTTTCTCTCAGCTACTTTCCTCCTCATCAAGTATTCTGATAGTTTTCAGAAAGCAAGCAGTTTCCATGGAAACAGAGCCAGCAGTTTCCAGGTGGCTTGGGGATGGACATTGCAGCGAATCATTGGGCCCCAGGGTTGTGATCTGGCTTTTGAGCAGGTACTTTGCATGAGCATGCTGTTTGTCATGGAGAAACAGAGGGGATGGATAGTCATCCTCATTAAATGCACTGGCTGGTGTTCTATACCACACTGCTTCATTGCCTGGGTACCTCGCCTGGGACACCCTGGAGCCCAGCGAGGGGCTCCCTGATAGTAGAATGTAGGCTCTCTCAGGTATCCCAAGGGCTTCCTTCACATGCAGACTCTTGTCCACAAAGGGCCAAACCCTGAATCTTCTGTCCTTCCTGCCTTTGAGTTGATAAGCTTCCTAGCATTCTTTTAAATTTCATAAGTGACTTCCCCTTTTAAAGCCATGACTGGGTTCTCTCTGTGTCATTATTCAGAATGCTTTCTTCATTAAGCCAGTGACTAATGCTCCCATTCACTGGCACAGGGTACTGGTGTGTTTATATTTGGCATTCACCTTTGTGTCATTATTTACTGAGTGTTTTTACCAACAGACTCTAGAGTGTCACAATGGTGACGGCTGATGCCTATGCTCACAATTTTACAAGCTTTTAGTCTTTATAGCAACTCTAGGAAATAGGCGCCAATGTGCCCTCCATTTTATGATTCAGAGAAGGAGGCTGTCAGGCCCACTCTTCCAGGTCCTCGAGTCAGTTAAGCACCAAGGGGGAAACTGAAATCCACACAGCTGACACTTCCCCCACCTGCATATGAATTCATGAGCAACTCAGTGTAGCCTTGCCTGGTCCTGAATTGTTTATAAAAATAGCACCACACTCCTGCATTCCTCTGTGCCTTGCATTTTCATGTTATGGTGTGTGTGTGTGTGTGTGTGTGTGTGTGTGTGTGTGTGTATGTGTATCTACATGTATTAACCAACAGTGCTCAGTGTTTTCTTTCCGTTGTTGTTTATTTCCTTGCACGAGATAATTCTACAGTTTGTTTATTACAATTTTTGGTTCAGGTGGCTTTTTTTGGAGGTGGTGGTGTTCATGTGTAATCTGTGTGGGATGAGCACATGTTTATGCATGTTCACGTATATATAGGTGCATGCATGTGTGTACATATGTATACATGCCTGTGAAGGCCAGAGGGCGATGTCTGCTGTTTTCCTTAATTAGCATATACATTGTGTGTTCAGGCAGAATCTCTCAGTGAACTCTCAGAGAATGCCAAGTTAGCTAGTGTAGCTAACCAGCTTGCTTTGAGAATCTCCTGTCTCCACACTAGCAAGCTGTGCCACACTCACCAACCATTTACATGGGTGTAAAGGACCCGACTAGTCCTCAGGCTTGCATGGTGAGCACTTTGCCAACTGAACCATATTCTCTACCCTAGTCTTCAGATTTTGACCACTACCAACTCTGAATGCTGTTGTGGGTGAAGCATCATTTTTTATTCATGAGTTGCCCACAGGAAGTTAGCAAAGAGTTTCCAGTCATGGTCTGTGAGTATCTACAAATTTACAAGACTATGCATCTTTTTTTAAATTTGATATATTCTTTATTTACATTTCAAGTGATTTTCCCTTTCCTGGATCCCCCATCCCCAAAAGGCCCATAAGCCCTCTTCCTTCCTCCTGTTCTCCAATCTACCCCTTCCCATTTCCCTGTCCTGGTATTCCCTTACACTGCTGCACTGAGCCTTTCCAGGACCAGGGGCCACTCCTTCCTTTTTCTTGGGCATCATTTGACATGTGAATTGTGTCTTGGGTATTCCAAGCTTCTAGGCTAATATCCGTTTATCAGTGAGTACATACCATGAGTGTTCTTTTGAAACTGGGTTACCTCACATAGGATGATGTTCTCCAGTTCCATCCATTTGTCTAAGAATTTCATGAATTCATTGTTTCTAACGGCTGAACAGTACTCCATTGTGTATATATACTACATTTTTCTATATCTATTCCTCTGTTGAGGGACATCTGGGTTCTTTCCAGCTTCTGGCTATTATAAGTAGGGTTGGGCTGCTATGAACCTTGAAGACTATGCATCTTTTGAAGATGGCTGTACAAACTTTCAGATCCTCAGGCATGCATGCTATTCTTTGTTTAAGAACTCAGTTCTCTAGGAGTAATTCTGAACTACAGCATTAAACATTACCTAGGGACTTTCTAGAAATGTGCATTCTACATGCCCCATCCACAAGAAATTTGTAGAAACCCTCTGCTGTTACTGTTCTTGCTGAAGCAGGACAGCCACTGCCTAGGCCTACTCTTCCTTCCACCATGGAGGTCAAACCCTGGATCAGACCAGCACAGGAGCTGAATGTAAGCTTCCTCCATCTCACAAGCCTAGGTAATGCTCTGATCCTGTTCTACCTCATCTGTGAGCACAATGACAATGTCCCCCAACCCCCACCACTCAGACATCAGGGAAGCCTTCCAGTCTGAAAAGTGGGTTATTTTAGCCATAGTTCCTTCAGCTGAGATGTATGTCCCCAGTTGCTTTTCCCACCTTTATTGTATACTATTATTCTGTGACAAGCACAAACTCTAAGGAAACACAAAAGGTCACATGTAGGTGATAGCTTTAAAGAAATCATGCAGGCTTAAAGCTGCAGTGTAATTTGTGTGTGCATGTGTGTTTGTGCATGTGTGGATGAGTTTGCATGAAGAGGCCAAAGGCTGACCTCAGGTATCTTCCTCAGACAGTCTACCCTGTCAACCCACAGCAGTAGTCTTTCTGAAAATAGCTGTCAGAATCCTCTGGAATGTTACCATTTTCTTTTTACCTGATTTATCATAAAGTCTTCCTCCCAATTTTTATACAAAAACCAAAACTAAGTGCATTTTTTTTGCAGCATGTATTTGAAAATGAATACATGGCTATAGCTTTCTTATTTAGTAGTAGCGCTTTTAAACTAGGGGACCTCAAGGTTCTCATACAGCTCTGCGAGCTTGCCAGATTACACACACACACACACACACACACACACACACACACACACACACACACCTAAAACCAATGTTCTTACTTGCACTACATGTAAATCCAGAAGCCCAGCTGCATACATCTGTCATCCTCTCAGAGAAACCTAACCAGCCAGGAGCATCTCTCCAATGCCTCCTGTCTGTCAATTGTTGCCTCTGAAAGGAAGACAGAAGAGGTGGGGCTAGTCAGCAAATGCTGCTGTTAATGAGGAGGTGTTTTATGACCTGGTGCTCTCAGGAGGGGTTTAGGTTCCAGAGGCCTGTGAAGCGACACGTGTAACTGTCCCTCCCAAGGGAAGTGAGCAGGCTCTAATTGAAGTATTGACGGTTCTAAATGAAGCATAAACGTGCTAGGAAGATGGAGGGAAAAATGCGAACTGCTGAGCAGTGCATGCTGGGACCCATGCAGCTTTCAGCCACTGTTCATTCATGCATGAGTGAGTTCCAGATTCCCGAGACTTAGGTCACCCCAGATACTTGGTCTCAAGCTAAAGAGCCAGGGAATTCCTGAGTGAGGCACTAGAAACAATGTCCCTCTCTCCTCACTGCTCCAGTATCCTTCCACATGATGGTTAACAGGGCATGATCCCACACCTACAATCCACATGTACAAGGCCATACATAAGATCCCACATATATAATTCACACATATGATCCCATACATACTAGCCCACACATATGACCCTTTATACACAAGACTGGGGCAGGAAAAGCTGAAACAGTACTATACTCTCTATTTATGTGTGTGTGTGTGTGTGTTTACATGTTCAGTGTACGGAAGCCATAGGGCAACATTAGGTGCCATTCCTGCCTCAATAAATAAAGAGTTGGAGGATTGTCAACCTCAGACTTTTACCTCTATGCACACCCATATTTGCATATGTGCACACACATATATGTACACCAAACACATGAATGTGCACATACACACATGCACATACATACAGATCAACATCTTTATCTTTAGATGATTAAGTCCATTTGCTGAATTTTATCCTATGAAATTGATTACTTGCATGTGCACAGTTTATTTGGAAGGTCATTTCCTATAGCCTGTCAGTGATCACAGGAACCCTGAAGCACATACAACATAAGTGTTTATAGGTATTTAAAGATGTTGTCTAGACAAGAGAATACTTGTTCAGGAAACACTCAGAACTACATTTAAAACATGCCTGTGTATTTGTGGTCATATTTGTGTGTTTGTGTGTTTGTATTTCTATTACAGGAGAAAGCCTTTCTTCTTGCTTTTTGTGGTTTGCTCACAGGATTGTCTCTCTGTGTCCCATGAAAATGGCCAGGCAGGCATGATGTGTATGCTTGTCACCCCAGTGCTGGACAGAGGACTGCTGGGGCTTGATGGCCAGCCAATCTAGTCTAATTAGTATCATATCAGCAAGAGAGCTTTCTCAAAGAGAAGAAGTCCTCCTGGGGATGACTTCTGAAGTGTCCTCTGGCTGTAAGTGCATATACATGTGTACTTACAGTAGAAACACACACATGTACACACACACACGTACACACACACACACACACACACACACACAGAGAGAGAGAGAGAGAGAGAGAGAGAGAGAGAGAGAGAGAGAGAGAGAGAGACTGAGATGGCGGCTCAGCAGGTAAGAAGCCTGACTATCTAAATTCAGTATCTGGAATTTGTGGTAGAAAGAACTGATTTCCTACAGTTGTCCTCTGACCTCCACATAGACCATCTCCCTCCCTCCCTCCCTCCCTCCCTCCCTCCCTCCCTCCCTCTCCTCCCTCCCTCCCTCCCTCTCCCTCTCTCTCTCTCTCTCTCTCTCTCTCTCTCTCTCTCAATAATAATAAAATAAAAATTTATGATATATCATGTACATGGAATGAAAAAGTACCTGTGCATAGAAGAATCAAAATTTCTGTCTGCTTATGTTGGCTGGGGAGATGACTCAGGGGGAGATTGGCAAAGTGCTTGTATTGAAATGTAAGGGGACCTGAGCTTGGTCCTCAGCACCTGTGTGAAAAAGCTAAGTGACGTGCACTTGTAAGCCCAGTGCTGGGGAAGCAGAGGCAGGAGGGTTCTAAAGGCTCACTGACCAGATAGTGTACCTGAGCTAATGAGTCCCACATTCATAGACCCTACCTCACAGCATATGTGATGGGATATTATAGAACTGAGAAAGTCACTTGACTTTCTCGCTCATGTGTGTACATACTCACCCACATACTAGCACACACACAAGAACATGTAAACATACATGTGAGGTACATTTATGAGTTCTATATTTCTTCTCAACACATCTCTTTGTGTCTATATCATACATGAATAAAGAAATAGAATTGAAATATCTTGAAAGAGAACACACACTACATCATATTCAATTTCTACATTATATATGTTTCTGGTTTACCCGAATCCTTTATAATAAACACATCATTTCTCCAAGCAGAAAGGAAAAAAAACTATTTTGCTTTTGGAAAGAAAACCAACTAAACAAAACAACCCTCAAGCTTAGTGGCTCACGCACTCCTCAGCAGCCCTGTGCCCAAGCTGAATCAGGCGCAATCAATCTGCCATCAAAGGTAGTGTCAGTAAACCCCTGCAGACACACAGAACTGCAAACTGCTTTTCCTGATGTCAGGACTTCTCCTCAGGGAGCTCACACTGCTGCATTTGCTCATGGCCAGAAGATGCATCCAGCAGGAGAAAGGTGGGAAAAGTCTCATTCCCCATTTCTTCTCACCGCCTCAGACATCAACCTCAAACAGTCAGCCTGACACTCGAGGGGCTTCTAAGAGCAGCATGGCCAACATAGGAAGCACCTTCCTTAGTGGAAGTAAGTAAAAATCTCCAATACACATAGACCCAGAGACAAGGTCTCAGCTCCTGTGTCTTCTCTTGGGAGGCTTGGAGAACAAAGGAGCTGGCAGCTAGATGAAGGGGTGCTATTCTGAGACCTGCAATCAGGATTAATTATAGGGGTGATGTTCAGTGGACTCAGAGAGGAAGCCTTAGCCACTTGGACAATGAGCGATTTTACTTCACATCTTCCGTTGCTGGGGACCTCAGTTAGTTGCTAAGGTGGATGAAGTAAGCACACCTGGTTCTGCCTTGACAACAGCCATGGCAGGAGGTTGCCAAGGAAGAAGAGAGGGGAGGGCTAGTAAGGAGACTGGTCGTGAGAGTGGCTAAGCCCAGACTTGGAGACCAGCCCAGCATGTCGGGCTTTGAACCAACCAATCATGAGGAAGCAGCATCCAGTATGGGGACTGGCTTCATGTTTTCTAGAGTCTGTAGGGCTACCTGCACTTGTAGGCTTCCTGACTTCTGGTAACATTCATGTTGTCCACTTTTAGCTTTATGGTTTGGTTTGGGTCATTTGTCCATTGTTTGTTTTGAGATGGGGTCTAACTCTGTAGCCCTGGTCTTCTAAGTGCTGAGGTTACAAGAATGACCCACCATTCCTAGCCTATGTGGGCTATCCTACTGATACCTAGACTACCCTTTTCTATGCTTTTCCTTCACATTCCAAAAACCTGAAGAATAAGTACCACATGCTAACTGATTGTACCACTGGAACATCTGCCTGAAGGGTATTTTCAATAGGTCAGAATGTGGTTACATGACACACTCTCACTAGCCCTGTGCCCCAGACTCAAGCTTGGATAGATTCTTGGTCTTACAGCCTGTCAGGGACTTGAACCTTTGATGTTTTATATCAGAAATTTCCCAATCAGATTTTTCCTTTCAAGTTCCATGGCCGTTACCTAGCTCGAGTCTCAATGAGCATGCCCAGGCTGGTGTGTGTGTTTTCCTGGATCTGATGCTTAGGCCTCCGCCAGGCTCAGATTCCTGAACTGCTATTTATACCTTTGGCATCTTTCAAGGCAATGTTCAGTGGCACCTTGCTATCCACCAGGACTCAACCCAAGGCCTATAATTGTAGACACCTTTTTATCCTGCTGAAACCCCCCAGTGATCAACTTCCCCTCCCTCCACACAGTCCCTGATCTTGCCCTGGGACACCTCTAATATTTTCTCTCTGTCCCACCCAGCATGCTTTAGTCTAGAAGAGATTTCTTCCTGTACAGGCCTTGTAGGAAATGTCTCTATTTCTGGAGTCTAAATGCCACTGTTCAGCTGGTGGCCAACTCATATCCTACCTATCCCCTTACCTCTCTGTGATGATCTGTCTTCCCTGGGGTCCTGGACAGTTAATGAACACATCACGGTTAATGAACATACAGACCCACCCGTGCTCCCTGGCATTCATTTTCCTTAATTATTCATTTTGAAACACAAATCTCACAGGAAGTGGCAAAGCTACTGTGGAGTCCTGCATGCACGTCACCCACTTTTCCTCATACTGTGATTTGTATGAAGTCGTGCCATGATATTAAAGGCAGGACATGAACATTAGAATATTACCCTTCCAAGCTGCATTCAGGTGTGTGTGTGTGTGTGTGTGTGTGTGTGTGTGTATGTGTGTGTGTATTTGTGTTTTCACTGTGTGTACACATGTGTATGGTGTGTGCTTATTTCTGTGTATGTCTGCATGTCTGTGTGCACATGTGTGTAGACTGTATTTTACCTACATATTTGTGTATATAAAATTCTATATAACTTCATCCCATTATACTCAAGGTAAACAGACACTTTCCCCAGATCTCCTTGTTACAATCATGTGTATTTGTACTCATCTCTTTCCCCACCTTGTCCATGTCCTCTGGTAACTGCCTATTTAATTCCTGGAATGCCTTATAAATACAATCACATGAGGCGGAATCTTTTTTGAAAATATATTTTCATATGCATGTGTGCTTTGCCTGCATACATGTTTGTATGTCATGTGCATGCTTGTTACCCACGGAGGATAGAAGAAAGCACTGGATCCCTTGAAACTGGAGTTACAGAAGGTTGTGAGCTGTTATGTGGATGCTGGGAATTGAACCTGGGTCTTCTTGGAGAGTGGCCAGTGTTCTTAACCACCGAGGCATTGCTCCAATTCCAAGGCTAACTTTTTAAAAGCTAACACAATGTTTTAAAATTCACTCAGATTATTTTCTCAATGCTACATTATTTTTTCTTGCTTGGTGGTGGGAGTCCATTGTATGAAAAGATGGGTTTTTAAGACTTCCCACTCCTTAAGAACACTGGGTCTTCTGCAAGTTTGGGCACTTACGATTATGGGAAAATGTGCTATGGGTATTCCTACACAGGGATATTTTTGAGGACACAAGTTTTCCGATCTCTAGGATGAATGCCTAGGAGTTTAGCTGCTATGTCACACAGTATATGAACATCTCATTTTATAAGAAACTGTCCAGTGGTTTTCAGAGAGCACTTGACATTGCCACCAGCAGTATTTGAGACCCATTCACGGTCTCCAAATCTTTGCCAGAATGTGACATTAGAGTTGGTTTTTATTTTCACTCTTTTCATAAGTGTATGGTGAAATATTTCATTTGTAATGTTTCCACATGTCTATTCATAAATTAATATGCAAGTCATAATCCCAAAGGCAGTGATGCTTCCTTTGTGTACCTATGTGAGTGTGGTGTGTGTTGATCTTTCTTTATCTTTTGTGGGAGACTGAAATTCTATAACTCTTTTGCAAAAGAGGAAGACTTTCAAGAAAGACAAAGAACAAGTCATCAGCCTCCAATGTGTGGACCCTTCTGCTGCTAAGGGTAGCTTCTTGTAACTGGATCAAGACAAATCTGGAAGCAGGTAAAACTGTGGACATGACAAAACATAAGAGTTAATGATAGTCAACTTGAGATCTACGTCTCAGTTAGATACCCTGTTTTCTATGTACAATAATTGAAGCTTACAATGTACACACATGTGAAATCTTTAGTTTTCACCCAGGATTTTGTCTTTCATTTTTGATAGTTCATGTTATTTCATCATTGCTAATTACATTATCTAATTCTTTGGTGCTTATAGTGGTTTGGACAAGTTTGAACCCATAGACTCATGTATTTGAATGATTGGCCCATGGGGAGTGACACTATTAGGACATATGTGCTTGTTAGAATAGGCGTGGCCTTGTTGGAGGAAATGTGTCACTGTGGCTGCGATCTCTGAGGTCCTATGCTCAAGCTGCACCCAGTGTGGAAGAGACCCTCCTTCTAGCTGCCTGTTTAAGTCTTCTGCTGATGCCCTTGGATCAAGATGTGGAACTCTCAGCTCTTCCAGCACCATCTGCCTGCATGCTGCCATGCTTCCTACCACAGTGAAAATAGACTACACCTCTGAAACTGTAAGCCAGCCCCAATTGTTTTCCTTCATAAGAGTTGCCTTGGTCATGGTGTCTCTTCATAGCAATGGAAACTCTAACTAAAACAGCGCCCTATTTATTCTTTGGTTGGCTAATCTGCCAAAAGTTAAGACAAATTCTCCAACAACCTGTAGTTAAGCAGATATTCTTTTTGGTTTTATTTTTAAACTTTAAAACATAAAATTTTTGTTTACATGGCGATATTTTACAGAGATCAAAATAAACTGAGATATTTTATTCTCACTCTGTTGTTTCTCCCTAGTTCTCTACTGGACTGTGTGACTCACAGGTGCCCACTTGTGTGTATTTCTAGTATCTTTCCACAGATATGAGCAATGACACACAGGTAATACTTGTGTGTTTGGTCTTTCAAGGCCTCTTACTGTGGATTATTGTCTGCCCATTTGGCTAAAATCAAACCATTGTCCCGGGTTGGATACAAATGCTTTCTCCTCCATACCCTGCTGTACTCACAATAAAGATGCTGCTGTCTAGTTCTGGGTTTGTACATTTCACATGTACTTTTCCATAACACCTCAAAGAAGGAGGGTTTCTTCTCCAAGGCAGAACACATCAAATGTGGCAGGTGCTCTGAATTCAAAGGGGGAAATCCTGTTGTTTGAAATCTTCAAGCACTGAAGACTCCTAAGTTCTGTGCCAAAGTTGGTGGATAGAGAGGGCAGCCAACAGCACCCTCTCACCCAACAGCCATGAAACAGTGGGCATCTTACTGAGACTCAGGGCAACAGAACTCTCCCTACTCCTTCTCTCCCTCTCTCCCTCCCTCCATTTTCCTCTCTCCCTCCTTCTCCCCTCCACACATTTTCTTCTTACATAACAATATCAGCATCATTTGGTTTGGACAGAGCTCCAAGTATTCAAAAGCTGGGCTGAGTCTCCTCAGAGGACTAGGTTTTTAGTTTTCTCAGACCAACCTACTGCCACCTTCCCCTTTGTCTTAATCAGGGTTTCTATTCCTGCACAAACATCATGACCAAGAAGCAAGTTGGGGAGGAAAGGGTTTATTCAGCTTACACTTTCACACAGCTGTTCATCACCAAAGGAAGTCAGGACTGGAACTCAAGCAGGTCAGGAAGCAGGAGCTGATGTAGAGGCCATGGAGGGATGTTCCTCACTGGCTTGCTTTCCCTGGCTTGCTCAGCCTGCTCTCTTATATAGAGACCCAAGACCACCAGCCCACGGATGGCACCACCCACAAGAGGGCCTTCCCACTTGATCACAAATTGAGAAAATGCCTTACAGCTGGATCTCATGGAGGCATTTTGTCAACTAAAACTCCTTTCCCTGTGATTACTTCAGCTTGTGTCAAGTTGACAGACAAAACCAGCCAGTCCACCCTTCTAGGAAGGCTTCCACTCAGCCTGAAGTCCTCAAAAGGTCCAGAGCAAGGCTCTCATTCGGTGTTAGAGCATTTGGACTTTGACTGCAACAGTGTCCTGAAACACCAGCCCATGAAGGGAACAAAAACCAGTGGTGCTTCACTTCCTGGAAGATCTGTACCCATTTCCAGAGAAACCATGGGTATTTATCCCTCCTCCAGCCTCCCTCCTTCACCTTTACAGGCAGGCTTGTGATTCCTCAGCACCCTACAGTGAGGAGGCTAACTGGTGAGCCAACCCTTGGTGTTCTTTCTCCTATCTTATGTCACTTGATGGTTAAGATGCTTTTTCAAGCCCTTTTCTTAGTTACTCTCCATCGTGGCTTCCATCTTTGGGACCTTTCAAATGCCCTTCCTGTACAAGGGGGCTTGTTCTGAACAAGCTTGGAGAAGTGGGCAGGACACTGGTCCTCTTACTTTTTAAGTATCTTTTGGTTTTTCCAGAAGCTTTCTCCCAGGTCCTGGGGGGCTGCTGTGGTACTGTCCATCTTTATCCCTATGGACTTTGGTTTCTAAGCAGACAATTACCACCCAGACCATGACAATAAGAAAGAAATGGAGGCTCTTCTTGTTATTTCTCTGGTGAGCTCAAGTGGCTTACACCCAGCCCAATATGGATGGAAAATGCTGTCTCCTATTCAGCTTCTCACATGTGCCAAGCATCCTGGCCACCACAAGAAGAAACTATTTAAAGCACTCAGTGGATGTGGGCCTTTATTCTAAGATACCCATGCTCCAAAAGCTCACAGGTAGACTACAGGGTGATGAGTGCAGATAACATAAAGGGCTAGTCTGCTATGTTTCTGGGTCTATAAGGAAGATTTTGTGTGTTAGCATTTGAGTCAGGAAGCCTGTGCTTCTCTAAACAAGTAGGCCCAATGTATAACAAACAAGTGACATTTGTCTAAATGGTTTACAGAAAAGGAAAATGGCTTCTTCCTCCTTTGTATTAAACGGTGATACTTAAACCAAAAACTCTCAAGAAAGGTCCAGCCCCAAAAGTATATTCATGCTGATATCCCTGCTGTAGAATTTTCAATAAGCAACTCAACACACAGTTTTTTCTTTTGGTCCCTGACCCAAAACATGATCCATGAAACCAGTTGAATCTAGAAAGAGTTAACAGCATGCCTGCAAGAAAGGCATGCCTGCTTCAGAGTCCCACTTGAAATCAGAGAATTAGTTGCATGCCTGCTATCCAACCCCAATCAGTAGCAAAGCCAGTGAGAGTCTCAAGTGTGAAAGTGTTGACCCACTGTTAGAGGTCTGTATCACCCCTTGAATGTTAATTCACTGGAAAATGGATTTTGCACCTGAAAGGCAGAGGGCTGTGGTCTGGATGGCAGCACAGGTGACCATAGCAACCTTGGCTGGGAAATTGGAATGGTCACTTGCTCCCTCACCTGAACTGTCATTCCTGGAGCATGTGATGGCACAGAAGAGACATCTTGCAGGACCAAATGCCAAATGTCATTTTGGGGCTGTGACAGTTCTGCGTCCATTACCTTATTTTTAACTCCAGTTTCCATAGTGAAAAAGGATGATCAAATGTGAATAGTCAACCAGAACAAATGATCCTGTTCCCAAGCCGAATTCAGTGTATAGACTGCTCACATCTGACTTTAAAACACAGGATGGCTTCCTAAAGAGAGTCTAATCTACTTCTCAGATGTCAGAGAATTATAATTCAAGATTGTCTTGTATTCCATCCCTCAAAAGACATTTATTTCTTAACATTTTTGTTACATTTCTTGAGACTGTATCTCTGAGTATGAATAAAGATTGAGTTCAAAATTTTAGTAAATATAGTTTGTAATGCAGCTCATAGATAGAGGGGTCAGTATTTATGAAGCTCCAGGCTCCATTGCCTAGTAGCAAAGTAAATGGATGGATGGATAGATGGATGAACTAGTGCACAAAATTGTACAGAAGCACTCTGGAGAGAAGCAGCCACCTATCTACCAGTCAGTCCTTTCTCATTATGAACATTTTATTTTTTTATCTTGTAAGGATTGTTCTATTTCTCTTCAAAAACCCACTTTAAATGACTTATCTTTACATCCCATACATCTCTCATCCCTTGTCCAATAAGCTTGTATTTTCAGTAAATGTTGCCTTACCCAGTGACCCACAAGTGGCCCAGGTGCTGAGAAGAGACTGAAGAATGCTCCTTCCTAAAGGGATCAAATATGCTGGCCCCTCAAGACCCAGAGATCATTATAGAATGGGGAAGAAAGAGCATCAGAGCCAGAGGCTGTGAATGACCACAAGGAAATATTTCCTTCTGGATACAGCAGGGTAGATACACATATGAACTCAGAGTGCTTGAGACTTGAGGCATGCACAAGACCCGTAAAAGCCAAACTAGACTAAATGCAAAGATGTTGACACACTCAGTCCCACCCCAACCAGAGAGCTCTTGGCAACTAATAGACAATAAGACAAGGAAAGGCAGTTTTTATTCGAGGGAGGCCCTTGGTAAGTTGATTACACTCCAGTGAAAGACCACACATCCAAGAACATTTGGGCAGCACAAATTGGTCTTGAAGGATTTAAGAAAAAAGTCACAAAATTGGGTGAGAAGAGAAGGAGAGACAAGGGACAGAGCTGGGAGTAAATATGATTTTAAAAGTGTATAAAACTCTCAGAGAGGGAAGGTGTACTGGCTAGTTTTGTGTGTCAACTTGACACAGGCTGGAATTATCATAGGAAAAGGAGCTTCAGTTGGGGAAGTGCCTCCATGAGATCCAGCTATGGGGAATTTTCTCAATTAGTGATCAAGTAGGGGAGTGCCCCTTGTGGGTGGTACCATCTCTGGGCTGGTATTCTTGGGTTCTATAAGAGAGCAGGCTGAGCAAGCCAGGGGAAGCAAGCCAGTAAGTAACATCCCTCCATGGCCTCTGCATCAGCTCCTGCTTCCTGACTTGCTTGAGTTCCAGTCCTGACTTCTTTTGGTAATGAACAGCTGTGTGGAAGTGTAAGCTCAATAAACTCTTTCCTCCCCAACTTGCTTCTTGGTCATGATGTTTGTGCAGGAATAGAAACCCTGACTAAGACAGAAGGCAAAAAATAATAAAAAATAAATGAAGTTTTTAATATTATTTATGAGTCTTCTGTGTATATTAAGAGGTTTTGTTTTAGCTATACCTTAATATTACTACAATCTGTTGAATCAGAGCAATAAATGTCCATCCAGATAAGCTCTCCCTTGATTTCTTAGGCACCATTTTAAAGTGGTGTGAGGTTGCTAGTTGCATAAGTCTCTATGTAACACCTTTTTCTTCTTTTCTATAATCAGGATGGATGTGTTGGATCAACAATGGTGGGCACTTTATGACTATTTTACTATTTTTCAGGTTTACACATTGCAAGAGTTATAGGGTCATAGAGCTTACACTAAGGTTCCAGAAAGGCCAGTCCCAGAAACAAAGTCCTGTGGGCACTGAAGGGTATTTGTGTGTTGTATACATACATACTTACATACATACATACATACATACATATATACATACATACTTACATACATATATACATATATATATGCATGCATACATACAGTTCTAAAACTTAGTGTGTTCATTACTTTTTACTTTTGTTGCTGTGGTAAAATGCCGCAGTATAAGGCAATTTATGGGAGATCTTATTTTTGGTTATGGGTCTAGAGGGATAAGAGTCCATCATGACCTTAAAGGGATGGCGACCAGCAGC
This sequence comes from Apodemus agrarius, assembly GCA_964023405.1. Taxonomy (NCBI): domain Eukaryota; kingdom Metazoa; phylum Chordata; class Mammalia; order Rodentia; family Muridae; genus Apodemus; species Apodemus agrarius. The sequence continues at coordinate 1,416,027 of OZ030018.1, read as the reverse complement.
AGGCATGGCAGCAGAGAAGCTGAGAGCTCACACTAGCCGTCACACAGAGAGCTTCAAAGATTAGCACAAATCAGAAAGTGGACTAGAAGGGTGAGACTTTGTAGTCTCAAAGGCCACTCTCAGAGAGACACTTCCACTGTCGTGGTTACACCACCTAACCTTCCCCCAAACAGTGCCATCAATTGGAACCTAGTGTTCAAATGTCTGAGTCCAAGGGAGGCGATTCTCATTCAAATCACCACCACACATACATGCAACATGACTAGAATTACACTCTATCAAGTCTCGTCTGGCATGGAGAACATTTTGGAAAAGATCTGTGAGACTTGAACTATTTTCAGACTATCACTAATACACAGTTAGTTCCCCTTTATTATGCTGGATAGGGTAAAAGCAAGACACGCCACTTGCAAGAGCCACAGTAAGCTCTCGGCTGCTGTGTTCCTCATCTCCACGCTTATGCTTGAGGCAAATGGTGATGCTGGAGAGATGACTCAGCAAGTAGTCACACTTGCTGCTCGGCAAGGGATCCAAGCTTGGTTACAGCACCCATACCAAGCAGACTGCAGCTACCCATAACTCCAGCTCTGAGGGTTCAATGTTTCTGGTCTCAATGGACAATGACGCGCGCGCGCGCGCACACACACACACACACACACACACACAGAAACACACAGAGTCACACACATAGAGACATACACAGATAGATACACACAGACACACACAGATACAAACACATAGACACACACACAGAAACACACAAATAGACACACATACAGACACACACACAAACACACAGAGACACACACATAGACACACACACAGATAGATACACACAGACACACAGACAGACACAAACACATAGACACACACACAGAAACACACAAATAGACACACACACAGACACACACACAAACACACAGACACACACACATAGACACACACACAGATACACAGACACACACAGACACACACACATAGACACACATACAGAAACACACATGCACACACACACACACACACACACACACACACTTAAAAAATAATAAAAACATATCTTTAAAACAAGCAAGGGCTATGTCAGCTTCACTTAAGCCTGTCCTTGATGACACAGTAAAACTCTATTTTATTCCATCTGGTCCCTTGAGGGATACACTGTTTCAACCTTCACAGTGTCAACACAGGAAAACCACTCATGTGTTGGATAGAAAAGAAAAGCCTTTTGGGGAGACAGACTTGGAGCTAGACACTCCTGTTCTTTATGGAACACATTTCCAAATCAGGAAAATGTGACAAACTATATTTGGGGGGGGGTATTCCACAAAAATGAAGAAGTGCTGTTGTCACTTCAGAGAAAACAATGGATTGTACTTGTTGCCAGTGATAAAATTAAAAATTCGGAGCTACTGTCAGATTTGGGGAAACACACTTCTTCACCATATGCTTAACATGCTTCCATGATATTTAAATACTTCTGGATGCCCTTAATGGTGGTGCTAAAAATGTGATTTAAGAAAAGAGTGTATAATGGCATTATGTCAGTGTTTAGAAAAATCACAGAGCTAAATGAATCACTGTTTTCCAAAAGTGAACGAGTGTTTCAAAACCACACATGTGTGAAAACTCCATTTACAAAGAAGGGCAAAATGTATCATTCAATTTTAAATGCAATCAGCATTAAATTTTAATACAGTCAGGGAAGGAAAGGCTATGGGTACTGTTTCTGCCTCATGTATCAAGTCATCTTTAGAAACTACCCTTTGTCAAATTGTGGTACAGTTTCAGAGGAGCAGGGCATGGATTGAAAAAGGTAATTATTCTGCCCTTAGCCAGCTATAGGTGGGTATAAGCTGTATTTTTGTTTGTATGGCACGTGCATATGTATGCATATTTCTCTGTGCATGTGTGTATGTATGTGTATGTGTTTATGTATATATGTGTATATGTATGTATTGTGTGTATGTATGTGAACTTGTATGTGTTCATATATGTTTGTATATGTATGTGTAGTGGTAAATTATTATAAAAATGTACTGCCCTGCCAGGCCTCTGCACCAAGACCTGGCGGGTCTCACTCAGGGCACCTTTCACTGTCACCGCTGAGCCAATCTTTTCCAGGTAGCTCTCACAGCATCCCAGCTGTGTTTCCTCTCTGCCTAGACTCTGTAGATGGTAGTATTCCTGCCCTGCATCCAAACACTTGGTAAAGCATGATTCTTAAACTTGAATAGTTAACCAAATATATTTATGTATATGAAACTCCCAATTTCATAATGCCAACTTACAATGATAAAGTATTATTCCAATATTTCTAACCTCTACAAAGTACCAGAAATACATCTGAAGCCATCTGGATATCTGTGTCTCCTCAGCTCCGCTCATGCAGCCCTCTGCCGAGTCAGTCTCTCTCTCTCTCTTTCTCTCTCTCTCTCTCTCCTCCCCTCACTTCTCTTAGCTCCTCCTCCTCTCCCCTCCAATCACTGGCCTCTCACTGCCTCAATGTGAATGGATAGGAAATATCTTGTAACATGTATGTATGTTTGTTTGTATGTATGTGTGTAAGTGTGTGTATGTGTGTCTGTGTCCTTCATAGGAGTGTAGAAGACAACCCTGGTATTGGCCCCCACCTTCTACTTCATTTGAAATGAGGCCTCAATTTTTGTTCCACTGTGTATACCAAACTGACTAGTCCTCCCTCAAGCTTCAAGGGATTCTCCTATCTCCACCTCCCATTTTCTCTGTAGAACTGTTAAGATTACAGATGTGGCATCTGCAATAGTATCTGCATGTGGGATGGATCCTCAGGTAGGGCAGTCTCTGGATGGCCTTTCTTTCAGTTTCTACTCCACTTTTTGTCCCTGTATTTCCTTTAGATAGAAGCAATTCTGGGTTAAAATTTTGGAGAAGGGTGAGTGGCCAATATCTCTGAATATGGTCTTGACAGGTTTTCCCTCCTCTTTGTGGGGTATTTCAGCTAATGTTATCACCGTGGGGTCCTGGGAGGCTCTTGCTTTCCTAGCATCTGGTACTTTCTGGTTGCTATCCCCAGTTCCCCATCCCCCACTGAACACCTCTGTACAATGCAAACACCAAACCCATACACTATCAAGAATGCTAAGAAACTTGCTGACAGAAGCCTGATATAATTGTCTCCTGAGAGGCTCTGCCAGATCCTGACCAATACAGATGTGGATGCTCACAGTCAACCATTGGACTAAACACAGGGACCCCAAGGGAGGAGTTAGGGGAAGGACTGAAGGAGCCAAAGGGGCCTTATCTGGAATCAATGGGAGGGGAGGCCCTTGGTCCTGTGCCCCAGTGTAGAAGTATGCTAGGGTGGTGAGGCGGGAGTGGGTAGGTGGGTGGGGGAACAGCATCCTAGAAACAGGGTAAGAGGGGAATGGGATAGGGGGCTTGCAGAGGGGAAACAGAGAAAGAACATAACATTTGAAATGTAAATAAATAAAATGTCCAATTACAAAAAAAACAAAAAGAATTAAACTCGTCAGAAAGGTGATCAGATCTGGCAAGTTCAAGTATACTGCTGACTGAATCCTTGGTGGCTTATTTATAGAAACTGGTGTGTAAATATTTTCTGCCTGTTTTGTCTCTCCATAGCATTGAGAGTTCCTGGAATCTTCATGCTGTGTTTATTATTAAAGATTTAATGATGCATATGTGTAGAATTAAAAAAAATATATAATATTACAGATGTGCCCTTCTGCGCCCTTCGATGGATTTTGTTCATCCAGGTCCTTACATTTACAAAGCAAGTGTTTTACCAATTGAGCTGTCTGCCAGCCCATGAGTTATACCTTTTTCACAGTCTTCAATCAGACTGCGGGACACATAGGTTGATGACTGTACAAGGCCTGCCACCCTCAAGAAGGCTTCACCCTTCCCCTACCACAAGCACTAGGGTCTCTGGAAACGGTGTGGCAATTGCTAGATTTTCACGTAATAAGATTTTCACACGGGTGTGGGAGACACAGCAAAGTGAAGGCCAGAGAATCATGACAGCTATAGCAGGGAGGGGAAGATGCACTTGGCTAAGTACCAAAAATGATGGGGTAATTTTAGCTGAAAAAGATAATGTGAACTCTTTAAATAGCCCACGACCCACTCAGGAAATTGAGGCTTTTACATCCCTTCATTAACTAATTGGCTATAGCTGATGCATAAATTAGCATAAACAATTTCAAACAAGATTGGTTAAATAAGAATAAATCTGGGGTTGTGGACAGATATATATTTAACTGTGTACTCTCTCAACCATTTTATGAGCATGTTAAAAAGAAAGGAAAAAACAACAACAAACCAGAATTGATCTTCCATGGAAACAATTAGCGCTGCCTTGCAACAAAGTGTTGAGCTGTTGCAGCCTCATTACACATCTATGGTGTCACTTTGGGAGAGGGGAGATCACTTGGGGAAGGTAACATGCACCAAGATGATCTACAACGCTCCATCAATTCCATCAATAAAGAGGCAGAGAATGATAATTGGCAATGGACAGCACCTTAGTTTGGGGTTTGAACTTGTGACAATTGTCGTAAATAAAAAGTAAAATTTGCTTTTATATTCTCTGGTGTGGTGTAGATGTGAAAAGCTTACCACAAGCTCTTGTGTTTGAACACTTGGCCCTCATCTGGTGCACAGCCTGGAAGGATGAGGAGGTGGGGACTTGCTGGAGGAAGGAAGTAGCTGTGGGTAGGCCTTGAGAGGTTTTGGGAAACCTAGGCCAGCCTTGAACTTACTGTGTAGCCAAAGATGAGCCTGAACCTCTGATCCTACTATTTCTACTTCCCAGGGGCTGGGATGACAGGCCTATGCTACCACACCCAGTTTATGTGGTATCTAGGTCTTTATGCATGCCAGGAAAACATCGTACAGAATGATCTACATCCCCAGCCCCAGGCTTGGAGGTTAACCTAACATCACTCACACATGCTTTCTGCTTCCTGTCTGTGGCTGTAATGTGATCAGACACCTCTGGTTCCTGCTGCTGTGCCCTCTCTGCCATGGTGCACCTGCAAGCTGAGAGCCAAGAAGCTCAAGTCTCTTGAAGGTCAGGTATGGTCACAACAACATAAAAGTTAACTGATACGTTTTCTCAAATAAGCATCAGAGACAATGAAATCACTCAAATGATAGTGTTAGGATAAATATCACAAAACCTATTCTCAAATACAGACTTATATATGACCATATACATACTAGCATACAAGTGTGTATAGATATAAACATATAGATTTACATATATAAATATATATACATATTATAGATGTATATATACTTATTTATGTGTATATATACATACTTATGTGTATATATGTATATATTTATATATACACATATATTCATATATATGTATGTGTAAATATATATCACATATGATTTACATATGCTAGAAAAACTTAAAACTAGAAAAGATAGTGGTATTCTTTTTTGTCTTAATTGAATTACATGTGGAGATATTAAGTCTCAAATGCAATGGACTACAGACTCTTGACATAGGTACTCTTTTAAGGAGGCCTGTCCTCACTATGGTGTACATGTGTGTAACATGCCTATCTCATATGCTTACCACTTGCTCAGGTTACTTGTTGATAAACAGCGAGGATATTCAGTTCAAAAGAACTTAGATAGGCCAAAGGCATGACTTCTGACTCAGACTGACCTCCTGATACTGGCTATGCATAATAAACATACATGCACATACATACATACGTGCAGTTCTCTTCCTGTTACTGTCTTCATCCCTACTTGTGAATCTACCTTGACTGCTTTCCATGCCTGTCATCGGCTAGCTTCCCACATTCTGATGGGCAACATCTAAGACAGTTATCTTGTGTGTAAAACTCATCACCATGCAAACTCCTCTTCCTAGCAACCTCAGTCACATCCTCTTGCAGGGTCTTTAGGGAATCCTATTTCACTCCAAGAGAGACATGAAATACCAGAAGATGCTTTGTGTTCAATGATACAGGTTATATTTTGTTTATGAAATGAAAAGGAAGATATGGGCAAGAGATGAATGGAGAAACCTGGAAGCAGTAAATGTTGCCATTTCATTCACAAAGACCTGATCAAGGTGTAACAAGTGACTTCACAGGTATGTAAATGCCTTCTTGAGGCAGAAAATCGTCAGCATGCTTTAACCTCCCTAAGGCTTCATTCTGCATTAATGTTGTTCTTACTTGAGAAATGTTTTGGAATTTGGTGGGCTAGAACTTCATTTCACGGTCATGGATCAACGCTCAAGTCCCACATGTTGTGATGAGCTTCCTACCGTTCTGAAACTTTATTTCTGAAGACACGTGACTTAAACACTTGAAGAACAGACGTTTCCAGAAAGGTTGATGTATCACAGATAACCATAGATTCCTAATTCCTTGAAGGAAAGAGGAAGGCAGGTGGCATGTCCACATCTGGAAAGAGGCATCTTTCTGTCCTGTGAGCCTGTTTCATTTCTACTAGACAAAGCTGTGGGCAGATGTCTGAATGAATGCTCAGCAGCTGGCTCTAGCTGTGATTACATCTCTCAAAATGGAAATTCAACTTGATGTCATGGAGGACTTTGCATTCTTTCTCTACAGAGCCCATGTGCCTCCCTACTAAGACCATAACTAGACACCTAAGGAGGATGCTTCCTTTTGTGTTTTAACAGAATGGGCTTAGATTCACCAGTATTATATACAGGTAATAAAGGAAGCCCTCATGTAATACGCTTGGTTCTCTCTAATTAGCGAATAAACATTGAAATGTTACCCCAGGCCCATACTTTGTTTAGATGTCCACAGTATTTAAGTAGTGATTTTTGTTTTTGTTGTTTTGTCCCAGGTTCCTGTGAATATGCAAAACCAGATATTCTACCTTACCCTCTTATCTCTTTAGGCCCCTCTAAGCTGAGACAGCTTCTCCAGTTTTTCTTTTCTTCTTTTGTCTTTTTCATGACTGTTAGTCTGAGTGGTCTGGTGTCGTGCGTATTGCCCTTCAGTGTGGATTTGTCTGGGATTTCTTAAGATGAGACTTGGATGATGAGGGTGGGGGTGGGGAGATCCATGCCATATCCTGTGGTAGGTTCATACCACCACCAGTGTGGCTTGTCACTGCATACTTGTCACAGGTACATACCACAAGCATAGCTGTCACTGTATACCTGTCACAGGTACATACCACCAGTATGGCTGTCACTGTATACCTGTCATAGGTACATACCACCAGCATAGCTGTCACTGTATACCTGTCACAGGTACATACCACCAGCATAGCTGTCACTGTATACCTGTCACAGGTACATACCACCAGTGTGGCTGTCACTGTATACCTGTCACAGGTACATACCACCAGCGTGGCTGTCACTGTATACCTGTCACAGCTACATATCACCAGCATGGCTGTCACTGTATACCTGTGGTAGGTACATATCACAGTGTGGGCTGGATGACTGGCTTTGGAAACATCAATCTTGCTCCCTGCCAGTATTGCAGAGGACTCTTGTTCTCTGTATAAAGTGAGAGCTACGTCCTGTCTCCTTGGCAGTGCGGTCACAGAATTATTTAGAATCCTTTTGACAGGCATTTGTTCATTGTTCATTCTTTATTTGATCTTTTACATTAGCATGAGCTCACAGATACTTATTTTTGATAGTTTAAGTTACAGTCCAGTGTTTCCTGTTTCCTTTCTTTTTGTCTCAAAATGTCTTATTTTGTACCTTTCCCTGAAGGAACCACTGAAGGCTCCTTCAGCTTGGCTTGCATATCACTCTGGTTCTACCAATGCTTCTCCCTTCTTTTTGACTTAATTTTTATCAAAGCTGTCGAGTCTGGGTTTAAGTTCATCCCTTTGGATGGATATTTTATTTGTAATATATGAATTGTTGGAAAGAATATGCCTTCTTCACAAAAGTGTTCTTGTACAGTTGAGTTGGCAGAGGTGTACTTTAATTTGAATTTGTTGTATCAAACTGTATATATATATTTTTTTTTATAATACAATCTTTGTTTCTGAAGCTTTTCAATAGACACTGAAGTTAGGAAATATGAGTTTTTCAAGTTTTCTTCTCCTTTTAAAAATTTCATATTTATTTACTTATTTATTTATTTATTTATTTATTAATTATTTTACATCCCAACCAGTTTCCCCTCCCTCATTTCCTCTCAGTCCCTCCCTCTCCTTCCCTTTTCCTCCCTCCCATCTACTCCTCTTCCCTTTCTCTTCAGAAAGGGCAGGTTTTCATGGATATCAACCAACCATGACTTATTAAATTGCAATAAGATTAGGCACATCTCCTATTAAGGGTAGTTGAGGCAAACCAAGAGGAGGAAAGGGTCCCAAAGTGGGGCAAAAGAGTTAGCGATAGCCACTGCTTTCACTATTAGGAGTCCCACAAGAAGAAGGTACACAACTGTAGCACATGTGCAGAGGTTCTAGGTCAGTCCCATGCAAGCTGTCTGGTTGGTGGTTCAGTCTCTGTGTATTCCTATGAGCCTAGGTTAGTTGATTCTGTGGGTTTTCTTGTGGTGTCCTCAATGCCTCTGGCTCCTATAATCCTTCCTCCCCCTCTTCTGCAGGAATCCACAAGCTCTGCCTAATGTTTGGCTCTGTGTCTCTGCATCTGTTTCCATCAGTTGCTGGCGAAGTCTCTCTGATGACAGTTGGGCCAGGTTCCTGTCTATGAGTATAGCAGATTATCATTAGGAATCATTTCATTGACTTCTTCTTCTTCTTCTTCTTCTTCTTCTTCTTCTTCTTCTTCTTCTTCTTCTTCTTCTTCTTCTTCTTCTTCTTCTTCTTCTTTTCTCCTCCTCCTCCTCCTCCTCCTCCTCCTCCTCCTCCTCCTCCTCCTCCTCCTTTTCCTCCTCCTTCTTTTGTTGTTGTTATGGTTGTTGTTTTGTTTTCTATGTGACTTCTTCTCTCTCTCATGCCTTTGGTGGTTCTGGTAGCAGCTGTTGGAGCTCAAGTGCTCTGCATTCTCCTTAGGAGGATGGAGGTGGCCACTTAGGATGGTGGAGCTGAAACTAGAACTCAGTTCATATGACCCTGAAGAGATGACAAGAGCCCCTGATATGTTGGTACATTTAATTTCTTTATAAATCTTGTTGAACAAATTGGAAAAGATCTTCACCAACCCTACATCTGACAGAGGGCTAATATCCAATATATACAAAGAACTCAAGAAGTTAGACCCCAGAGAACCAAATAGCCCTATTAAAAATGGGGTACAGAGCTAAACAAAGACTTTTCACCTGAACAATTTCAGATGGCTGAGAAGCACCTTAAGAAATGTTCAACATTATTAGTCATTAGGGAAATGCAAATCAAAACAACCCTGAGATTTCACCTCACACCAGTCAGAATGGCTAAGATTAAAAACTCAGGAGATAGCAGGTGTTGGCGAGGATGTGGAGAAAGGGGAACACTCCTCCACTGCTGGTGGGATTGCAAGATGGTAGAACCACTCTGGAAATCAGTCTGGCAGTTCCTCAGAAAACTGGGCATGATACTTCCAGAGGACCCTGCCACACCAAGCCTGGGTATATTCCCAGAGGATTCCCCAGCATGCAATAAGGACACATGTCCACTATGTTCATAGAAGCCTTATTTATAATAGCCAGAAGCTGGAAAGAACCCAGATGTCCCTCAATGGAGGAATGGATACAGAAAATGTGGTATATTTACACAATGGAATATTATTCAGCAATTAAAAACAATGAATTCATGAAATTCTTAGGCAAGTGGTTGGAACTGGAAAATATCATCCTAAGTGAGGTAATTCATTCACAAAAGAACATACATGGAATGCAATCACTGAGAAGTGGATATTAGCCCAGAAGCTCTGAATACTCAAGACATAACCTACATATCAAATCATTGCCAAGAAGAAGGAAGGAGAGGGCCCTGGTCCTGGAAAGGCTTGATGCAGCATTGTAGGGGATTGCCAGGACAGAGAAGTGGGAGGGGGTGATTGGGGAACTGGCAGAAGGAGGAAGGCTTATGGGAATTTTGGAGGAGGGGGGAACCAGTAAAGGGAAAATCATTTGGAATGTAAACAAAAAATATAGAAAATAATAAAATAAATAAATAAATCTTGTTGGAGTGCTCAGAAAGCTTCTGCCAGCCATATGACTGGAGAACTTGAGAAGGAAGTCAAATATATGTAATTTATAAATGTGGCTTAATACAAAATGAACAAAGTTAAGATGAAAAATGAGCTGTTTATAAATGGGAGCAAACATTAATCAAAATCCCATTAAAGTACTTATTCAGAGTTACTAGATTCCTAGATGGAATAATAAGGTTTGTGTGCTGGACTAAAAGTTAGGGGAAAGGGAGACTAAAATAAATGATCACATTAATTTTTAACTCCAAAGTAATATTTTAAATATTTTTTCCTCTGCTAAGAAGAATGGGAAATCTCTAAAATCCTTAAATGGATATCTTTCAGTTTGAGAAGAGAATACAATTCAACCACTCTGAGACAATTATGATTGATTCTGCCAGTGTTTCTTGGACTTCTGAGAAACACACACAATGTAATTTTGCATAAGTGTAGGAGATACTGCATGCTGATATCTATGTAATGATGGGCGTTTCTGTCCCGCTGTTCCTGTGGTCTTCATTTCTGCCTTTCAGATGGACTCTGTTGATACCCTAGATGCTATGGCACTTCATAGCTCTCTGACTGGCTGCAAGAGTCTCCCACATGCATCCACATGCACACACACTTAGAAAAATGGATTGGCCTGTGGACAAGTCCATGAGCTTTTCTCTTGATTAATTAGTGATGTGGGTGGTCCCAGTTCTCAGAGGGTGGTGCCATTCTTAGGAGGGTGGTTCTGGGTGATATAAGAAAGCACACTGGAGGAGCTAGCCTGTGAGCAGCGCTCCTCCATGGCCTCTGCATCAGTTCCTGCCCTGACTTCCCTCAGTGATGGGGCATGATGCAGAAGTGTGAGTCAAGCACACTTGAGTTGCTTCTGTTTGTAGTATTTATCATAGTGGTGGGAAGTCAAGCAGGCACTCACTGAGGTTCTCCATCAAGTGATGCTGACAGTTAAAACTGCCCTTCACATGGCAAAGCACCCAATGTAGGACCCAGAGTCTTCACTTGGTAGGATGCAAGTGTGTTGACTTCTGAAAGCCTTGGTGAGGGCCTTATGTTCCTCTGTGCCTCTCTTTAGCTCCTTTGTGAACCACAGAACCCTAGTCTATCTCTTCATCCTCAGAAGTTTATATGTAGCAGGGAAAAGAACACAAAGCAACTTTTGCCCGCAGTGTACCTGCCAGGCAGACTACCCATGCGTGTCCACATTCCTGTACTAGTGAACCATGGTTGCTTGGTTTATTCAGCTCACCCATGTGAGATGAGGCTTGTGCTTTTTGAAGCACTTTTTGTCATTCTGAGTGAAGGCACTATCAAATCTTTCTATTCAGGTCACCGCTGTTATAAAGAAGGTGGGCTTTGAATCTACATGGGCCTGATGTTGGCTTCAGCATGTAAGCGGTTAGTAAGGCAAGGGATCACCTGTGTAACTGTATGTGGTTTGGCTCTCGTGGCTCATGGAACTTTGGAGAGAAAGGACAGATGCAGGCTGTGGTGGTGACTCCCTTGTCTCCTTTTCAGTGATGGTCTTGATCTGGTTTGCTAGCTTTTTGTTGTTTGTTTGTTTTCTTTTGTTTTTGTTTTCCTGTAATCACATGGTCCATGTCCTCTTTGTGCTGCATTTAAACATCTTTAGTCAGCACTTCTTAGGGAAGAAAGTAATACAGTTCTGTTTTCCATGACTTTTGCCTCTGTACCTCTAGTGACATTCTTAGTTATTTTCTCTAATAGCACAATGTATATGGGAGGTGTTGGCATTTAGTCTAGCCTGGCAGCAGCTAGGTGTGCCTGACTCACTATAAAAGGGTCTGTTTGCCCCCTCTACTCTCTCCTGTCCTTGTTCCTCTTTTAACTCTGAGCTCTATGAGCTCAAGGTCTTGTAGCTTGTCTGTTGTGTGCTGACTGTGACCCCATGCCTTGTGCGTGAAATCTCCATTGTTGCTCTGCTTATGTGAAGATGTAACAAGTGCTAGGAGGGGCTCATTCCACTACTAAGAGCACATGAAGATGCTCACAAGAGCAACGCCTGTGGAGTCTAAATTTCAAATCATTCTGTAGCAATGGTAGTGCATTACTATGGGACCTCCACCTTCAGTCCTACAGACCATCAGGACTCGGATGGGGGCCAGACCTTGGCCAGAGAGCAAAGAAAGATGACACCTAAATCAGTGGGCTCACTGGATCCCCTAGTGTTTGGCTAACCATCTGTCCTGGCTTCCACAAAGAATGCTAATTACCGTATAAAGTAGTGAAACCCAAGAGGGGAAAGTGTTAGGCTTATAAACACAGCCATTTATTTTCTCTCACATTTAGCTTGGAAAAACGTTATGTCAAAAGACCTATAATCAAGGCTACAAGCACTATTGCTTAAGTCCACCTGAAGCTCTTTCTGAGTGCTTTAATCACAGAAAGCCTAAGCAAAGGTGGGAAATGGAATTCACCCTCAAGGGCCATTTAGAGGGGGGAGAAAATGGTGCCTCCTACACAAGAGTCAAAGGCTGCCTTCTATTTAGAGAGATGCTCTGCCCTCCCAACATCCTTCTTGTGTCTCCAGATGTATTGTCTGCAGGCTAGCTTGGCCTTACTCCTGATGACTGTGTAACTGCTGTTAATGAGGATGCATCAAGATTGTGTTCCTTTTCAGAAAAAAGTCCATTTACACCAGACTAGAGGCCTTCCTCTTTATATGGAGAGCTTGCTCCCACCAGCTGTGATAAACATATGCTTGCCTCATTCACAGGCTGAGGAAGAAAGATCTCTGTTATGGGGTGATTTTTCAATTATTCCAAATCAGGGTGTTTGGCTCAAAGAATCAAAATCCCCACAGCCCCAAGTGATGAAGTACATCACATCAAGAGTTCAAACCCCGTGGTTTGTAATGCATTTCCTCTGTACTGTTTCCTCTATGTGGGTGCTCTTGAATACCAATTTGTTTCTTCCTGTGCATACTCTAGTCTACAAAAGCACTCTAAACCATGCTTCCTGTCTGCATTCTAGAAACCGGTCTTTTGGGGGCAAGTGGCAGACAGCTGTATTCCATACAGTATTTGAAATACTGATCCCAGGCCCAGCCCAAAGGGGAGACTTAATCAATACCCAAATCATCCAAAATCTGCCTCTCTGTCCTTTGGGGACTGGGTCCAGCTCCGAGAGAGCATCTGAGCAGGCTATTCTGACCATGGCAGAGGCACCTTCCTGTCCTGGCCAGTCTCTGTGGCTGAGGGGTAGATTGCTTATTCAACACTTTTCCTGAACTTCTAATTCTGTGAGGTGTTATTTCAGTTTGATAAACATGGGGTCTGTGGCCAAAGCAAGGAAGAGCCTTGCCCAGGGCTGATAGCACAAAGAGGTGCCCAGCAGGGGCTTAGCTGTGTGGAGAGAATATGTAATGCTAGGTTTTAGGCAAGTTCTCCAGAACTCTGTTTCTTCATCTTCAAATGGAGTTAATAATTATACTCATGTCTGAGGATGGATCTGAAGTCATAATTTCTTGACATCCTCAGATAAAAGTATGAGTCTGTTTAATGCCAACATGGGAAGTTTATTCAAAGGAAAACAAATTCTATCTCTTTTTTGGGGCCCCTGGGATGGCTTCAGACTAAAACTGACCCACTGAGACTCATTATGACATTTCACAGTGATGGACCATGTCTCCAGAGGAGCGGAATGCAGGAGACCTGAGCCTGATTCAAAAGCATATATTTAGTATATGTTTTATTCATTCATAATGTGTCACCCAAGAAGCTTTTGGGGGTCTTAAAAGTTCCAAATTTGAAGACTGAATATGTAGGTTCAGTTGTTAGGGGTTTGCCTAGCATACATGTAGTCCTGGCCCCATGGTGCACAGAGTTGGGGCAGGAAGATGAGAACATTAAGGCCATACCTACTACATAAAGAGTTCAAGAATACCCTGGGATAAATGTGAGACATGGTCTTTCACAAAACTTCTAAATTTCAAATGTGTGTATGTGTGTGTGAGTGTGTGAGTGTGTGTGTGTGTGTGTGTGTGTGTGTATGTGTGTGTGAGAGAGAGAGAGAGAAAGAGAGAGAGATAGAGACAGAGAGAGAGACAGAGAGAGAGAGAGAGAGAGAGAGAGAGAGACAGAGACAGAGACAGAGACAGAGACAGAGACAGAGACAGACAGAAAGAGACAGAGAGAGAACAAGCCTGCAATCTCATCTATCCAGATTGAGATGGGAAGACCTTAAGTTTGGAGCTACCCTGTGCAACTTAGCAAGACCCTGTCTCAAAACACAAATAAATATGTAATGAATAAAGAAGGCTAGACTTGTATCTCAGTGATATAGTACATGTATAAAACTCATAAAGCGTAGAGTTTGAACCCCCAGAATAACAATAACAAAAAATCACACCCAAATTTCAGCATACATTTGCTCATATATCAGAAACTATGTGTGTTCTACATTACATTGTCACAATAACATGGGGGAGACATTAGAACCCTTTCTTGTACTAACTGGAGCAAAACTCGTTGACTGCCTAGGTTAGAGACCTATGGGAGAATCTGTCCTAAACTGCCTCTTCAGTTCTTAACTTTATACCCATAGATGGTGCATCCCTCAACCCTCATCAGACAAGCTTCTTTTAGCAGATGGTGAATAACATGGTAATCTATAACAGGTCAGTGTGCAGAGAATAGGAGACAGCGGGATGTTGAGCTCTAAATGAAACATCTCTATCTCACCCACTTCCAAGGCTCAGGGATCATTGCAGAAGAGGAGCCGAGTTTGACAGTCAAGAGGAGTGGGTGCCTGCTGGGAACCTGAATTTGCCAAACATGACAGTGCAGTTACACATGTGAACTTACAGGAGCTGTGACTGCATTGCATAAGAATTGTATAAGACCAAGTCAGCAAAAATCCCAACAAGGACCAGGGACTCCCTCCCCTCCCCCAACTGAGGAGCTACCAGCGGCTGCTGGAGCACAGAGAGTCAGTTTCTTCATGGATGCAGGCCTGAAAGGATTCCCGTGTTCCAGTAGATGGCCCTGTACCCACGCACATATAGGCATCACTAATAGGATTCAATGGGTATTAGAAGAATGTTTTAAAAGGAAAGAGCACATGAAGTTGGCAGAGGAAGCAATGAAGGGGTAGGGGAAGAACTAAAAGAAAGACAAACACATTGGATGCTTATATGAAGACTGGTAACCCGAGGCTGCGGCCCAGTGCATCTTACTCCGGGGTGTGAACAGTAGAGAATTCTGCATGCTCTCTTGGCTCTCTCATCCCCATGGGGGCTGGGGGGCAGCATTCTCTGTACACACTCAGACAAATGAGCTCAGACGCAGCAGCTCAAGCCAGGAAGTGAAATCTGGGCCAGCCCTTACTTGTGAGAGCCTCTTTGTAAGCAATAATACACAGACTTCAGTTGAGAGTTTCGGGAACAGGGCTGAGGGAGAGCTGGCTGGATGCTTCAGGGACATCAGCCTGCCAGCAGTCAGCAGGGATGAAGGAGATGTCTGAGTCCTAAACTCTAGCTGGTGGGGTGGGCAGGCCTCAGTGGTCTGTCAGGAAGACGAAGCCAACAGATACACCAAGTAAGAGGGACGTCTGGCCCCTTCTCCCCAGGAAGGATGTAATTTATATATTGTGCCCAAATAACAAGGCCATCCAGCCTGAGTCTCTCTTCTCTATGCCCAGCTCAAGTCCAGCCAGAAGGCTGAGAATCCCTGATCCAAAATGCTGAACTTCGAAATCCATTTGGTCACGAGCATTTAGGGCAACGGATACTCAGCTTTCATTGGCTTCACGTGCCATGAAACGTAGCTATTCTTCAGTGACATCCACCTGAGATGGAGGCACAGTCCCTGGGAAGATTAAAAGCCTTTGCACGAGTCTCTGGAAGCTTAGCTCTTTCAAGTGATAGCATGCCCGTGCCCTCCTCGCCTGAGCCTCTGACAGTGATATCAGCCCTCACACGAGGTGACAGTTCAACTGACTTCTGTTGAGAGAGCAGCGATTTCCCTCAGAAGAAGGGTGGATTCATGGTGCATGTGACACGTCTCATTCACCATCTAATTGTCAATCTTTTAAAGCCTCTCCATGAATGACTTCAGAGACAGAGAACCGTCCTGTGTCAGCGCAGAATCAGGCAATTATAATGGGTTTCTGTGGCTCCTCACCAGCCCTGCAAAGTCTGTCTCAAAGGGCTTTCAGTTGAGAAGACTGCACCATTTCAGGATGTCAGATTCTAAATTCCCTGATGCTGAAAGGTTATTTGTTGGCCTTGTAAAAGAGAAAGAATTAGTAGGTTTCCTTTTCCCTTTTTTCCCAAGTGAGACAAAGGCAGAACACACTGGAAATGGAATACTGGGTTACATAAATTTCCCAGAACGGGAAGAAATGACAAGGACAGGCAGCCGACCACTGCTTAGAGGAGAAGTGGGGTTTTCCTGTGCTCTGGTTTTGGAGATAATCTTTCTAATATATGAGTTTATTATCTCAGCAACAGTAAACCAAGAGATACCATCTAGGTTTTTAAGGGACAAATAATTCAGGGGTGGGGGTGGGGTGGGGAAATGGAATGCATGTCCTGCATGAGGAGGCTCGATTTTCAGGCCAGCAGGTGTTCCATGTGAGTAATCATTTATTTTAGTCTAAAATTCTAGAGGAAACTCCAAAATACCTTTGATTTAGGAAGAATTCCCTAAGCTTTCCACAAAGGCTCTGTCTGACGCTCCAGGAGTGAAGGGTGCTGGTGCAGAACCATATCTCACCTGTGTGGCATCATCTCATGGGTCCCTTACCACTGCTTCTTGGTACTTTGGGCTCCATTCTCCCCACTACGTCCCTTTCTCCCTGACTTGTGTCCCTGAAGGTAGGCCCTTATGACCCTAGCCTCATATAGGCACCAGCATTAACTGTTAGGTTAGGGCTGGAACTTTCAATGTTCTGGGTTTCCTAGCTCAGCATTCCACAATCTATCCTGGTCTTTTCATTCAAGCCAATGTCTGGAGCACTACTGAAAGTGTTTTTATTTATTTCCACCAACATTAGAAAGATATTCTTGCAGAATTCTGGTCATCTTTTATGGCATAAGATTAAAGCAAGTGAGCAGCATAGAGATAAAAAGAATATCACTAAGAGGTTATATTTGTAGCAAAATAATTGGTCTGGGGAGATGTCTCAGTGTGGGTTAAAGGCCTTGCTATGCAACTGTGAGGACCTTATATGCATCACCAAGGCTAACATAAAAGCCAGATGGGGTAGCATGCACCTGTAATCTCAGCACTACTATGATAAGATGGGAGGCAGAGGCAGGGCGATCACCAGAAACTCCTGGGTCAGCCAGCCAGCCTGGCATGTTCAGTGGTGAACAACAGAGACCTTGCCTCACAGACCCTGCCTCATACAAGGTAGGATGTGTGGAACAACACCTGAGGCTACCCTCTGACCTCTACATGTCACTGGGGGACATATTTGCACTCATGAATGCACCTGCACATGAAAGTACATACACACACACACATGTATGTGTATGTGGTGTGTGCATGTACACATAACACACACACACACACACACACACACACACGGTAGGGGAAGTTAAGTCCTCAAGAAAGGAATCAAACTTGGGTCCCTAGGCTTTAGTTTGTTTTACACACAGACACATGTGCGAATACAGATATGTTCTGTCATGAGCATATGTGTGCAAATATGCTCTTTATTTTATAATGATGAGGAAGGAAGGAGGAAGGGAACTGACATCTTTATCATTTTCCTTAAGTGTGTCAAAACTGGATGAGGGATGAGTATGATCAAAACATGTTGTGCAAAATTTCAAAAACCCCACTGAACAGTCAGTTCTGGTTGCAAAGGACAAGACTGGCGTCTCTCCTGAGGTTTATTTTACATGAAATTGGCAAGCAGCAGATGCAGATAGATGCAAAGTGCAAACATGGGACTGTCCATTAAAAATCATAAGGAAATGGTAAGATATTACTGTGTGTGGAGTCAACATGGGTAGTTTCCAAGCACCAGACTCTCGGGTGAGCATAGGTCACCAAGCCTGTTTGTGAAGCCAGCCTTGACTGCAACAGAGCTAGCATTCAGGATTCTAGAATAACCTGTGTTTTTACATCTTGTTTTGGCATTCTCCCCCACGGCCTCTAAAGGGCCGAACTCTGAACAGAAAGAAAAGGGGGACACAAAGAAAGAAAGGACTCTCTTAGGATATCCTTTGTTACTTCCTACCATAATCTCCCTACTGGGTCCTAGATACAGTGACACACACTGGTAGCATAGTGGTAGCAGTAAGTGGGGTGGGCTCAGGGGACTCTGGAAGGTCTCTACCTTGCATTTCCATCTGGATATTCATTTCATCCCCAAATCCCAGAAAGCTCAGCTAAAGGGAAACAGATGATAGATGTTGCTGAGGCCCAATGATTTTAGACAACACAAAGGAGACCCTTTCTAACCTGCTAGGCTGCGGTGAGCCTGGCCATTCTCTCACTGTGGCTATGATCTTCTTTATCACACACGCTCCAGTGCAGGTCTTATTAAAATTCACAATTGCACCACAGTGGACTATTCTCTTTCTCCTCATTAAGTCACTGTGCCTCCTTTGTAGTTTATTTGTTATGACGCAGATCTAAGAGGCCTCAGAGAGAAATTCCAGAGGAGTGGGGTAGGGGAGGGAGAGGGTGTTGGGAGAATACAAGCTGTTGAAGGTGTCCTAGACCCATGCTGACCAGAAGCAGCAGCATCTCTGCTTAGAGATCCCTGAGCACCTGTAGTGAGAGCCACGCTCAGTTGGAGGTGAGCCAGGAGAGGCTGCTAACACAGACCTTGGGTTCGTCCTGAAGTCGGAGACATGGTGCACAAAAGCAGTGCTTCTAAAAAGTGAGATACCAGAGGGGGGAGGTGAGACTAGTCAGAACACAGCAAGTACAAACATGGACAAGATTGCTGAAGTCCAAAGAGAATTAATTTAAAATGAGTTAGCAAGCTCAGTCCCACTGTAATTGCTTGCAGAAGGGCTAGACTCTGCCCTGGCCATTTTTCTGCTCCTCACTGTTGGCATCAGAAGAACTGATCAGGCATTAGGAGTCTACAGGAAAAGAGATTTGAGTGGCAGTGAGAATTATGCCCCCCATCCCCCATCATTCTGTCCACGTGTCCAAAGGCACCATGCTGCTCCAGCAGTGGCTCAGCTGCCAGAATACAGCTGTGAGGGAAGCTCAGTAGAGGATGACTCCAGCACCACATTACATTGGTGACATTTATTGGCATGCATGTCATGGGTGCTATCACTGCATATTGGGATGATGATACAAGTGGAAGGACTTCATTCCTAAGGAGAGCAAGCTTTGTACTGGGGAATATTGCCATGCTATTGGGCTATGACCTCACTCCCCCACTGAGAGTAGGGGCACTCCTGGGCTTCCTGGGCAGTTAGCCTGAGGCTTCTGAAAGCTAGCTACACAGTTCTCTGTGATAAAAATTCTGTCCACTTGGGGATGCTTCACCTGCACAATTCTTCATCTGTCCTTGCCCTTTTCCTACAACCCCCAAACCTACACCTCCCCCCACCTGCACTTCCTCTCACCTACACCTCCCCCCACCTGCACCTCCTCTCACCTACACCTCCCCCCACCTACACCTCCCCCCACCTGCACCTCCTCTCACCTACACCTCCCCCCACCTGCACCTCCTCTCACCTGCACCTCCTCCCACTTGCACCTCCCCCTTCCTGCACCTCCTCCCACCTGCACCTCCTCCCACTTGCACCTCCCCCACCTACACCTCCCACCACCCGCACCTCCCCCACCTACACCTCCCACCACCTGCACCTCCTCCAACCTGTACCTCCCCCCACCTGTACCTCCCCCTACCTGCATATCCCAGACCTGCACCTCCCACCACCTGCACCTCCTCCAACCTGTACCTCCCCCCACCTGTACCTCCCCCTACCTGCAACCTGCACCTCCCCCCACTTGCACCTCCCCCCTACCTTCTCCATCCTGCACCCATTTCATTCTGCTTCTCCCCACTTTTATGTTCCTTCTAGGGTAGTAGACTCACATGGGGTGGGACAAGGGCTTGTGCAGATAGATGCTTCAGTTACCAGCATCTTTTCTCTCTTGCTTTTAGAGTTGCTGCTGGCAGTGAGGGCAGCTGGAATTGCACAGGGCTTAACTGTCCCTTTGCCTTGATCTCAGGTACTACCAACTGAGGAAGCAGCAACAGTAGACTCCAGACTGGTGGAAGGCAGACTGCTGCTTCTCCTCTGTCTCAGGGGCAGGGCAAAGAAGCTTCTATGCTGCCCCACAGAGAGGGAGGAATAGAGGTGGCTGGTGAAGAGCAACCCTGGTGTTGTAGTGAGCACCAGGCTCTTGTTGCCTAGTGTCATCAGAGACTGTCCAGAAGCCTGAAGGAGCATAGTGAGATCCCCACACCCTCTCAGGGCAGCCGCTGCCACAGTAAAAATGGCCCCTGGGGAGCAGCATGCTGGCATGTCCCTGGTTCAGCAGCTATGTGGGGAGTGAAGAAGTCAGCTCAGGAACTTTGGAAAATTTCACCTAGACCCCTCCCCTCCTGGAAGGGAGAGGCTAATTACATTCCTAAGACCACAGGGGTGACTGACCACTGACCACCTACAGATAAGGGAAGCCCAGAGCACATAGACACATTCTGCAGGATGGTAGAACCCTCCCCACTCCCTGCAGCCAAGGAAAGCCCTTTCTACCTCATTCCCTAAGGATCAAAAGTCACACTATTCTGCCAATCACATTGCGCCTAGTGGCTGGTGATCTTATCTTCCCCTAAAGGCTATATAAAAACTGGCCGACCATGCTGCCCAGGGTTGCTGCCTCTCCTTCAGATGACCCCAACACATTGGAATAATAAATTCCTCTTGCTTTTGCATTGATTCTCGGCATCGACTTTTCACCCAGGGAGTTCCTGCTAAGCTAAGGCTTGTCAGAGTCTTATGAGAGAAGCATCCCACAGTGGAAGCAGGAGCCAAATCTCCTTTGGTGGAAAGGGAAAAGAGAACCTGTGGTGTGTAATGCAAGTTGCTCCAATGTGGAGTGACACAGAGGCTGGATGTGAAAGGAAGATTAAGGGTTAAGTGGCAGGTCCTGGAGCACCAAGGAGCACTGAAGAGCACCAAGGAGTGACAAGGAGTAACAAAGAGGAACACTAAGGGGCACCAAGAAGTAACAAGGAGGAGCATTGAGGAGTAACAAGGAGGAGTACTGAGGAGCATCAAGGAGCACTGAGGAGTAACAAGGAGTAAAAAGGAGGAGCACTAAGGAACATCAAGGAGCACTAAGGAGCACTGAGGAGGGTTGAGGAGCACTGAGAAAATGGAGGAAGCAGGTGTCTGTCTGACAACTCAACAAGACAGATTGGAGGAAGGTTGGGACTGAGCCTGTGATGGCAGACAGATGTAAGGCACTCCTGTCTTTTCTGTGTCCTTTCTTCTAGTGCAGCTAATTGTAGTCCATTGAAATGGAAGACAGATGACTTCTAACAGGAAGCTTCCACCTAGGACACCAGCCCAGACCATTTCTGAGACAAAGAAGAATGTGAAGTAACCAATCAAGAGCAGCTGCTGGAGCTTGGTGGGTATGACAGGCTTTACCCTCTCCTCACTGAGTACACAGTACATGGAGAATGCACGGTCATCTCCTCAGGACATGTGCACACTACATGGGCTCACCATTGGCTCAGCTCATGATAGCCCTGAGAATGAACAAATCTGGACAGACATACCGTGGTCTGGGTCCAGTTTCTGGTATGGCCCTATAAAAACCGCAAAAGGGAAATTCAGTGTTGTTCTTCCTCCCATTTAAACACCTTCTGTTCTTAGGAGCTTTTCTGTTTTTGCTAATTTCTGACTTTTCTCCCAAATTATAATAAAGCGTGCTTCCAGTTTGTCTTCTCCCATGATAGGCTGTTGTAATGAGCTTTGATGTGACAGTAAGCTCAGAGCCACTGTCTCAGGACAGTCTTTGAGTTCTAGGATCCAACATTTTAGGATCCTGGATTAAGTCTAGCTTGGCCAAGAAATGTCTTCTTACTCTTAAAATGCCAGGGTCACAATGGTTAGTGTACCACACACCTCTAAAAAGTAAAGTTAGAAAACAGGTAGCAGTCCATAGCATGTGGGCTGGAAAGACAAAATTCACATTAGCTCCTCAATTTCCTATTGTCCCAGTGCCTAGAAAACCAGGGCTAAAGCTGAGAATCCAATGGAAACGGGGACAGTTGGTCACCCTATTGTGACATTAGGTCAATCCTTAATTTAAGGATTAAGAATTATCTGTCTATGCATGTGTGTATATGTGTGCATATGTGTTTATGTGTGTATATGTGTATGCATGTGTGAGTTTGTGTGTACATGTGTGCATGTGCACTGGGGTGATATGTCACCCCAGTGTGCTTGTGGAGGTCTAGGTACAACCTTGGGTTTCAGCCCTTACATATGTGTGTGTATGTATGTGCATGTGTGTGTATATGTATATTTATTTGTGTGCACATGTATATTTGTGTGCATGTATGTGTTTGTGTGCATGTGTGTATGTGTTCATGTGCATTTGTGTGTATGTGTTTGTATGTGTGTTTGTGTGTGTATGTGGTGTGTGTGTGTGTGTGTGTGTGTGTGTGTATAACAAGCTATCCAGCCCTTTGGCTTCTGGGGATTCTCCCATCTCTGTCTCCCATCTTGTCTTAGGAGCTTCTAGACCACAAGGTTGATGCAGTAGACATACACTATTTTCAGCTTCTGTGTATAGCATCACATAGCATAGGTCCTGGGAATCAGTTTTCAGGTTAGTTGTGAGCATTCTGTGCAGCCTGGGATACAGATGAGGAGGAACACAGACTTGGGGGACAGAAGCAGTAGATCCAGGAAGCCAGAGCAAAGCTGGAAACTGCTGGTCTGGTGTGCAGCCCCATCCAGATAGCCTCATATCTGGAAGGGGTAGTGGAGTTAATTTAACAATTGTTGAACACAGTTCCATGGGAAGAAAGCTCAATCCCGTCACAAACTTGAGACCATGGAAGAAGTGTTTAAAAGAAGCTGAGGACTTTCTGGAGCTTTAGGCTCCATCACATCGACCTTGCAAATCCCACAGTGACCTTGGCCTTTAAATCTATGAAGATGGTGTATGTACTTGGTTGGCTCACATTCTTAGTGCTGTGGCCTGCAGCATATTCTGGATATTTGAGGGTTTGTGGGCTCTGTTGCAAGCTTGGTTCCTACCACATCTTAACCCTCCCTTCTTCCTGCAAGCTTACCACATGCTTGAAAATAAAAAGACACGGAGGGAAGGAGTTTTGCTGTTTTAAAGAGAAATCAAGGGCATAGATTCTGTTATAAGAAAAAGGAGAGGCTTTTGCCTTTAAGCAGCAATACAAAAAGCTGTGAAGACAGGACAGGTGTGGTCTGTGTGGAAAGCTGAAAATGAATGTCTCAAGTGATGCTGATGTATCATCAGTGGTCTGCCGTAATTGCTTTGAGATTGCAACACTAGACTGGACGTGGACATTTTTGATTGATGGCTGCTAATGCAATGTAATACATGGACATTTTACATTCCCCGTTGAAGAATCGACCCAGCATTTCTGAATTCCCTGATGGCTTCTCTGTGGTCTCCTTTATCTCTGCTGCTCATCAGAGAAAGGGCAACACACGCATTAAGACACCCCTGAAGTGCCAGGCGACAGCTCAGTGATGGCTGCTGAGCTGCTCTGGGCCGAGGCTGACATCCCCAACCTCACCACTAATGAGAACGTTTGAAAGATTACTGACATCTTCTGCCTGCGGAGGTTGCTGGAAGTAATTAAACACTGCTTCCACAAAAGGGCTGCCTTGGAACACACGGGGCTTGGATGGGAAAGAGCAAGTGACTGGGCTGTGAGCTGGTGCTGCTTGGGTTTCCAAGTCCTACCCCGGTGAGTGCCTTTCATGCATGCCAGGCCAGCTCTAGGATTTATAAAACCA
This sequence comes from Apodemus agrarius, assembly GCA_964023405.1. Lineage (NCBI taxonomy): Eukaryota > Metazoa > Chordata > Mammalia > Rodentia > Muridae > Apodemus > Apodemus agrarius. The sequence goes on along the minus strand of OZ030018.1, from coordinate 1,391,947 downwards.
CTACACATGCCCTCTCTTTACACATAGCTGCATTGTGTGTGCAGGTTGCTCCTTGGTTGCAGCCAGGCTCCTGGCTCCTTGGTCTGTAGCATACTGCTTATTCTTTCTCCTATCATCAGGGGAGGAGGGCATAGGGTGTTCTGCTGCTGAGAGAGCTGGGACCTTATAAAGGACCAGATATACAATGGGCCACCAAGGGCAGGACTGTGTATTCCCTAGGCTAGGCATGTGGTGAGGCACACCGACCATTAAAAAATCACATGGTAGAATGATACTCCATAATATGGAAATAGTCAACAACAAATACAGGGACCTGACTAGGATAGGCTGTGAAAACAGCATGTAGTTGTTTCCAGTTAGGAGGAAACAGACACACACATATCACTGAAGATCACAGTCTTTGACAATGGGTTATAAATTTGGGGGGCAGGGTAGTTTCTCTCTCTCTCTCTCTCTCTCTCTCTCTCTCTCTCTCTCTCTCTTATTAGATCATTTTCTGCATTACTATAATGAAATGTTTTTGAAAGGCTCATAGTATAAAGAACAGGTTATTTAGCTTACAAGGTTAGAGTTTCTGTGTGTGAGTGAGGGTCACCATAGACAGGACACAGCCAAGCACCTTAACTTGGGGACTGTGTAGCAAGGAGTTTGAGAGTTTCTTACCAAATAAGTCATATGTCTATGTATATGTCTATATTTATAAAGCCACCACACATGCCCTTTCTTTACACCTAGTTGCATTGTTTGTGCAGGTTCCTAGGCTCCTGGGCTCCTTGATCTAGATCTAGATATAGACATAGATATTTGACTATGTGATGCAGTGAAGAGTGTGTCTGGCATTTATCTTGGTTTCCAAGACACAGCTTCAAACCCCCTTGGAACTCCTGAGTATTTTAGTACCTCTGTTATCCCTAATAGCCTCTTCTAGCCATACCTGAGTTTGTGCCATTGCCATGTTCATGACAGTTTTCAGGATGGGTTATCCATCCCAGAAAGAACAAGTCTGTGATTAGAGGGTTGAATGTTCAGCCTCACACAGCTTTAACATCTGGGAATAGTGGCAGATGAAGTTCAAGTTCATACACATGGCTGATGACTTAATATCATAGTTCTGGAACTTAGACAAAAGTTTTGAACAGGAAGACTCGAGGAGCTTCCTGGTTGGTGGTGTAACATCTTTTCAGATCAAATCTTCTTCTATTTTGGAGGGAGGCTGTTTAATGTTCAGGATGCTCTAAGTGACAGTGAAGTATTCCATACTGCAGGGAAGCTTGTTAAGCTCAGAAAATCAACAGTATCTCCAGGAAGTCCCTGAAACCAACCAAATTCACATGATCTGACAATTCCAGCTGGCTACAAGAGATTCAGATCAGCTGAGTTGCCTACAAGAAGCCTCTCTAACCCACTGAGGTACTGATAAGCTATGCAGTGTGTTCCAGGTTTCCAGCTCTCATAATGGTAATTCACACTGAGGTGGGATATCTTGAGTGATTTCTGCTCCTGTAAGTAACCCTTCATCCATATCTCTATAAGTAACCCTAATAAGCTCATTGGTTCACCAAGTTGGACTTGGATGTTTTGTTTGTTTGTTTTGTTTTTTTATTTTTTCATGTAGTTGGTTATCTGTGGTGAGTAGATATTTATTCCCACTTCCTCAGGTACAGTGCCACATAACAGATGACTATATAGATGTTCTGGGATAGAAACATACCAAATCACGCAAGGACAGAAGTACCCAAACTTTGAGCTTAGGACCCTTGTAGATGTCACATGTTCTCATGTATCTATCTGTCTTTCGTTTGGATCCTCTGTAATAGTGTCACTGAGTAGTATTTTGAGTTCTGCAAGTGTTCTAACAAATTATCAAACACAAAGAGGTTGTGTGACCTTTAACCTGGAACTGGCCAGGCAGAAGGGGAGGCCATCTGAGAACTCTAATTATTGCTGCTGTCTGAAGTGAGAGCAGTCTTACTGGGACCTGATGCTGACTCCAGGTTGTTAGTGTCAGAGTGGAACTGAATCATAGGATACTGCCTGGCATATAGAATGGTGTTAGGATGTAGGCCATTTGTCAAACAGAGGGCTTTGATGGTTAGTAAGCATTAGAGAAATGACCAGAACCAAGGGGAATAAAAGATCCTTTGTCCCCCACTGTCTTCTCATATCACCTCAACATAATAGGTGCAAGCAGTCCTGAGTGAAAAGACTGGATGCTCCAGGCCAGGGAGGGCAGAATATCACAATTTAAATTGGACTGACCATTGTGATGGGCTAGAAGATAACACGGAGCACATTTGAGGCCAGTGACAGGACAAAGCAAAATGAATCCACTCTTAACCAGGACCAGACTTTTCAGTAAGTCTGATATATATGAGGTTCTGTATACACATTCTGATATAAAGAGTGTTGAATGTTTGCTTTATTCAAAGACTTTCAGCTGATGAGGCCTATTTCAATTATGGAGGGCGAAAAATATACTTTGTTCATTAGCTACCAATTTAAATGCTAATCATATCCATGATAGACCTTCATAGCATCATCAAGGATGGACCCTGAGGTAACATAACACACCTTGCAAGTTGACACATAAAAGACCCAGAAGCAGTGTAGCCTACAAGGTAAGAAGTGTCACTTACTAGTGTTGCTGAGCCGTCTACAGAAAGTGTGAAAGTGAAGGAAATCTAATATTTACATTCCAAAGCCTCCTCATAGTGTCTCCTGTCTCTCCTTCCTATGGCACACACTAGCTGGAATCTGCTAGTTTTCCTTATTCAGAGTAGCTGTTTACAAAGGGCATGAACACAGGATGTGGTCTCTAGGATCAATGAATATGAGATCAGGTAAAATAACATCTAATCATGTACTAAATAATGCATACCTAGCATAAAGACTGAGATGAAGATGTGTGCACTTATCCAGGAAGAAAATTAAGAGAAACCATCCATTTCCTGTTGAGTGAAGAGTATCCCTTCCAGATATCCTCCCACCATGGTGACATAATGATGACTCTCCCTTTCATATGTGCTCCCACCATAGATATGCTCCTACCATGATGATATAGTGATGACTTTCCCTTTTAGATGTGCTCCCATCATAGATGTGCTTCTACCACAATGACAAAGTGAAGACTCCCCCTTTCAGATGTCCTCCCACCATAGATGTGTTCCCACCATGATGACATAGTGATTACTCCCTATCAGATGTGCTTCTATCTTAGATGTGCTCCCATTACAATGACATCTGCCATGGTGTGATGAAGTTTGGGACTTATAATCAGAGCCACCACCTTAGTGTTTGGACTTTCAACTTCCAAAACCATGACCTGACTAGGCTTATAAGCAGCTAGGCATTGAGTGTTTCATTATGGAACACAAAATAGACTAATGATTCAGAGATGACAGAATCACTGAGTATTTTTCACCTTGTAGCTGTCACTACAGTATAGATGAATGTCTCCTCTGTAAAACCTCAGGTAGCTCCTCAAGTTTTTAATATAATGTAATGATCATATAAATACATAATTCTTTGGTATGAAATGAGCTATAAACCAACTCATCAGCTTTGTAATGCAAAGTTCTTCTTGGCCTGTAGGTATATGGGCTACTCTCTACTACTGTTGGCTTTACCATCCATAGCTGAGTGGCAAGACAAACAGGTGGACCTCACCTTGTATTCTGACATTCACTGGTTCAACAGAGTGAGAATGTAAATGAACCAATAGGGAAGAAGCCTGTGTATGCAGAGTTCGACCATCCCCACCCCTGCCTCTCCCACGCTGCTCAGCCATGTCTGAACTGCAAAGAGCAGATGGCTGGTTCCTGCCCTGGTGGCCTCAGACACCGAACCATGACTTGCCCTGCATTACAAAAGCTCATCAGCAAATGTGCTCTGGGGATGCTGACTTTGGATATGTCCTAACAGGCATTCCTGATTATTCTTACAGAGGGTCACACCTGGGTATCCTCAAGGGAAAAGAGAGAGTCATGGCCTGAGTCTGTGCTCAACTCTGAATGAATTATGGGAGGCAGTTCTCCAAGTTCACCTTTGCAGGAGTGCATTGGGATCACAAGGCCCACCACAGAGCAGATGATTAGATGGCCCTTTTCAGCTGAATTTACAGAATAAAACTGGCTCAGTGGCCTTTGAGGGTAACATGGTTACAGAACTGGCCTATTTCATAAGTAAAATTGTTCTTTCTAGGATGAACTAAGCTCAAATTTTTAAAAAAAGTAATTGTAAGCCGGGCGGTGGTGGCACACACCTTTACTCCCAGCACTTGGGAGACAGAGGCAGGCGGATTTATGAGTTCAAGGTCAGCCTGGTCTACAGAGTTCGTTCCAGGACAGCCAGGGCTACACAGAGAAACCCTGTCTCGAAAAAACCAAAAAAAAAAAAAAAGTAATTGTAAAGATTGAAAGAAGCAAGAAGGTAGAAGACCCTGGCATCCAAGAGCCTGCTAGGAAACCACTTGGAGCTTCCTGTTCTTTCGAAGAACATAAACAAGCCATAACACCAGCATCAAACAAGAGCAGTTCCTTCCTTCTACCAGCACAATCTGCTGAAATATTCAACCTCAGGACGGGTGAATGGCTGTGAGGCTAGCGACAAGCGGGCAAACCAGCAACAGCCACCCAGGACAGCCAGGAGGCAGCTGCTTGGGCACACGTGTGGCTTGCTGGATGGTATACACATTATTGTATATATTTAGACACAATGATACAAGGGACTTCTTTAGAACCATTTCAGCTACACAAATAAGAGGGGGAGGCACAATATCATTTTCAAGTGGCATAATGTTAAATTCTCTGAGAAAATTAATGAAAAATATCTAAGCTTCAGTCTGAGCAAACTGTAGCTCTTAGGGGACTTCAAGAATGCTAGAGAAAAAGGGAGGGAGGGTTAATGCTTGGTACCAATTTCAGATAACCTTAAAGGGAAGAACATTAGTGAAGAGCAGAGGTAAAATACAGCACACCCCAGTGTGGCTTAAACATAAAAATGTAAGTATTTAAGACGACATGATTCTGATGTGGAAATTAAAAAAAAAAACCAAAAAAACAAATCAAGACGTCTGCAGGGTCAGCTCAGTGTGTAAAAGCACTGGCCATGTGCAAACTCTGAGACCTGAGCTGGGTCACGGGGACCCACATACGATGGATGGAGAGAAGCATCTCCACAACCTTGTCTTCTGCCCTCTACATGTACCATAACATACAGAACCCTCCTCATCTCCCATCATGCACACATACACTAACAATACTTTTTTTAAAAGTCCACATGAATGCCTGGTTATGAATGCAGCAACTTCCACCAGTGAAGTGCCGACCAGTGCTCTCCTGCCAGATCACGCCATCATAACTCCCGAATGTACTGGCAATTATTCCCAGCTTACAGATGAATAGCATGGAGGTCTTGAGGGTGTTGTCATCCAAGTCCACACAAGTTTCTTATAGGCAGAACCGGGTAGTGAAACCAGATAATTTAACTGTAGACCTCAAACTATTAAGAATTGTTATAATCCATATTAGAACCTGCTAACTGTAACTGTCCTGGAAGTTATATCAAAAAAATAGTTCTACTGAAGTGAAATTTATATGACAATGTCTGTGTTTTTATATCACACAATGCAGTGGGATTTGCATATTTACAGAGCTGGACAACTCTTCTTGCTAAATCTAGAATATTCTTATTACATATACATATAAGACAGGGACACCTGTCTTATACTTGCTCCATGGTGAAGATCTGAGGGTCCTATTAGCAGTAATCAAGAAGGCTAGCTGAGAACAGGTGAGTATCTACAGGAAAGAGAAAGACAAATGGGTTAACTTATTTCTAGTCTAACATGCCCTTGAAGGCATGGTGGACCTCAGAAAGTGGGACTGAGAATTGTCAAGACTCCAAGGTCTGTTTGGTGGACATCAAGAGACCTCATCTGAACACAGATGTACACACCCAGTAATACATAAGTGCTAGTACTGTCAGCTTGACACAGACTGGAGTCATCTGGGAAGAAAGGACCCCAATTAAGAAAATGCCACTGTAAGACTGGCCTGTAGGCAAGTCTATGGTATATTTTTTAAATTGATGGTTAATGTGAGAGGGCCTAGCCTACTGGGGGCAGTGCCACTCCTGGCTTGCATACAGAAAGTAAACTGAGCAAGCAACAACCCTCCATGGTCCCTGCCTCTGCTTCTGTTTCAGTTCTTGCCCTGATTTCCCACTATGATTGGGATGTATAAGCCAAATAAACCCTTCCCGCTCCCAAAAGTTGCTTCTGGCCAGTTTTTTTGTTATAGTGACAGGAAATGAAAGGGGACAGCAAACACTCTGGCATTACAGAGTTCTGTCCAGGCTGAACATGGGGGAGGGAGGTGGCAGGTCAGGCTATACTGTGGCCTGTGGGTTGTTCTGGGGCTACGGGCCTCATCGGATTCTGAGAGTAACCGTCTCTCCAGGGACGCTCCTACCTCTGTTTGATAAGTGATGCTCTTTTATGCTGCATGAGGGGATCAGAAGGGATTGAAGCAGAGCAGCAGACAAAGAAAGAGCTGCACGCTCAGCGTGCACTTCTGCAATCAGTGTTCCCCAGAAGATACAGTCAGCTGTAGGACTCTGGAAGGGATGAGGGTGGGTGCAATTTTGGCACCTGAGGTAAACATTAGGAGTGACTTCCATTTGAGAGCCTAGTAATTTGGGGAATTATTTTCTTAGAAAAAATTATCATGTTCCTAAGACTACAGACATCCTCTGATACAGTAGAAGAGGAATGGTCTGAATGCCTGGCTTGCTTTTTTGCATGCGATGTCCATGGGGGTTAGAGGTAGTACAGACCAGAGCCCAGGCTTGATCAGAAGCAGGGCCTGCTGTTTCTGTCTTTGCCACCAATGCTCCTCTAGTGTTTGATTCCCTTTCCTGGGAGGATTTTTGGTACAATAAATTAGAGCTGAGATGGCAGTATAGATGCAGCAGCAGGAATACCAGCTGAGTTGGAAGACTTTGCACAGATCAATTTTCCATCCTGTTGATGGCTTTTCCTGACAGTTCCCTATGGTCTGCCTACTATCTGCCAGCAGCACCTTGTGCCTGCTTCCAAACGAAAGAGAGCTGTTGTGGTTGTATTTGCTGCTAATATGTCCTCTTCTCTGACATGAGTCTCTAAAAGCATTAAGCAAACTGGACAGAATGAGTCAGTGCTTACCCCCAGTTTTCTGCTGTAATCCTAATATCCCTCAGTAGCAAGTATATGTTTTGCAAATGTGTTTGGAGCTTGACTCTAGTGCTGTTCTGGGAGCCCAGCATTTGTCTCTGATCAGACACCTCTATCCCCTCACATTACCCAAGGAAGTGACAAGCTCTCTCATGAGGTGTTTAAAAATATGCGCAGCCCCTATACAATAAGGCCAACTAACTAAAATATATAAAGAACTAAAAAAAAATCACCCCCCAATTATCTAATCAATAAATTATCAAATAAGTAGATAATTTTTTTTGCAGGAAAAAAATATGTGAAAGACTAGTAACAAATGCAAAAAGAATATTTCCCTGGCCATCAGGGAAAAGCCAACGAGAACGACATTGAGATTGATTTTTATCTTACCCTAGACAGAACAGCTTGTTTCATGAAAACCAACGACAACAAGTGCTGGTGAGGAGCTGTGGGAAAGGTTGGTGGGGGTGCAAACTAGTGCAACCAGTATGGAGATCAGTGGGGTGATCCTTCTAAACTAGGAACAGAACGCTTGAATAACCCAGCTGTGCCTCTCCTGGGAGTATGCCCCAAGGAATATGAGCTAACATACCATGAGATACCTGTTACCCATGCTTGTTGCAGTTACTACATCCCAGCTATGCGCCCAACCTTGGGGTCCATCAAGAGCTGAATGGATGAAGGACATGCAAAACACACACACACACACACACACACACACACACACACATTAAATCAGACTGCTTGGACTGTTGAGAAGGGGAAGGGAGCTGGTGGCTGTGAGGATAGGATAGGTTAATAGGTATGGAATGTGGTTAAGACATATGCTACACATGAATTAACTGTCATAATGAAGCCCGTCACTTGGTATAATGGTTACACATCAATTAAAATGATGGAAATAAAACTGAGCGCCCTTGAAAGCTTCGTTTGCAGCCATGCAATCTCCTTTGTACTCATTTTTCTATCGTTTGAAAGTCTCTGGACACTTGGCTTTTTCCTCAAGGGTAGAAGAGGCTAGACAGGTGTCTGGAGGTTTTTCCTAGGGTTACAATTGGGTCAGGGCATTGGAACCGAACCATGTAAATGCCTCCCTGTGAAGCTGGAAGTCCTCGCTACTCTTCCCTCTTCCTGTGCTATGCCATTTACATTTCCTCTTCCAGAATAGTTTCCTGAAAGTTCCTTTCCTAAGGAATCATATGTTTTCTTTATCTCTACAGCCCATGATCATGTTGTTTTATAACACACTAATTATATGGTTTCAGAGACCCCAGGACTTGACTGGTTCTAAGAAACACTTCTTAGCATGATTATAGCCAACCTCTGTCTCCCACCTCCCCCATGTGAAGCACATGGAATCCTTCTTGCTTTGGTTTGTGAACTGTGTGCATCGTTTCTCTTCCTTTCCTTTCTTCCTGTGGTGCCCTTCCCTAGCTTCAAAACCTCTGCCTCTCAGACTCTCGCATTCTTTAACATCCAACTTCAGTGTAGCAGGACTGAACTCCATAGCTCTATGATGACTTAGTCAGCTCCAGCTTCTATGCCATGAACTAGGAGACTTATCAACAACAGACAATTATTCCCCACTGTCTGTAGGCTGCAAATCTCAGGTCAAGGCCTGGTTGGACTGGGTTCCAGGGAGGGCTTTCTTCTGCTGTGGAGGCTGCCCAAATTGAACTATTAGGAGCTACACTCATGCTTGCTCACCTTGCAAAGCCTTGTCTTCTAACATCACCCTAGTGAGGATTAAGATTTGAACATAGGAACTTTGGGAACCCAGATGGTGCATAGAAATCACTGATCCCACAGAAATTTGGAAGTATGCCTTAGCTTATGACTGATGCTGATTTCTGTTCTGCTGTGACCCCTGTTCTTGTTGCTGCTCAGGGTTTATACACAGATATCCACTGCCCTCAGAGTGAGGAGCTCAAGAAGGGCAGACATCATCCTTCAGTCTTTCGACTTTGGTACTAGCACCTACCACATGGCTGTAGAAGGAGGAGATGACGTGGGGTTGGAAATCTGCAATTTCTATGTTTTACATTTTCCCTTTTTCTTGAAGGTCTTTTATGAAGCTGAAGTTCTGTCTCTCCTGCCATCTGCATAAACGTGGCACATACTCATACACTAACTCATAAAGCCAGTCACTCTGTCCTCTTCTGTATTACTACCCTGTCTAAAGCACAGGAATTTCATCCACAAGGGCAAACTCATGACCAACTGATGCTATGCACTCCAGAAGATCTTGTGCTGCTAGGTCTTGATAGATATTTTTAGAACAGAAAAATGATGTTATGAGTTAACAAAATATCTAACAAACATTATTTTCATGGTACAAAGGCAAACTGGTGTCAATATGGCTTCTGGATCTTAGTTACCTGAGTAGTTCAGAAACTTAGATTTTTTTAAAAAAATTACTAATCTAGCCAGGCGTGGTGGCGCATGCCTGTTATCCCAGACACTTGGGCTTCTTAAGTATCAGTAACAACCTTAAATTTCTTTAAAGCAGGGGAAGTCTGAACAAAGCCTTATTGTTAGGAGGAAATCAAAGCTTATTCCTTAGGAAACTAGTCATAAATGAACATAGACCATATATAGTTATATAAGCATTTGTTAACAAGCATTTCTCAGGGAAACATGATCTACACTGTATTCTTGAGTGTTCAGTGACCAATATGTAGAAAAGACTTTGCAGTGAAGAGTCTTCTCCCACCCACTGGTCAACAGCACAGACCCTAAGTCAGAGCCCACGTGGCACTCATGCTGTAGCTAGTCCAGTGTTGGAAATGAGGTATCCAGTTACTACCTCTACATGTTTTACATTTATTTTGCTGGGGTGCTATTGAAGAGTGAGCATGGGGATTTGGGTATACGTGTACCATGGCATGTGTGTGGAAGTCAGAAGACAGCTTGCAGGAGTTGATCTTTGATCTCCTTCCATCACGTGGGTCCTGGGGATTGAACTCAGGTTGTCAGGCTTGGCACCAAGTACCTTTACTAATGACTACTTTATAAAGAAAATCTTTGAGCCAGTTTTCAGTGAAATATGCAAAATAAGCTTTTATAAGAATATCTGCAGGCCATGCACTGGACTCTTCCACAGTGAGATTAGTGCATGGAAGAGAGGGCACCAAGGCCCACTGATCAATTAGGGTGTCAGAACCTGAGGCTAGAGACCTAGGGAACCAGCTTATGAGAACAATGCTTTTCTACACCTAGAGTATGTGTGTGTGTGTGTGGGGGGGGGCAAATAGCTGCTGACAATTGGTTGGCCACTTCCCATTTCTTTCAAAAAACATTTCTGATGCTAAAACCTGGAGACATCGGCTACATCCAAACTTGTTTTGTTTTGTTCTGAGACAGGTATGCATTGCAGCAACTGAAGACCTCAGCCCCCAAAGACCTTCGCAGGTAAAACAAAGCATTCTTCATCCTTACTTTTTACCGTGAGGTACATGGACTTGCTGACGTCTGCGCCCACATCGTTGCTGACCTTGCAGAGGTAGTAGCCACTGTCTTCTTCTACAACATGCTTGATCAAGAGTGAGCCGTTACTCAGGACCTGGATACGGCCATTCAAGGCAATTGGCTGGAACTGGGGCACCCCAGCACCTGGGAGGAGAGAATCATAGAAAGGAACCATGATGCATGATTCATCTTTACTGGACATGTGACTAGATGTTCAGAAACACCTAAGGTTTCCCTCTGGGAGTGTCTGTGAAGCATCCAGAGAGCTTTAGATGAAAAGGGAAGGGCTACGTGCATAGTGCTGTCATCCTACTGACTAGGGTCCTAGACTGAACATAGGAGGCAAAGGCCAGACAGAGTGAACGCTACAGGGAGCATACCATGTCTACACCAACCACATCTTATCCAACTGTGAGCAAAACTCAACCCCCTTCTCTAACTTGATATTTGGTTTCAAGATAGTGAAACAAGAGAGCGAGGTACAATGAGAATAAACACATGGATGCAAGACCAAGTTCCTTCTGCTACAATGACACTGGATATATCTCACATGGGTACTCTCGGGACATGCCCTGCCACACCTTATTTTTCTGTAACACTAAAATTCTTATTTGGAGAAAGCCATACTTACTTAAAAACTGATATTATTTCAGATACATATTTTACATACATATACACATGCATACACACATGCATACACTTGCACATACATACTCACACATACACACATACATATATACACACACACAACTGAAAGCTGCTCTGCTTCTACTAAGGATGAAGGAAGACAGAAAAGGAAACTCTTTGCCCTGCTCAGCATCACAATTGTGCTTTCCTTAAGAGTGAATCCCAGGCAATGAGGTAAACATAGTTACAAAGAATTAAAATACCTAAAAATGAGGTCTGAGCTGGTAGAGTAATTTACCTTTAGCACATGACAGAAGGAAGGAGCCATAGGCACAGAAAGGGTGGAAGGAAAGGAGTAGAAAAGGCTGTGACCTACTTTACTCTCCCCTTTGGACCAGAATCTACCAGAAAACTATATGACCTGTCCTTCAATAAAGCAAAGAAAAGGAGGAATAGGAGAAACACAACTCTATCAGGAGCAGAGGAAACTACTGGGCAGAGACTTCATAATAGCTTAATAATTTGCATAAACAGGAAAGATTCAGATGAAATATTAAGACTATTAAAAAGAGGCAAAGCAAGAGAAAAGAAAATGCAGATTTTATATGAGCAAAGTATATTCATGAAGCTCATTAGCAGACTGGACATAGAAGAGGAAATGACTAGGTCAGCAAAATTTACTTGGACTAAAACCACAAGAATAGAGCGGGGGAAATACATGACCTCAGGTGAGACTGTAGAAATAGCTGTGTGATCTGAGTGATTACAGTCTCAGAAGGTGGAGAAGGAAGTGTCTAGAAAGCAACTTGTTTTATTTTTATAAAAGCAATTTTTAAATCAGAAAAATTAAATACCACCATTAGTTGATTTGACTTAAAACACTTATAGAGCTCCACACTCAGCAACAGCAGGGCAGGTACGTTGCAACTGATTCTGGATTATCCCTGCAAGAGAGTAAGGCCTGATACATTTTTTGAAAGCCCAGTGGGAGGTATTTTCAGGAGGTTTTTTGGGAAGTTTGTAGGTTTCAGGAGTGGAGCCCTTATGGATGGGATCAGTGCCTTTGTAAGAGTGATCCTGGAGAACACACTTGTCCATTGTGAAGCCACAGCAAGAAGTCAGAAGTGTGAGTTCCCATGGGGGAAGCCATCATCAGAATCTGGCTTGCTGGTTGGTGCCTGACTCCAGATGCTCAGCCTCCTGAATTGCAGGGGGGGAAAAAGATTCTGTTGAATCTTTGATAGTGTGGTAGAGCAACTTGAGTAAATTCAGTCATCAGAAGAAATAGTACTTCGAGCTGTGGAATAATTTCAGTAAGTGTTTTAAGATAAAAACAACAGTGTGAGAAATATGTCTGGACAAGCTCCAAATCCCCAAGGGTTTGAAAAATTACAATGTGGCTTTCCTTTCCTTTTTCCTTTCCTTTCCTTTCCTTTCCTTTCCTTTCCTTTCCTTTCCTTTCCTTTCCTTTCCTTTCCTTTCCTTTCCTTTCCTTTCCTTTCCTTTCCTTTCCTTTCCTTTCTGTTTCCTTCCTTCCTTCCTTCCTTCCTTCCTTCCTTCCTTCCTTCCTTCCTTCCTTCCTTTTGGTTTTTCAAGACAGGGTTTCTCTGTGTAGCCCTGTCTGTCCAATAATTCTCTCTACAGACTAGGTTGGTCTCAAACTCAGAGACTGGGATTACAGGTGTGGATGACTACCACCCAGCACAATGCATTTCTTTCTTTTCTTTGTTTCTTTTGTTAACTCTTTATTGTGAATTTCACATCATGCATCCCAATCCCACACATCTCCACAGCCTCCCATACCTGCCCTTAACAATGCATTTCTTAACAATTCATGAGTCAACGATGAAACTATTAGAAAGATTAGAGAGAATTTTAATATAATAAAAATTTTATTAAGATGTGTGGTGTGTGGCTTAAAGCAATACCTCTATGGTCATGTACAGTATTAAATGCTGTATTAATACTAGAAAGGAAAAAGCACAGAAACCAAGCATTTTGCTTAAAACGATACAAGAAGAATAAATACACACACACACACACACACACACACACACACATGAAAAGGAAAAAAACCATAAGGAAGACAGCAGTAATCAACAAGATGAAACAGAAAAACAACAGAGAACATCAACAGAGCTAAAGGCTGGTCTTTGGAAAGGACAATAGAATTGGTCAAGAAGACAACAGACTAGACAGAAACCATAAGTAATTATAATAAAAGATGCTGCGACTACATTTTTAAAAGGCCTGAAAGTAATGAATAACTTAGTGGCACTAAGTTTAGCAACTTCAATTAGATAGACAAATTTCCTTAAGAAATTATCACATTTCACTAATTAATGAAAGCTATCTGCTAATTTACCTACACTGATTTTAAACATGAGAACTCTGAATGGTGCTTGGTAGTAATTCAGTTAAAAATGAATGGAACATCCCTGTTTTCTCTGAGCGATTCTAATCCTACCATCTGGAGAGATAACACCCTTCAAATTTTCTAGACACACAAAAATCCATCCCTGTTTTTACACAAAATGAATTCATGGTTCAGTTACAGAGAAGCTGGGCAGTGGCTAATGCCTGGCAAATAGCTACCAGTACAGTGATGCTAACTTCTAGCCCACTCCTCTCATCCCTCCTCCCTCCCATTTCTTTTTTATTGAATGGGAACTGACATGTCACAAGCCTGCAGGGCATGAGCTGTCTCATGGAAAGGCTCTGGTAGGAAGGCACAGAGGGCTAACTCTAACCAATAGTCTGTGCCAAATTATATCCTGCCAATCAAGACATGAGGGACCATGAAAGCCCTTGGTATAACCTCGACCCCAGCTGACACTCAATGGGGCTGTTTGAGCCTCTAATCTAGGGAAGTCAGCTATGCCTGTTCCTGACCCACACCTCTGGGGGGATAAGGAACTACGGCCACTCACTTTGAGGGAAATAGTGAAAAGACTTCCTTCATGGGGTAGACTTATGACCGAAGCTTCTGAAATATAACTCAGCACATAGTAGGCATACAGCATTGTTGTGTTGATATTTTAATTGTGCTATTATCATTTAGTCATCTGGTGATTATTTGACCTTGATGTGGAGCAATTGTTATTGCTAACCTGCTGGGTGACATTCTGAATCAAAAGTGGTATGAGTATACATCATTATACTGCTCATGAAAGAATGATCTGCTTTTACTTCTGTGAGTGCTGACTTCAGTCTTACTTGAACACGTGTGCATTATTAAAGTTCCTGATCTTTGTTAGTGTGATGCCATCTTATTTTAACAGGCATCTCTTTAATTTCTACTCATACATGATTTTTGAGCATGGTTTTATAAGTTATTCAGCAATTTTTACTTACTGTTTATAAGCAATCCCTTCTTGTCTTTTCTGCTATACTTTGGTCTTCTTAGCATTCCAAAGTACTTCAGGTTTTTTTTTTAAGTCACATTCTTATTTAACAAAATTTATTTTTGATTCCTGTTATTTTTAATAAAGGTTTGATGGTGAATATTATAAGAACGTGGTGGTGAATATTGTTTCTCTTTCATGCATGGAAGTACATTTTTCTCCTATAAAAATAGATTGTATTGTAAAGTATTTGGTTTTATAACTTATAACTTATAGAGCATGTATTCCTTTGTAAAAGGATCAAAGATTTTACTGAAACTTAAACACAAGAGAATGAGCAGCACATGCCTTTAATCCCAGTACTTGGGAGGCAGAGGCAGGAGGTTCTCTGTGAGATCAAGTCCAGTATGGTCTACATATCAAGCTCTAGGACAGCCAGGACTACATAAAGGGATACTGTCTCAACAAACAAACAAACACGAGGGAACAAGGGAACAGTAAGAACACTGAGCTGGAAGTGGAGGAAAGGAGCCATGAAGTGGGGGAGAACCATGAACCACTGTCTTCTGAGTAGGACAAGACTGAGGAAGCACACACACATCTGTGGTCAACTGTGCAAGACCTGCACAGGCTCAGTGCTGCTGGAAGTTCCAGCATGGAGGATGAGGCAGCACCCATGGCCCGCACTCAGTCCTAGCAGCTGATGGCTGCCAGGGGAAGGAGGGTCGTTATTCTTTGTGGTTGTGGTTGCCAGTAGGTTGTCTATGTTACACCGAATGGCCTCGTACCCACTCACACAAGGTCAGCACAGGACTCTCGAGCTATTAATAATAGCTCTTTAAAAAGCAGGCATTAAATTGGAAGGAAGAGAGATTGGAGGAACAGGGAGAGCTGGAGAGGTGGTAGGTGGATAAGATAAAATACATTGTATCATGTATGAAAATTTGAAAGAATAATAAAAGTATTTTTTTGATGAAGAGAAAATTCTTTAATTTTTATTCTAGTGCTTAAATGTGTCTACTTTTAAAATTTTATTATTTGTGTGTGTGTGTGTGTGTGTGTGTGTGTGTGTGTATGTGTATAAGGGCACTACATGGGTGTGGAGGTCAGAGTGCAACTTATGGGTGCTTTCTCTGTGTAGTGTATAGAGCCCAGGGACCAAACTCAGAATGTCAGGATTAGCAGCAAGCACTCTCACCTGCTGAACCATCTCACTGACCTTTGTTCTAGTGTTTTGAAAATCTGTTAAAGGCTACTGCTAAAGTTTTACTCCAACTTTGGTGAAACTGAGAGCTACATCCCATGTAATACACACAAGTTAGAAACTCAGCTAAGGAGAAAATTCCCAAGTGTGTGTTTGTGTGCACACACACATACACACCCATACATACATATGCATATACATGCATACACACACATACACACAGACACACACATATACATACACACATACATACATATACACATACACATACATACACGTATATACACACATAGACACACAGACACATACATACATACACACATACATACATATACACATACACACATAAACACAGACACATACATATATATACACACATATACATACATAATACATACATATACACATACACACATAAACACAGACACATACATATATATACACACATATACATACATAATACATACATATACATATACACACATATACACAGACACATAGACACACAGACACACACATATACATATACACATACACACATATATGCGCGCATACATACACATACAGGCATACACACACGTGCTCATACATGTACATGCATACACATACATACATACACACATACATGCATACATATACATACACACATACAAAAACACACACATACACACATATATACAATACACACACATATACACACTTACATACAGAGACACATATACATACATACACACACATACACATATATACCAAACATATACACACACATAGACAAACATATACACCAGGCTAAAAATTAAGACATCTCAAAAAGGTATGAAATTTTTAAACTATGTAAGACCTCGTTTTAAAAATTCTGAAAATCTACTGAAATTCTCATTGGCTTGGAGAAAGGCAGAAGATTGTCTATATCAATAGCACATACTTTTATTGTCCTCAAAGAATTTTCACTAGAAAAACAAAGTAGTGGTGACATTTATAAAGAAGAATTAAAAAGCAAAATTTACAGCACTGCCATGCTCTCTCAACTGAACAGCGGCAAAGAATGATCTTCTAATTCCTATCTGGATGGATGTGAGCCTATGCATTATTTAAAAGTCTAATGAAAATGGAAATAATGCTTAAATGCATTTGAATAACGTTAAATCTTTTCTTCATTCGGGGAAAAAAAATGAGCCCAAGTTGAAGGGACACGGCATGCAGGGCTCTTATTAGGCCTGCTACAAGGAGCAAGAGCTTGCTGTTAGCCAGTCTACTCACCAAGAAGACCAGACACAAGGGCTGATGTTCATTCATCAGATGGGAGGGACTTGGGCTTCATTGAATTCTTAGCCCTCTCCCTCAGAGTCATCATTACTCCAAAGGACAAAGTTTAAGCCAGTGCATGCAGTCTGCAAATCAGCAACCCTTAGCATAGGGAAAGCATGTTGGGCAGCAGCAGTTGTTAACAGAGACTTTCTGCAGCTAGCTGGGCTTGGGTGGGGACATTTCTAAACTTCAACTTCATCACAAGAAGCATCAAAGCATTTCATAAGTCACAGCCTGGATTACCAGTGACAGTAACACAGCCCTTCTCTATTTGCTGTGAAGCTATGCCTCACTGCCTGCCCAGCTGCTGAGGTCCTGAGAATCACACATAGGAGAATGCCATAGGAAGCAGGTGGCAAACCAGGTTCCTGTTTCGTCACCTTTCTGAAGTTCTGCTGATCATAGAGTGCACTTGGCTGAGAGTTGGAAAGATCCAGCCCATAGTGGCCTCTCACCCAGCCAATGGGGCCTGTAGACAAATGGCTGATTCTCTTTACATCTCTATATAGAAAATATTTATTTCTAAGATGTGACAAAGACAACGAGATTGCAAAAATGTGAATGTAAATACCTATAGATTATTTCCAGAATAGATTGTTCAAAGACCATGTTCACAGCTAGCTGTCAGGGTGGAGCGATGGCTGAGGGGGGTTGAAGCACAGTGCAATGGGGGAGGGGGTCTCTCTTTTCCCTTGACTGTTCTCAGTGGAAGGCTACAAGCTATTCTTTCTCCTCCCCTAGGACTGGAGTGTGCTCCTTTCATCCTTATGAAGAGAGGGTGAGGTTTTTTTGTTTGGTTTTTTTTTTGTGTATGTGTGTGTGTGTTTTAAGAATGAGTGGTTTTTACTTTGAAGAGAAGTTCCCTTTCCTTGAGAAGAGCTGCTAGACTTCAAGGGTCCCTCTGTGATGGACGGTAACACATAAGTATAAGATGAAATCATTCCTTTCTCCACAAGTTGATTTGGGTCATGATGTTTATCACATCAGAAAGCAAATCAGGTCCTTGGCTGGTTTCTGTCTTGTGAATGAGGGGCACTAAAAATGACTTGGGAGGAGCAAGGAAGGAGAAGTCACCATTTACTTCACAGGCTGTGCATGGGGATGCAGCAAACTCTGGACACAGGATTATTGGTCCCCTAGGACAGTCTGTAAACCACTTCTGCAGACATTGATATGAGCAGCTTCTCAAGGCACCTACCCTTGTCAGTAACTATAGGACTGCTTTCTTTCTCTCCTCCATCTTTCCCCAGGTGCCATGCTCTCAATTCTCTAGGTATATTCCTCCCTAGCACTGTACCACCTACTAAGTGCAAGAGCACCCAGGCAGTTTTCTCTTCCAATGTGAAATTATGCTCATTGGATACTGCAATCATCCCCTACACCTTAATTCCATTTATTTTCTATGAAGAAACCTATCCACTGGAGATCATGATGCTTCCCTGGAGCCTACTTTGTGTTTCCTCTGGCTTGGTAGGTGGGGTGTGAGTTTGGCACATGGTTGTAATTTTGTACCTAACAGTAAGTAATTGATCCTTTAACCCTGAGACTCACCACTGGCTCTCCACTCAATTACCACAAAATTTACCTGTGAGGTAATCATATTTGTCATTTGCTGATGTGGCCTGTGACACTGCAGGAAGAGGAAGTAGCTAGATATACAATACAGTAGGTGCCATCTATGCTTTGCAGTGGGACTCTGAGGAGCCCTGTATCTGGATCCAATGGCCCAGATCTGCATCACAACTGTGCTGGGTAGCTTCATGTCAATTTGACACCAAGTAGAATCACCTGAGAGGAAGAAACCCCATTTAAGAAAATTCCTCCATAGGAATGGGCAGTAGCCAAGCCTGTAGGTAAGCTGCTTAGTTAATGAATGATGGGTGATGACCCAATCCTTTGTGGGTGGGGCTACCCCTAGGCTGGTGGTCTGGGGTTCCATAAGAAAGCAGGTTGAGCAAGCTAGTAAGCAGAACCATTCCATGGCCTCTGTATCAGCTCCTGCCTCCAAGATCCTGACCTGTTTGAGTTCCTGTTCTGACTTCCTTTGATTGTGAACAGCAATGTGGAAGTGTAAGTCAAAGAAACCCTTCCCTTCTTGAGCTGCTCATGGTGTGTCATTATATTTATAGGCAATAGAAACCATAACTATAGCAACACTCCTTTGAAAGGCTCTCCAAATATTTGTATTTGCTATGGCTGCCCACAAGAAGACTCCTAGAGACTTCCTGGAGGAAGAACAAAGAAGGGGAAATCTGGAGGCATAGGGAGGAGACATGAGCTGAAGTCTCTGGAGGCTGGGGCTGACTGAGTTGGGAGCCTCACCAGGCTAGGCAATGGCTGATGGTTCCTGGCTTCTGTGGCACCAAGTCTCCATCAATGACAGGAAGGAGAAGACTTTCATATCTGCAAAGTTCCTCTCTCTTTTCTACTATCAGTGGAAGGAGCTAAGTACACCAAGCACCCCGTTAATGTGTTATGCTTACAGCCCTTTGTAAGAACTCATTGTTTAGTGAGGCCCATGCTTCCCCTACTTGGCAAGCAAACATGTGACTTTTGCTGTATGTTAGGATTCACATTGAATTTTCAAGTTTTAGAGAGATGACACTTTCTCCTGTTTAGATTCTTGAGACATCTTGCTGGTGGGATGATATGAAGTGGGAAACAGGTTTCTGATTATGGGGTGTGAGGTATGGTCAGGCCTCAAGTGGGCCATACTTTATGAGTCTAGAAATGTGTATGTAACCTTCAACAATGTGTCCAGGGCAGGTAGAGAACACAGAAAAGCATAACTCCCAGCACCAAAGAGAGGCAGATTCTGTATCTTCCAAGGAGAGCTAGGGTTGTAGAGACTAAGACCTCGGGCAAATGGCTGTAAGAACTGGATGGACAAGGGAAGGGGCAAGAAGGAAGTCCAGCTCTAGAGAAACAGTCAGGGAAGGGAGAGTTCCTGACAAGAACAACTCAAGGGAAAAAGGGTTCATCTTAGCTCACAGTTTTGGAAGGCCAGAACCCACCCTTGATAGGAAAGTATGAAACTAGGGAAGGATGGCATAGAAGTAGAAGCAGGAAGCTGACTTTATCAATACTCAGGAAGTAGAAAGAGAGCAGAAAGTGGGATCAGGTTATAAGCTCCCAAAGCTTATCTTTAGTGACAGATTCCCTCCAGCAAGGCTCCCTTTCCTGATTCTTACACCTTCCCCAAACAGCACCAACACCTGTGGACCATGTGTCCAAGTACATGAGCCTGTGAGGGACAGTTCACATCTAGACCACAGCGCCATCCCAGTTTGAACATTGTGCATGTGCTAAGGAGAGGAGACATGGGAGCTCAAATGAAGGTTGTTCTCCTTTATCAAGAGCTGGGAGATAAGAGCACTACAGAAAGTCAGGGCCAAGGGGCCATTGCTGGCAAGACATTTTACTCAGAAAAACAGAGAGAAAGAGATAAAACTGTAGGCAATAGCTGTTGCACACACACCATCAAAAACAACGGGGATAGGAATGCAATTGCCAGTGCCGAAATAGAAACACCATCTACAGCACCATACAAAGTCTCTCTGTTTAAACAATTCACTGGCCTTTGGGCCAACCTTGAAATACACCAGTCTCCAAGTTTTCCAGAATTAATGTCCAGAAATATTTCTTTGATAAAATCATTTGTGTAGAAGGAAAGGAAAAACCAAGTAGTGTATTTGAAAATGAGTGTGGTGGGGCAGAGACATCATTAGGGTGTCAGCTCTGACTGTGGCACTGGGGCAAGAACGGTTGGCTCAGTTTAACAGAGAACAGACTACATCCGAGTCTTGTGTTCACTTGCTGGTACAGGTTACATACTGGTTTAAGCCAGTGGGAAGAGCTTGCTTGCTCACGAGTGATGTTAAGCATCTGGATAACCACAGAGTAAAGATGAACACTGGCTATGATCATAGGTTGTATGTGTTGAGTAACTGCTCTCAGACATGGAACAAATGCTTTCTATGAATTTTCTCAATGGATCACTACTTTCTACCCCCACTCTTGAAGACGGGGTTTCGTTTGGGCACCTAGGCTCTCCTAGAACTCACTAGGTAGCCTTGGACTTGTGGCTAATTCCATGCCGCAGCCTAGCTGAGTGCAGGGGCCATGAACATGAGTCGGCACACTTGGCTCTAAGTGTCACCATTGCACTGGCCTCTTTATTCTCTTTTGCATTGGAGGAAACAGGCCTGCCCACACAGATTGTGTGGTGTATAGGCAGGGATACAGCAAACAGTGCTGAGCTAGGTTTTCCTATCTATTCTCTTAGATCCCTGCATCATTCCCTTTTCTAAAATAAAATTCAAAACTAATGGCACTTTATGAATAAGCAGAAGGGTTTTGGACTAGAGAGAAGAGGCATAGATCAGTGATCCTGTCCACTTTTTAGGAGGCACATGGGAAGCAGATGGAAGAAAGAATGGTGGAAACTGAAAGCTAAGTTTGGAGAGAAGGAAGAAAGAATGGTGGAAACTGAAAGCTAAGTTTGGAGAGAAAGAGCTATCATGTTGATGATAAAATGGCAAGAGTGTAGCCATCCACGTGTATTGTCAATTATAAGATGTTAACAGTGTGACTGTCCATGTATATTGAGCAGACAGACCTTGAGGCAATAAGACAAGAACAACAAGGCACAGCAAAATGCTGTGAGGCAAAATCTACTTCAAGGGGTAGTGTGCACAGGAAAGGTCTGAGCTTTAGAGTCTAACTGGTAACTTTAAGTGAGAGACCACGTGCTTGTGTCAAGCAATTTCTTTCTAGTCATGTGGAATTTCTTCAAGTACTCCTAAGGATTTCAAAATCTAAGAAAGGTATTATAGGAAAAAACTGAAGAAAGAAAATTTAAAAAATTGTTCAATTGAGGAAATTTCATAAGAAAAAAATGTGACTTAGATATGTACTAGATAGTCATTTGTCTATAAAAAGTGATTTGTCGGCCATTAAATCTGTAGGAAGAAAGCAGAGAGCAAAATGATAGGGTGAAAGACAAGTTGAAGAGTTCACAAAGAACAGAGGTTTTGTTAGAGAGAAAGAATGGAAATTGGAAAATATCCAACAAATTAAAATGAGAACACATGAACAATATATCAGAGAGAGAAATGACAGCTACTGGTGACAGAGGATGAGGTCACCAATGGAACTGGAGAGAGTGAAGAAGAGGGCTGCATGAAAAAATATATATGTAACAAAAATTCACCAAGAAATCTAGAAATAAAAAATGATATCAAATAGGCACACCACACCTACAAGAATATGAGCCCATCTGAGCAGCACCAGGGAACATACTATATACATCCTGACTTCACTGACTGTGCAGTGTCTATCAGAAACAGGTCAAGTCGCTCCTAAAGGCAAACAAGGTAGCTACAGCCTCTTCCATGAAAGGGGTTGAGTCCCAACCTCCTACCAGGCAAATGATGCCTTGTGGGTGAAAGGCAGAAGGAAGAGTTTAAGGCTCTAGAGAACTGATGCTAGGCCTGTGCTGGCAGAGTAAGATGAAGAAGAGGGGCCATTGATGAGGAGAAAGTGTGCATTAGAAAGAAAGGAAAGGGAGAGAAGAAGTGGAGGAGCAGAGAGACAGAGACAGATGGAGAGGGAGACACAGAAAGAGGGAGAAAGAGAGAGACAGACAGATGGACATAGACAGAGAAGATGACAGACAGAGAGAGGGAGAGTCAGTCAGACAGACAGACAGACAGACAGACAGACAGACAGACAGACAGCCTCATTTCCATAAATGTTTCTGAGCAGGCCTAGTGTATTTCCTGCCTCATCCTGTCTGCTTTGGGTATACCAGCACCAGTGTGATCCTGTTATGGTATCAGGCAGTTCACCAGTTCACAGTTCTTCTGCTGCACTGTTCTACCCGCTTCTAACTTGGCAGAACACAGAGTGCATTATTACCACCAACACAGGGGCCCATGCATACAGGCAAAGTCATGTATCAATCACAGTGATTGACAGAGGAGTCCAACTATCTGCATGGCATCTTGTTATTGACTTTGGCCCAGACACTATGTGCCCCTTGAGGTTTCTGGAACATTCCAAGCATTATACCTGCAATGGCTAATCTTGATTGTCAACATGATTATGTCTAGAATCAACTAAAACCACAGGCCTCCCTCTGGGCATGCTTGTAAGAGATTTTCTTGGTCAGGATATTTTAAGTGGGAAATCCCACCCTAAACTGGGTCATATCTTCTGGTGGCAGCTTATATAAATAGAGATGGAAGAAGAGAGCAAGGGAGAACTACTTGCTCTCATTCTCAGTGGTAAGTTCATCTACCCTGTTGCTGAGGCATCCCTTTGCTGGCATTAGAACCCAATTCTTAAGGATTCAAACATAGACTGAAGACCAGATGAGACATCCAGTCCTTCTGTAGACTAAATTCTCAGCCTTTAGGTAGTAAGACAATCAGTATTGGGCTAACCAGATTATACCCTGAAAACTACTCTAATAAACCCTACAACTGTGTGTATTATTATATATTTTTATATATTATATAATATATTCATATAATTCAAAGCAATGGAAAGCAAAATAAGTCAGTGCCCCTAGCAGGACATTAATGGTCAGTCACCTCACCTCTTTCCTGCCTTAGGTAAATTCCCAGCTCCTAATCCTCCTTGGTAATGTTAATTTAAATGCAGACTCCTTCCTACTTCCCTACTCTCAGGCATACTCAGACCTTTGTCTTTGGACATCCTGAATGATAGGGAATCTGTGGGCAGCATGGAATGCCCAGGGTCTGTTCTCTGGCTTTAGCAGCCCTCCTTCAGCTCCTGAGAAGCTGACAGGGGATCAAGTTGATCTCTGAGACAGTGACCTAAAGCAATTTCCTTCTATTATAAAAGGGAAGTATGCAAAGACGGTTAGGTTAGCTGTGGGCTATGGGAAGCACAGATTACCAAGCCACTGAGCCTAGGTTTCGAAGACTTTTAGATGAGATATGTCTTTTGTAAAAAAGGTAACACCAGGAGGTGGAATGCAGTGTCCTAGGCTTTATATCTTCAGAATCAAATTCAAGGATTTAAAATGATTATTTTTCAGCCAAGGCTGCTTAATTTCTCCTGTAGCTACCCTAAGCTGCTGGAGTCCACTTATGATTCGTCTGTCAGGGACCAGTTGCTACAGCCTTCTTGTTCAGGGCTGGGGCTGATTTATCTGCACTTGCTCTGTCACTTTTTAAAAATTGATATATTTTTATTTTATGTGCATGAGTGTTTATGAATATGTGTATCATCTTTGTGCTTGGTGCCCTTGGATCAGAAGAGGCATTGGATTGCCTGGAAGTGGAGCTACATGAGACACATTGTGTATGTTGGGAGCTGACCTGTGTCTTCTGGAAAAGAACCTAATTCTTAACCTTTGAACCATTGCTCCAGTCCTGTTCTCTGCCACATTTCAGGGCACTGTATTTTTGCATACCCCCCCCCCCACCTACTGGCTATCATGACTATTTGAAACATATTCTTTTATTAACATAATTTGTAATGTATCATCTTTATTGCTTCACTAAAATAATAATGTGAAACATTCTATTAGATTGAAAACCAGTAAGAATCAGGTATAAAATGCAGCATCATGTTGGGGCTCTAGGAAGCAGGGACTTCACACTAAGGAACTCTGTACAAACGAATAAAAAGCTGGCAAACCGTCAATGTGTCTAAAAGCTATAAAAATTGTTTACTCTTTGAGTCTGCAATTCTACTTACAGAAAATAATCCCAGGGGAAAAATAAACACATCTACAACGATCGATGTAATGGAACACAGCATGACATTTTCTAAGAATAAAGAGCTGAAGAAAAGCAAAATACAGTGGAGTGCCAGAGATGCCTGGAACCTGGTAAGATAGCATGCTATGGCGGGGCAGCATACCTAAGAACAACACAGCTTGCTGATTCCTTTGTGGTGGGGGTGAGCTGGCCGGAGGGGAGGTGGGGGGGGCAGAGGATTCTAGCATGGCTGAGTAGTGATGCAATTCTGCAAAGATCTTTAAGGGAGCACACCCAAGTCAGAGACCCTTCCTCCGTGAGAATGTGGCAGTTGCTCCTAGTGAGGGAGTCTTCTCTTGAGCATTAGAGAGGGTTAGGGAACATGGCAGGACTCTCCTAAGGGCTTGGGGTTGGGACCTCTGGTAACTTAAGTGAGTGAGCAGAGAGAGCTTGTCATTTGTGATGGCATTGATATGACCAGAGGACGTCACGTTGAGTGAACATAGATGGACCAGGAGCATGTCATATGACTTCATCTATTTGTGCCATATAAAACAACTGACTTAGTAGAATAGAAATGTAGAGTGGTGGGCATCCGAGGTTTTGAAGGAGGCTAGGGCAAGGCTGGACATTTGGCTTTCAGTTTCACTATAGGGCGACTCCATAGCAACAAACTACCGTGTATTTCAGATCAACTAAAAGAAAGGACTTTTGAATGTTCTCATTACAAAGAAAGAATGGGCAGTATGCCAGTTCCTTTAATATAACTATGACGATGCATGTAATACAAAGAGCACATATTGTATGCTACATGTGTGACATTACCCATCAGTCAAAAGCAAAATGGGAATCTAGTGCTGGGATCTCTACATGGGGGGGAAGAGTAACCCTTATCTTTTAAAACATTTTTCTTCTCTCTTTCTTTTCATTCTTCAAGACAGGATTTTTCCATGTAGCTCTGACTATCTTAGAAATCACTTTGTAGATCAGGCTAGCCTTGAAACTCATTCTGTAGATCAGGCTAGCCTTGAACTCCGAGACCTGCTGTCCTCTGCCTCCCAAGTGCTAGGATTAAAGGTATGCACTACCACATCCAGCCTGTAAACATTATCTGAACGCTGGCAGTAATTAACCATCCCTGCTGATGTGTTAATATAAACTCTACATAGACATGTCAAAAAGGCATATAAAACATCATTATTTGGTGCCATAAAAAGAGATCCATAACATATTGTTAACTGGAAAATCCTAATTACAAGCCGGAGGTGATCAGATGTTAAAAACCATACCCGCACATCTGCTACTGGGAACTGGCCAGACAGCCCAGACTATAAGTAACAGCAACCTTTGCCTGTTTTTTCAGTCATTTTGTTATTTGTGAGGTATTTCACACTTTAAAGACTTATTTTCATGGTTTATTTTTTTCCTCCAATAACCTGAATTTCTATGTGAAATTTAAAGATGATGAAGCTACTATGATTTAATATGAGTATCAGTGACAGGCAAAAGATAAAATATGGGTACCATCCTAAACAAATATGGGGCTATACAGAGTGTGTTCACAAACAGATAAGACACAGAGACAGACAAAGAGGCATCAAGTCTGGAAAGTCCCCAAAGGGGGAACAGAAATGTTAGCTAACAAGGAATGAAATATTTTAAGCAGTATTAGTAATCTGAATATGCAAATTTTAATGTTCACTCTCAAGAGCATGATAACACAACAAGGAAGAAGATCTTATCTTTTGAAGCGTGAAAGACACATACCCTCTTGGGGGCAAAGTCCCCCCAGGTAAGACAGAGTCTTGCATGGAGTCATGCCAACTCACTGTTAGGAAGTTACCTGTACAAAATAATTACTCATAGGCTCAACGAACTGGATGAATAGTGTTCTGTTGCAGGGGTGTTCACAAGGGCAAAAGCCTGGAGACAGTGTTAGGGGACGCAGAGAATGTGTCGAGCAGCAACATTAAAAATATTTTAATGGTGAATGTCACAGAAAATGTTCACGCTGTCACATATGCTGTGGATAGGAGCTAAACTAAATTTGTTCTGTTTTTTCCATTTTAATATAATAACACAACATGGGGCTCTAGATATGGCTTCAAATAAGTCTCAAGGGAAGAGACTTGAAGTAGCAGTTTTTATCTTTCAAAAAGGTGATTCCCTCAGGTGGAGAAAGATCAACAACAGGGAAGGTTTATTTATTTATTTATTTATTTATTTATTTATTTATTTTTAAATTAGTTCTCTTACTCTCTCAGTCACTGTCTAAAGCCCCTTTGATCTCCCAGCCAATCTACACCAGGAAGATGGTGACAGGCTCACCACTTGCTTTGCCTTCTATTGTGGTTGCATTCATAGGAAGAAATTATTTTTATTGTAAAGAGAAAAACCTAGAATACAAATTGTGGTTAAATGAGCAGGGAAACAAACAGACATATGGTGATTATCCATGATTGACATATCTTTACTGTTGGGAGAAGAGTGTGATTGGTCAATGAACTTGTTCATCTCCCTCAGTAGATGCCTAGCCCTTAGTGACTGGATGAATGAATTACTGAATGGGAATAGAGTTTCCATATTTGGAACAGACCTTGGGGACCTTGCCTGGAGAAGACGGGATCATGAATGGAAATGATTTTTTCTGGTGTCTAAAATGGTATTACCCCTGGCTTCCAAATCATACATTGTAATTTAACAAACATGCTAACTATGTAATCTACAAATGGAATGAGCTGTCACTCTCTTGAGGCATGGCATGTTAGTTGTTGAAGCAGGGACCCTAGCCACTATCTCAGGAGTACTGTTGAAAGCAGCACCCTTGGGTGATCATATGTAGGACTATACATTATCCAGATAAATCTAAAAGAATCAATCATTTTAACTCTAGCCCCAGAAAAGCACAAAGTGCCAGGCACTAAGGAATAAGTCCCATCAGTGAACAATTCCTACACTGGTGCCTCCCTCCTTGTATTTGTGTTGGCAGGAGCCCAACACAACCATGGCCACAATGTAGACAGGCAGTTAGTATTTCTCCAGGAGTTGAAATCAGTCTTTCCACAGACGGGGCACTTTCATGATTAGAATTATAAGTCTTGCGTGATCTACTGGGGTATATATGAGATAACTTAGGGTGAGGAAGGATAACATATCTATCTTCAAATATCTCCAAAAGGACAAATATTGTTGACAACACACTGTATGCTTAGCATACAATAGACAGTTCGAGTAACTTCATACCTTTTGAGAATTTCCACACAATGGTAGGCACAGGATACCCCTCTGCAGAGCAATTGAGAATCACTGCTTTGCCATAGATCCCATCCTGGTCCCGGGGCTGTACCACGAACTTAGGGGGAACTGAAAGAGAAATGTTGTCATTCAGACAGGGCCACTGATTAAAGTTGTAATCTTATAAAACAATGATCTCCATACACTTTCAAGTAAGAAGAATGTTTCACACAAATACAAAGACAATAGCCATGCTTGCAGTTCAGGTTCAATGGGAGAAACAGCTTAGGTTCTGGAGGGTCTTCTACATATTGGTTTTAGTGGAATTTCTTTTTAGTAGGGAAATTGTCCTTTCATATGTGGGCATGTAATACTCAATCTTGTCAGAAATTCACTCCATACAGAATAGAATCACAACCAGTATGTAAAAGAGGAGATAAAATTTATGTTGTTCCTAAAATTGTACTTATAAAGGATGAACGTTTTCTTGATTAAGAACTGTTCAAAGTCTTGGTGAATTTCTTATAGTAGAAGATGAAAGTGCTGGCAAGCACTCCCCAGATGTAGCAAAGAGCATGGTAAGGTGATGAACTTTGCCCCTACCCTAAATCTCACCAAGACACATTAGTCACTCTTCCTGATATGTCAGCACCTGGCAGGGGCCAAAGTAGAACCACAAAGGCCAGTTAATGGGAGGTTCCAGAATTGCTCTAGAGTATACCCCAAACCCACAAGATTCAGAACCTGGTTGTGTAGTGAACTCTGTGATATGCCTCCCTCACAGAGGATCTCTGGATAGATCCATCCCAACCTATAGCACACTCAACCGTTCACTTACAGCACATTGCTTTGTGCTAGACTACTAGTAGTGTTTGAGTGTTAATGAACAGGTCATTGGTCTTTAGAAATGGTGGCATATAACAGTGGTCTAATCTCAGTGCATCTCAAGCAGACTGGGGACGCCCATAGGGTAGACTTTCAGTGAGATAGTCATGTGTCACTAAGATTAAACATGCAACATACAAATGGTGCTCCCTTTCTTCCCACATCTGTGTAAAATTAATCCTGCTTATTTTGATTCTATAATTTCTAATGTTAAGACTCATGAATGGACCTTGGTGCTGCAGACAGATAGGAATTCCAGCTAGCACATGTCACAGACTGAGGATGTGCCTAGGATCTCACTGAAATAAGCAGCTCAGACGCATGTTGAAATGATACAAGCCACAGTGAAAATTGGTTGGCCCAAGAAATAAACAAGAATAAGGGGAAATCTATCAAGACTAGAGAAGCAGATAGAGATGGTACTCAGGCAGGTGTTTCTGGAGAGAGTAACCTGTTTTCCATTTTCTCATTCAGCTTTCTGTAGAAAACATCCAACATGAAGCAGTGACAGTGCTGAAGAAGAACACAGCTCAGATGAACACCCCACTCTCCGGTTCTGCTGATTTGTACATTTGACCTTTTATATATATTACAAAATGACTCACCTTCCCAATAAGCAAATTAGGGATAATTGTAGTCCCATTTCACAGGACTGCCATGGGGAGAAAATGAGTTAATATTCAGAATGTTCATCACTTTGTTGAAAGAAAAAAAGGATTCTAAGGGTCGGTTAACTTAGTAAATTCAGATGCCTAGCTTTGAAGCAAACACTCCACTCAGTAATCAGATCTGGAAGATTTATAAACTGCCCCATGATATCACTTCAGGTAAATAATATTGTAAAAATAATGCATTTAATATGGCGTATATATTTTTGTAATAAATTAATAAAAGTTGAGTGACTTAAGGCCAGGAGATATTTCTAGGAAAATAGATTTTACAGGGCTAATCTTTCTTCTCTCCCTTCTTACCATTCCTCTACCATCTTTCATTCCCCCCTCCTTCCTTTGTCTCTCATCCCTTCTTTCTTTCTTCTTCCCTTCCCTTTGCAAAAAGATTACTTTCTAAAAATTTTATATGTGTAGACATTTTGCTTGCATGCCATGTGTTCATTGACCAAGGGTGTCAGCAGAAGACATAGGATCCCTGGAATTGGTGTTACAGATGATTGTGAGCTGTTGTGTGGGTGCTGGGAATTGAACCTGGGTCTTTTGGAAGAGCAAACAGTGTTATTAGCTGCTCAGCCATCTCTCCAGCTTCTGTCATTAGCTTTTCTGAGACAAAGTCTTGCTATATAGCTCCAAACTTCTGACACTCCTACTTCTGTCTCCCGAATTCCAGGATGACAGGAGTTCCACCATATGTACCACCATGCCATCCCAAAATTTCTAATGAAGATGGTCAATAACCATCAGGGTAGATTCAAAATTTAAACATCATACTAGACTCATGTCCATGGTGTGAGAGGCAAATCTGCAGCCAATTCTACCAAGAGGAGGAACTGCTTCTTTACTGGATGAGACACCCAGCTACACATCTTCAATTATTGCTCATCCATGACCCTCTACTCATGTTGGCTCTAAGCTAAAAAAAATTATACTCAAAAACTCATCAAAGATGTCTATATGGGATATTAACACATGGTAAGTATAATATAGTTATGGATGGAAATGGTCCCTTGATTGGTAGAATAATCCTCCTAAGTTATTACTCAAGAATTTTTCAGATACTGGCAAGGATATCCTGTGGGTTCCCTAAGTAGGCTTTTCTCTCTTATAATAGAAACCCCCCTTCTATTCCCATATTGGCGCATGCTTTCATATAATCCCAAGACACAAATGAGGGAGCTTCTGAATTTTTATGGCAGAGACTATTTAATGGCCCAGTTTTATACACATTCATATGGGTGCTGGGAATTGAACCTGGGAACACATAATTAATCCATGCCTTAACGCTGCCTCTTGGGTTTGAGGTAGAGTCTCAGGCTTTGCTTTTCTTATGAGCTCCCAAGTGATCCTGATGCTGCATGTCCAGAAGTCATCATACTTTACTAATCATTGTTTCGAATGGCTCCTTAGAAAGTGCCAGGTATGAAGGAGTTGTAGCTGACCACAATGGCAGCTAAGCATTAAAGCAACCTTTACTGCTTTCTGCTTTCTTTGATCTTAATCTTTCCTCTTATTCTGAAATACAGGATTTACATCCCAACTAAGTGATTTGCAAGTTCTGATTGTCCTCTGCTCTCAAGAGAAATAAAGCTAGATAGGGTAAGGGTAATATTGTCTCTTTTCTCAAATGGTCTCCATTTGTCATTTATGTCTGGTGTCATTTATGTCACTAGTGCCCAATTTGAATTTCTTCTCCACCTAGTGATGTAAAGGATGCTTGGAAAGCCATCCCATGCGCTCAGGGGCCCTTGGCCATGTCCATGTTCCTACACTTCTTGCAGCATCTTATCAACTTGCCTCCCACCCCCTGTTCCTGCTTTTTTGAAACCATTCTGAAGCTCTTATTATTCACTTGTTCTCAGGATGGTCTTGCTTGAGTCTTCACACTCCCCTCTGTGCCTTTGTTTGATGCATTCCTATTTGTCATTTCTTCAGCCTCAGCAGAAAGCTCATTTAACTGGGTGCCTTTTCTGATGTTTCAGTGGAGCCTGAGACTTTCTCCCAGTTGTCTCCAAATCCCACTCCCCAAGCTTTTGTTACAACTGCTTGGTATTGCTTGTCTAACTGCCTGTCTCCCATATCAGGTTCTGAGCCCTGTGGGAAGAGAATTCAAGTGCAGGGACTTAGGTGCCATTTGATCATATTTAGGACATTCACTATGCTTAGGGGAACTGGGGGCTCTTCCAGTAACCACATGCTCCAGCCAAAACTTTTGGTATTTTCATGTGATGAATTTTACCAATTTGATATTTGGATCCTGCACGAACCAAGTGCTAGCTTATGTTCTGTAGTTAATGGCTAAGGTCCCAGTTTGCAACGTGGATTTCTCTCCGACAGTGAGCAGGAAGTGTCTTCAAGTCACTAGTTCCTTATAATCCCTCAAGACATAGGGTAACCCCCACTATACCAGTTGTGTGGATGAGAAAGCCAAGCCTCAGAGAAGTTGGCCATGTTTGCAGGTTCACACAGATGGTGGACATGCAGCAATGTGGGCATGGTCAGCCTTCAAAAAGTTCAAGCATCACATCTGCACCTTCTTATTCTCCCTGAATTGGCTTACATATCAAGGCAGATGGAGCTCAACCCTCTGTGAAATCTGTGGTCATATCAAGAACACCAATCTCCCCGTTATCAAGGTATGTTTTGCTCTTGTAATTAATAGCCTGTCACTCTGAGACTCCCAAACCACCCTCTCAGTGACAGGCAATTTCAAGACCTCTGAACCACCCATTCTATTTCGACATTTCCCAAGCTACATCTCTCAGACCAAGACTCTACAGCATGTAAGAGAGGCACTTCTCAATTCCAGTGAAAGATTAAAGTAAAAGGCACAGAGCAATTTGCTGTGTTTGATACATTCATGTGATGTAATTTCATCAATGTAATGTTCAGATTCTTCACGAACTAAGTGCCAGCTCATGTCCTGTAGTTAATGGCTAAGGCCCCAGTTTGTAATGTGAATTTTTCTCTGAAAGTTGACAGTGAACAGGGCAAGTCTTAATTCTACTTAAAAGTTATATTTCCATTTATTCAAGACAAGCTGTAGCTAAAGCAGTTATTTAATGGTTTCTGACTCAACTTGAACATTTACATCGAAAGCTGAAAATTTGAGCACAGCTGCACAGTTGCCAGACCCTCACAGCAGGCATGATCCTGACAGTACACTCTTCCTTAGTTTCTTTGTATGAAGAATTGCATCAGGAAGATGCAATCTTCCTAACAAAGACCCACCGCATTGGTGGGCGGGCTGCTCCCTTGGGGAGGTGTGTCTTTATGCCTTCTCAAATTCCCTTGCACTTGCACACAACTGGTCACTAAGGGCAACAAAGAACCTTATGCAAATGGCCCCCATCCTGAGTCTTTCCTGCAACCACCACTAGGTGTCTCTGCTTCTCATCCTGTAGGTCTCTATGCTCCCCAGCTCAGTTCATTCTAGTGACTCAAGCTAGTAATTGATTTCTATGACCTTGAGACTTTTCTTAAGACCCAGGACCTTAAGTATGTGAAGCAAAGCCAATCCCGCAGCTGACCTTCCACACATACCTCAATTAGCGCCTTCTGCTCTTTCCCACCTCCCTCCCTTAGAGTCAAGAGGAATTCCAAACCTTAATGTCTTTCTGCTTTCTAACTCACTGTCTTTCTTGCTCTTATCACTTGCTGTATACTAAAACGTCAGGATTCCTTCCTGTGTTCCCCTTAGGGCTCCGTGCATGGAAACTTCCTTCCTTCCTCAGTGGAAGGTGTGATGCTTGGCACATTGCTTGACATATCTCTATCTCTGTCCTACTGACATGGATGAGTTTTTGTCATCTCAGGGACTATTCCAGGGTCCACTAAGTATGCATGTTAAGTACATGGTTGCTTACAAGAGAAGAAGGGAGTGATGAAATAAAATTAAAAACCTATAGTCATTTGGAAACAAGTATAAAGTGTTAGACATACAAATATCTATGACTGTTTTAAAGACTTATAGCTAGGAATAGTTTATTTTCTCTCCAGAAGGTAAGACACAAGGATACTGAAAACATCACTGGGAAGATGTTTTAGAAAGACTGCAGTGGATAAAGACTTAAGAGAAAGAGAGAGTGTTTACAGAGCTGCATGTCCCACATTTTTTGGTTCTTTCATTTTAGCGGTAGATGGAATAATGAGATGAAAAGCAGCCAGAAGGGACCCTGACATCAGTTACCTTCAGGGTTGTTATATATTTTTCTCATTTTGTTTTTCACTTATGTGTCTGTGCATTTTGACTGCATTCAAATTTATGGGCTGGATGTATATGCTGCCTACGGAGGCCAGAGGGGCATCCGAGCCTCTTGAGAAGGACTTATGAGTAGATGCAAGGGTGCTGGGAAATGCACATGTGTTTTCTGCAAGATCAACTAGTGTTGTTAACTGCAAACCATCTCTCCAGACCCAGCAGGCACTTACAAACTAGTTGAGTTGATTTTATGACATGACAGGACAATTACCTATCATGAAATATGTATGACTTAAATTGCCAAGCTGGTTAGTTCTATATTTTAGTTCAATTTTAATCAGAATATATTTTTGATAAATTTTTTTCACTTAAAATATTTTTGAGATTATAATATTATATCATTCTCCTTTCCCTTTCCTCCATCTAAACTCTTCAACCTATAAAGATATATATATGTATATATATATATGTGTGTGTGTGTGTGTGTGTGTGTATATGCACACATATTTATGTATATATGGCAACTATATATATCAAATATATATATATGTGTGTGTATATATATGTATATGTATATATGTGTATGTATATATATATATATATATATATATATATAATATATTCTGCTCAGTCTGTAAAATGTTATTTGTATGTATGTCTTCAGGATCGACCATTTGGTATCAGAGAGACAGTTGATGTGTTTTCTCTGGGGAGGATTATTTATTTCACCCCAGAATTCCTGAAGTTCTTTGAGTATATCTGAGGCTTCATGATCTTTCCCCATCCACTTGGAATGTCTATTGCTGACCTTGTTCAGCTCATGCCTTGGCTGTCATGTTGGTGCGACTTTATGGGTGTAGCTTATGACATTACTATGTGGACAATGGAAGCTGGAATGTCGTTAGGCTTGCACCCATGCCCCTCATCACAGGGCCTGTGGAACTCTCACTGCCTCTTTATTAGGCAAACATGTGCTGTGGTTAGATTATAAAATGACACCCAGGTGCTATGTGCTTAGACACTGGAATCTCAGCTGTGGGAGCTGTTTTAGTGTGTCGTGGAGCCTTTAGGGTAGGGGCCAAGGCTGGTAAAGGGGTGTTACTAGGAAATAGGTCTTGAGTATTACTCCTCTTGCTTTATAGCTCATCAGCCAAACCTTCACACAGCAACTAGTATGATAATTAAAACCAACTACTGTTGAAGTTTCCTATTATATTCATATATAATACATATAAATACATACATATTAAAAGAGTTAAAATATTTATGTTTTCACATGACAACGGTGTCCCTACTCTAGTTAATAAACAAAAATCACAGTACCAGGAATGGGTTACCTCTTTTGGAGTTGTTGGCCAATGAGGTTCTACAAACACACAAACATTAGAGGTTTGCTATTGGTTGCTCTCCAGAACTTGACAGTAAGACCTTATTAGTGAAGGCACCAAATATTTGAATCATAGACTAAGGAGATATCAGTCTGGTACAGACCTGGAAGGTTCACCTTTAGTGACTATCATTCATTGTGCTAAAAGTGATATAAATGCTTCCAGAGGGCAAAAGCAACAGTCATCACCCTTACCAGCTGTGAATCCTGTGAGCTACTATAATGACTAGCAGACACATCATCTGGTACAACGGTGGCTCAAACATTGTGGGAGTAATCAGCTATTTTATGATTGGATTTAAAGCTCACCCTGCAAGATGAAACCCATACATAGCATCATTATTGGGTCAACTGGGGACATGATATTGAACTTGTTCCTAATGACTTATCATCATATCCATAGATCTGTGCATCTCTCAACTTCCATCAGAGAAGTCCCATCTGATCACTTGTTGTACTGGCTGGTTTTGTGTGTCAACTTGACACAAGCTGGAGTTATCACAGAGAAAGGAGCTTCCCTTGAGGAAATGCCTACATGAAATCTAGCTGTAAGGCATTTTCTCAATTAGTGATCAAGGGTAGGAGGGACCATTGTAGGTGGTGCCATCCCTGGGCTGGTAGTCTTGGGTTGTATAAGGAAGCAAGCTGAGAAAGCCAGGGGGAGCAAGTCAGTAACATCCCTCCATGGCCTCTGCATTAGCTCCTGCCCCTTGACTTGCTTGAGTTCCAGTCCTAACTTACTTTGGTGATGAATAAAGCAATGTGGAAGTATAAGCTGAATAAATCCTTTCTTTCCCAACTTGCTTTTTGATCATGATGTTTTGTATAGGAATAGAAATCCTGACAAAGACACTTGTGGTCTCTGTTATCTATTTGTAGTGTGCTGTGATTGAAATAGGGACCCTCAACTTGTCAAGGTTCAGAAAACAAGAAACAAAAGTCTTCTTAGCTCTGATTGGGACATCTATATAATAGCTCCTCCCATCAAGGATGAGTATAATGTGGAAGAGGAAGTGCCAGAGGAAGTAGATGAAATTTAGGGAACAATGTTCTCTGGACACAGCGGGGTAGCTATACTTATTAACTCATTTTGACAGCATGCATAAGACCCATGTAAGCATAAACAAGGACCCACCCCCAAAATAACAGCATGGAGAGGGGAGGTGGATATGAAGTTCTACTTATAGCTGAGGAGCTATTAGCAATTGATAGCTACTAAGAGAAGAACAGTCAGTTCCTTTAAGAGTTGGTTCCTAGTAAGCTGATCACACTCTAATGGAAGGCCATATATCCAAGAGTCTACATGCAGCACCAATTAGAATTGAAGGATGTTAAAAAATAAAAGGCAAAAATTTGTGTGGATAGGAAAGGGGTGGGTAGATCTTGGAGGAGTTGGGAAGAGGGAGATAAGGCATTAAGAGGGAGATAAGAACATTGTACAAAGTTCTCAACAAACTAATTTTAAAAATAGTAAATCAGTGTATGTCACCACCATGGTTAGTCTCTGGGCAAGGAAGAAGGAAGATAAAGACTTAGAAAATAACCACATGGTCAAAACCCAGGGCATCAACAGACTACATGTCAAAGTCAACCTGCAAGCTTCATGAAGGGGTAAGGCTGGAAGCTAGGCCTTCTTTATGGGTCTGTGACACTGTAATGTTTGGCAAAACTTGAGAATCACTTATCAGTGATTTTAGAGAATAATTTAATACTTTCCCACAAATATGGGAGATAGACCTATTTCTGAGGATAACCATTTAATGGGTCTAGATTAGGACCAGAAACCACACTCATGTAACCTTTAATGTCCTGGAGGGCTCCTTGGTGCAGTTCACTTGAGATTCTGCCCCAGATCACCTTGTTATCTGAATTTTCCCGTTATAATAGGTGGTTTGTGCAAACCAGTCTATCCTTAAAGCTCTGTCACTCACCTGGTGATGCACCACATACTCAAGAAAAGATCAGTTTTGAAGAACAAGTTCACAGTTAATGAGATTATATTCTACTCTGTAACTTAAAGAATGAGGTCAGTTCTATTTCAGCTAACCTTGGTCTTGGCCAAAATATTGCTGGTTGCTGTTTTTACAAACCCAAGTAACAACTTAAAAAAATATTCAGTATGCTCTTTTTTATCTACTGTTTTTATTTCCTGACCTCGATCCTTCAGAACAGATTATATTGAAGACAGTCTAGGTTCTGTTATGTCCTTCATAAACAATGGCAGTTCTGCTTGGAGGAAGGACTGAGAAGCAGAGACAAAGGGGGATTTCTATTTTCATTTATCCTTTTAGGGGAAAAGGAGGGGTTTCCTAGTTCTCATAGTCGTGTATCTTCTGTTCATTTTTAATAAAGATCTAGTTCCTTGCTTATTTTCCCATTGCTTTTGCTTTATTCATTTGCCAACTGTGTGAAGTTGGCTTCTCCCCATGGCTTCCAGGTGCACAGTGTTCTCCATTCTTTGTGGGTATGAAGAAATGCATTCATTTCTGTCATAAAAGGAGAGGTGCAAAGGAGACATGGGGCTTCAGACTGAAGAAGGACAGGGGCCCTCTGCTCAAGAAAGTCTGCTATCAATGGTCCTGAAGATAATAATGCACAGAGACCTGGTGTTTGGGTGTTCTAAAGGGCAAATGATCAGGACTCATGTAAACCTTCCTTTCATAGCTACCACCTCAAAGCACATGAATATTACTCCCTTAGAGATTCAATAAATCCCACTGCATCTGTACTCGATGGGTTTGCTGGCAACTACTGCTATGTCACACTTGCAGTTTGAAACACGGTGACACTCTAGTGTCTTCAGAAAAGACTTGATGCAAAACCAGCACACCTTTGGAGGACTGAGATCACTGCTGGTGTTTTCTACATGCCAGACCATGCTGTTTTAATCATCCAAAAATTCTATGGCAGTGATCCTAATTTAAACCATTGCGAAGGTTTTCCCAAACCATGATATATTTAACACTAAATAGAAGTGAGGAGCAAAGAGTCTCACATCTGTAAACTCACTACTGTGGTGCAGCTCTGGAGAAAAGCTGTGGTGCAGGGCACCTATGAATGATATTTCTTAAAGATTTTACTTTTGGTTATGTGGGGGATGGAGGGTGGGGGGAGTCTGTGAGCACAGGTGCCCTCAGAGGCCAGAGGCCTCCATCTTCTGGAGTTGGAGCTAACAGTTGTGGTTGTGAGCTACTGGACCAGTGATGACCACTGAACTCAGTCTTCTGCAAGCATAGTACACACTTCTAACTGCTGTGTCATCTCTCCAGCCCCATAAATGTTCAACAGCCATCTGTCCAAATGATAAAATACATGACTAAAATCTTCATACAAAATATAATAAATTCAATACTAACAAATTTTTTTCTCCTTAAAAACTTACATGTTCAACGCCGGGCGTGGTGGCGCACGCCTGTAATCCCAGCACTTGGGAGGCAGAGGCAGGCGGATTTCTGAGTTCGAGGCCAGTCTGGTCTACAGAGTGAGTTCCAGGACAGCCAGGGCTACACAGAGAAACCCTGTCTCAAAAAAAAAAACAAAAAAAACCTTACATGTTCAGCAGAAGCCCTCTTTCACCAGACCCCAGTCTTCCATTGCCATATTTCTAAGCAAATATGTCTAATATGTTGGACATACTAGAGATTAGACAACCATAAGTTTGTTTCAGAGTTTAGAGGAACTCAGTCTTAACTTCTATAGGTGTGATTCTTTTTAAGTGGGGGAATAGAGATTTTCCCTTCCTGATTATTTTCTCAGAATTTCAAGCCATGCACCATCATTGGACACTGGCATGTGCGATACATCTCTCCACTCACCCCTCACAATCAGCTGACTCTGGTGTTCCACAGCTGCCGCCTCGTTCCGGGCGATGCAGGTGTAATTCCCGTTGTGCATCAGGGAGAGGTTGGAGATCCTCAGGGAGCTGGTGAAGTCAATGTTGTCAATGGTTACCCCGAGGCTTGCTGGAATTGGCCGGCCATCCTTCTGCCAGGTGATGGTAATGGGTAAGTCTCCTGAGACCACCACACACGGGATGAAGACCCGCTGCCCGATGGAGAATCTTGGGAACTCAAAAGGTTGGATGAAAGGTGGGACTAGAAAGAAAAAGATGACAGAGCAAAGGCAATCATGAGTGGCTGGTGTTTGACATGTGCCTTTCTTTCTTCAGCCATGCCCCCAAGAGGGTGCAGTGATCCATGAATACAGCCCAGGAGTAAGTATCTGAACTATAGAAGGCTGGCATGGGTACCTTGGCCACTCAAATTTCCTCAGCAAGCTGAATGCAAGGCATGGCTCATTTGTTATTCGATACATATGACACATCTCATTCATTCAATACGACTGTAAACAGTAAAACTATTTTTGGCCGGCAACATTTAAGTTGTGCTGCAGTGGGAAAACCACGAGAGGGCATGCTTTAGGTATACCCACTAACATTTTTACACATCGCGTACTACGGACACTCTTGTTCTCCTTTCAGCTGCTGCTGGCACGATCGTGTACACAGGACGGTGGGTGCGAGTGTCAGCATTCAGCAAGTCCACATGACTAACTAGTAACAACTGTGAACTACAGCTTATCTTAGGCAGTTGAGGTGATCTACCCCCCTTAACTTTGCAAGTTCTATAGATAGCATTTTAATTTATAAGTGGATCTGTCTTAGTCAGGGTTTCTATTCCTGCACAAACATCATGCCCAAGAAGCAAGTTGCAGAGGAAAGGATTTATTCAGCTTACACTTCCATGTTACTGTTCATCACCCAAGGAAGTCAGGACAGGTAGCAGGAGCTGATGCAGAGGACATGGAGAGATGTTACTTATTGGCTTGCTTCCCCTGGCTTTCTCAGCTTGCTTTCTTATAGAACCCAAGACTACCAGCCCAGGGATAGCACCACCTGCAAGCCCCCCACCCCAATCACTAATTGAGAAACTGCCCCACAGCTGGATCTCATGGAGGCTTTTCCTCACCTGAAGCTCCTTTCTCTGTGATAATTCCAGCTTATGTCAAGTTGACATACAAAACCAGCCAGTACAGGACCCATGACATGATGGGTGCATGAGTTGTTGGACTGTGTTGCTAATAAAGCTGTCAGTCTGGCCAGAGACTAAACAATCTAGAGGGTTCTTTCATAATGTAATCCCTCTATAAACTGTTCCTTGTCTTCTTGCCTCAAGACCATGCTTCCTTGGGTCCTTTGTCGATGACCTTGGTAACTCTTTACATCATAGACTAGTCAAAGTAGAAACAAAGGAGCCAAGTTGGACCCCTAGG
Source organism: Apodemus agrarius (assembly GCA_964023405.1). Lineage (NCBI taxonomy): Eukaryota > Metazoa > Chordata > Mammalia > Rodentia > Muridae > Apodemus > Apodemus agrarius. The sequence continues at coordinate 1,351,407 of OZ030018.1, read as the reverse complement.
AGTGGGCAGGTTAGTAATACACTGACCACGTGGGCATTATGGGTAATTATTCATGATCTCACTGTAGATGGGGAGGCTCACTGAGCCTCCAATGTGTTGCTTTGCACTTTGACTTAGAATAAGTTTGTCTTTTTAGGAGGGTTTAAGCCATTTCCATCTGGCTAAGGTTGGAACATATATTGCTAGCTATTACTGTATTTTTTGCATGGTCTTTTTTTAAAAGAAAGAAAAACCCCACGTTTTTAAATCCAAGAGTTTGGAAATAACGGACAATGCAAACTAGATCCCAAAACTCAAAGCAACTTGTGGTAAAAAAGACATTATGCCATATGGACTGGTAGAAGCAGGGCCGGTGGGGTGGGGGGTTGGGGGGTTGGGGGGTAAGGGGATGGGAGGGTGGGAGGTCAAACAGCAAGCTGATAACCACAGGGCCATTACTTCACTACAGAACCAGTTCTGTTATCAACTTGAGGGAGTTGAAAGAGACACAGCCAAGAAGACTAAGCACAGAGCCATGTACTCAATCATTCATTCACTTAATGAAGTGTTCAGCACGTACCTGGCATGTGCTTGGCCTCCAGTGTATGCACTGAGCCCAGAAATAACCACATTGAATGGGCCTCTGCCAAGTGCAGTATTCATGAGATATAGACAGCAGATAGCAACTCAGCAGGGTTGTGGCTACTTGGGGACTTGACATTATTACTGTTGCTACTACATGCTCTCAGAAGCAGCTGCCAAAGAACTCAGGAAGTCAAACACAGCCCACAGCTAGAAAGGCTAGTCTTGAGGAGGCTTGAGTTTCATCTTAACCCGAGAAATTTAGAAAAAAACACTGCACACAGCCAATGCCCAAAGCATCACAGCTCTCAACATGGGGTCACAACTTTGCATCTACAAAGAGCTGATCTGACTCTGACATTAAGGGCAGAGCCTCAGGAGGACGTGGAATGGGACAGGTGATATGTGACAGGGCATATCAGCAACCAGCTGGGGAAATGGTGATAGGCCAAGGACACTTGTATTCCTTCACATCTTGCCCCAGTTTGGTATAAATGTTTACTACATGTGCAAACAGTATTAACAGTGACCAGATTTTAATGCTTTCTGATATAAAGGATTACACTAGTCATCCTTGGTTTTTTACACACAGAACCCTGGTGATTATCATACTTAGACAAATACTGCACCTTATTCCTGTCTTGATGATTGCTGTCAGAACAGCAGATCAGTTGAACTTTAGAACTAGGCGGAATAGTTTCCCACCCAGCCGTGCTATTTAAGATCTGCATTTACTCAGTCTAGGAGCCTTGGTTCTACTACATATAAAATGACAACCAAAGCTGAAGTCCTTAATTAGTTCTTCCAATGATTTAATAACCATAGGTAGCATCTAAGTGAGATTTTAATCATTTGATTTGGATCATGTGTCTTTAAAAGGAGAAAAGCCAACAGTAAAAATGCAATGAAAAAATTAAATTTCCCTAAGGGATTTCATAGATAGGAAATCCATCCATCCATCCATCCATACATACATATTATATGTACATACATACCTATATATGCATAATATATGTACACATACACACACATACTTAATTTCTATCTCCCATGTCAAACATGCAACGTAAGGCATTAAGATTGTGTGTGTGTGTGTGTGTGTGTGTGTGTGTGTGTGTGTGTGTACACCTATGAGAGCAACTGTGCACTTTGGCTGGAGAGCAATGTAGGCTGTTGTTCCTCAGAAAAATCTCATCTTTTTTGAGACAGTGTTACCCTTTGGTCTGGAGTTCACCAAATATACCAGGCTGGCTGGCTAGCGCTCCCCAGGGAACTGCCTATCTCCAACTCCCCAGTGTTGGAATTATTAATGTGCATCCCCAAACCCACTCTATTTCATGTATATACTGGGATTGAACTCATGCCCTTGTGCTTGCAAGCTAAGCAATTTACTAAGACAGCTCCCCAGCACAAGGAAGGGATTTTTATATAACTAATGATAAAAGAAGTTTAGCATATAGGCTATCAATAATTGTAAAATAGAGCAATGATCCTTTCTACTAGGAGAGTTCTAAGAAGAATGACATGTGTATTTCCTGACAGTAGAGAGTGGGGATGGTCAGAGTTTCCTAGCTGCCTGGCTGCCCCAGGCTTAGTAGTAGAGACCCTATCTCAAGAGAATAAGATGGAGAACAGTAGACCAAGATACCCAACATCACCCTCTGCCCACCCCACCCCAATAGTGAATGTTTTCCAAAATCCACAATACTTGATTTTATCAACAAGTGAAATTACAAGGGACACCACTACAGTTTTATAAGTAATGACAGCGTGGCCTTGAAGCCACACTGCTGACAAGGTATGCATTCAACACACTGAGAATCAATACTACAACTGGAGAGATGGCTTGATGGTTAAGAGTATTGGCTGCTCTTGATAAGGTTCAGTCCCCAGCAACCACATACTGGCTCAAAATTGTCCAAAACTCCAGTTGAAGACATCATGGTCATGTTTGCTTCTGATATTGTGCTGGTCATCTGACACATTAGAATGGGCTTCCTCTTAAAACCAGATTAAATGACTGGACTAATTAACTTTCTTCTGACCCACATTTTGACCAGGAACAGATGTGGTATTCATAGAGACATGAAGGGACACACATCTACACAAAATAAAATAAAATAATGAAAAACCCCACAATACCAATGCCAACAATTGTGCCACTCAGAAGATAATCCTCTGCCATGAGCATTTAAAGTTAATTAAACCACGTGGTATTCTTGGTTACCATTATTACTTGATCTAGCTGGATGCTGAGGTTTGAGGCATCCTGACAAAGACTTAGTGAAAAGTGGGGAGCTAAAGAGAGGTGAGAAGCCAGGAATATACATGAGCACATAATGTGTCTGGCATCTGGGAGCACTGTTTGGGAGCACTGTTCGGGAGCACTGTATGGAAATACTGTACAGTAACATACTGTCCCCATAGTTAGTTTTTCTACTACTAATGTAAAAATCGTACAATGTGGTTGAGACTGAATTAGAAGTCATGGTTAGTATATTTTAAAAGGTAAGTACTCCTATTTATTGTTTAATGTATTTATAGAAAACAAACATGTCTAAAATAGTTAACCTACGAATCTGTATGATTAAAGAAGCGAAGAGTCAGGGGAATGCCCTTCCCCAGATGGCATCGAGGTCCTGTTTGCATCTGATATTATGCTGATCAGCTGCCACATTAGCATGGGCCTTCTTTTTAAAGCAGATTAAATGCCTGGACCAATGAACTACCTACATCACCAATGGGGCCTCTTGCTTCAGCCAGAGTCACATGTTGGATGAGGAAATGTTGCACATTTTCTCTGCGGCTCAAAGCAGAGGCACAAGGCTCAGGTGTCCCTTGTAATTGAACAGAATAACAACAATAGCAGCAGCAGCAGCAGCAGCAGCAGCAGCAGCAGCAGCAGCAGCAGCAGCAGCAACAACAACAACAACAGTAATGTCACGTCTACTTTCAAAACTTTTTAAAATGTTGAACCACACAATCAGTCTATTCTGATTAGTCAACCATTTCAGAATATCCTCTTAAGTGAGGCAAAGCTCCCAAATCCAGCTGACAGGAAAAGCTGGCAATATTACAGGAGTGGGAATTCTGAGTGTGATATGTACTGGGTTTTGACATAACCTTTCTGCAAGAAGTATGTAAATAGCTGCTAAATGTCACCCACTACCACGTGTGTGTATTTAGGGCGGCAGGGGCCTTTCTCCATGGGGTCGAGAGCCTTGCACCACTGCAAATGCCAGATTCTGCTCCTCTTCCTTCTAAACTTGCACTAGGAATGTTAAATGAGGTCGATCCATTTCTACATTTTACCCTCAACAATTAAAACTATATTCCACTTAAAACGGAATCTGGTACATTAATGGAAGATTGCTTGTTGAGAGCAGGTCAACCTCAGGCAATTAGCAATATTATCTCTACTCAGTTTGAGTGTGGTATGGAGAGAGAGTGTAATCACCCTTGTGAACAAATGTGGAGACCAGATATTGGTATTGGGATGCCTTTGTGCAATGGCTTCTGTACATTGATTTTAAAACAGGGTCTCTCAGTAAACCAAGGACTTACCATTTTTTACTACAGTGATGGCCACTGAGACCTAAGATCCACTTGTCTCCCTTAACCCAAACATGGGGTTACAGGTGCTGGTCCTAACACCCACCATTTTGTGGTGCTGAGATATGAACTGAGCACATGAATATCTTTGCCTTTTAAATCTTCCAGGATACAGAAATTGATGTCTCTCTTCTCAGCACTCTTCTTCCTATTTCCTTCCCCTGCTTTCTATAATAAGTTGTTTCCTTGTCCTCCAAAATATTATCTTCATTCTTTGTGTGTGCAGCAAATGTGTGTGGCATATATATGCATGTGTTTATTTCTGTGTGTGCATGTGTTTGTGTGTGTGTGCATGCATTTCTGTGTGTACATGTGTTTGTGTGTGCATGTGTTTGTGTGTGTGCATGTGCTTGTGTGTGTGTTTCTCTGTGTACATGTTTGTGCATGTGCACATATATGTGGTGGTGGAAGCACATATGTGTGAAGAAGTGTCTTCTCCATCAGTTTGTTTGAGACAGAGTATATCATGAAACTCAGAGCTCGCCAAGTCATCAGACTAGCTGGTTAGTAAGAGCCAGGGGTCTTTCTGTCTCTGCTTCCTCAGTTCTGGGATTGCTACTGTTCCAAGTCTGAGGGCCTGGGCTCAGTTCTATTCTGTGCTATTTCCTTAGCACCCTACCCTGTCCTTTATCATCCCATCTCCCCAAACCACCTCTATCTCCAAATTCTGAATAGCATAAGGAGGCAGTTGCTGTGAACAGCCTATCAGAGTTCAGTCCCAATGACAACGCTGTTTGGCTGTTTTAAAGGCCATGCCCTCATGAGACCTGGTCAGGAATTGCCCAGAATTCTCATTGGCCATGCATATACCAACTGCAGCTCCCACAAAATGAACAGCATGAGGCAGGCTAGTGACCTGCTGGGCTTACAGCCAAGTAGCTCAGCCCCAGGCTGTTCACAGAGAGACTTACCATGCTTTAAATCGCTCTACCTGTAGAATATGACTCATTAGAAGATGGCATATGGGATACAGCTGAGCCTTCTACTCACTCCAGGAGCCTGTGGTTCAAAAACTACTGGAGAACACATCCTGTGGATGCCCATGTCACTTTGTGGCTTGTATAGAATCACCCATGAAGAAAGTAAATAAATCAATTCTTTCTAATTCCCTACATTTTTGTGGAATAAGTATCTTACATATTTTAATTGCATCATGATTTTTGGAAGAAAATTCTTAGGGATGGTGGCAGACACAGGTTTATACTCTGAGTCATGAACCACTTGGATATCCTTAAGAATGACCTAAAATAGAGAATGAGGTTCATATGTCTGAGATGTCATAGTCAGGATATAAATAGGAACAGACATATAGGGCATTTAACTCTTGGTTCTTCCCAGCCATGAGGGAAATGGTGCCAACACATGGTCTTGCTCAAGATGCTAGGTCATCCATGCCATCCCTAAGTTTTTACATGGGATTCATTCTTCTGACCTCTGGCCAGCAGCCAGAGTGGGCTCACAGTGAATTAGAGTTTGGGTGGGGTCTGCCTTGCTCCAGGAGCAAGGGCACCAGGCCAGCATTTAGGATGTGAGATGCAAACAAAAAGGAGAATGTTGCAGCCAGAAGAACAGACTGAAGCACACTGACAGAAGCTTGGCCCTGTGTTCGGCCTCTCACTCTGAGTTGCCCTTGGGCTTCACGATGAACTTATATTAAATGACACTCAGATGTTGACCTAGAAAAAGCAAGGACAGTGAGAGCTGGCAGGGCATCCTGAAGTTCTGCCTGCTTGGGGATTGCTGGGGAGGGCTAGGGAAAGAGGAGACACAGCTCCTGGAGCATGGTGCTGAAGTCCCTTGGGGGTTTAGTTGTAGGATTTCCTTAAAGTCCTGTCTTGCCACACTTCCAAAAAGTCCATGTAGAGTATGTGATGTTAATAATCCCCACTTTCCTCAAAGGTGTCTTAATTAAGTTGGATTTGGGAGTGTATTTAAAGAAATTTGGGGGTGTATTTAAATGTTTCTCATCTGAGCAAATCTCTCTGAAAGCTAATTTCCCAGAGAGTCAGCCTACAAGAGGATGCACTATGTAAAAGTGAACATATATATTCATTATTAACCATCCAGGTAAGTTTGTAATGCTACTTGTGGATACCACATCTTTCCATCTTTGTTGTTTTTACTTATTTTGGACTATGACTGAAGAACAATTACCATGTGGGCAAGCTCTCTTTTAATTTGTCCCTTCTATACCTGAGCATACAATATGTTGCTAGCTTTTCCCAGAACAGAAGAGGAAAGGTGCTGTGAAGTGGAACACAGTATTGAAGTTTGAAATTGTTTCTCATTACCTCAAAGGAAAAAAAATGACCTGTATATCTGTGGTTTTTCGGTTGTTTTTACGGCTGCTCTTGGTTCAGTTAGAACTGAAATACCACCTTTATCTGTAATATTTGAAATAAAGATGATGGTGTTTTCTTACCCCCATGCCATGGGGGTCCAGTGGCTTCTCTTACCATTGTGAAGGTGCAGGTTTATGCAGGTAAATCAAAACAGTGGTGCCATCACAGAAAAGAGCTAGGTTTCCTCCCCATCCACGGTGACTCTGCTCACTTCACTACACACACTTTCATGGTCTAAGAAGATGTCATTTTTAAGATGGTTTGAAATGCTATGCATTTCAATGTAATCTGGTTTTACAAAACAACAACAACAACAACAACAAACAGTTCCATGTGATGGGTTGGAAAGGATTTTGTGTATGTATAGATGGGCTCTAGATATGTGTTGGTCTTGGTGTGTTTTTGTGCAAGCAAGTGAGGCAGACAACCTCAGATGTTATTCCTTGTTTTTGAGAGTGTCACTCATTTGTGTGGGGCTCCTCAGTTAGGCTAGCCTGGATGGCCATGGACCCTCAGGGATCTGTAATCCCTAGCTAGGATGACAAGCCCCTGTGACCATATCCAGCTCAGACTGATTGGATTGTTGTTTTTGTTATTCTTGTTTTCTTGGTTTTGAGGAATGGAGAACAAATCCTCATGCTTGAAAGGCAAGCACTTTACTAACTTAGGTTTCTCCCAACCTCTAGATTGACTTCTGATACACACACACTAGATAAGCACACAGTGAAACTGTGAAAATAAAAGACATTCATAGTCGGCCTTGGTGATGGAAGAGAAAGCCAAATAAAAGTACAGGATTTACAGCTGCTCTGTCATCAACAACCATGAAGTCAGCTGAAAGCAGTCCTGGATAGGATGTGGGGAATGGCACTCAAACACATGGTGGATGGCAATAGAAACTGACACAGAAATTTTGGAGACTAGTCAAAACCAGTTAAACTCGGCGGGCTGTAAATTCTATTTCTGTCCATAAATTTCTACAGATACTATACAAAATACATCTACAGGATGTCTATGCCAACATGTGTGACAGAACGCTAGGAGCTGCTGATGACATGATTAACCTCTGTGTTCTTATTATATGTATTTGTCTGTGAATAAAGACACAGAATTTTGTTGAAAGTAAACATTTCCTATATTTAAACGTGTGTGTGTGTGTGTGTGTGTGTGTGTGTGTGTGTGTGTGAGAGAGAGAGAGAGAGAGAGAGAGAGAGAGAGAGAGAGAGAACAATTGTGATGGTTTGTATATGCTTGGCCCAGGGAGTATAGCCTTGTTGGAGCAGGTGTGTCACTATGGGTATGGGCTTTAATATCCTTGTAGTACCTGCCTGGAAGTCAGTATTCTGCTAGTAGCCTTTAGATGAATATGTGAAGCTCTTCCTGTACCATGCCTGTCTGTATGCTGCCATGCTCCCACCTTGATGATAATGGACTGACCCTCCAAATGTGTAAGCCAGTCCCAATTAAATGTTGCCCTTTATAAGGGTTGTCTTGGTCATGGTGTGTGTTTACAGCAGTAACTCCCTAAGACACCAATGTTAATGGAATTTTAAGACAAGTTAAGAGAAGATAAGAGAGGGGCTTTGTGTGGACAGATGGCAACAGTGTGGCCCCCACACATAGTTGACAAAACCAAACAAAAATCCCAGTAGGTAGCAGTGTCAGGGACTCTGTTCATGAGTACCAAGCCATGGCTCCATAGCTGGATATACTTTCCAACAAAAAGACCTGGTCTTCATGATGGAGGTGGCCCTCCCCTATTGCTTCAAGATATCAGTCAATGAATGCCCAGAGGGTTGTGTTTCATTGAATACCCCCACAAAGGAAAAGAGCTGCTGAGCTCTGCAAAGCAGAACACATTTGATCAACATGGTGTCTCAGGAATGCATCTCAGGAACATGTAAGCTCCCTGATTCACATACGGATTTGGTTGATTTCCACAGACAAGGAGGAGAGCTGCCAATGGCTGCCCTGCACAAAAAACATTGGTTCTGGAAGAAGGGGAGGTTGTACCCAGCAGAGGGAAGTATTGTTCTACATGTGCACATCCATGTAGAAAGAGAGAGAGACAAAGTGCAAGGAGCCAAAAGGAAGGCCTGCAGGTAAAGCCTAGAAAAGCCAGGGTGCAACATGCAGAAGAAGAGGCTTCATATGAGGCTGAACTACATCAATACCAACTTCATTTGCATTCCAAAGAGCCCATTATGATATCTTAGTGTATGTATATAAGCACATGTTAGATGCAGTACTTACGTATATTGGCATATGAGTGCAATGTACACATGCCTAATGGTATACTTTACCACATGTGTTTTATTAGCACATTAATATATCTTCATATTTACAATTAAGATAATTTAACTAATATCAGCCCATATGTGTATATAATCCACATAATTTCATTGAATATATACTTGGATAATTATTTATATTTTGTACTAATTCTATAGAAATGCTATATAATTTTGAACAATTAAATTTTTTATTCTGATTTAAAATACCATTATTAGGGGCTAGAGAGATGGCTCAGTGGCTAAAAGTACTTATTGCTTTTGCAAAGGACTTGAGTTCAGTTCTTATTACCTATGCCAGATGGTTCACAATTGTCTATAACCCCAGCTCCAGGGGAATTTGAGGCCTCAGCCTTAGCCTTAGCTGGCACTTAGCTGCTACTCAAATGCACATGAACACACACACACACACACACACACACACACACACATGTTCACATACAAACATACAATTAAGAGTAAAATAAATCTTTAAAAAACTAATAAATAATATATCCTCACCTGAACATGATGATCAGTACTATATGAGTGTTTTCTAGAGTGTATGTGAATACATGAATGTAGGCATATGTATACACATGTATGTGTACATATTTGTAGAAATTAATTATGACTTTTACAAGGAAAACATAATATTACTCATTTAGTGTCTTCCTTTCTCATCACTGTATCCTTAAAATGTCTTAAAATTCTAATGTTCAGCAAGCATACCAAACACTGAAACACATTTCTCCAACATCAAAAATTTTCCACGAAATTGAAGACCTATGTGTTTTGACACCATAGTGAACAGTATATGTTGTTTCCTTTGCCTCTGTCTAAGGGAAAGTACTCAGAGACAATTATAATGAAACATTCAATCATGTGTTCCCTTGAAAGACACGTGCTATCTCTTCTAGAATAGAGGAGGAGAATCTCCAGGAAAGCAGCCTTTAGGAGGAAGCCATGCTAAGGGAGGTATATGAGCTTCATTCTGAGCATGGCTCCAACAACCTACACTGAGCAAAACAGGTCTATGCCTGTACTCTGTGCAGACCTCCACAAGAGCTGAGGAACTACAACCATTTGCTCAAACACACTAGACAGAAACCTTTCCCTCTGGAGTTAGAGAACAGGATCTTGACAATCCCATCAGCCTTCCTATACCCCACCATAGTACTAATTAAAAGGCAAATCTAAATCACTTGTGACACTAAATTACCACAGGTCATGCATTGAATGTGTAACCTATATGTTGGTGTGCTTCAATGCTTCTTCTGTATTGATTATAACAGAAACTATACATTCCCTAAGTAGCTGTTGGGAAATGAATAGAAACACTTAACAGATATTATTTTTTGGTTACCCACAAATGACCTCTGCAAACAGGACTGAAAGCATAAAATAACCTGGAAATGCTGGGCTTTCTGTAAAAGATACTATGAGTTGCTCTAGAAACAAGAGAGACAGCAAAGATCAGAAGAAGGTAGCAGTCATCAAGAGAAGAGTTTCAGGCCAACAGAACTGAGTCTGGACACTTGTGGCAGCTGATGGCATTCAGGGTGGGACAACAAATGAGCAACAGTCAGAGATCTCAAGGTCCACCTGCCAAGAGTATTTCTGTGGGCCTGGGACACATGGCCACAGTTGCCAGGAGGTCTTGAAGAATGTCACCATTCGAAGACAACATCTCAGCTGCTTATCAAGAGATGGAAGAGTGAATATCTACCCTCAGGACTATTTTGCTTTTGTTTTTTATTTATTTATTTTTTGTTGTTGTTTTTCATTTTTTTTCAAGACAGGGTTTCTCTGTATAGCCCTGGCTGTCCTGGAACTCATTCTGTAGAGTAGGCTGGTCTTGAACTCAGAAATCCACCTGCCTCTACCTCCCAAGTGCTGGGATTAAAGGCATGCACCACCACTGCCTGTCCTATTTTGCTTATAAAATAGTCTTGTTATGCAACCCAGGTTGACCTCGACATCTCTATCTTAATGCTCCCGTCTCCTAAGTGTTGCAATGATAAGAATTCACTACCAAGTTCAGTACTGTTGGTGGTAGAAGTGAAGTGGTGTGTGTGTGTGTGTGTGTGTGTGTGTGTGTGTGCCTGTTGTGTGTGATGCCTATATGGTCTTTGTGCACATGTGTGTACATAAGGAAGTCAAAATATATCAAGTATCTTACTCTATCATTTAATATCTTATTCACTTGAGGCAACATCTCTTGGAAAACATGGAGCTATGTGGGCAGGCAGCAAGTCCCAATGACCCTCCTGCTTCTACCCTACAATGCTAGGGCTACATTACTGGTATGCGCACCTATGCCTAGATACTTACATGGGAGCTAGGGATTCAAACTCAGGTCCTCATGATTGCACAACAAATGTTATTATGTGCTGACCCATTTACTAATTATGTCTCCACTTTAATTTCTTCTCTCTTGTCATCTCAGATTAGGCCCTAACTTGTTTTCACCCAGTTTCTGTTGTTGTTGTTTTGAAAGAGGGTCTCACTTTATAAGCCAGGCTCACCTTTGACTCACACCCCAACTTCCTGCTTCAGCCTCCTTAGTACCAGGATTTTAGGTTCTATGTTTTTAGAAAGCAACATTCTTGGCTTTTATGGTAGCTCCTTCACAGTCCCTTTGGCTTCACTGCTTGCTGCTCCAATCCTGACTCCCTACTCAGCATGAGTGACTATGGAAAGACCCATGGGTTGTGCTGGAGTCGACAGTCTTGACTACACTCCTTTCCTTTCTTCTGATCCTCTGGTTATGTTTCAACTCCATGACAGAGTCACTGTGAGCATTAATTAAGATGACACATAGGAAAGTGTTTTGTAAACTATGAAGCTTTATATCAATATAAATAGAAGATGACTTTTTAAAAAAAATATCTAGCAGGCAATTAACTTTCTTGGCACCGTTGGTCTACAGCAATTAGAATACCCAGTCAGGCAGCCCTCAAGTCCAGAAAGGCACCGAGTCAGGGGAAGAAAATGATTTGAGATGTGCTACACATGAAATTGCACAAGATAAAACTAGACTCCTGATCTTTCCTTCTGTCAATGCATCGGAAGCCAGCACATCACCACTAAGTGTTGAACATATTTCAAAACTACTTAGCTTTAGCCATGATCAGTAATTGATAGTTTGAATCAGTTGTTGAGGGATTTTTTCCTCCCAAGTAACCAGAGATATGCAACAAAATAAGCTCAAGGGTCACAACTATTATTTTGAAAAAATATAGTGAAAAATATTCTTTCCCCCCAATATCCTCTAAATATACATGCATACATACATGTATGTACATATACATGTACATAAACATACAACATGCATGTGTACAATTACTTATACAGCTAGATAATCAATGTCTTGAATGAGTATCCTAGAAACAAGATAAAAATGGTTTGCTTTTATCATTTGCAGCAGTATTAGAGGAATTGAATGGGTCAAACCCTTCCCAAGAAAATCGATGTATGTCTGTGTGTGTGTGTTTGTATATGGCTCTGTGTGTTTGTGTGTTTTTGTGTGTATGTATTTCACTATGACTGTGTGCCTTTGTATGTTTGTATGTATTTATGTGTATGTCTGTGTCTGTATTTGTATATATGTGTCTGTGTGTCTGTATGTGTTTATATATATGTGACTATGTATATGTCTATATTTCTGTATGTTTGTGTGCATATGTCTATGCGTGTGTATGTGTATATGTCTATATTCATGTGTGTGCAGGCATGTACATGTGTATATACATGTGTATGTATATATATATATAAAGTACAGATGATAACCTTGGCTATCTTCTCTAAGTTGCTGTCCACAGTGTTTTACTTTGTGACAGGGTCTCTTATTACTCTAGATCTAGACAAGCAGACTAGGATAAATGGCCAGTAAGAACCAGGTTTCTCCCTATCTTCATCTCCCCTATTTGAAGATAGGAGCACGTGTTACATACCTGATTGTTTTTATTAGTTCTCTGAGAAATTGTACAATGTGTTTTGGTCATATGCACCCATCCCCCAACTCCTGCTGACCCACCACTAGTCCCTAAACACCCAATGCTGTCTTCTCTTTTTTAAAAATACCCATCAAGTCCAATTTATGTTGCCCATATATTTTTGGATGTGTGGTCTTCCATTGGAGTATGGTAAATTCACTAGAGACTACAATCTTAAAGCAAACTGATTCTTCCTCTCCCAGCAGCTCTCGATTGCCAATAGCTCCTCAGCTAAGGATGGGACTTTGTTCCCCACTCTCCACTCCATGATGGCATTTGATCTAGCCTGAGCTTGTCAGGTTAACAGTAGTGAACCACTGGAAAAGTCCACTGATGCAAGAGAGGCATTGATATCACAGGATGCCTTATATTTTAAGTATGGGTTCTCAAGGTCCAAACTGGAGTCGTTATGCTTGTAAGGGAAGCCATTTCCCTAGCCCAGGGCAGAAGCTTATGAAGCTACATATTTATTCTTCTGAAGTGATTCAATAAGGCACTGGCCATGTATTCATATGGATGGTAACAAAACTGGCTTAGATAAATCTGACAGCAAGACTGTCTTCTTCGAAGTAAACACTCATCCTTTTCAACAGTTCAGCTGACTCTTTAGCTTTCTTACACTTAAATCTCATAGGTGAAGGTAGTAAAGGTGGTTCATTTTAAAAATGTCTTCATAGACAACAATCTCACTTAATTTGTATATTACATTTCACAGTGTTTTAAATGCAAATTTACATATGCAGAAGTTGATTTGGTTGGGAATTCCCAGATCCAGAGTAAAAGTTTCAACTGTTAATGATGTATAACTTTTACTTATATGAGCAACTAGAACCCACCTCAAACAAGAAATGCCACAGTTACCTTCAATAACGAAGACTACAAACATCTTGCTAAGGTATATACTTTTGGGTATATTACTCACTGATAAGTGGATATTAGCCTAGAAGCTTGGCATACCCAAGACACAATCAACATATCAAATGATGTCCAAGAAGAAGGAAGGAGTGGCCCCTGGTTCTGGAAAGGCTCAGTGCTGCAGTGTAGGGGAATACCAGAACAGGGAAGTGGGAAGGGGTGGATGGGGGAACAGGGGGACGGAAGAGGGCTTATGGGACTTTCTCGGGGAGGGGGGATCCAGGAAAGGGGAAATCAACTGAAATGTAAATAAAGAATATATCTAGTAAAAAAAAAAACCCAAAATAAAGGTATATACTTTTGAATGCAAAACCAACCAACCAACAAAGTGATAAACAAAAAAACTAGAGAAAGCCCTTAGCTATCCTATCATGTACAGAAGTTGCTCTTTTATGTCAAGTTCTACACAGGCATACACAAGGATGTCCTAACATTTTATTTGTCTACTATGTATATCCAAACCTTCCAACATTGTAATATAACACCAGCCATACCACTCCTGGGAATATAGCCAGAAGATTCCCCGGCATGCAATAAGGATACATGCTCCACTATGTTCATAGCAGCCTTATTTATAATAGCCAGAAGCTGGAAAGAACCCAGATGTCCCTCAACAGAGGAATGGATATAAAAAATGTGGTATATATACACAATGGAGTACTATTCAGCCATTAGAAACAATGAATTCATGAAATTCTTAGAGAAATGGATGGAGCTGGAGAACGTCATACTAAGTGAGGTGACCCAGTCTCAAAAGAATACCCATGGTATACAGTCACTGATAAGTGGATATTAGCCTAGAAGCTTGGAACACCAAAGACATAAATCACATATCAAGTGATGTCTCACAAGAAGAAAGGAGTGGACACTGGTGCTAGAATGTACCAAAACATCATTGTGGGGGAGTACAAGAACAGTGAGGGGGGAGAGGGTGGATGAGGAAGCAGGGGTAGGAAAAAGGGCATGTGGGACCTTTGGGGGTGGGGAACCAGAAAAAGGAAAATGAATAGTAAATATAGAATATATCCAAAAAAAAAAACTTCAGAACTACACAATCAAGTACCAAAACATGTTTTAAAAAATCTCTCATAGTGTTTTAAGTAGGTTTATGATTTTACATGTAAGATACTATTCAGCATTGTTTGAAGCCAGAGATGCCAATGTCTGCAGTGAAATATACAGGAGTAATTTACATCTAATATCCATCTGTCCTAGTTAACTTCAATTCAATTGCCCAGATCATATTTGCCTGTGGGCTTGTATGGAGGGTATTATTCTGATCATTTGATTGGTGGTCTAGGACTATATGAGAAAGCTAGCTAAGCAATAGTCTGTGAGTAGCATACTTCCAGGGCCTTCATGTCTTGAGTTTCTGCCTTGACTTCTCTCAGTGCTGGACTGTGACTTGAAAGTGTAAGTCAAATGAAGCATTTCCTTCCCCTGAGTTGCTTTTTGTCAGTATTTTATCACAGCAACAAAAAGGGGACTAGACCACCACCAACAGAATCTACAAGTTTCCAGCATGTTCTATAGTCCTAGCTTCCTGGTAAGCACAAGCTTTTCTAACTCAGTTGTTGGAGGAGCATGCTATCTCATGGGTTCTGCTGGGTGACTTCATTTGCCTTCATCTGGAAGGCATTCATTCATCCGAGACAGGCCAGGGATGGTAGTTGGCATGTTCATGTTGCTATCATGTGTCAAACATAGTTTGGTTTTGGCACAACATACATTTGAGGGGTATTGTCAGACTGTCTATAAGGCCACGATTGATTGTAGTGCTTTGCCTGGCCCATCCCCCCCCTCTCATTGTGCTGAAACATGACTTCCATTTGGCTTCTATTGTCTAGTCGGATTCTCTCTATACTCAGGGTTGGTTTCTTACGTGGAGGATCCTTTACCATGGAGAGAAGTTTATTTTCTAACAGATTGCCCTTTTAAAAGGCTGTTCTTATTGGGAAGCTTTTAATGAATGACATAAACATTCTGAAACATTCTATCTGTCCCTCTCAGGATCTTGCAATAGCTTGACACAACTACTGCATGTATTCACACCCACTGCATTTGTCCATACCTGCTGTATTTGTTCAGGCCTGCTGCATTTGTTCTCTATCTTGGGAATGCAAGCTTCTCCCCAGCTATTTAGGCTGGGTGGAAGGGCATGGTCTATTGAGGATTTTTTTTCCAGTAGCCACTGAGGAAGCCTCATATCCTGGTATACCCTGCAAAATGCCCTCCCCAGAAGCCACCTACAGAGAATATTCAGGAAAGAGCTATTTTTGTTGTTGTTGTTGTTGTTGTTGTTGTTGTTGAGCTCGAAAGTCCATAGAAATCTAGTCTCTTGTCTTGAGGAGAGTCTGCTCTGAGGAAGCTGGATCCATGTGTAGTGAGGTTCATGGAGGATCTGGAATCATGACCCAGGATCTAGATAGGTTTCCCTGCAGACTTGCCTTCCACCTTTGCCTCCACTCTTCCTTTCCTTAATTTAATACCTTCAGAGTCTCCAACTATAAACATCAAGTATAATGTTTTAATTTTGGGTCCTGTAGTTTTCCTAAGAAGGTTAAGGTGAACACACTGAAGTAGAGTACTTAAAAGGGTCAATTTCAATGTCAAGGTCATTTTCTGGCCTTGGCCTCAGATGGTTGGCAGACAGGTCTTCACATGAGTCTGACCAAAGGGACAATTATTTTGTCAGCCTGCATGAGGGATGGCTTGTCTTTTCAAGACTACTTGGTTCAATCCTTTTCTGAAATCATGCATTTTGGTTACAAGACCTGTTACATTATTTTGGGGGGCCTAAGATATTTTGAGTTGGTTTATGACAATTAACAGGATCAATATTAGCAGGTCAATTCATGCTGGAACAAGCAAACTTTAAGACTAAGAGTTATTTGTTCAATTGGCCTTTGTTTAAATTTGTGTATCTGAAATTTAGTATTAAGATATTTGTACCTATTTATATCTAAATGGTCATATTTCCATTTGGTGCTCTTGAAGAAAAAAAACCTTAGTGGCAATCAAAGACCAATGAGAAGTTTAGACCTAAACTTCATAATCATCAATCATTATATCAATTGATTAGATCATTAGAACTTAACCATAGGATGGGTAATTAACAGCTAACTACATTTAAGCATTTTAAAATGTAACTTAAAGATTTCTGGGGATGCCTGGGCACATGTGAGGGTGTTCACAAGAAGAGAGCCTCCTCCATTATAGTGGTGAGATGTTAGCTTCCTGTCTCTCTGGCCTATTTGCACTATTGCTGTTAGTGTGGTGGATGAGACAAGGGGGCCTCAGTATCAACTACAGTTGTGACACTGAGATGCAACAGTGTCACCTAGGAGTCCCCATCATTTGCCCCTAGGGCTTTGTTTCTGGATCTAAGTTGTTTTTCTTTGATTGCTTGTTGGAAAAATGGCTAGAGACCCAAGTAGTGTGAGAAGACAGTCCTCTCCAGGGAGAACACCAAGGCTGTGGGAGTTCAATTTTGCTTTGCTCATGAAATTCTGACTTTTTCTACCCAGAATGGCTCCCTAAAGTGATAGCCATGCAGAGCTGTATGTCTGTTGGAAGAGAGAGGTGGGGAGTTGTCAGCTCCTGGGATCATAGTTGATGATGCCACAAATAACAAAAATCAAGTTCCAGTGCCCAAGAGATCATGTGATACTAATTATGTGATGCTTCAATGTTGTATGATGAACTATGTTCATATACAAAAGAGCCTCATATCTTAGTGAGCAAGTTATCTGCAAATGCTCAGCCAATCAAAAGATGGTGTGTGGGTGAAGCACTCATCTAAAGGTGTTGTGCATCTTAAGACAGCAAAGTAAAAACATTCAGTGATGTGGTTTCCAAGTCTCCATGGCAACGTGCCCTTATGATACTGCTGTGACTTAATTTTCTGCACAGTCATCACATACTCAGGCGTCAAGTGGCTGATGTATGTGTCTTGTTTGATATTCTGTCTGTCCTGATGAGAAGGAGAGCTCAAAGGGAAGCTCACATTCTCTGTCACTATCACATCCAGTGCTCAGGGCTGGCACCCAGGAGGACACAGAGGCCT
The DNA here is from genome assembly GCA_964023405.1 of Apodemus agrarius. Taxonomy (NCBI): domain Eukaryota; kingdom Metazoa; phylum Chordata; class Mammalia; order Rodentia; family Muridae; genus Apodemus; species Apodemus agrarius. Next base: position 1,333,643 of record OZ030018.1, on the reverse strand, counting down.
CAGAAGTGATAGAACAGCACCAGAAGAGGCCCTTGCATTCATCAAGGTTTTATCAAAGATTTATAATCATTTCAGGAAAATGAATGTATGGAACAATTCGAGAAAGATTAAAAATGCCTAGATACAAATATCTAATAAACAACATGACTTATTTCATAATGAAGGAACATTTGGTGTGAGTACAAGCATTTTTAGATGTTTCTTAGAATAAAAGTAAAGCTGATATGTTTTGAGGTAAAGGAGATTAGGGAGATACATGTAAAACATACACAGCTTTGTGACCCAGATACTAAAAGACAATTCCTAGCACACTGGGAGAAGTCTTGACAGCTTAGAGAGGCAGCTCAGCCTGGAGGGTACTTCACACCATCTGCGAGCTGTTTTAAAACACGTCAGAACCTTCTTTATGATGTACTGCATTTAAAGTATATTACATTGAAACAAGACCTTCATTTTATTCTTGACTAAGGAAAATGACTTGAGAAGAAAAAAATGGCTCCCCAAAGTATCTGCTGTGTGTCTTTGGTGGACCCAACAATTCATTGCTTGTTGTGGGTAAGGACATTGAGGTTGTATTGCCAAAACCTCAGAGATTATCCTTGCAGTTGGAAGCCAGGATTGTAAATGACATAAGGCAATGACTGACTCAGTCACAAAGACTGGAGAATTGTTAGCTATAGCTCTTTTGTCCACTCAAGATAAAAACTTGGACCTGAAGTCCTTGTCTACCATCAAAAATTCTCTTCCTCTTGGGATCTAAAGAGCTAACTGATAGAGTCTGCAGAGGAAGAAAGATGTGTGTTCTAAAATGATCTGATAGAAAACCAAATAGCCAAGCCAACAGGGTACCTTCTGAATACTTCAACTATCAGAGGAAGTTAACATCAAGTTCGAATCCTGTGAGGACCCAGGATAGTATAGACAACATTTATCACCTTCTCCATCTAAGTGTTCATGACTACCCAACATGACTACCTGAATTCTGAGCCGGCCCCATCTTAAAAGTCAGGGCAGGTAAGGGGACAGAGTTACCTTTCACTGTCACGTGGACACTCTGGCTGGTGGAGAGCTGTGGCTGTACCAGCACGTTACAAGTGTACTCTCCCTCATCAACTTCTTTTTGCACATCTGAGAGTTTCAGAGTCCCATTGTTCTCAAACGCCACCTGGCGGTGGTTGAAAGGAAGCAGATTAGCGTTCTTGTACCACTTGATGGAGTAATATGGATAACCAATCACGCGGCAGTGGATGTACGTGTCACGCCCTGCTATCGCAGTGATGTTTTTCATTGGTCTGATGCTTGCAGGTCCTGGAGAGACACAAGAAAACTCTTGAAAATAATTTAAGGGTATGTCTCATGGAAAGAAATGGGTACACCTTTCTTTTGGTAAAAATAAATTATTTTTTTATGTAAGCACACCTTTTTTTGTTTGTTTCAGTCTCTTGGCATTTGGCATTCTCTACTATGTTTTGCCTCTTACTACTCTCAAATGAGCCAATGAATGTTAAAATTTCTTATCATCAGCTACGTCTATGAAAATACTTTGAATTACAAGATAAAAGACAGCTTCGCTAATTAAAAATGAAGTAACTAGTCTACTCTGCATGGCTATGCTCTTCTGGTGAAAAGGCTGACTGCAAACTGATTGACTCTGTCTGGCGGATGATGAAAATGGAGGTTATGCGACTGTACGCTACGGACTTGAGTTAGGTAGCATGGAAGTGAAGGCTTACCATGGATGTCGTGAGATAGGAGAAATGGAGAGAGGAAAGGGCATGCAGAGCATAAACCAGAAAAGGAGAGCTTTAGTGGATAGATTTAAGAGGACAGAAAGTAGACAAGCTGACTACAGAGACCAAAATGCCATTTTCAACACTGTTGATCAGCGCCATTCTTGAGTAGGAAGGAGAGGGCAGGGAGAGGGAGGAACAGCTTCTCCTTTGCGCATTGCAAGGCTCAGCCCAGAGCATGCATCACCCATCCCGCTACAATGATTTGTGTGTGTTTGTTCGAGGAGCTGATTTGACAAGCACCTCTTACGTTTATTCGAGCCTGGTACAGGACGACTCCAGCTGAGTTGTTGGCAGTGCAGCGGTAGACACCCCCATCCCGGACCTGGGAGCTGGAGATATTCAGGTAGCTGACCACGTTCCCCTCGGACGTGATCATTTGGCTGATGCGGTGGCCGCTGCCCTTAAGGATGGGGTCATCATCCAGGGTCCAGGTGACCGTGGGCAAGGGTGTACCCTTCACATTGCACACGAGGGACACTGGCTCTGCCGGGCTCACCACTTTCTCGCTAAAGGCAGAAATGATTTTGGGAGTTCCATCTGCAGGGAGACAAAACAGGAAAGGACATGGTACATATACATAATAATCCTCCATCAAGTTCACTGTTTATGCTTAGAAGAGAAGCACTATCCCAAAAAGCCTTGCACTAGGAGAAGTTCCCAAGGGACATGAATGAATGCAAGCAAAGTGATATCCCTTTCTTTATGGTCTTAGAGAAAAGAAGGGTGATGTGATGGAGAGCTCATGACTGCAGTTTAAGTCATGTATGTTCCTCTCCAAAGCCACAAACAAGGATTTTGCATACTCCAAAGCTGCTTTATCTATTTCCCCCTCAGTATTTGTAGAGATTGCTCAAAAGGGACCATTTAGAACAAAAAAGACAGAGACTGAGAGAAATGCTCTTTTTCATACACATTTTACTTCTCTGCATCCGGGTTCCTGAATCTCTGCATCCGGGTTCCTGAATCTCTGCATCCGGGTTCCTGAATCCTCCCTTCTTCAAGCTCAAGATTTTACAGTTGGGAGAGGCCCTCAGACAAATTTGTTTCTCAGCTGTGCTGGTTGGTAACAACCCATAGTGCCCTTGGGATTTCTACTTTCAGTGATGAGAAAAGAACTTTGAAATGTTTTTTAAAAAAATCCCCAGACCATATCAGCGTTACATCTATGTCCCTTTAACTACCAGGAACCTAGAATATTTTTAATATTTTGACTGAGATAATCATGAAGGACAATGTTTTTTGGAGCCAGTTGCAAATACCGCATTGGTCTCACACTTCCTTGTGTTTTGAAGTACATGTTCGCTAGGCAAAATTATGGATTTTAGTGTTTATTCATTATTTTTGTTATCTTTTTTTGAGGAGGCTCACTCAAATTTTTTACTCATTCTTTAATTAGACTGAATTTGAGTCTTGGATTTGTAGAACTTTTAGGTTTATTCATTCTATTTCATGTGTATGAGTATTTGCCTGCATGTATGTATGTCTGCTAGAAGAGCATGTCAGATTCCCCGGAGCTGGAGTTAAGGGCAGTGGTAAACCACCGTGTGGGTGTTGGCATGAAGCCTGGGTCCTCTGCAAGAGCTGTTCTGAACAGCCGATCTGTCTTTCCAGCCCTGACTTCTAAAATATATTTGGAATGTTAGTAAATATATGCAGAATAACTTATAATTATCAATTTATCAGGTGCTCTTTACAAATTATCCATGATATCTGCCAGACAGACATACACTATGTAGAGTACCAGTTAGTGTATGTATCTAAAATAGTTCCTTCCAGGCTGTGGTTCTCCTTATACTTTTGTCCTATCTCTAAATCAGGAACAATTCCGTATTTCTTTAAGACATTTATGGCTTAATATTATACATTCGAATCTGAAATTTATATCAAATTAATTTTTATGTCAACTCTGGATATTTGTTGAGTCCCTTAATAGCTTCTGTATACACTTATTTATGCGACAATTGGTAGTTATTGAAAATATTTCCTTTACCTATTGACTGTCCTGTATGCTTGTGAAACTCAGCTGGCTCTGCATATGTGAGCATGTCCCGAGATCACGCCTACCACGCTTCCTTGAGCAGCGTTTTCACCTTGGCCCATGTAGCTTCACAGTGAGAAGTGAGGCTTCAAAACTAGTGGGGGGAATCCACCAGCTTCATTCTCTTCCCAAGCTTGAGTAGTTTTCATTCCTTTTTATTCTATAAATGTTTTTTTCTTTTTTAAATTTTTTATTTAATGTATATTAATACACTGTAGCTGTATTTAGACACACCAGAAGAGGGCAACAGATCCCATTATAGATGGTTGTGAGCCACCATGAGGTTGTTGGGAATTGAACTCAGAACCTCTGGAAGAGCAGTCAGTGCTCTTAACCACTGAGCCATCTCTCCAGCCCCTAGTTTTCATTTCTTTAGCCTCTTGTATTTACATTTAAATCAACTTTGCATTCTAAGATGTCAGCTTTTCTATGTCAACTTTAAACTCACTATATACATCTTTTTTTTTTTTTTAGATAAGGTCTCACTATGTAGCTATGGTGGTCCTCCTGTCTCAGCTTCCCAAGTATTGGGGTTTCTTATGTGTTCATTCTTTATAACCACATTTTCCCTTAAATCATTGAATGTACTTCAATAAATGGAGTAAGATTCCTTGACCATTGATCCTAAGATACAGGTCTCCTCCAAGTCTTTATTGTCTACTTTTGCTTTATTCTGTTGATCAATTGATGTTGTTTTCTTTTGAATATTTCTAGTGTTTTAAGCTGTAGAATTAGATTCCATCCACATAGCAGTCATGTGTCAACCAAGTTTTCCAGTGATTTTTATGAAGACTTGGGGACTCTCTCAAGGTGTCTTTCCTTTGTGTACTCATGCCCCACTCCCCAGTGTGTAAGCACCCAGCCCCTCAGCTCTGTGGGCTCGGGCACTTTGCTTTTCTTCTACTTTCAGGACCACCTGGCCTTGGAGGTGTCCTCAGATGAAAATCTTTAGCTCCCTGTCCCTTCCTCCCAGTGCCCATCCACCATTCTGTTTGCTCTGGGGTTTTCTCAGTTCTCAACACTGAGTTTGTCCATCCTAAATGCCACGGATCTCCTGCACTTGCAAGCGTGCCTGACTGGTGCTGTTCTTCACTCCTAGAACCTGAACCTCTCATTCCTCATTTTCAGGTTGTGTCTCCTAGTTATTCTGGTTTAACTACAATCTTGCTGCTATGAGGTTCTAGGGATTTCAGACTCCTGGCAAAGGCCACCAGATTTTCCCATCCATTCACAATCCTAGGGAGTCCACTGTAGGCTGAGATCATTATAATTTTATCTTAATCCAACTCTTATAGCAGGAACTATGGGAGCTGCCTGAGATGGTCTACTGGTCAGACATAGCTATGAGTCAGGTACTAGATATACATTCTCTTTTTTGACATTAGCATCATTACCTTTCAGAAGAAAAAAAAATGAAGTGAATTTTCTTCTTCTGAACAGAAACTGATGTGAGACTAAGTTGGGGGGGTGTTCTGCACCCCACACCCATCTCTTTCTATTTGAGTAACTGCCTTTGTGGAGATGAAGGTAGGCAGCACTTGCCCAGCAAGACCCGAGTGTCTTTGTAATCTACCCAGCTGTCATTCTGATAATGGCGCCCTTTTGACATCATTGTGGATGATCAATATGCTCTTTGGGTTTTCTTAGTTACTTGAGACAGTTGCCGAGGTAACGGGACAGGTAATCTTTCCTCTTTCTTTAGTGAGAAGCTAAAAATAATGACTCTGAGAGGACCAGGGTGCATCCTGACTACCAGAACCAGCTCCATGCAAATTGATTACTTCTGCTCTTAATTATTATGTGTGAAGTGGTGTCAGGCATTTAACACAAGAACTGCGCCTTCAAGTCATTTCTACTCTGCATTAAGAACCTCACTGTCTGCAGAAATGCTTGCATCACCACTGCTAAGCTTGCTACTTCTTACAAAGTAGCTGGGGTTAAAGGTTCCATCATGGAACTATTTTCTTAGCATCAGGCAGATTTAAACTTACATGTATTAATGGGTTTTACTTATTCTATCCTTGGGCTATGGAAAATAATTTCATCACTTTACACATTGATAATGGATGGATTTTAAATGATAGTTAATGATATAATTCCCACAAAGACAGACAAATACACAGAAAGGAGTCATTTCAATTATCTGGTGATAAATATACGCCTTACTTAAATGTCACTTGTCACAGCTCCATTCCCTGGATGATGGATGAACTTGAAGATTTAAGTACTCAGTAACCAATTAAAAGCAAACAGATCATGTTGTTCTATCTCAAGGAAGTTCTTCACATATTGCACACACCTAAATCTGGGGACAATTTGACCATGCTACAGACAATGGCACCAACCAGAAGTCATATTTTCATCCAAATAAACATTCTATTGAAATTGAGGTTATTACTATCTCTAACTTTCTTCTCAGTTGTGAGATAATTCTGCCTATGCCTCCCAGCTCAGAGTACATTTGCCCATATCATCTGGAGACATTTTGCGTGTGTGTGTGTGTGTGTGTGTGTGTGTGTATGTGTGTGTGTGTGTGAGTGTGTGTGTGTGTGTGTGTGTGTGTGTGTGTATGTGTGTGTGTGTGTGTGTGTGTTGTATGTATGTATGCATGCATGTGTGATCACAGCTTGGAGGGGTAACTGTTGGCATCAAGTGGGCTAAGGCTAGAGATGCCAGATTGTGAAAGACAGTCTGTGTTCTGGTTGAGCGAGAGTTAACTTCCGGAGACCAAGTAGACTAATCTACAAGGGACAGATCCCCTTAACTCTGCTCCCACACACTTAGGCTCCTGATATGAGGCCTTCAACTCCATAATCCTGTGGCCATCAGTCACATAACATAACACCCCAGGCCCCTAGTATTCTGGCTGGGCTCTACCTCACAGTTACCTTGCTACAGTCATGTAGCCCAGCCTACTATAAAAGGGGATGTTTGGCCCCTCCTCTCTTATTCTCTCATCTTCTTAGTCTCCTGTCTCTCTCTCTTGCCACCCTCCTTCCCATTCCCTTTCCCTTTTCCACGTGACCATGGCTGGCTTTTATTTCCCTAACTTTTCTCTCTCACTCTACTTTTCTACAATAAATCTTTAAAACCATAGACTGTCTCCTAGACCAGTGTCTCCTAGAGTTTCCAGGCACCAGACGGGACCAAGGACTCATGCAAGCACATGCATTTGCAAGAGCAAGAACTGCCTTAGCATGCCTTCTTCCTGCCCCCTTTCTCCTTAGACTCTGGGGCTGACTGAGCTGTTCCTGGCCCCATTCTCAGCTCTTCCATGGTATCTAGAGGTGGCCTGTGATGCCAAAGAGCTAGAACCTGTCGTCCCTGGCCTCCATGAGGCCTAGGAGCCCCTTAGACTGCTCCTTTCCCAGCCCTGTGGACTGGGGTCTCCTGGCTTCTCACAGCCAGACAGCACCCATGGGGGTGTGCACCAGTCTCCTACATCTGCCCTGGCAGAGCCCTCGAGCTCTGGCAAGAAGCAGTTTTCCCCTTCCCCCTTTCCCTACACCTTGTGCATCCTACTCATGCATCCTACAGCTTCCAAACAAGGAGTTGCTGCATCTACACATCTAGAGGATCATGAATTAGCAATTGAATCCAAGGCTCTAGGTTCAGAGGCTGATCCTTTGACCAGTAGCTTTAAATATGAGTAGGAAGCATTCATACAATTTCAGACCACACTTCTCAGGGAACACTGTTCTACCCTCTCTCATTAGAACACTGCTTCACCCTTGTCTGATCTAGAGAGGTTAGAGTCACTAGATGGAGAGACAGGAAGTGGCCTGTCCTCTCCCATGAGTAGGTCTGCATGGCTCTCTCCCTGCCCCATGCTCCACTGGATTCTGTTTGAGGTGAACTCTCCAATGTTGCCCACTGACCTTCAAGGACCACCTGGACATAGTCTTGAGCAGATAGTTTGTCCTTGCGTACAAAGCACTGATAGGCGCCCCCATCACTCTTGACCATGTGATCCATTATAAGATTTGCGTGGTTGAGTCCTGTGATCCTCACGTTTTTTCCAGGGTTGAGGATTTCGCCATTTCGGTACCAGGACAGTTCCTGGTCTTCGTTTCCTGTCACACTGCAGGACAAAGAGACTTGGCTGCCCACGCTGCTTTTAACTTTTCTGGGACTGATGGTGGCTTTCAGTGGCTCTGGGGAGTTATATAAGAGAGAGATAAAAAAAAAAAGTAAAACGTCACATGGTATTGACACTGTTTAAATAACATACTGGGCTTTTGCTGAGGCCAAGATATAACTGTCAGGACTCTTCATTGGGGTTCCACACCAGTGTTGTTTGGGGGTCCCATAGCAGTGGTTTTGGGGATAGCATATCAGTGTTATCTGGAGTATCACTTTGCTTGGAAACATTTTCCTTGCTGTTTTCTCTGGGCCTCTTTTTCTCTATATATCAAATAACACAATGTTGGTCACACTTCTTCCTCAGAGTACAAGTGATAGTTTTGATCTAGAAATACTAAGAAATGCAATATGCTAGTTAGTAACAGGAACATGAGTATAGAAAAAAATAAACCCTGCTGGCTTTGTCCCAAGGGAGCACTGATTGCCTAGACTTAGTCCTTTATTATGTTTGGGCCCAAAACCCTGGTTACCAAGAAGAGGACTGGGTTCAGATGTGTGACCATAAATAGAGTTTTGCTTTAATGTAATGTTTGCTCACTGGAGCCAGAATAGAACTCCAGTCTATGAAATTCCTGTTTCCAATTCCACAGACCCAACTCAAGGGAGGAAACTCTAGAGAGCATTTGCCATGTATCAAGGTTTACAGTCACAGGCGAGACAAAGATGAGTATATATTCTGTGCTATAATTAACATGTGCTCCCCTACCACAACAACTATATATTCCCCATGCATTGCTTAAGTACTCTCCACATAGGTTTCTGTGGAGATCTTGTCATTCCCATTGCCAGGAGAAGAAATAGTTACCGAGAGAGTTGATGTGTCTATTCAGTGGATGTGTGAATGGAGCCAACAAGCTCCGTCTGTGTTGTTCCCATGTCTCAGCTTCCCAGAGCACAAAGTCTCCCATTCTCAAAGTTTGTGGATTAATCAAGAATTAGAAGAATTATGGCCAGGCAAAGTGCCACAACAGAGGGGTAGCAAGGACCAGGAAGTCCTCAGATCTCAAGAATGGCTAGAACTGAGACCAGAGAGCAAAAAGAACAGTTCCAGAGAGAGGATACCTCAGGGATTGGAGCATGGGGCACAAATATGCCAGTGTCAGATTTGGTGTGAATGCAACAAACTGCTAGAAGTATAAAAGTGGGAGGCAAACTGCAAAGGCAATTTGAAACAACTTTATGAAGGGGCCTCAATATTTTGAAATAATTTTTAATGTGTATAGTTATGTTGCCTGCGTGTATGTCAGAGCACTGCATGCATGCCAGTGGTTGCCAGATGAGGACGCTGGATTCCTCAAAACTAGAGTTATAGATATGAGCTGCCATGTGTGCTGGGAATTGAACCCAGGTCCTCTAGAAGATTTTCTAGTGCTCATAACTGTTGAGCTATTATCCCAGTCCCATAGAGTAAAATTTGATAGAACCAACTAAAGCATACCTGCAATCCAAGACAATCAGGAGGTTGTGAAAAGAGGATAGCCTGAGCAGTTTAGTGAAACCCTGTCACAAAAGGTAAGATTTAACAGCAAGATTGAGAGCATAGCTGGCTAAAAATATCCCAGGTTCAAACCCCAATGCTACAAACAAACAAAAAATTATTGAGGACTAAGTAGATAGCACAAAATATCTTAAGGAGAATTGATGGGTCACATGCTATTGAACACTGGGGTGAAGGAAGGTAGTCATCAAGGAGGTATTGTGAAAGGAGTGGAGATATATATTGGAGTCAGCCTCATAGAGGTGTAGACGACAGCAGGGGAGGTCCAGTGTCCAGGGCTTGGCCTGGCTGGGACAAGGAAAGAACGGCTTAATGAGAACTCAAGACTTAAAACTTGCCTACAGGAGTAAGAGGGGAAGGTGTTCCTGACAAGAAGTGATCTTCGGGAAGCAGAGTTTGTGGTGACACTATTCTGGCTTTGTACACCATAGGACTGAAATGTCAGGGGGGAACTTTGCATAAAGCTCATATCTATACTTATCTATCACCTAAAAGAGGTCAGGCATGCCTATGGATCCGGAACCCCAATAGAACGTTTTTCATCAAGAGCAGAGTTGGGTTAGAAGATGTCTCTCACTGGCTGAATGAACTTTCCAAAGGAAGGAGGAATTGGTAAGAAGTCCTAAGGACTTATCTAGGTGTGGCAGAGGATAAAAGCAACACAGTAGGAACCTGCATCTTTCCCCAGATACCATTCAAAATGCAGCTGGTGGGAAATGTCTTTAGAGAAAGAAGAAGCAAGACAACACTGGGAGTCAGTGCTGAAGGTTGAGTCAAGTGTGGTGGTATATGCCTGTAATCCCAGCACTTTGGAGGCAGAGGCAGAGGCAGAGGCAGAGGCAGGCTGATTTCTGAGTTTGAGGCCGGCCTGGTCTACAGAGTGAGTTCCAGGACACTCAGAGCAACACAGAGAAAACCTGTCGCGAAAAACAAACAAAACAAAACAAAACAAAACAGGCAGGGGCATGTCTTCAGATAATGCTTTATGCTGGAGGAGGAAAGATGGGAAGTTTTAGACACTCGAGGTTAGAGGGTGACTCCACTTGGAGAATCAACATAAGCAAGGTTGCTTGTACTCTGACACAAGAGGAATATCTAAAGAATTGAAGGAATTTAGACCCATCAGTATATATTACAGCAAAATGAGACATATGAACAGAGTTTCACTGAGATGTCCTGGACACTAGCCTAAGAGAGTTACTTCAGTGTGGAACAAGGACCCAGGGAACTGTGTTACCAGAAGAGGGCTTGGAGTCTATTGCCACAGTTCTGGTGGGCATCTGATAACAAATTGTGTAACCTAGATGAGGTATAGCTTTTCAACCAGCTGCGAAGGAATACTCTTCCATTGCTAGACAGTCTTAGCCTGAGCTTAAGAAAAGCTTAGATGGTTTCAGACCATCATTCAAGTCTTTGATTTAAACTCCTTCACCTAAGGTACTATGAAGGCAGAGCTACCTATGGTTGACTCTGAAGCAGCCATTCTACACATAAACAATAGGCGGCAAAAAACATGATAACATGTGGAGAGCCGAGGGTAATCGCCATTATAAGATGGCGATTATTTCCGGCGTGCCAGATCGGTAAACAAGTGGTGTGCGCATGTGCAAGAGCAGGTTCGTGCCAAGTCACAGCCCAGCCCGGGGCGTGGTAATGAGATGAGGAGCAGGCAACCAATCAGACAGAAACACACCACACTAGGGTGTATATAAGCAGCGCCTCTTTCCATGCTCGGGTCTTCCTCTTGATACTGAAGCTGATGCAATAAAGCTTGCTGCAGAAGAATCCGGTTGTCTGCGTGGTTCTTGCTGGCGAGACAATAGCACACGACAATAACACAGTGCCTCTATCTTAAGGGTGAGAACCTTGATGTTCATCCTGCTTAGCTCAATTTCTCCATGTCAAAAATATATGTTAGGCCACCGCCAGCATCCTTGCAGCTGTCTGGACTAAGCGAACTGAACCAGGTACCTGTGATATCCAGAATTTGGGATCTCTGGGGACTCAAGGCCACCAGACAGCTATTTGGGCAGAGCAGCAGTTCCTGTGTCCCAGCTAGGCATGGGCTCTGTGCCCTGAAGGGGACCATACACTCCGCGAAACCGCGGCCATCTTGGTGGTGGCTGCTGGGATTGAGCAGGCAGAACCAGATACCCGAAGCTTAAGATCTCTGGGAACTTGGGCCACCAGCCAGTCATCTAAGAACGGGAACTTGGCAGAGCAGTGGTTCCTATGTTCCAGCAGGGCATGGGTTCTCTGCCCTCTGGGAGACTCTGCAAGCCGCACTCCCCACTCCCTGCAGCCGACAGCATCCTTGCTGCTGACTGAATTAAGCAAGCAGATCCAGAGAAGACAAGCAGCATCAGGTCCACAGAGATAACTGAATACAACATTGCTTAGAGCAAGATACACCAGGGGTCCAACAGCACCCAAGAGGAGAACAACACATCAGCAATCTGTGCCAGCGGAAACCCAGTCTTCCAGTGGTGGGGAAATAGCCTTATGAGCTCACAGGACAGGACCAACTAAGGCCAGAGATAACCAGATGGCAAAAGCCAAACGTAGGAACGTTACTAACAGAAATCAAGGCAATATGGCAGCATCCAAACCCAGTTCCCTGACAGCAGTAAGTCCCGGGTACCCCAACATACCAGAAAAACAAGATTTGGATCTAAAAATCACTGGTCAGGATGCTGATAGCGGAACACATAGATAAATCTCTTAAAGAAACACAGGAGAAAATGGATCAAAAATGAGAAGCCCTTATAAGGCAAACACAAAAATCACTTAAAGAAATTCAGGATTACACCAGACTTCTCACCTGAGACCATGAAAGCTAGAAGATCCTGGGCAGATATCATGCAGACTCTAAGAGAACACAAATTTCAGCCAAAACTACTTTACCCAGCAAAACTCTCAATCGTCATAGATGGAGAAACCAAGGTATTCCATGACAAAACCAAATTTGCACATTATCTTTCCATAAACCCAGCCCTACAAAGGATCATAGGGGAAAAACACCAACACAAGGAGGGAAACCACACCCCAGAAGAAGCAAGATAGAAAGCGCCTCTCATCAAACCCAAAAGAAGATAACCACTCAAATAAAAAAAAAAAAAAAAACACGTCAAAAATGTCAGGAAATAATAATTACTATTCCGTAATATCTCTTAACATCAATGGACTCAATTCCCCAATAAAACGACATAGACTAACAGACTGGATACGGAAACAGGACCCTACATTTTGCTGCATACAGGAAACACATCTCAGTGTCAAAGACAAACAATACCTTAGAGTAAAAGGCTGGAATACAATTTTACAAGCAAATGGTCTCAGGAAACAAGCCAGAGTAGCTATTCTAATACCAGATAAAATTGACTTTCAACCCAAAGTCATCAAAAGAGACGCAGAAGGTCACTTTTTGGTGGTCAAAGGAAAAATCCACCAAGAAGAACTCTCAATACTGAACATCTATGCTCCAAATGCAAGAGCACCCTCATTCATAAAAGAAAGTCTACTAGAGCTTAAAGCACACATTACACCTAATACAATAATTGTGGGTGACTTCAACACTTTACTATCCTCAATGGACCAATCAGGAAACCAGAAACTAAACAGGGACACAGTGAAACTAATTGAAGCTTTGGACCAATTGGAATATAGGAATATATATATATATATATATATATATATATATATATATATATATATATAAAACATTTCATTTCAAAGCAAAAGAATATACCTTTCTCTCATCATCGCATGGTACCTTCTCCAAAATCGATCAAATAATTGGCCACAAGACAGATGTCAACAAATACAAGAAGATCGAACTAATCCCATGCCTTGTATCAGATCACTGTGGAGTAAAAGTGGTCTTCAATAGCAAGAAAAACAACAGAAAGCCCATATACACATGGAAACTGAACAACACTCTACTCAATGACACCTTGGTCAAGGAAGAAATAAAAAAAGAAATCAAAGACTTTTTAGAATTCAATGAAAATGAAGGTACAACCTATCCAAATCTATGGGACACAATGAAAGCAGTGCTAAGAGGAAAACTCATAGCCCTGAGTGCCTCCAAAAAGAAACAGGGGAGAGCATACACTAGCAGCTTAACAGCACACCTGAAAGCCCTGGAACAAAAAGAACCTAATTCACCCAGGAGGAGTAGAAGACAAGAAATCATCAAACTCAGGGCTGAAATCAATCAAGTAGAAACAAAGCGAACCATACAAAGAATCAACAAAACCAGGAGCTGGTTCTTTGAGAAAATCAACAAGATAGATAAACCCTTAGCCAGACTAACCAATAGGCACAGAGACAGTATCCAAATTAACAAAATTTGAAATGAAAGGGGGATATAACAACAGAAACTGAGGAAATTTAAAAAGATCATCAGATTCTACTACAAAAGCCTATACTCAATGTACCTGGAGAATCTGGAGGAAATGGACAATTGCCTAGACAGATACCAAATACCAAAATTAAATCAGGATCAATTAGATCAGTTAAATAGTCCCATAACCCCTAGAGAAATAGATGGGTTATAGAAAGTCTCCCAACCAAAAAAAGTACGGGACCAGATGGTTTTAGTGCAGAATTTTATCAGACTTTCAAAGAAGACTTAACACCAATACTCTTCAAACTATTCCACAAAATAGAAACAGAAGGAACACTGCCCAACTCGTTCTACAAAGCCACAACTACGCTGATACCAAAACCACATAAAGATCCAACGAAGAAAGAGAACTACAGACCAATTTCCCTTATGAATATTGATGCAAAAATACTAAATAAAATTCTTGTCAACCGAATCCAAGAGCACATCAAAATGATCATTCACCATGATCAAGTAGGCTTCATCCCAGGGATGCAGGGATGGTTCAATATATGGAAATCCATCAATGTAATCCACTACATAAATAAACTAAAAGAAAAAAAAACCACATGGTCATCTCATTAGATGATGAAAAAGCTTTTGACAAAATTCAGCATCCTTTCATGATAAAAGTCCTGGAAAGAACAGGAATTCAAGGCTCATACCTAAACATAATAAAAGCGATATACAGCAGACCAGTAGCCAACATCAAAATAAATTGAGAAACTCGAAGTAATCCCACTAAAATCAGGGACTAGACAAGGCTGCACTCTCTCTCCATATCTTTTCAATAAGTACTTGAAGTTCTAGTGAGAGCAATTAGACAACATAAGGAAGTCAAAGGGATACAAATTGGAAAGGAAGAAGTCAAACTATCATTATTTGCAGATGATATGATAGTATACTTAAGCGACCCAAAAAACTCCACCAGAGAACTCCTACAGCTGATAAACAACTTCAGCAAAGTGGCTGGTTATAAAATCAACTCAAGCAAATCAGTAACCTTCCTATACTCAAAAGACAAGCAGGTTGAGAAAGAAGTTAAGGAAATAACACCCTTCACAATAGCCACAAACAATATAAAGTATTTTGGTGTGACTCTAACCAAACAAGTGAAAGATCTGTATGACAAGAACTTCAAGTCATTGAAAAAAGAAATCAAAGAAGACCTCAGAAGATGGAAAAATATTTCTTGCTCTTGGATTGGCAGGATCAATATAGTAAAAATGGCCATCTTGCCAAAAGCAATATACAGATTCAATGCAATCCCCATCAAAATTCCAAATCAATTCTTCATAGATCTAGAAAGAGCAATTCTTATATTCATCTGGAGTAACAAAAAACCCAGGATAGCTAAAACCATTCTCAACAATAAAAGGACTTCTGGGGGAATCAATATCCCTGACCTCAAGCAGTACTACAGAGCAATTGTGTTAAAAACTGCATGGTATTGGTACAGCAACAGGCAAGTAGATCAATGGAATAGAATTGAAGACCCAGAAATGAACCCACAGAGTTATGGTAACTTGATCTTTGATAAGGGAGCTACAACCATCCAGTGGAAAAAAGATAGCCTTTTCAACAAATGGTGCTGGTTCAACTGGAGGCCAACATGCAGAAGAATGCAAATTGACCCACTCTTGTACTAAGATCAATTCCAAGTGGATCAAGGATCTCTACATAAAGCCAGACACACTGAAACTAATAGAAAAGAAACTAAGGAAGACCCTGGAGGACATGGGCACAGCAGGAAAGTTCCTGAACAGAACACCAATAGCTTATGCTCTAAGATCAAGAATTGACAAATGGGACCTCATAAAATTATAAAGTTTCTGTAAGGCAAAGGACACTGTTAGAAGGACAAAACAGCAACCAACACATTGGAAAAAGATCTTCACCAACCCCATATCCGACAGTGGGCTAATATCCACTATGTACAAAGAACTCAAGAAGTTAGACCCCAAAGAACCAAATAACCCTATTAAAAATGGGGTACAGAGCTAAACAAAGAATTTTCACCAGAAGAAATTCAGATGGCTGAGAAGCACCTTAAGAGTTGTTCAACATCATTAGTTATCAGGGAAATGCAAATCAAAACAATCCTGAGATTCCACCTCACACCAGTCAGAATGGCTAAGATTAAAAACTCAAGAGACAACAGGTGCTGGTGAGGATGTAGAGAAAGAAGGACACTCATCCACTGTTGGTGGGATTGCAAGATGGTACAACCGCTCTGGAAATCAGTCTGGTGTTTCCTCAGAAAATTGAGTATGACACTTCCAGAGGATCCTGTCATACCACTCCTGGGCATATACTCAGAGGATTCCCCTGCATGCAATAAAGACACATGCTCCACTATGTTCATAGCAGCCTTATTTATAATAGCCAGAAGCTGGAAGGAGCCCAGATGTCCCTCAAATGAGGAATGGATACAGAAAATGTGGTATATTTATACAATGGAATACTACTCAGCAATTAAAAATAATGAATTCATGAAATTTGTAGGCAAATGGTTGGATCTGGAAAATATTATCCTAAGTGAGTTAACCCAATCACAAAAGAATACACATGAATTGCAATCACTGATAAGTGGATATTATTGAGCCCATAAGCTCTGAATACTCAAGGCACAATTAGCAAATCAAAAGATTCCCAAGAAGAAGGAAGGAGAGGACACTGGTCCCAAAAAGACTGGTTCCAGTTTTGCAGGAGAGTACCAGAACAGAGAAAGGGTTGGGGGTGTAAATGGGGAATGGTGGGGAAGAGTACTTATGGGACATATGGTGAGGGGGGAACTGGGAAAGGGGAAAGCTTTTGGAATGTAAAAGAATATAGAAAGTAAAATAAAAGAAAAACATAAAAAATATATTTTAAAGGTAATTGTTTGTTTTGTCAAGGAAGGAACATTTCTCTGGCTTTGTTTTTGTTGCACTCTCCTCCTAACATGATGTTGGCCAAATTATTTTGTTTTAGTTTCTATATTAGTAAATTTGAAGATGTTTGACTAGGTCAGAGAGCATGCCACAGCTATATCCTCCTCCTCCCCAACAGGCCATCAGCATCCCCTGCACATCCCTCAAGTTTGTGGACAGGGTGGGACGAATAGAATCTTGGGAAAGATGAAAAGAAAATTCTCTACAAAATAGTCCAGGGTCAATAAATTGGCTTTTTAGCTAAAGCCATTTGTAGAGCTTCACCGCCCTAGTTTGAGCTCTGGGGTCTACAGGATGAAAATAGAGGACCAATTCTTGCAGGTTGTCTTCTGACATTCACAAATGAATTATGACATATAAGTACTTCCCCAGCACACACAAATAAATAAATGTAAAATATTGAATGACTAAAGGAAGAAAGGAAGGCAGGAATAAACTCGTTCAAGCTTAGTGTCTGCATAATTTAAACCTAAGTTTCTACTAATAGTGGACCCTTTGAGAAATTTAAAGTAACTTCTAGAAAGAGACTAAGATCAAGCATTTTTCTGTCTTCTATCACTGAGCTACCAACACCATCCTTTCCATTGTCTGTTTTCAGAGTTTGGCCATTAGGAATGACAGCTGGGTAGTACTATCTTGGAAAGGCATTAATACTGTGGCGTTGTGAAAACCTCAAGGCAAACCCAGGCTGTGTAACCATATGGGTAATTTCCCAGCAGAGAACCATGAATGTAGGTCAGTTGCTGTGAGGTCAGAAAAATGCTGTGGGGAGTGATGGAAATTAGCTTCTTCAGGACACCATCCACATGGTCAACGCCACTTTTTCCAGTTACCATCCAACTTACGTTTCACGTACAGGCGGCCTATCACCTTGGCAGTGCCGTATCGGTTGGATACTTCACACACGTAGCTGCCTGAGTCTGAGGGGCGGCTGTTCTCAATGAGCAGCCCAGTCACTGTCTTTTGGAACCTTCCAGAAAGTTCCAGGGGCATGTTGTCCTTCAGCCAGCGGTAGTCTGGCTCGGGGTGCCCAAGTGCTTTGCAAGGCAGCTCAACACGCTGCCCTGCCATGGCTTTGCGGTGGTCAAACCCGTCCAGGATGGATGGGGCTGAGTTCGCTGGGTCTGCAGAGAAAAATCAAATTTGTCAAAGGCCAAGAATGGGGAATGTACGTGGTCACGGAGAACCATGTGTGGCCTTTACACATTAATCATGAACCTCTTGTCCGCTGCTGCCACGGATCTTTAGAACAGGATAGACAATTCTGTCCTGCTTATCACTTATAAAAGGCTGAACCCTGGTCAGGGTTCTGGCTGGTGATTCTTGCTTTGTGGACATATCTGGAGTCAGTATATTTGACAGAGTCATCAGCTCAACCAAGATTACCTTTTGGTGAGTGGAGGGGACACCACACATCTCCTCTCAACAATGACACAGAGAGCTAGCTGTTAAATTAGCAAAGTTCAGTTCACAAGATAAAGGGGTTTAAGTATGATATTGCTTTATTTGTTTTAAGTGTTCTATATTTATTTACTTTTGGTTAGAAGATATTAACTGTATATACTTTGGGGGTTTGGTATAATATTTCAATATACAGATGCAGTTGGTAATGATTAAATTCAAGCCCTTTCCCACACCTTTTCAATCATCCACTGATTACTAGTCTCTATGCTCAGGTTGATTTTGTTAAGGATCACATATGGATGGACTCGTGAGGGTCTTGTCTTTCTCTGCCTGCCTTGTTTTACTTAACACCCCAGTCCCCATTTCTTCCCATGGGACCTGCAAATAATGGGATTTCATTTCCCTTCTTGACTCAAGAACACTGTACTGGGTATGCCACATTGTCCTTGTTGTTTTTTTATCTGTTAATGGCCTAAATTTATTTCACATATAAGCTAGTATAGACAGCTCTAGAATCAACATAGTCAGGCTAGGCTGTGACATACCAATGTCCTTTCCTTTGGGTCTATATACACAACATGGGGGAGCTGGATCACACAGCAGATCTGATCTTAGCTTTGTAAAGACTTCCCATGTTGCTCTCTGTAGTGGTTCTTCTCAGTTACATTCTCACAGTAGAAGAGAGTTTTGTTCTCCATACTCTCTAACTGGAAAGAAATACTTGCCAACTATCTGTCTAAAAAAGGAACAATGACAAGAAACCCAGGAAAACAAACCAAAACCAAACCACTTAAAATGTTTTAAAAATACAACTAATAATCAATTTAAAAGTGATCTGATGTTTGTCTAAAGAAGAAATAACTAGGGACAACAGGTATACATCATTAGCCAATGGGGAAACATAAATCAAAACTGCAGTTAAATTCTCTCTCACTTAGGCTAGTAAAAGAAAATTATTCCCTCTCCTAACATCAAGACCCAGCCTGGCTCACAGTTCCATGAAGTCAGGTATTTGTACAGTTCCCAGAGCTGGCAAAATAAAAGTGGCTGACCTCAACCCCAAACCCCCAGCAATTACAAAAATAGACAATAGACCTAGCCTTTCCCCTGCAGTCTCAAAAATATTTCATCTTAAGAAACAGCTTGCTTACTCCATTCTTCCCTTAAGGAAACATTGCTACCTTTCTCACTCCTATCTACAAATCCCACTCCAATCATGCACTATCCATTCTCTCCCACCCTGGCCATGCTGTGTTCATGCCTTGAGGAACCTCCCTTCAGTTTTCTCTTGCTGTTCAGGTTGATTTCAATTTTCAATTTTATATCCACTTCTAAACTTAATTCTTACAACTAGTATCAAGAAAATAATATCAAAATAGTTTGCCACCAAGGTCTAGGACAAGCAACCACAAAGTCTGGGCCTAGAGTCAGAAAGGTGAACAGAGAAGAAGAGGGAGCTCTCCTCTGTATGTGCAGCTGTTACCTTAGAATTGAAACATTTCCTTCTTTGGGGAGGATGGAGGCTTCTAAGATTGGGGAAGTTCATGAAACTTACAGTACTCAGGAAGCTCATGAAACTTATAGGATTCAGGAAGCTCATGAAACTTGTAGGACTCAGAAAACTCAGAAGTCCCAGATACATTAAAAACAGAAAATAAACTGACCATGACCACTGGAAGAGAGCACTGGGAGTACATATTTTTGTTGGCTGAAAGTGCACTCTGTAGCTAACAGGTCTCTCCTGTTCCAGATTCTAGCATATATATTTCAAAAATCCCCAAAGTCTCACAGTCCTGAGTCAACCTGGCCTCTGGCCTTATAATAGGGCAAGGACAAAACAGCAAACAGCCAAGGTGAGTAAATTATCTCATCACTTAGAAAAGCTAGAAATCAGACTGCTTCCAACTCAGGTCACTGTTGTTTATTCCATAACATAAAAGTGGCTGCTGTGGGAATGAGAAGCCAGAAATTCACCCATGGGAAGCTCAGCCATGAAGAGAAAGTTCAATGGCAACTCCAGATGATGTCAATGTCCCCGGTAGGCTTCTGTTGCATGTTGTAAGCATCCAATTTGGTAATGCTGCCTCTATCTGTCATTTATTCTTTCACCTGGGAGCCTTGTTAGAGCAGACACTTTGTTATACCCAGGACTCTCTCAATTTAGAGCCAGAACTGACTGACCCAAGGGGGTTTCTCTACTGCATTTGTTAGGTGACTATATGCCCCTGACAATATTTATTTCCTCTGTCCGTATTCTCTATTGGGCTAGCCTAGTCATGCTTGCTGGATGTTGAGATTCTGACTTGATGTTGCATTCCTGTATTCTGCTTCGTTCTATTTACCTCTTATTGTTTATTCCATTACTTTAGGTTGCTACTTGTTTAACTAACTCACCATTCAAAACACAAACCACTGTTATAGGCCGTTTTAGACTGTACAGATCACAGAGGCAAGGCTCATCCTGGCTTAGGTTTCAGGGGGACTTGAGTCTTGGGGAACACAGCCATGGACCATGTTTAAAGTAGCCTCTGAGTGTCTGGGTGGCTGACCTGAAAAGAATACTTCTCTAGACAGCCTTGTTCTAGCAGGGCTCTTATGACTGGAAAGAGTCTGGGTTGGTTGTTCCCCTCAACTGAAAACCAAACAAGTATGTGGGACAAGGCCATGGAACATGCCTTTCAAAACTAGCAATCATTTCAGTCAAAAGAATGTACAGTCTTCCAAACTGTAAAATGACTTGGAATTTCTGTGTTTATGTTGTTACACAGATGTTGGCTTAAAAGACAGTTATAATCTATGAATATGTTGATGCAAAAGCTGAAGGTTTCTTCTTGGTCCCCAAATTCTTCAGTCTGGGACAGAACATCAAGAACTAACAGAGGAGAAGCACAGGAGGGATGTGGTCCTGAGACCATGCTCTCACCTGACACGAACAGTCTCGCGCTGTTGCTTTGTCTCGTCTCCCCTGTGTATCTGTGCCGCGTGATGCAGCGGTAGTTGTACAGCCCATCTTCGTTCTGTACATCTTTAATATACAAGGCTCCCGTGGATGTGATGAGAAATCTAGATCCTGAAACAGATAAAACGCAATGGCTTTGTGAGAACAGGCTAGAAATCGACCCCCAATTTAATGTTAAACCTGTAGACTAGTTGTCTTCTCAACTCTCATCAGAAAGGCTTATGCAGTCAACATCATTAACACAGAGGCTACCACCCTGTCAAGATACAGAGAATGAAACACATTCCTCACCCCTCTCCCAAGGCTCAGGTATCTTGTAGAAGAGCAGGCAGATATCTTGTGAGAGCCAGAGGCAATGGATAGCTAGGAGGAAGCACCATCCCTGGATCTAGCAGGGCAGTTAAAGGAGAGTCATGACCAAATCCTGGTATAGAGAGGAAGCATAGGCATAGGTTTCACCCCCAACTGAGGTGCTATTGTTTGATATCTTCTTTGAAAGGGAAAATCCATTTCTTCTAAGAGGACAGCTCTTTGTAAGTTAACCACTTTCTAGGGCAGTGGTTCTCAACTTGTGGATGGAGTCCCCTTTGTGGGTCATAAATCAGATATCCTGGGTATCAGATATTTACATTATGATTCATAGCAGTAGCAAAATTACAGTTATGAAGTAGCAAAAAATAAATTTATGGCTGGAGGTCACCCCAACTTAAGGAATCATGCTAAAGGGTCACAGCCTTAGGAACTTTGAGAACCACTAACCATACATCCAAAAATATGGACAGTACATATACCTTAGATTTAATGGGTAAAAAAATTAAAGAACGAAAAGTTTGGTGGTCAGAGAAGGGGTTAAATCTGGGAAGACTTGGAGGTAGAGTGACTTGGGGGTCTCAAAACACTTGTCTGATATTCTCAAAGAACTAATAGAAAAAAATTAAAAGTAAAATAGAAAGTAAAATAGAAATTATTATTTTATCTATTTAGGGAATCTCACAATGGGTACAAGTTGTTATGTATCAGATTTTCTATTAGTGTAACCTGAAATATTTTCTTTTATTAAATTATATAATAAACATGTCATCTTATAAATTCACACTCATGTCAGATATTTATTTCTCTTACAGTAATAAAATTGAAATGTAATTGCTATATACCTAATTTAGTAGATTTTCTGGGACTATACACCTTCTTTTAGGATGCAGTAAGTTAAGGGAAAATACATTTTCTGTTGCAAATTCTTCACGAAGGAGCATGCACTTTTGCATCATTTTGAAATATGTCAACAAAACATAAAAATGTTAAATAACAAACATCAAAGCATTAACATATACCATACACTTCCCAGTGAAGTTTTACTTCCTCACAGAACATAGGCAACATTTATCATTCCTTCTAGGTCAAAGTTCAACTCTTTGTGTATTCTATGCTTGTGAGTATCTGGGCCTTTTTCAGTTAGTTTGAAATAATGAATCTAAAAAACAGACAGTTACTTTTTTCATCTCAGTGAGGAGGATTTGTTCTTGGCTTCCTAACTCCACATCCTTGGCTGTGGTCTCATTCTCACCTGTGTGATTCTGGGTGCACAGACAGACTGTAATATCATATACTAGTGCTTCAGAAGAATGAGGTGGCCTTTCCTTTGAAAATATGAACTTCTAAATTTACAATACAAAATAATAAATTTCTAAGCATCACACAGTTCAATTATAATTTGATAATGAAACAAATAAAGGTATAGAATCCGTCCTGGCCATCTGCTGGAGGGTGGCTTGGCCGCTTTTGTTACTGTTGGAGTTGCCTGAGGAATATTTCCACACGGGACCTGATTCCACCTGAGAGAAACTGTGACAAATAAGTATGTGTGTGTATGTATGCATGATCATGTCTGTCCAGGCGTACATATCTATGTACATTCGTGTGTGTGTGTGTGTGTGTGTGTGTCTGTGTGTGTGTGTGTGTGTGTGTGTGTGTGGCAGGTGTACATGCATCTTTGTGTCTGTGCATGTTCATATGTATGGCTGTAGAGGTGATTTCACTTGTGTCTGGAGGCCAGATAATATTGTCATTCTTTAGGCTGATCTTGGTTGTCAATTCAACTAGATCTGAAATCAATCAAACGCAAGCCACTTGGGATTTACCTTATCAGATTATTTGAAGTGGGAAGGCCTATTCTAAATATCTGCAGTACCTTCAACCCAGATGAAAGCACATGAGAGAAGTAAACTGGGTTGTTTTCCTGCTGCTCTCACTCCTTCTAGTAAGCTTATCTATCCTATTGCTGGAGTGTTTGTTTGCTGATACTAGAACCAGCTTCTTTGGGCTCAGCCCACTGTGGGTGATACCATCCCTTGGCAGGGGGACCTAGACTTTCAGACGGGCAGATGAAGTGCTTGGCAGTGAGCCAGTGGGTAGCATTCCATCATGTTTCTGTTCCAGGTTCCTTCCTTGAGTTCCACCCTGACTTTCCTCATTAGACTGTAAGTTGTTGACTGAAATAAATGCTTTCTTCACCAAGTTGCTTTTGGTCATGGTGTCTATAACCAGAGAAAGCAAGCTAAAATAAGGGTTGTTTATTTACTTACTTTTGAGACATTGTCTCTTATTAGTTTGGAGCTCACTGTTTTACCTAGTATGGCTGGCCAGCAAGACCCGAGAGTCTGCATGTCTCCAATTCCACATTGTTGTGATTGTAAGCACATGTCACCATTCCTGGTTTCTTTGATCTGAGTTTGGGGAAATCAAATCAAATGACTTATGCTTGAGATGAGTACTTTATAGACTGAAGGATCTCCAGTGTCCAGCTCCACTGACTTAGGATCTCAAATGTTTCTGCTGCAGGCATTATTGCCTCACAATTCCTGTCTTACAAGGACTATCCATGGGTTATTCACAGGACATTTGCATTAATAAAATTAAAAAATCATAAATTCTTATATAAGATAAAAGGAATTCAAACTAACGGACTGAGAAAAGATCAATAAAGACAAGCCCTGCCTTAGCACAGTGTTTAACATTATTAAAAACAGTGTCTATCAACCCATTTGTTTTAAAATATGAAAATATGCTTAGTGATAGAAAGCCACAAAATTCCTCCAAGTTCTATATAGTCTAGATATTTTTTTCTTTATCTGCTCTTCAAAGGAAGCAATGAGAAATCCTTTACTGCCTGTCATGTGTCATTTTTCTGCAAGTATTTCTTATAATATATACTGTGTGGAACAAAAATATGTTTTCTTTTTCGATGTATCTTAGATGGTTGTATAACACTACAATAACCCCTTCTTTTGAAGTGCAGTAACACATGGGAAGGACAAGAAGGAAACATATACAGATGCTGTCATCTTTTGAGCATGGGACATTTCCTTGAGAATTGGCAAGCCATCACCTGGGAAGATGTAAGTAGCTGGCCATCTGTGATGGCTCTTTAGTAGGGCAGGAGCAAATCCATGAGGGCAGTGCCAGCACTGCCCTGGCTCTGTGTTGGGGTGGTTTTCCCTTACATTGTATGGAGATATAACCCTGTATTTTCCTCTGTAGATTGCTTTGCTAGCTGAGAGCTAAATACTGGCAGGACTTTGGTATTGTCATTTCCATGGCTCATCACCAGTTTTCTATATGTAAATGTTTGTCCTTCCTCACTTGTCCAAAAGATGATCCTCTGAAATCCTTATAATTAAAAGCAATGTGCTGCCATGGTAAAGATCCAAAAGTTCCCAGAGCCTACAGGAAGCCCTAGGAGATGGATTAGCATTATCCTTACTGCTGTTGTTCAAACTGGAATGTGGCTTTTTCAGTATAATAAAGAGCTGGACTGGGGTAGGAAATACATGGGCAGGACTTTCAGGCAGGCAGAGATATAGGCGGAGAAACAGGAGAAAGGGAGACAGTGTTGCGGAAGAGAGATGGTCAGAGCTAGAAGCAGGCAGTGAGAACCATCACAGGGGGAGAGATAGTGGTTAAGTCAGGATAAGTTTAGATAGCTGAAAGACTGCCCCAGCAAATGGCTAACAACTTTAAACTATATAGAAGTTAAACTATATAGAGTCTTAATTAAACCTCAGGTGGGATCCATGAGAGTACTGCAATAACTCTGGACATGCTCCCTCTAATCTGCTAACTTGACCCATGAAGAAGACTCATAAGACATCAATTCAGATGAAGCAGAATCTTCTACTACTGTGAAACTTCCTGAGAAGATCAGAGGATGGAGAAGGAGCTGACCTAGTGTGTCTTGGATGACCTCTCCTTTGTCTCTGATTCCCATCTTGAAACACATTAATGAAATGTTACAGGAAGAAGAATAGAGGCCTTCTGTCATCATAGGTTATGGAAGCCATGGTCCCTGGGTCATTTCAAGGTGTATGGAACCCTTTGGGGGGACAATAAGAACTGAGTGAAGCCATACAATGGGCCCTCCATTGTGTCAAGGACCCTTCATTGTCACCTGGCTTTCAGCTGCACCTTGCCTGATGCTTTACATTAGAGACTCTTGAGACATACTCTTATATGAGTCATAGACAAATTCTTAAATATAGATTATTATAGGCAATAAAATATGGCACACACACACACACACACACACACACACACATACACGTACACACACATACCTTGACTGTCAACAACTGCCTGGTAACAATTGTCCAAAGGCAAATTTTACAGGTAACATTATTATTTTTGGTGTAGGCTAATGGGAGAGATTATAGAGTTTAAATGGAAATATTTCTTAGCTATAGTTTATAGTCTTTGATATGTTAGACACTCAGCAAATCAGAGTCCCCTGAGTGATAGCAGTAAGTGACCTTTGACTTTGAGGTTGTCACTGTGAACATCAGTGATGACCAGGCTATACAACTCTGGTATCTTTGGATGTCTAAGGAATATCCCTAGCTTCTCAACAGATACTAAGCAGCTCCTCAGTTCTTAGATGCTTAAGCTCTTACACCTGATCTCCATCACTTTCCTGCTCTCAGCTTTGCCACCAGACTGTTGCTACTGGGTTACTACTATCCCTGTTTTGTTATCACACTTGTGGGTGTAATGTGTTTAATGTCCAGAGTAAAGGAACAAGTGTGCATTTAGGACTCTGAACAGACTAGAAGCAGAGGGGATGTAGGGGAGGGGAATTGAGCCACCCTGCAGTCAGTTAATATGAGCATCATTGTAGGTCCAGTAAAATAAATCTGTGACAAAGTCCAAGTCCAGCTGGCCTGCCTGGGTGCCCCAAATGGGTTAGTGGGGATATTTTGACCTAGAGACACAGGGATGTCTCAGAAAATGGACATTTACACAGTAGTGTCACAGTAGGTCCTCTCAGGATGGGAGCGCTGCAGCCACATGCTTCCCTGTGTGGTACCGAGGGGTGAGATGCCCACATGACAATGCCTCCTGAAGCTCAGCTATGGTTCAGTCCAGTTGCATCAACAGCAGGGATTAAAACAGGAAATGCCTAAAAGCTCTGTTTTGATGTAGTATGGCTAGGAGAAACCCTAAGGTTTAACAGCTGAGCTTCAAAAAGCTGCCATGTGTTGATCATCAGTGCTCTTGTGGTGTGAGTGAGCAGGACACCAGGGCCCAGGAGCTCGCTCATCCCTGAGCTAGCAAGTTTCTGAGCTCCAGGAATGCAAACCTGGCATAGGAGTTAGCCCTATCACCAAGGGTCTTCTGTCATAAACAGCTTTGAGTTTTAGAATTAAAACCATGAAGGAGGGGAGGAAAGAAGTTGGAATTTAATCCCAAAACCTGGAATTTATTCCTTGCACCAGTCTGACATAAAGGTTTAACTACATTCAGTAAAAGATATATTACTAATTGAATTGTTCTCTAGTTGGCTAATTTGGTACAGACTCTTACGAATAAGCAAACTGAAAACCCTTTTAAATGGTTTGAAGTGAACCAAGCTTTCCCATAGTGGGTTTGGACTAATGCTGCTTGTAGTACAATGTTAATTTGGATCCCCAAAACTGCTGACTCGAGTGTCCAGACATAAGACACTGAGGCGCTCTGACCCCCAGGTGGTTCTGATTAGCAAATAAAAATGCGGCAGCCAATGGCTGGGTAGGGCAGATGGAGGTGGAACTTTTAGGATTCCTGGGTTTGGGACTGAGAGAGGAGGAAGCAGGGAGATTCACTAAGCCATCATGTGAAGGATCTGGGAGAGTGCATACCTCTGGGTCCAGGTAGAATATAGAATTTAGTAAGTAATAACTGGATTATCAACCGGAGGTCGATTAACCACATGGAGTTTAAGAAGTGGCCCAGCTATTGTGCTGTTTAAGGTATTTCAAAATATAAAGGCTACGTTTGTGTCTTTCATTTGGGAATGTTAAGCATTGAGGTGGATAGTGAGCCTGCCTGGATTCAACTATTAAAATTTAATTCAACACTTTCCTACTTTGAGAGATCTCTCAGGATCACAGAGAAAACCCAAGCTTCAGAATCTAATGGAAACACACTATCTCCCAGAATCTAATGGAAACAAACTCTAATAAGCTATCTTCCCACTTTCCTGCTGTGTGATGTCATTCAAGACATTCAGCTCTGTAGACTTTGGTCTGTTCCTCTAAGAAATAGCCACTTTGTTCTACCATTAGTAGATGACTGCAGAGATGTCAGGAAGACAGACGCAGCTCCAAATTCCAGGTGAGAGCATTAGCAATAAGGTATTGTATATCCCAATCTCTCATGTAACTATGAGAGAATCATCTTCAAACAGATCATCATAAAGAAAGCTGTGTAATTGTGATACCATTTGTGTGTGTGTGTGTGTGTGTGTGTGTGTGTATATATATATATATATACACACAAAAGATTATGCCTTATAAATATGTGCAATTATGACTTGCCACTAAAATAATAATAAAAAATATCAAAAATAGATATGATGATAAACACCATGACAATTCTGTTCTGATAGGGGATGAGCAACATGTGTTCCATAAACATTGGAACATTGACAGAAACATGGTAGGGCTCATTTTTTAAAATGTCATCGATTTAATATATTCTTAAATTTTCACTCTTCTTAGCTCTTGGAGAGTTTTAAGTTTCATACACAATGAAATTGGCCTCACAAGACATGCCTACTGGTGTACTCGTGGCAAGAACAACATCAGAGTTACCAACCACTTTTTGGTTAGATTTAAGACCAACTCCACCAGATAAAACCCATACCTGATATCTTATGAGGGCCAAGAACATATGACCAGATGGATCCTAGGCCCTAGGATGAATCTGCTATGATTGCACTGCTAAATAGACAGAATACTAAACAGACTCCTAATGACTCATCATTATTCCCTCAGACTAATACATCTGAGAAGATTCTGTTTTCAGTAGATGGTGATTAACACAGAGACCGCAAATGGCCAAGATACAGAAAATAAGAGACCACAGAATGCTTAGCCCTAAAGGGAATATATGTGTGTGTGTGTGTGTGTGTGTGTGTGTGTGTGTGTATATATATATACATATATATATATATATATATATATATATATTACCACTCCCACCCCAAAGATTCAGGGATCATTGTAAAAGAAGGAGCTGAAAGAGTATAAGAGCCAGAGGTGGTGAGTGACTACAGAAGGCATCTCACTCAGCAGAGTAGCTGCACATAGGAGCTCCCAGGAGCTCATTTTTAACTTATGTTTTTAATCACAAAAGACAACCTCACTTAGAAAAGTCTAAGCACCGAAGTGACATGGAAGAGTTTTATACCACAGTTCTGACACGCGACCATCGGTGGAGCTCACCAAAGTACTGGCCTAGTATACATAAGGTTTTGGGATTGATCTGCAGTGTCACAAATGTAGATGTATATGTGTATATGCATGTGTATACAGACATATATGTATACATGTACTTGCATATGTACATATTTCTGTCACTTGGTGTCATCGTGGTGGTAAAATGTATGCCAAACCTTTGAGGCAGTGTTACATCAACTAGCTGTGTTCACTGAGGTATGGAGAGAAATAATATATCCAAGAACATCTTTATACATCCTATGACAGAATGTGGAGGAGGAGAGTCACACAGATTTCAGTTAGACACTGAATGATTATGTGTCCAAAACACATACAAGGAAGCTCTAATATACTGTGTAAAAGTAGGGTAATCAGAGGTAGGGATTTGGGGAATTAATTAATTAATTAATGTGAATAGGGCCATATAATAGGGTTAGTGCCTCATATAAAGAGGAGGTAAAACAAGTTCATTCTCTCTTTGTGGAGAGAAGACATGTCAAGCAAATAGTTACTTGCAAGCTAGAAAGGGATGTTAAACAAGAAATCAGACACCTTGGATTTCTGCCATCTAAAACTGTGAAATAAGTATTATGTCACTGGTGTTTAAGCCATTTATTCGGTGGAATTTTATCTCAGCAGCTGTCTTCATAAGTCTTTGCAATTGTACAGCAGGATCATGGTGGGAAATCAGGAACTTTCTTTGATGTCACTGTCATGTTGCTTTAGCTGTCTGGTGTATGATGCTTAGTATCCAAACCTGTGATATACATCAAGGAGTCCTGAAAGTTAGACATTATGCAGCCCTCATCATACAGCCAATAGAAAGGCTCTCTCTTCCTACCTGCAGATCATACTGACACAGCATTGACATCTCTAGATGTTGTTATGGAGTCCCACCACACAATAGCATCCCTAGGTGTCAGGATGGAGTCCCACCACACCAGATCATACCCAGGTGTCAGGATAGAGTCCTACCATACTGAGTATCCCAGGTGTCAGGATGGTGCCCCACTATAACCAGGTCATATGTGCTGCCTGTTAAGATTCATACTGTGACCACACCTTTGTAGACTCACCTCTATTTCTCTCTCTCCTATCAGGCTTGAACCCTCTCAGAATCTTTGAGTCCCATTCGCTCCCCTGATACCTCTTTTACTACATTTCTAGTCTCAGTTCCTACATCTAAGTTTTCAGTGGAGTTGCCCACATTCTCTATACCCATGACCTCATTTTACCCAGGCCAGCTTTATCATATCTTTATGGGAATGTATGTTGTTCATGCATAAGGCACTGGTTTGATATCCTTCTCCTCCACAAAGAATAGCAAGACAACACTGCATGCTGTTCAAATTCTCATCCTCATTACTCACAACGGCTCATGATTATATCCTTCAAGAGTACTTGTTAAATCAATACTCATGTGAGGAAGTCTGTCAGCATATCCATGTTCATAATGCTTTCCTAAACGAGGGAACAGCACAGTAGTGAGCTTGCCATAAAAGCATGAGGACTGGGGTTTGGATCCCCAGAACCCACACCAAGCAGATGTGGTAGCTGACTGTTATTCTAGTACTCAGAAGGCAGAGATAGGGAAGGCTGGCTAGCTTGAATAGCCAGAATCAACAAGCATCAGATTCAGTGAGAGATCTTGTCTCAAGAAACAAAACAAAGCAAAACAAAAGTGTAATCAAGAAGACAGTTAGCATCCACCTGGAGGCTTCACACATGTGCACACACATACCCGTGCAGTAGCATATGTGTGTGCCCACTATATGCAAACAGGCACATATATACCACATGCACATATATATGTAAAAATGTTTTCTATTTAGTATGGTAAAAAGAAAGCTAAGATATACCATTTAAGTTTCCAACAGGATTATTTCCTCATGACAGACCAAAAAAAGTGCTTTGTCCCTCTCCTGGAATAATCTCATTCTATTACCTGAAAGCAAGAACATTTCACAATTTTGATGCTAATTAGTCTTTCATTAGACACTCTAAGTTTTTGCTGTGCAGCTGGCTTAGGTCTTCAATAGAGACTGCAGAATTTTCAAAAAGATTTTAAAAGCATGCTTGATTTTTTTCTTTTTACTCCAAACTATTTCCTCAGTTTGCTTTCTTTATCCCTTGCTACTTCTGTCTGAACTGAGCCAATAATAATTAAAAGAGCAGATGGCTCTGCTAATCAGATGTCGCCTGGTAACGCCACATAAAGAACCTGTCTAGGCTGTGCCTGCCACCTCGCACTGACAGCCGCACCCCCGCATGATGGTTCCTCAAGATGGCTTGCACAGCAGTGTTAGGAAGTCAGGAGACTGGAGTAGGAATCTAAGTTCTAAGTCTAGAGTGTTATTCGGCGATCCTGGAAATGAATATATAATGTTTTAGGAACTGGAACGCTCAAATAGCATTAACTAAATTAGAAGGGGAAATAGGGTGACTTTCAAGCTCTCAATTTCTCTTAGTTCAGATGTAGGTCAGAGAGGAATTAGACTCCTGGCAGGGCTCTAATGTGCCCTCTGTTCTCTGCGTTAGACACACCAGCAGGAGCTGCAGATGGGACCCCAGAGAACAGCCTGGGGACAATGGCCTCTTGAAGAACTGCATTGGCAGCGTCATCTGAGAGAGCTGAAGGAGGGGTGGTGGCTTAAGATGGCTGGTGTGAAGGTACAGCTAAAATGTTCTCCATCTAACATATTCTTAAGTTCTCTGAATTTGACCTTATTTGGAAACAAGGTCATTGTAGTGGATTACCTCAGGATGGATCACAGGGGTGAGAGGGCCTGATGCTCTGTGATAGAGCTGAGAGTTCAGGCACAGAAATACCTGAGTACCAACGGGAATCCTGAGGACACCGCTGACAGAAGCAGGCTGCACAGGAGCTGACCTGCACGTGGAGGAGCAGCCTGTTTCAAAGACTCCTGTGAGGGGAAGGGCAGGAGACAGAGAGCCCTGGGCAGTGACAGGAGGCCCCGGGGGGGGGGGACTTTAGAAAGCCACACTGGCCACTGCAGCCTCAGCCCTGGGCTTTTCTACTGAATAGCCTTGGATGTACATGATGCTTATGGTCTGGCTTTTCAGTCTACCCCAGAGTCACACCAGGGTGATGCTATCTCCTTGGGAGCACTGTTGCACGAAGTGAGGGAAAATCTGGGCTGTGTCACCATATAACTATGCAAGGTCCTATTTCTACACTAATCATAGCATTAAATATCCTACCTGCAACAGCTATCTATCAATGTACAAAGTAAGCTTAAAAGACACTCTCAGCTATTCCGCAGGACAAAAATAAAAGTCTAGGCTAAATGGAAAGATGCGACATGTTCTAAGAACAGGTGATTTGATCTTGTGAAAATGTCAATTTTCTGAAAATAAAAAGAAAGCAATTCATCTCCTTCCATTTCTGGACAAAGCCCAGTTAGAAGTCAACTGCACTCAAGCCAATTAATGTGACATGCTATTTCCACCCAGGAGACTAGGAAATTCAAAAGATACTATGTAATCTTGGTGGGGGTCGAGGGAAATAAACATGTCTTATGGCGTTTAAATTGGTGAAACATTCCAGGGGAACAACTTGTGTGATTGTTTTTAGTTGTAAGCACTGTCTATACTTCAACCCAATGGGTCCCCTCCAAAGGCTCTGTCCTAAGTAAATTCACAGATACAGCTATATAATAATGTGGCTCAATATGCACTGAACTATAGTTTCCTCTGACACTTCGGAAAGAGTAGAATGAAATTTAGGGGTATTGAGTAAATTAGTAAGCTCATATTCACAGTGGTTAAAAAGGATAGTAAGGTAGAATTATCATAGTTCTGGAAAGAGCTACAAGGTAATCTATAGTAATAACAAAATGCTACATAAATCAATGTACTATATATATATACATATACAGATTATATATTTACATATGGAAATGAACAGAGGTACAGAAGTGGCAGATACTGAAGTGAGCTGGGAGAGGAACAGACTACATTTTCTTTTCCTCACTCCTCGCTATGACAGACACTCTAGTAGTCTGCTCCAAGAGGAGTCAGTGGGTGTGGCTCACAGCACACGCATGCAGACCAAAACCCTGGCAGCATTGAGACACAGGAGGAGCAGGAAGGCTAGGATGGCACAAATGTGTCAAAGGTGCCCTGATTTCTCTTGTTTTAGAGGCTAGGCCACTGGTGGGTATGGATGCAGCAGAGAGAAACACTTCAATGTTTCTTTGACCTTTGTCATCCCTGCTTTCCAAACACCTAACTGGCACGGCATGTTCCCACCTCCTCATCCCCCTTGCTGCTTCCCTCCCTCCTGACTTTGCACCTAACTGCATGCTCGGCACCACAGTTCTTCAGTTAGACTGCCTGTGACAGCAGCCTCTCATTTCTTTCCTGTTTCTGCCCTTTCCTGTTCACCTTGCATCAACTGACTGGGTTTTCAGGAAGAATAAATCTGAGTCCCCCCCCCCCCCTAATAAGATCAGGAAATACCGCATTCTGGTTCAGGCAGTGACCTCTCCTCACCAGAAGGTTGTAATCTGTGATGTTGAGGAAGGGTGACATTGAGGCAGCCAATGCACAGCACAGGCCAAGCTGCGCTGCATGGAAGAAATCACTGGACGGGAAGTAAGGGCCCACCCTCTGCAGTTGGGGGGAGGGGAGCATGTGGAACCAGCCCAAACCCTATGCTGGCTTCTAAGTCCAGAGTTTGTCTGGCATATGTATGTTAAACACTCTGAGAGCAATCTCACAAAGACATTTTCCTCCTGTAACTAAGATTTGCTCAGTGTACTTCTCCTACAGTTAAATGAGACTCAATTACACACTGCTAATTTAAGCCCGCACACTGCATTCAACTGTGCACCTAATTACCCTGTTTAGTTTGTTAATGATCAGAGCTTTGCCTGTGCAGATCTTAGAGTCTGCCATTAATCTTTACTCTAGTTAGATTTCTTGTGATTTTTTTCCAGAATAAATCCTTCAGAAAATAAAATGACTTTAGATTTTTTAAAGCGCTTATTTAAGGATTAATGACAACAACCAATGAAACTCAAATAACTCAAACAGTATTCATTGGTTTACAGGATGTGGGGACACTTGTCAGTCACCATGGGGCCACTCATGTCTAGAGAAAAATGTTTCAGTTACAGGCAAGAATAGCAATTAGACAAAGGGGAGAGAAGGAACAGGGGACTTCACAAAAGGACAAAGAAATGAGCCTAGATAAAGAGTGCTTCCCCAGGAGGGAGGGGTCCTGTCTGGTGTCTGAGGATTAGACAGTCAGGATGAGACACACAGGATGAGAGCAATTTTAAGAATGGAGAAGAAGAAAAGCATGTAGAAGTCCTGGTTGGAGAAAATTGTGGAATTTTCAAGGGCCTAAATTAAGATGCATTTGAAAACACAGTCTCCAGGACAGAGCATTGGTCTGGATGCTGGAGAGGAAGAGGATAGTGGGAAGGTGTCTCCTGGGTCTGGGAAGGCATTCCTCCAGGAGCTTCAGTAGGGCATGTGCTGCCTCTACACAGTGGGCTGTTTTAGGGTCACCTCCACCCAGTGGGGACAATGACAAGGAAGGACAGAGAGGCACTTAGGTCGATTGGTGTTTAAAGGCAGGTGAGCAGGCAATGTTCCCGAGGCTATGCTGGAAGGACGTGTTTCCTGTGGACAGTCTCTTCCAGCTGTGATATGCACTCCGCTGTGAAGAATGGAATCACTGATTTTCAGAAAATAGGTGAAACTGGAGATGATTGTGTTAAAAGTGCCTAGACACTGGGTAGATCTGGGAAGAATCAAGAGATGAGTCAGGAGTTAGTATGATCAAAATACACTGTGTTATATTCCCAAAGAATTAATACAAATATTAATTAATAAATCAATACAAATATTGAAATAACAGGAAGATGGGTATATGTTTTCTCTCATATACTGAGACAGGATAAAATAAAACTTACATGGGAGATGACTCAGTGGGTAAAGTATCCATGCTATGCACGAATAAGGACAGATTTAGATTCCTGGCACCCACCTACAAGCCCAGTATGGTGACATGCCTTTGTAACCCTAGTGCTGGGAAACAGAGACAGGAGGATCCTTAGAATTTATTGGCCAGTCAGACCAGCAAAAATGGCACAATCCCGATTTACTGAGATATCCTCTCTCTCAAAAAAAAAAAAAAAATAGAAAACTCCAGGGGAAACCTTTTGAGGAATTCACTCAACATCAAATTCTGGTCTCTGCATGCATGCATATACAAACACAGAGGAGATAGATAGACAGATAGATAGATAGATAGATAGATAGATAGATAGATAGATAAAGAGGGTTTGTTATGACTTGTAACTTCATGTGAATTTGACTGGGTTGAGAATCAGAGAATACATCATGCTTGATCAAAGCATGATGTAGACAAGGGAGGGAAAACGATCTGTTTGTATAATCATGTACTCATAATTTTTAAAAATAAATAATTGTAAAAATTTAAATCTAGATAATTATAACTATTATAAGCAACATGTTAAAAAAGAATAAACAGTGGAGGGAGCTGATGTGAAGGCGTTTCCGGCTCTCAGTAAGTGGCTGAGTCAAGTTTCAGAAGACCCTGGGCCTGTGATGGAGTTGTGCTGAGTTCTAATTGTGATGTATGCCCACGTGGTGTCCACATGCTGTGGATGACATGTGGGAATGAATTCTGTGGCGTCTTCCTACATGGTGCAGATGGCGTGTGGGAATGGATTTGAAAAGTCTCACATGAGGACAGAGATTGTACTCCCAACACTTAGGTTGTGAGATAACCTGTGATTATGAGATCAGCTTCATGGGCTGTAGCTTCCTTTTTTAAAAAAATAAAACAGTCCATCAACAAGCATCAAACGGCAGGGGAGTGTGCCTTGCCAAGGGTTTGATTCATTGGGAATGTGAGAAATGGGGCTCTGAGTGTGTTTCTGGGCTCTGTGTCTGTTCAAATGTGCACAATGAACTCAATATGAACTGTGATTTGAATTGTTTTCCTTATTATGACTCAGACACAGAATCTAGAGACTGGATTTCTTTCTTTGAAGAAGCTTCCATAAAAGAGGAAATCTAATCTTCCTCACACATATTCCAGATCTTCTGGATTATTTATTTTCTCTTTATGTATGAAGATTAATAGATCTGTCACTGACTTGGCTGTATTTTCAGTAGGAGCTTCAGAGAACCCGGCTGACATTGAAGGGGTTTTTTTTTTATTGTTTTTACCTACATTTCTTTTATTAGCTATTTTAATGCAATATCATGTGAGGCCTTTGGGTTATGTTTATTTCCTGATCACAGAGGATGATGTCTTAAGAAACCATAATGTGCTTCTGTGAAGTCATCCACACAAGTATCTATGTAAATATATTACAAACACAGCTAAGGGTAAAGAAAGAAATGCAGGTCTCAGGGTCACCCAGGGCTCTAGGATGCTGATCTTCAATAATCCTGTAGAGATTCGACCTATGAATAACTCAGTCTCCTGAGCAGTGTCCTCAGCTGCTTCTACACAAAGCCCACCAGCTCTGCTGCAAAGAGAATCAGTAGAGTCCCATATAAATTGATGCCACGTGCTGGGGTATCCATGGGATCCAAGATAATCTGAAGTGAAGTCCTATTTAGAGGAAAATACCACAGTAGACGAGGGTAAGCAGTTACAAAGCAGAGCAAAGACAGCCATGTTGATAGATACAACTGCTACAGTCGAGAGGGACTGGAAGACCAGGCGGGTGGAGTTGCTACCCCTATGTAGCTATTTTAGCCTCTTTCTGCTGCTGTGTTAGAACACAGCCAAACAAAAAACAGCTTAGGGGAGGAAAGGTTCATTCTGTTTACAGCTCCAGAGTGGATGTGGTTCCTTGTGACTGCAGGAGCTTACCTGGCAGTCAGAAAACAGAGAGAAGAAGGAAACAGGAAGAAGAGCCACCCTCAAAGTCTATCTCACTGCACTTCCTCCAGTAAGACTCTGCCTCCTAAAGCTTCCATTATCATTCCAAACAGCACCACCACTGAAGACATGTTCCAATGAGTCTATGGGGGACAGTTCACATGCAAACCACTATGGTGCCTGGGATGTGCTGGGGGGACTGTGCTACCTCCACACTCCTTAGCCTCCTCGATCCTACGGACTCATTCAAAGAAGGACCTAGCCTCACCAATGTTCTTCTAACATCCTCCAGGAGGCTGCACCACGTGATCTCTCTACTCCACTTGCTGTCCTTCTTTGTAAATATCCACCACTTGGAGTCTTTGGGAGGTAATTGCATTAACCAGAAGTCAGTATATTTACATACACACATATACTGCTGAATCTAATGACTTCACATTTAAATGTAGCAATTCAAGTATTCTTTTTTTCATTATGTTATTTATTTATTTGTTTTACATCCCAGTATCAGCCCTACTTCCAGTCCCCTCCTCACACAGCTCTCCTATCCCCTTCTATTCTGAGAAAGTATCCCCCTGGGTATCCCTCCACCTTGACACATCAAGTCACTACAGGACTAGGTGCATCCTCTTGTCTGCATCCACTGAGGTCAGACAAGGATGCCCAGCTAGTGGGATGTGACAGGCAGGGACAGTTCCCCACCAGCTCCAGTCCTTGGGTGGTCACATGAAGACCAAGCTGCAAGCTGCACATCTGGTGTGTGTGTGTGTGTGTGTGTGTGTGTGTGTGTGTGTGTGTGTATGCTGGATCCAACCAATGCTTGATCTTGGTTGTGGTTCAATCTCTAGGAGTGGATATTAGACATAAAGTATAAGATAAACACTCTACAATTCACAGACCCAAAGAAGCCAAATAGCAAGAAAGGTCCCTGGGAAGATGCTTGAATCTTTCAAATAGATGTCAGAAGTGGATGGAGGAAGGACACTGGATCAGAGAAGGGATGGGGAAAGTGGGGGCGTCAGATGCAGGGAGAGCATGGGAGAGAGAGAAAAAATCAGCAGTGGATAGGGGGTGGGTGTGACTCAGACATGCCACAGGCCAGGGATGAAGCAAGACCCCAGGAAGTCTATGGGTGACTCTGGCTGAGACCTGTAGTAGTGCAGGTGGTATGGAGCCTGAAGTGGCTACCTCCTGTGGCCAGGCAGTACTCCCAGTGGAGAGATAAGGACAACCCACACATAAAACCTTCTACCCAAAATGTGTTCTTCCTATAAGATGTGCAGGGCAAAGTTGAGACAGAGATGGAAGGAATGACCAACCAATGACCGACCCAAATTGAGGCCCATCCCATGGGCAAGAACCAATCCCTAACACTATTATATGACACTCTGCTATGCTGGCAGACAGGAACCTCGCAAAACTGTCCTCTGAGAGTCTCCACCCAGCAGATAAAGGAAACAGATACAGAGATGCTCAGCTAAGCATTAGATGGAGCTCAGGAAGTCTTGTGGAAGAGTTGGGGAAAGGATTGAGGGACCTGAAGAAGACAGGGACTCCATAGGAAGACCAACAGAGCAAATATTCTTCACACATGTTGCTTTAGACATACACACAGAGAGAGCTATTTAGACAACCAAAAGGTAGTGAAAGGATAAGGTTGCAGGCTAGGAATCCCCCATGCCTGAGTCTTGGGTGACCCCAAAGGAGCAGAGGTTCAGCCCACTCTTTGTTGGCCTGGAAGTGTGCGCACATCACACCCGCCTCTAGGGTCCAGCCTCGAACCTCTGGGAGTGTCCCTGGCGTATTTTCCGGTCTCGCCTCTGCAGAGCGACTGTGGCAAGGACAAGCACGGCTGGGGCTGGCAGAATCACCACAGGGGCTGCAGAGCTCATGCCTGGGGGCGCTTAGGTCCCCAACACCTACTGCTAGTGGGGGAAGGTGGGCTTTGAATACGTAATCCCTGCCTTGTAACAAGAAATGCGTAATGGGAATTACGCATGTAACGCTGTGTGTAACCCTGGCACAATCCTGTGTGTGGCGGCCACATAGGCGGAAATGACTTAACCAGGTCCCATCCGGCCTCTGTGGGAGGCTGATTGGTTCTCAGAGAGCGCGGGCTCGGGTGGTTTGAACTGATTGGCTTAGAAGCTATGGAGTGGCTTGTATAGGCGGGCTTTGCTGTAAATCTATAAAAGCAGTCGTGTTTCTGTACCCAGTGTTCACTGTCCTCTACCCCATGAGGGAGATGGCCGTGGCCCCAGGGTTCTGGAATTAAAACCTCTTGCTTTTTGCATCAAGACTGTTTTGCGTGAATGATTGGGGTGACCATTTCTGAGGTGTGGGGTGCTGGGGTGCCTTCCATTTTTTCTTTCAGGTCTTACAGTAGTAAGGGTGTAGATGGAGTTAAGTGATTACAGGTAATCTCGAATACAGTTCAAGAATGGCCTGGAATTGGGAAGCTTTGCATCCACGTCCCTTCCAACAGCAAGTGAAGTTACAGCTTTTTAACTGGCGAAGGCAGTGACTGGTGGCTGCCAGGAAGGAAAGACAGAACAATCCTAAAAAGATGGGGTGATTAGAAAATATCCCATTGTGTTGTGTGCTTGCTGTCCCAGAAGGCCGGACCAGCGAGTAAGAAAAGCATAGGGAGGCTTGTGTTTGAGGAAGTGGAAGCTGCACCTGTGCTGCGATAAATGGGGGGAGGGGTACTGAAAGTCTCAGGGTTCTGAGGCAGGGTGGGTAGGTAGGTAAGCGGCAGCTATTTTCTGATTGTCAGATGGGATATAAAAACAGTAAAACTGGTGACAGGTGATGCAGATACAGAGCTAACAAGAGGTCAGAAGTTGGGGTGAGGAGGGGAGGGGGGAATGTGGCCCACCCTGGATGACAAAGGCAGAGGATGGAGAAAGTCCAAGCCTGGTGCACTGCTTCAGCCTGTATTCCTGTAAGAGATCAGGTTAATTCCTAGTTGGTCCTTTAGGGGGAGCCCTGGGACCTTTCCCTGTCCTCCCACCTCCAAGCCTGTCTCCCATGTCTTAGCCTGGCTATCATAAGGCTCTCATGGTTAGTATTTTATCTCTAGAGAAAAATCATGAACTCAGGGCATTCTAAGAGTGCTTTCCTCCACCGCTTAGTCAGACCATGACCCTCAAGAATGTTTTATGAGTCTACTAAGCACAATGCGTCCAGTCCCATCTAAACTGCCCGCATGGAGGGGAGAGTGCAAAAAGGGTATGCGAGCTCATTGCTCTGGAGAAAGCCCACTCTAGCAATTTTGGTTTCATTCTCCATATTTTTCTTCCTCTATTTTACCCTTAGCGAGTTTATATATCAGTTTTGTTGCTGTTGTTGTTGTTGTTTTGTTTTGTTTTACACCAGCAGGACACACTCATTCTGTACCAGTTTTCATTGGCAAGTCTCATGGTAAATATGATATGTAGCAAAACAACCTGGTGCCTGTCACAGGCCCTCGGAGCAGAACATGGTAAAGTTGTTCACTCCTTTGACACAATCCAACATGTGTTTAATAAAGGTAGAATTTCCCTAAAGAAAACATGAGTGAAAGTCCCCAGTGTTCTAAGATAATTTACCCTCTTCTTGAGATTGAGCGCTAAAGCATTTCCTCGGATGTACATCCTACCTTAAAATCCCTGAGAATTACTCTCCTGTCATGTTGGAAAAGTTCAGCTTGTCACTGAAGAATAAAATGAAGCCATCTTAAATGCCCCACACTGAGGCCATCTTTCTGATATTAAATTTTAATTAGGGGATATCTTTTTTAAATAAGCAATATTTTATCCTGAGAAATATGAAGACCACAGAAGGAAACATTATTTTTTAAAGTGGGCACCATTTAAAAAAATTCTGAGTATATATTTATGCATCTTTGTGTATATCAACATCAAATTTCCTGCTGTTGATGGTTCAGTATTGATACCACCCTGACACACTTACTAAAGACCTTGGCCCATCTTCCAGATCTTGAATCTCACACACAATAGGCAGGAGCCGGCAACTGTACCCCAGCCAAGTCCTCAAATCATTTAACCTTACAGACTTAGCTGGCAAGGATGTCGACATATGAACTACAATTTCAGGTTTTCCTAATATAGATTAATTAAATGGCATTAAACCACACATCACATCCTTGTTCTGAGGAGATAAGATGTGTTGTGGCCACTGCATGGATGAGAATTCCCCCAGAACCTTCTCCTGCAGGCACGGGTCATCACTGCTGCCTACGCTGCTGTTCAGTGACCTCCCTACAGATTGGCACACCCTTCAGATGAGGGGAAACTTGAGAGCTCAGGTCTGGGAAGACACAGGTGTGAGAAGGCAGAAATACAGGTGAAGACAGCAAATGAGAGCCTTCTATCCTAGGAGGATAATTCTGTTCATTCTCTCAGGCAGCTTAATCAGGTACCAATGGGAACGAAACATTGTCACCTGCCTATCACTGACTCTACCTCCTCTCCTTTACAAAGTCTCTTAGAAAGGTGCATATGTTTGTGCTCAAGAGAAAGAAACTCAGTTGATTATCCAGTCTCCTCTGTCACCTGTGCCCAGTCTCATACACACCAGAACTCAAGTCTCTGTGCTGGTGAACAAGTAAATCTCAAAATTCAGGGGAAATTTCTGTCATCTGTCTTTGCTGCACAGAGTGGAAGTTCTGGAGTCTATCAATCATCACCAGACAGCGATGACTTTAGGCAGAGCTGTAATAGCCAGGCAAGAGACAAGAGTCTCTGCTCTCCTCCTGACAGGTATGAAGGAAATTTGCATAACCCATGGGGAGAAGCTGGATGGACTCTGAGGAGCTGCTGCTTGCTGTGACAGCCCCTTACATGTTTGCCACTGGCTTCCCTGTTCTCTGTGCTGTCTGTGTTACTTTCCCTATGTTGTGGTAGCAAAGATCTGCAGGGGAGATCTGCAGCTGAAAACATATATGCAGTTATACATATTCCTGGAGGGGAGGAGTTGTGAGATCAAGCCATTCACAGGGCTGTGTTTCTGCCAGAGCCTTCAGAGACCGACTGATCCTTTCCAGAGTAGTTCAGCTTTTCATTGCCTGTTTTTTTTTATATATTTTTTTAAAATTTATTATATGTAAGTACACTCACTGTAGCTGTCTTCAGACACACCAGAAGAGGTCGTCAGATCTCACTACAGATGGTTGTGAGCCACCATGTGGTTGCTGAGATTTGAACTCAGGACCTTTGGAAGAACAGTCAGTGCTCTTAACTGCTGAGCCATTTCACCAGCCCTTCATTGCCTGTTTTATGGCAGTGTAATGTCACCTTTATTGGGCTTTGTTCCTCTGCATCTGTGTCCAACTTCCTCTCTCATAAGGAAAGGATCCACACTAGATCAGTCGTCCTCCGTACCACTCCACTTATCCATATTGGATAAATAATATCTGCAAAGACCCAGTTTCAAGTTATGCCGTTTCCTGAGGTCTGGGGATATTAGTGCTTCAGGGAATCATTAAAAACATGGCTTGCGACATCTGTACTATGGATAAAAAGTTTAAAATAGGAGTAGAGAAGATGGTCCATTGTGAGGAGGAGGCAGGGGGAGCTTAAGTGTGGGCATCACAGTGTGTCTGAAGAGGCTAGCCTGGGCTAGCTAAAATAAAGTGCAAGAGAAACTATACTCACAGTTTTGTCCCCAAAGGTGAAAAGTGGAATTTTTCCTAGGAAATATTTTATTTTAGAAAGATGCCAAGGAATAGAATGCTATTGAATGAGGTGCAGAAATCACCTCAGTCCTGACTGCACAGAGTCCCAGCCCCTGCAGAGCTACTGCTATAGCGATGGTTCGCTAAGCACATGTGGCTGCTGCTACCTTGTCCTGGTTATGGGGATGAGCAGAGGAGAGGGCACTCTTCTTCAGATAAGCTTGAAGAAACCAGTTCTGCATTTAAAACCCTGCATGCATAAAATCGAAACAAACATCTGGAGGCAGGACAATGTCACAGCTCACTTCCTACTCTGCCTGATTTCCTTAAGAACACGGTGTGTTTGTCACTTTTCCATCATTGTGACAAACGCCTGGGCAAGACAACTTGAAGGGATGAAGCCGACTTGGTTCGATGATTCAGGTCATCATGGTGGGGAGGGTGTGGTGGGGAGCTCGCAGCATGGTGAATAGGAAATGCATGGAGGGTATGCTTGCTGTCTGAGTTTCTGCTTTTATTCTCTCTCCCTCCATCTGAGCGCTGGTGAGGTGGCTCAGAAGGGAGGCACAGGGTGTGCAAAGCCCCAGGTTTCTTCCTCAAAATGATAAGGGAACAAAACCCTTCTTACTCTGCCGAGGATCTTATTTTCTCTACGTAGAACCCTAGCCTATAAGATGAGATGGTGGCACCCACATTCAAAGCAGGTCCTTGCCGCCATTCTAGAAGCATACTGCACAGGCAACCTGGAGGTGTGTTTCACTGGACAATGTGCTTCTCAGTCAATCAAGTTCGTACCCAAGATTAACAACCACATGATTCTCAATACAAGTGACAAGCTTAGCCAGTAAAGTCACTCACTGTGACCTGGGTTTATGGTGGAAGAACTGACTCTTGAAAGTTGTCCTCTGACCCCTTATTCATGTACCATGGGGCACATGCACACAGAGACAAACACACAGACAAACGCACACACTCACACACACTAGACACTCTCACATACAGGTGCGCACACACAATGCACACATGCATACAAGCACACATACATAAGCACATGCACACATATGCACACCCACACACATGCCCCCACAAACAGAATCTTGATGTTGTCTAGTGACTCATCCAGTAGATGTACACTCATTTAACTAATACACAGAAGCTTGGGAGCTTCTAACATCTCACTGTTGTGAGTTAAATGAAGTGTTACACACAGATCTTTGCCTATATTTCTGATTATCTCCTCAGTATGCTTCTATGAGATTTCTGGGAGTCCAATTTTCATTTTCTTTTGAAGAAAGACATTAAATTGGTGAATTGATGACATGAACTCCAGGTATTGGGTGTTTTAATGATCTGTGATGGTGATCTGCTTAGGGTCTAAACACACACACATATATATATGTGTGTGTGTGTGTGTGTATATATATATATATATATATATATATATATATATATATATACCTCATCCAGAACATTTATGAGCACATGGAGGGAAAAAAAGAAGAGCTGTGGTCTATGGTGATTGCTACACACCAAAGACTCACATCATGTCTTTTTAATGCCCTAATTTTGTGATTTGAGCAAGATATATGAAGTTCTAGACACAATCATTTGGGGACTGAGGTTACACAATCTAGGTTCCCCTGACTTTCAGAGACACAATTTACTGTATCAGACTGGATGAGTCATATGGTCCAGGTAACAAATTGGGGCATTTAGCTCTCTTTAGTCAGACCCTCCCTGTTTACAG
This sequence comes from Apodemus agrarius, assembly GCA_964023405.1. NCBI lineage: Eukaryota > Metazoa > Chordata > Mammalia > Rodentia > Muridae > Apodemus > Apodemus agrarius. Next base: position 1,289,422 of record OZ030018.1, on the reverse strand, counting down.
ACCCACATGGGATACCTAACACTGAAGATGTATTGGGCTTAATACACACAAGCTAACTGGGGAGCAGTGGGGTTGAGATAAATGACAGGCAGATTTAGAAGGAGGGAGCTTAAAACTTGGTGGCTTTGGGGCTGCATTAATTATATAGGTATATATAAACTATGGTTAGGCTAATTTTTTGTGAGGTTTCCTAGACTTGTGAGGAAAACCTAGGTCCAGTAACAAAGGCTACAACATCAAGTTCTAGCTTCCTCCCCTTCCCTTCCCTCCGCTCCCTTCCCTTTCCTTTCCTTCCTTTTCCTTTCCTTCCCTGGGTAGTTCCAAATAAATAATTTCATGTGGGAGATTTTGAACCTCAGAGGCTATTCTGGGACATTCTTTTGTTATTTTTATTTTATTGAAAGTCAAACTTGAAGACCAGAATTTTTCCTCTTCAAAGGTCAGGCCTATTTTTACTTCCCTTCTGGATATGTTTTTAATCAGAACCTCCATTCTCATTGGTACCCAGCCTTGTTACAAAGCAATTTGTCCACCTGCAGAGCTTAACATTTTCTCTATTTTAAGCTGATAGCTGAAAGAAGTTTGTAAACGCATAAATTTTCTTAGTCCTCTCTAGAACGTGATTTAGAGGTTTGTACCTGGAGTCCATAATTCTCCAGGAATTTTGTTTCTTTTTCTTTATCTTCAATCATAATACATTTAAAAAATAAAGTCTTGAGATATTTTTCTCTGTATTAATGAACTTTTTCAAACCCGTTCATTGAAACACCTTTGCAAGGATCTGCTTCTGTGAACAGACTCATGGACAAAACCTTGGGGCTGGCCTTGATCTTTATTATTCTTTAGTCTGAGGTCCTCATGTGGAGTGAAAGAATGGAGACATTAACATTTTCCATGTGACTCTTTGGTCTCATCATCTGTCCTGTGAACAGCTTTGTACCAAGCAGGCAAGATGGCTCAGAGGACAAGGGAGATTGCCACCAGGTCTGATGCTGAGCTTGAGCTTCAGAAACTGCATGGTAGATGTGAAGAGCCCATGTGGGCAAGTTGTCCTGACTTCTACACACTCACTGTAGCATTCGAAGAGGGCACATGGATACTCACACTTATCACTAGCTTCAGGGTTTGGGCAGGAAGGGGGCTCTGTGCTAGGACTTGAGTTCCTTATAGCTCAAAAACAGGCCCAGGACCATTTAGAGATCCAACCTTCTTAATCTGGAGTGGGAATTTATCAGGAGTTATGACTGCTAATGGCTTTACAAGGTTCCACTTTTATTTAAGACTTGAGATGTTGACAAAGACCATCCATCTGCATTCAGGCGGTTGAGGTCTCCTCCCTGAATCTGCCTGGTCCAATAGCCTTTCTGAATCTCTGAGATCAGGATCATATCAATCCAGTGACCTGCTAGTCATTTCCTTAAATCCGTCCCCTTCCTTGCTCAGAAGGTGATTTAGTCAGAGCTTACACTTGATTAACAGAAGGCAAAGCACTGTGTCACCCATCATCATTGTGATTAAGATCTGATACACAGGCAGGGCAGGGTGAGGAGGGGAGACTGTGCTCTGGATTCCTCTACTCCAGAAAACATATTTCTCAATTTTACATTCATGAAGAATATGTTCTTCCAAAGGGATTTCTCAGGCTTCATGCCTCCAGTTTAAACAATAAGCACAGGAAACAGTTCCATTTTTAGATACTGGCCGCAGAAATATCTACCATAGTGTAAAGTCCATTCAATAAATGTGGCCCATTACACACTAGCTACATGCCAACCAAGAACAACTAGTTCTCTCTCTCTCTCTCTCTCTCTCTCTCTCTCTCTCTCTCCTTCTCTCTCTGTATGTGTGTGTATGTTTCTCTCTGTCTCTGTCTATCTTTCTCTCTCTGTCTTACACACACACACACACACACACACACACACACACTATGTAAAGAATATGAAAAATGCTTACATTCCCTTCTGCGTTCACTGAAGAACTGCCCAAAAATGCAAGGTATGACAGTGAGCACAGCATAGAACAGATAAATAAATTGCATATGCACACAGAAGAATACCACTCAGCCTTTACAAAGAAAGAAGTCCTACAACTGGTGGCACATGGTGAAATTGGAGAACCTTATGTTAATGAAATACAACAGACACAGAAGGTAACACTCATGTAACACTTGAGAAATGAGGCCATAGAAGAAAGGAGTAACTTGTCTTCCTTGGGATACAGCCTGAGACTTGGAGCATTGCAGATCAAAGGACCCAGATTTAGCAATAGGGGAGCAATAAGTTAAATAAATTATCACCCAGTGTGCTGGTTATAGTTAAATACGAATGCATTGCAACTTGCCAAGAAGCAGATTTTGTCTGGGATGAATTCATATTTTAATTAGCTTGACACAGCAATTCCACAGCATGTACATATTTCAAAAATTCATTTTGTGGAAGTATATATATGCACATACATATATGTATATGTATGTGTTTTCAGATTAGATCTGGATTAAAGGTGTGTCTTCCTACCTTAAAGGTCCAGATTAGAAATAGATCTTCCCACTTCAAATTAAGCAGAAATCCCTCACAGATGTGTCCTCTATTTTTAGGCTGTAGTTAATTCCAAATGTAGTCATGTTGACAACCAAGAATAGCCACCACAGGCTCAACAGTGGCACTTACCCCTGTTGGAAAGTTCTAATAAGAGGAAACACAGGTGGCAGCGACTTCCACAGTCAACTAAGTCACTATTTTCCTGATAGTATGAGCCAGTTTAAAAATCTATGATAAAATCATGACTACATCATTCAGTTATAATCACAGCCTCAGGATAGAAAAGTTAGTCTCCTTTTGACAATAATATTTACCTTTGCCATCCAAATTTCTTCTAGTGAAAAATCTTTGTTTAGCTCTATACCCCATTTTTTGATAGGGTTATTTGGATCTTTGGGGTCTAACTTCTTGAGTTCTTTATATATCTTGGATATTAGCCCTCTGTAGGATGTGGGGTTGGTGAAGATCTTTTCCCATTTTGTTGGTTGCCGTTCTGTCCTTCTGACAGTGTCCTTTGCCTTACAGAAACTTTGCAATTTCATGAGGTCCCATTTATCAATTCTTGATCTTAGAGCATAAGCTATTGGTGTTCTGTTCAGGACCTTTCCCCCTGTGCCCATGTCCTCCAGGGTCTTCCCAAGTTTCTTTTCTAATAGTTTCAGTGTGTCTGGTTTTATGTGGAGGTCCTTGATCCACTTGGAGTTGATCTTAGTACAAGGAGATAAGAATGGGTCAATCATGTTGACCTCCAGTTGAACCAGCACCATTTGTTGAAAAGGCTATCTTTATTCCACTGGATGGTTGTAGCTCCCTTATCAAAGATCAAGTGACCATAAGTCTGTGGGTTCATTTCTGGGTCTTCAATCCTATTCCATTGATCTACTTGCCTGTTGTTGTACCAACACCATGCAGTTTTTAACACAATTGCTCTGTAGTACTGCTTGAGGTCAGGGATATTGATTCCCCCAGAAGTCCTTTTGTTGTTAAGAATAGTTTTAGCTATCCTGGGTTTTTTGTTGCTCCAGATGAATTTGAGAATTGCTCTTTCTAGATCTATGAAGAATTGAGTTGGGATTTTGATGGGGATTGCATTGAATCTATAGATTGCTTTTGGCAAGATGGCCATTTTTATTATATTGATCCTGCCAATCCAGGAGCAAGAAATATTTTTCCATTTTCTGAAGTCTTCCTCAATTTCTTTCTTCAAGGACTTGAAGTTCCTGTCATACAGATCTTTCGCCTGTTTGGTTAGAGTTGTTACGCCAAGGTACTTTATGTTGTTTGTGGCTATTGTGAAGGGTATTATTTCCCTAACTTCTTTCTCAGCCTGCTTGTCCTTTGAGTACAAGAAGGCTACTGATTTGCTTGAGTTAATTTTATAACCAGCCACTTTGCTGAAGTTGTTTATCAGCTGTAGAAGTTCTCTGGTGGAGTTTTTTGGGTCGCTTAGGTAAACTATCATATCATCTGCAAATAATGATAGTTTGACTTCTTCCTTTCCAATTTGTATCCCTTTGACTTCCTTATGTTGTCTAATTGCTCTCGCTAGAACTTCAAATACAATAAAGACACATGCTCCACTATGTTCATAGCAGCCTTGTTTATAATAGCCAGAAATTGGAAGGAGCCCAGGTATCCCTCAAAGGAAGAATGGATACAGAAAATGTGGTATATTTATACAATGGAATACTACTCAGCAATTAAAAATAATGAATTCATGCAATTTGTAGGTAAATGGTTAGATCTGGAAAATATCATCCTAAGCAAGCTAACCCAATCACAAAAGAATACACATGAAATGCAATCACTGATAAGTGGATATTAATGAGCCCAGAAGCCTTAAATACTCAAGGTACAACTAGCAATTCAAATGATTCACAACAAGAAGAAAGGAGAGAACCCTGGGCCTGAAAAGATTGGATCCAGTTTTGTAGATCCAGAACAGAGAAATGGTGGTGGTGTGTGTGTGTGTGTGGGGGGGTGATTGGGGAATAGTTGGGGGGGAGAGGACTTATGGGACGTATGGTGGGGGGGGGATCTGGGAAAGGCAAAAGCTTTTGGAATGTAAACAAAAAATATAGAAAATAAAAAAAAGAAAAAAAATATTTACCTTTGATCTAAATAAATAAACCTTATTGAGTGCCAATCATATGCAAACATGTCCAAATGATGCCTTGCTCCTGTCTCTTGACTGTTCCTCCCATTGCTTCCACTAAATCACATAGTTTCTGTAGCCTTGGCCCTGGAAGAAGGTCAAGGTAGACATCGCAGCCCCTGCAGTTGCCACTGTGGGTAGATGTGATTGAGTGTTGGAACATTGTCCCTCATACTCATGATTGGAGGCAGACAAGACAATGACTCCTTCCCTTTTGCCACAACTGGAAAAATCTCTTTAGCTTTGAGCCTGGTGATTTACCCAAGTGCTTTGTCGGGGAATTTTGTAGTAGTCAGATTCTTGCTGGCAGGTGAATGACCTCTTCAAGACCTCTGCACTTTGATAATCAGAGCTTGAGATGTCAAGACGCGCCCACCCATGTAGTACTCCGAATCTGTGTCCTTTAAGCTGCAAGTTGCTGCCTATTGTCAGGTGATGAAATGAATACGTTGATTTCAAGTCTAGCGATCCAGAGCAGGCACAGAAGAGAAGCAGCATGAGCCAGCCATCAGACTGCACGGCTTAGTAATGAGGAATTCTGTGTGCTTGCAAGGAACAGATGAAAGAGGTGATTCTCTCTCTCTCTCTCTCTCTCTCTCTCTCTCTCTCTCTCTCTCTCTCTCCCTTTTTCTCTTACTGACACATTAGAGCTGCAGTTCTTCTTGGAGGGGAGCAGTTATATTTGCAAGGATTGGGCTTACAGGAGGAAGCAGGTAGTGAATATTCAGACTGATCTCAACAGCAAGAGTAGACTTTTAATAGCCTGAGAGGTAGGGTGTCTCAGGGCTTGGCCACAGGGACAACAAGAGCACTCTGTATGAAATAAGTGGGCTTTGTAGCTAGGAAAAAAGGAGGTCAATAGGGGAAGAATGGGGGACAATTAACTTTTATTTTAGGTTATTTTATTATTATTGTTTAAGAAAGCTGTTTCTTTGGGGAAGTCCTGTTTTTTGGTTTGGTTTTGGTTTTGATATTGGTGTTAGACTGTGGCAGGCAAGGATAACATGATTACCTGCTTTTTATAACCAATGGTATCTAGGGTTGAGGTTGGCTGCTTTTTGTTTTTTATTTTTGTTTACTCACTCTGGGAACTGTACAGATAGCTGGGTTTCTGGAACTCTGAGCCTACTTTGGGGCCTTGTTTTTTGGGAAAGAGGATTTTTTTCCTCCATAGTGTCTAACTGTGGTTTTATTATTCATTTTTTGATAGAGATGCTAGCATTTTGAACATGTTCATGGTCATTCTTATACTTTCTTTGAAGTACCTCTTCAGCTATTATGAATGCTTTGAACTGGGACATTTGTCTTGCTGCTGACTCCTCGATATTCTTTCTGTGCTTGGAAATGGTGTCCTTTGAAGCTGTGCTTGGCCTTGTTCATTTCTTAATGGTGCTTTTGAAAAAGCAAAGGTTTTTGTTATTGTCTTCATCCTTAAATTTACTTTATAAACATTTTTCTCTTGCAGTTTGTTTTCTTCTGTGTCCCCAGTAAAATATCTTTGCCTACTCTTAGGGTGGTTCAGTTTTTTTCATGCTCTCTTTGAGAAATGGAAAATTTAGTTCTTTTATTTTTTTCAAAAAAAATTATTTATATCACTTATATGTACACTGTAGCTGTCTTCAGACACACCAGAAGAGGGCATCAGATCCCATTACAGATGGTTGTGAGCCACCATGTGGTTACTGGGAATTTAGCTAAGGAGTTTAACTAGCCCAGTCTCTTTTTGTTTTTTAGTTTTTGGTTTTTTCGAGACAGGGTTTCTCTGTATAGCCCTGGCTGTCCTGGAACTCACTTTGTAGACCAGGCTGGCCTCGAACTCAGAAATCCACCTGCCTCTGTCTCCCAAGTGCTGGGATTTAAGGCATGCGCCACCACTGTCCAGCGGTTACTGGGCATTTAACTCAGGACCTCTGAAGAGCAAGCAACCAGTGCTCTTAACTACTGAGCCATTTCTCCAGCCTAAAAACTTAGTTCTCATTAGTACCTCATTTTCCTATGGAGTGGTAGTAATGGAAGAGCCTTTTGGCACGAGGATGTCTGAATGTCTTTCATACGGATATCCAGATCTTGCGATATTAATTATACACATTTTCTCTCTACTTTGCTGAATTGCTGGGTCTTGCCAATCTTCGTAAGCTTGCCTATGAGCCTGCTAGTAGGGTTGGAGGATAGGGAGAGAGAAACTTTTTTGTTTCCATGATTTTGAGGCACTGGAGCCTTTGGCATGTTTCTGCTCATGTCAACAATATACATTCACTCAGCACTTCCTCTGATCTCCACAAAAATTTATATAAAATAAAATAAACAAATAAAAGCCAGAATATGTTTTGAGTTTTTACAATGACACAGAATCAATGTACCACGTAAGTTAAAGTGGATTTCTAGGCTAGGTAGATGGCTCAGTGGATAAGAAGGTTTGTTTCATGAGCAAGAGAACCTGAATTCAAATCTCCAACAACTGTCGTTATTCTTAAAAATACAAAAATAGTTATATACATGCTAATATCTCCAGAGTTGTGTGACCCACACAACACACAAGGATGACTTGGGCTTTCTCATCTCAAGACTAACTCAAGTAAGAAATCCTGTCTCAAGGGAATAAAGCAGGCAGAGAGAGGAGGACACCAATGCCCAACACTCGCCTCTGACTTCCACACATGCACGGTCATATATGTATGCACATACACAAATACACATGTGTGTACACACACACACAGACACACACACAATAACTATTTCTGTAGATTGCCATCAAATAAATGAGAAGATATCACTTCTAAATAAGACCACCTATAAGTAAGACATCAATTGCCATGACAAATTTCAAGGCACCCAACTATGAGATAAAATATCAATGAGAGAAATAAAAGATTCCTTAAATGCAGATGCAAATAAATGGTTGATCAGAAAACTCAATGTAGTTAAGGGGCCAACCCTTCCCAAGTTCATCCTCTGTTGGCCACAATACAATCCCAGCAGGCAACAGACAGCCGTGGTTCTAGTCTACAAAGAAATGTTGAGTATAGAGAAGTTCTGCACGGAACAAGAACAAAGTAAAGCTCTCACTCTGGGCTTCAAGGATCATACGGGTTAATGTGATTAAGACAGTGTGCTATGGCAGAAAAATAATAGTAAAAATGATAAAAATGGCACTTAGTCCAGAAATAGACCATACATGTCTGTATAACATGTGCAAATAATTACTTTACTTTTGATAATCAATCCCATCGACTCAGCCTTTTTCTGGAAGGAGCCTGAGGACAGTGTGACTTCACACAGTCTGCAGAGCTACAGCTGGTAATGCTTGGCCATTCAGATATTTAGCCTGACTTCTCATCTCAGGAAAGCACACTTGTATGTGTTGTATTACTCTTCAAGTTTCATTGGATTCAATTTACTGGCATTTTGCGGAGAATTTTCTTCCTGCAATATCTTCAGTTCTGGAATAGGGTGGATATTGGTCTCATAAAGCAAGACCAGTAGTGCTTCCTTACTTCTGTTTGCTGGAAGGCAGGCTGTACAATCCTGATGTTTCCAGTTTAAACATTTGAAAGAAGTCATTCCTAAAACTGTCTGGATATTGTGATGACACCATCAAAGTATAAATTCAATGACTTTAATAGTTACACAGTATTCTCTTAGCCTCATTTCTCTTGGTCACCAAGCAACTTAGTGGAGAAAAGGCTTATTTTAGCTCACAATTCCATGCCACAGTTCACCAGAGCAGGGAACTCAGGGCAAAAAATCCAGACAGCTGGTTACATCCACAGTTGGAAGCAGACATGGATGTATGCCTGCTTGCCCACTCTCTTGTGCTCAGCTTGATTTTCTGCTGTTATTCTTTTCCTGACCCCTTGCCTAGGGAATGCTGCCACCTATAAGGGGCTGGGTTTTCCTATATTAGCTAAACTGAAGAAAATCTCCCACAGGTCAACCTGATCTAGACAGTTCTTTATTTCTACTCCCTTCCCAAGTGTCTACAGGCTGGGCCAAGTTGACAAATCTATCTTCCTTCTCAACTGCTGAGGTTGTCTTTCCATAGAGGGTAAGGGTTGGTAGTTTGTGTTTTTATGAGAAACTGGTCCTTTTCATATAAGGTGTGAAATATATGGGTCCATTTCATGGTTCTGCAGGAAGAGTGGCTAACACTGCTTGGATCATCTGATACCCAGGGATCTGAATGGCATGATGCCCTCGACTTTGGAGATGTTGTCAGATCTTTGCATCTTTCCTTCATCCACCCCCTCTGCTGTCTATTTACACAGGTGGTCTTAACTATTTTGCTGTTGTGTTGAGTAATATCTGAAGTTTTTATTTTTTCTTCTCCACACTGTCTGAAGACCTCTTCTCATGGGATTGGGTGAAGAAAGCATAAATCACACACCATTTGTTTTCCAATGATCAGGCTCAGTGTCATGGGCTGCCTGGTCTCTAAAGCAAATATTGCATGAAATATGTGCCTTCTCCAAGTTGTTTAAGATGACAGGTTAAGTACAAATGGGGTTGTCAACTGAGGATCAAGTATTCATGGAGAACATTTCATGTTCAATCTACAGAGGAACCCTAGCACTCTCTCCTCAGAACCTAAAACAAACAAACAAATACCGGGCCATAACATTTTTATTCAAATAAATTGTTAGTGATTATTCTATGATTCACCAACACATCTATATGGGCAAGATGGTAATTTTCAAATATCATTCAAGGTTCTCTGGAATTTCTATATGATGGAGGAAGGATACCTCATTATCAGGAGACTGGGAGCCCGAGAACAATAGCTATTTATGGTTATGGTGATATTCATTACTTTTATAATGACTGTAACAAAATATTCTGCAAAAGCAACTCAAGAAGATCCAGGTTTATTTTATTTTGGCAAACAGTATGAGAAGATAAAATCGATTATGATAGGAATGTGGAATAATGGGACCACGAGGCAGCAGTCACAGGATAGCCATAGTCAGGAAGCTGAGAGAGATGAAAACTGGTACCCATTAGCTTCCTCCTTTCCCCCTAGCCCATGGACTGGCAATGAGCATACCCAAGACTCTTCTTCCCCATTCATTGAAACCTCTCTAGACGCACTTTACAGACACAGGAAAGGTTTGTCTCCAAGGTGACAAATCCATTCAAGTTGACAGTGATCCTCACAGGCTGACATCACAGAGCTCTTGATGACTGGCTCTACACACATGCCTGGCACCTCTGTCCACACCACTCTGCTTATTCAGTAGGAGAAAACCCTGTACCAGTGCCTACCAGTAGTAAACAGTCAGAGAAGAACATGAGAGCAAGCTAGGATGGCAGAGAAGTACACACTAGACCTCACAGAAGATTGACAGGACTCTTGGGACAAAATAATCCTACTGCAAGAAATATCCATTAAGAATGATGATGTTCACTGATGTGTCAATAGCTGTTCTGCTTTGAAACTGTTGGTGCCCCTGCCTCTAGTGTGTGCCTGATTCTGGGTACACTGTTCAGATATGGTCTTTTAGCATCATATCAAAGCTACAGAAAAGACCCACCAAGTCCTGTGTAAATGGATCTCCACTCATGCTCCTATAAGTACTTCATCGATCCAGAACCCCCTCAGTCTCCATGGACACAGTGCATCCTGCTGATCTCTCTACAGGGAGTCATGCTTTTCCATTTGTTCCCTGCTTGTCCTTTCAGAGCTTCAGACTCAGCCACCAGGTAATAATCACAGCAACATCTCTTGCAATCATAGTCTTAGCACTCAGTCTGGGTTTAACAGCCCCTTTAGCTCTTTTATTTGTGTGTGTGTGTGTGTGTGTGTGTGTGTGTGTGAGATTTCATGTGTGTGTGTTATTTCATTAAGTGTGTGTGTGTGTGTGTGTGTGTGTGTTATCACTTGTCTTCCAACTCTCATTTGTACTTGTCCTGTTTTCACGTTTGGCACCGAGGTAGCCCAGGCTTTTATTATTCTGGACCTGTTCCTGGGACATTTTGACAGACTCCAGAACAATACAGTTCCACTGATTGTTTTAGAAAAATCTGATTCATATTAGAAAGAGTTGAGTTTGCTGACAGATGTATAAAGTCACTCTATTTAAGCTGGGATCATTAGGCAGCCCACATTCTCTGGGCAGGAAACTAAGCAGGGCTCTGAGGGGGGCTTGCCTTTGCTGAGGGTATTCTCCTGCTCTGGGGATGGGGCTCTGAAGTGTCTGATCACACTCTGCAGTCCAGGGACTTAGGTGAGATGTTCTAAAGGGCTAGAGTTAAATAAAATAATAAAGATGTTACGTGGAAAACTTGACCTAATCCAGAGTTGGTGATGTGGTACTAGACTACTCTCTAGTGGCTGGTTACAGAGCAAGAATTTCAAAACAAATTCCAGATGTCACAGAAATGGAAAATAGGAATGGTTACATACCATTTAAGAGGGGGCATTCTTTACTAAACATTTTGTGAAAAATACATTGGAGAATTTTAAAAGTTAAGGATTTGCATAACTAGTTACTCTTTAGGAAGCCAGTGAAAAGATGAGGTAAGATGTAATCTCCATGCTGATTTTGTCAATGGAAGAATGACGCCACCTTGACTGTTAGGTGCTTCAGTTATGAAGCACTCAATTATGTCTACAAATTGTGATATCCCGTGTCAGTTCTAAACTGACCGGCAAATGTCCCCAAACTATCCCCTGAATAGAATCTTAAAGTTTTAAAGGTTGAGTAAATATCTTTAATATTATTTTTTTTTACTTCTGATTTCTTTTGTTAATGTATTAGTTTTTAAGATCTCATTCCTTTTCATTTGAAATCATTTTCAAAACTCTATGAGCTGGAAGAAAGAAGGTGGAGAGGTTTTGCAAAGAAATCATTAATTTCTAAATGCAACAGAAAACTCGCTAGACTGTATCTCAGAAACCTAACTTTTTGAGTGTTGAGACTAACATCATAGAGTAATCATTAAACATTAGTATTTGATTAAAACAAGAAAAACAAAAGACATACAGGGCTGAGTCTACTTTACACTGGAGGTCACTCAACTTTTGTGATATTGTTTTAGCATTAAATTAATATGTGGTAATCATCTGGCTATTTCTATTATAGTTCCGGGGCATAAAACATTTTCAAATCACTTTATTTCAACAAATAGTAGTGTGCTTTAATTATCATTAATCAAAAGAAAGACAGGTTTCTGAAAGTAAGCTCTCTGCTAGATAAACGGGTCACTGGAAACAAAGGCCATAGCTTAATACCATCATATAAATTAGGTCACAGACATGATCTCATTCACTCCTAAGGGCAGCAGCTCTGTGTTCTCATGACTGCCATGTATGAATACACAAAGTGATGCTTCCTTCGATCCAGTCTGCTCTCTGGAACTCTTTAGTGAGGTAATGGCTCACAGATACGTGGAACTGGGACTCTTGAATGAGCACACCTTTTCTTTCTTCTACACTGAGGATCTGATGGTCACACTTTCATGAGGAAGAGCTGAACTAAGAGGAGAGAGCCTCTACCTGCATGAAGTGACCAGATAGATCCTAATTAGCTTTAATTGTCAACTTGACACAATCTAGAGTCACCGGAGAAGAGGGATTACTCAGGTCATATTGTCCTGTAGATTTGTCTGTGGGAAGACTGTCTTAATTGCTAACGAGGAGGCCTATCACAGGATAGGCAGCACCATTCCTAGGCAGGTGGTTTTAGGATATATATGTGTGCTAGAAAAAGGGCTGGAGAGATGGCTCAGTGGTTTTGAAGAAGACCTGGGTCTGGTTCCCAGCATCTACACAGTAGTTCTCAACTACTTGTAACTCCAGTTCCAGGGCTTCTAGAATTTACTTCTAGCTTCTGTGGACACAAGGTATGAACATGACATACAGACATGCATGCAGATAAAAATATAGAGAGAATAATAATAAATACATGTCTGAACTTTTAAATGGCATATTAGCCATGGGGCAAACTCAGAGGCAGCCTTCTCTGGCACCAGCTGGTTGCTTCACGGACATGAGGCTCTCTCCCCTCAGATTTTCTACATTATTTCAGTCATTACTTCCAAATAAATCCACCAATGTGCATGTGGGCCATAGACAAACTGATTGGGCAGTCACTGGAAAATGTTAATTGAGTTTAGAATTGTAAGTAGGAGAAAGAATACTGAGCAGGACTTAGAGGACATGATAGCTCTCGATATTCAGAGCAACAGTGAGGTGAAACAAATGAAATGATGCAGAAGAAAATTTAAAGCTGCTTAGTCTGTTTAGTTTTGCCAAAAGTTCTAATATCAAAGAAGCAAAATGAAACATAGGAAATTTTTATGTGTGTGTGTGTGTGTGTGTGTGTATGTGTGTATGTGTGTGTGTGTGTGTGTATGTATGTATGTATGTATGTATATGTATATGTATACACACACATATATTTCAAGGTAGAAAAAGAGCTTGGGTAATGTCAGGCAGTTTATCTGAGAACAGAATTTTGAAATATATACTAAAAGTATCATCTAGTTTTCTGGCTGATGAAACAGATTTTTTATTTATTGGATATATTCTATATTTACATTTCATTTCCCTTTTTCTGGTTCCCCATCCCCCTAAAGTCTCACATGCCCTTTTCCCTCCCCCTGTTCCCCCATCCACCCCTTCCCACTTCCCTGTTCTGGTATTCCCCTACACTGATGTTTTGATCCTTTCCAGCACCAGTGTCCACTCCTTCCTTCTTGTCAGATATCATTTGATATGTGGATTTTGTCTTTGATGTCCCAAGAGTCTAGGCTAATATCCACTTATCAGTGAGTGCATACCATGGGTATTCTTTTGAGACTGGGTTACCTCACTTAGTATGATGTTCTCCAGCTCCATCCATTTCTCTAAGAATTTCATGAATTCATTGTTTCGAATGGCTGAATAGTACTCCATTGTGTATATATACCACATTTTTTTGTATCCATTCCTCAAAACAGATTTTATATAAACAAACAATATTTGCTTCAGCATCTAAGGAGAACACACCACTTTCTGAGCAACTTCCATGCCCATCCCTCTTATATTTTGTGTGTGAAAGATAAGAAATTTACCAACATCAAGGGCTGGCCAGTTACCCATGTAAGCAGAAAAAGAATGTTACTCTTATATATTTGGCACTCTATGGAAAGATGAAATATAGTTACTAAGAATGTATAACATCTCAATGTAATTGTCAAAATAGGTGCTATGATAAACTAAGCTTAATAAAGCCAGTCTTACCTTCACCATCATCCTTATTATCATTATCAACAATGACAGCCACAAAAATCACCATCACCATCATTTCTACTACCACCACCCAAATCAGCATCATCTCACAGTCAAAGTTCTTATAACCATTATCATCACCACCAAAATCACCATTATCATAACTACCGCCACTGTTGTCACCATCAACACCATTACCACCATCAGTTGCCTCTGCAGCACCATCAGCACCATCATAGCAATGTAAAGCTCTACACCACTGCTATTGAAATGATGAACTTCCTAGGAAAATGTAAGAAACAAAATCATATGGAGTTTCTCTACTGACCTCAATGCAAATGGAGGTGCTTCTGTACTCCTGGCTTTGAGGGTGAGCAAAGTGCACACGTACCTAGTGTTTGTTCCAAAGTGGGCACACCAAACCCCTAAAAATGGCAGGTTGTACACTGGGCTCAGCTCAGGCTAGATTCTCTCTAGGTAAACAGCAAGATTGGTACTTAAAATCAGCATCCAAGAAACCTTGTAAGGAGGGTTTCTGTTTGTCAAGAGAAAGCCATTGTTAGCCTTATTCACCTCCTACAGCTAACCACCTCTGGGAGGAGCATCCAGTTCCCTATTAACTCAGACAAACTAGGTCTAGCAGACCAAGCCCTATTTCCCAGGCAGTTCCAGCTAACTTGTCTCCTTCCTACTGCAACATAACTCCTTTAACTGGCAAGACTCTTACCATTTTGCATTTTTTCTGGCTCCCCAGAGGCAGCCATGGCAGCTTTCAATCCCCTAAGGTGAACTTTTTCTTCCCACCCACAGAGTGGTCTGGCTTGGTGGTCTCACTGTGCCTTCACTAACACCTATGAACTTTGAGTAGTTATTTCTGAAGATTTATTACCTACCTACAAATCTTTTCAGATAAAAAATATTGTGGGAAGTGGGGTCACATAGAAAACGCTTCTATGAAGGATATGTTAAAGGAATAAGAAGAGAATGAAATAAAGCCATTATGCTCCAGGGACAAAACCATTAAACAGAGAGTGCACATGGAGTTACCCATGACTCCAGACACATAGGCAGCAGAGGATGGCCTTGCTGGACATCAAAGGGAGGAGAGGCCCTTGGTCCTGGAAAGGCTCCATACAGCAGTGTAGGGGAATACCAGGACAGGGAAGCAGGAGGGAGTTGATTGGGGAACGGGGGGAGGGGAGATGGGTTATGAGACTTTCCTGGGGGTGGGGACCAGGAAAGGGGACAACATTTGAAATGTAAATGAAGAATATATTTAATAAAAAAAAGTGAAAAAAAGGCCATTATGCTTGAAACAAAATAACAAGAAGTCTATTGTGATGACTTCATAGCTCAGCAGGACTCATTTTCAGTAGTGTTGAACAATTTGATGAAGTGATTATAACATCACAGTTGGTAAAAATTATCTTGGTCATAAATTATACATAAAATTTCATTTTCAAATACAACTATAATCATCATAAAGATGAAAAATGGTTAGACATGAACATAGAGGTCTGATTGTGACTGGCTGTGGTTTACAGGAGGGAAAAATAATAGTAATCTTTAGATCCCCAGTTCTATTCAGATTCTAACAACAAAGCCAGCTTAGGGGGATGGGCAAGCCTCATACCATGCCTAACTGGCCTTACAGGAGTCAAGTTAGTTATCAGGAAAATGCAAATCAAAACAACCCTGAGATTCCACCTCACACCAGTCAGAATGACTAAGATTAAAAACTCAAGAGACAACAGGTGCTGGCGAGGATGTGGAGAAAGAGGAACACTCCTCCACTGTTGGTGGGATTGCAAAATGGTAAAACCGCTCTGGAAATCAGTTTGGTGGTTCCTCAGAAAATTGGGCATGTCCCTTCCAGAGGACCCTGGCATACCACTCCTGGGCATATACCCAGAGGATTCCCCTGCATACAATAAAAACACATGCTCCACAATGTTCATAGCAGCCTTGTTTATAATAGCCAGAAGTTGGAAGGAGCCCAGATATCCCTCAAAGGAGGAATGGATACAGAAAATGTGGTATATTTATACAATGGAATACTACTCAGCAATTAAAAATAATGAATTCATGCAATTTGTAGGCAAATGGTTATATCTGGAAAATATCATCCTAAGCGAGTTAACCCAATCACAAAAGAATACACA
Source organism: Apodemus agrarius (assembly GCA_964023405.1). NCBI lineage: Eukaryota > Metazoa > Chordata > Mammalia > Rodentia > Muridae > Apodemus > Apodemus agrarius. The sequence goes on along the minus strand of OZ030018.1, from coordinate 1,273,360 downwards.
TGAAATGCAATCACTGATAAGTGGATATTAATGAGCCCAGAAGCTCTGAGTACTCAAGGTACAATTAGCAAGTCAAATGATTCCCAAGAAGAAGAAAGAAGAGGACCCTAGGCCTGAAAAGACTGGATCCAGTTTTGTAGATCCAGAACAGAGAAATAGTGGTGGTGGTGGGGTCATTGGGGAATAGTTGTGGGGGGAGAGGACTTTGGAATGTAAACAAAGAATATAGAAAATAAAATTAAAAAAAAAAAGAAGGCAGATAAAGCCTGCCAAAACTGAAGGCTGTCCCATGGCCAGAAGGAAGATGAAGGATACAGGAGAGAGACTGCAGAAATATGGCCTGACATGTTGGAAGAGAGAATAGCAGCTAGATTATTTGTAAAAGAACAAGAAATACTACTCAGCAATTAAAAACAACAAATTCATGAAATTCTTAGGCAAATGGTTGGAACTGGAAAATATCCTCCTAAGTGAGGCAACCCATTCACAAAAGAACACACATGGAATGCAGTCACTGATAAGTGGATATTAGCCCAGAAGCTCTGAATACCCAAGACACAATCAAAATATCAAATGATTCCCAAGAAGAAGGAAGGAGAGGGCCCTGGTCCTGTAAAGGCTTCATGCAGCAATGTAGGGTATTACCAGGACAGAGAAGTGGGAGGGGGTTGATTGGGGAACAGGCGGAGGGAAGAGGGCTTATGGGACTTATGGAGAGGGGGGAACCGGATAAAGGAAAATCATTTGGAACGTAAACAAAGAATATAGAAAAAAAAGAAAAAAAGTGGTTTATACAAACATGGACATTGTTAAGGTTTGAACTGTATCCTCCAAAAATTTATGTACCTATGTCCTAACTCATTATCTCAGAACGCAATCTTATTTGAGAAGACTGCCCTTGCAGATGCAATTATAAACACTGCTTAGGATGAATCACATATAGGTGACAGAGCAACCTGCACACCTGTTGCTAAGGCAACAGCCACCATATTCCCAGAATCCACTTGGCTCACCTTCCACCTTTACCTGTGGCTATGTCACTATCCACATATAAAAGGAAGGCCCCTATGATTTCTCTCTCTTCCCCCACCTTACTTCCTGCCACCACCTGCCCTTTTCTCTCTTAAACCACATGTGGAACTGTTTGGTCTGGTGTGGTCCTTCTGGAGCCTTGTGATGATCACAACATAAGTGAGTCTCATTTTATAACATGCTTATCCTCAAGTGGATTGCTTTAGCAAAAGAAAACGGACTTACTCAAGTACTAGAGAATTTCTCAGATTTGTAGTACAGTGAAGTGGATCTAACATTTAAAACACAATCATTTCCAGTCTTTAACAGCATATACCCCAAAGGGCAAAAATGTGTGTTGTCATATTTATATATTTATGTGTATTCATTTAAAAATTAGTGTGTGAAGTCTAACTTTAAAACATCTTGTACATTGTTATTTTAAAGATTTTTTTAGATAACAACTTGCTAAAACCATACTTTTGATTTTTTTCCCTCCAAATGTGAAAGCCTCAAGCTAAATTCTCAATGTTGCAGGTTTTAAGTCTTGCAGAGAAGTCACACTTTCAAATATGCCATCAACCTAACTGGTAATAAACCCACACACATGTGTGTGTAGACACTGAGTGCCATGGCCTAATCAGGTCCTTTGCTAAGTAATTATCGTGACACAATTTTAGCAGCAAAGGTTAAGCATCTTCATCCGAGTGGAATCTGAAGAAATGAGTCTTGATGTGGTAACCGCCATTTGTCAGCATCCGTGTGGCGGCCTTTGACAGGCTCCGGTATCCCTGGCAACGCCATAGTTCCTTTTCTCTTCCAGTAACCTTAGACACTAACGAGACAGGCAAGCCCAAAGGGCAGAAAAGGTATTTCTAATCTGCTTCTCCTTTTCTGACTTGACCGGGCAGAGGCACATAGGATTGGCTGGAAGCATTAGCAGCAAAGGGACACTTGCTCCCCAGTTCTGACTCTGTCCATGAACATATTAAGGATTTGTGTATGTATATGTATGTGTATGTGTGTGTATATGTGTATGTGTATATGATGTATATGTACATGTGCATGTATATGTGTACATATATGTATATATAATGAAGACATGTAAGCATAAATACACACACATATATGCACACATGTATATATATATATATATATATATATGCTTATGTATCTTCATTAACAAAACACATGATTAATTTTAACCTTATTATCTGTGAGAGAGCTTTAAATAATAAATAGTGCTAAAGTAAATAAGTAAATTAAATGGAGGCTAGGCCTAAAATATTCCTAAGTAAAAGTAAAGAAGTAAAAGCTGTATGTGACTTTACTATCAGCCAAATGTACTTCAAGCATCTGATGTTGATGTGCTACCGCACTTAAACAAAAACAAATATCAATCAAAAAACAAACAAGCACCCCCTCCCCCAAACAAAAATCTAAAACCACCTAGAGAAAAAACCACAAACATAACTTAGGCTCATCTAAGCAAAAGCCTTCAATGAGCTTCACCCTGCAGGGCGCTGGCACAGGCCTGGGAGTGGACAAGACAGCTGAGGATTTCTTGGTTTTACTTCCTCTCTTCACTTGCACCCTAGAAAGGCCCAGGCCATGCTCCCTCCACAAAGGTGCCCCCCCCTTTTGGAGCAGTCTAATTCACAAAACACTGTATGGCCTTTAACTCTTTAAGGGATTTTTAATTTGTATTTCATTTTTATTTTTATTTTTTATTATATTTAACACAATATATATTTTATGCCAATCATAAAATGATGAACATGTTATTAAATGAACATAAAAAGATAAAGTCTTTTTCTTTGTTTGTTTTGTTTTTAGTAGAGCTTAAAATCTTGGCTCTTACTGTGGTACAAACCCAAAATAAGAACTATCTTTAGACATTGGAGTTCATTGTAATAAGGCTGTACTTCAATGTCCCTCACATTACCAAAGGATTTTACTTCCATAGTAGCTAAGCTAAGAGTTGACAGTTCTGCTGCACCAAGGAATGAATTGTAGGCACAATTATTTGGATACAGATTTCCTGCTATGGTCAAAGCTATTTGAATTGAGTGATTGTCATCATTCTCAGCCCACAGGGAACAGGTTACATTTGTTTAAGAAATTGTGTGTAGCCGGGCAGTGGTGGCACACGCCTTTAAGCCCAGCACTTGGGAGGCAGAGGCAGGTGGATTTCTGAGTTTGAGGCCAGCCTGGTCTACAGAGTTCCAGGACAGCCAGGGCTACACAGAGAAACCCTGTCTCGAAAAACAAACAAACAAACAAACAAAAAAAAGAAAAAAGAAAAGAAAAGAAAAACAAATGGTGTGTATTAAGATGGTCTATCCATCCATGAAGTCATTTATCAGCTGTTTCAATGATCAATGGTTCTGCTTGGAGGGTAAGATTCTGGTTCATTGGCTGTAATGATTTTGAAAAGAGTTCATCTCAGAAAAAGAGTAACTTATAAGGTCATCTCCTTCAAATTTGATACAATAATTATAAATATCAAATAAAACATTAAGTCATTCTCTTTGTTGTTCTCTTACAAGCCACTTCTCAAATCAATTATCTGTGTTTCTTTTGGCTGAATAAATAATTTTGAAATATGTAAGCCATTCTGAAAACCATAGTATAGTGTAAAAACATCAAATAAACAATCCTACTAATAGAGAGGCTGAGATAGGAGAAGCATGATTTCAAGACCATTATGTGGTACACAGCAAGACACTGCCACATACAAACAAGCAGAAAGTGTATATGGAATGTACAATATTGGACCTATTTCTCCAATTACCAAATTACAGAGATCACTGGGTAAGAGTCAATAAATTTTTAATTCCTCATATTTCTGAATTTCAATTGATTAGGATATGTTGGTAATATTAATTTTCATATTAAGAAATATTAAGAAAAAGTGATTGTTACTTCCTGTTATTTTTGCTGTTGGAGGTGGAATTATGTTTGTTTGTATGGGTTTGTTGAAAGATTACTTTCTTGATTTTTCTAGGGTGTAGTTTCCCTCTTTGTGTTGATGCTTTCCATCTATTATCCTTTGTAGTGCTGGATTTGTGGAAAGATATTGTGATTGTGTCTCAGTTTACCCTATTAAAATTGAGTATATAAATTTATCCACCCAAGACCCTCTTCAAATATATTCACATCTCAAATGAGGACTTTGTGGAGTCAAGTATCCCTTATAAATCATGTGAAACCTTCACCTTTGGTTTTTCAGTCATGGGCTCTATTTGGAACCAAGGAGTAAAAGACTTTAAAACATTGAGGAACCAAAGTATAAAATATTGCAAGATAGAGCCACCTTCACCCCTAGTAAGGTAGTCAAATGCAAGCAAGGTTATCAGGTGCATCCTAAACCACTGAGATTGGTGTCCTTAGAAAGGTTTAGGAGAAAACCAGATGCACATGGGGGGAAACAACTGAGAACAAAGGACGAAGATGGCTGGAGGCTGGAGAGAGACACTTACAAGCATGGTGGGGCTTCCAGGGTCACAGGAACCAGCAAAGGCCACAAAGGGGAGGAAAAGAGCCTCTTCCAGAACCATGGGGGTTAAGTACTGCTGACTGGCATTTTTATTTTGAAGACATAGCCATGAACTTTTTAAATAAATGTTTGTCATCTTAAGCCACCCATTCTGGAGTCCACTGAGTCTTTTATACCCCCAGGTTCCATTCTGAAGGTTCATCTAATAGTGGATCATAAACTATTTTTAGACTCCTAGCTTATACGGGGGTACCTATAAGAGGAATTCCCTGAGGGAGGAGGCTAGGAGGGCATGGAACAAGCCACAGGGAAACCTACTGTTTTCTAAGCCAATTAAAAATATAAGTTGGGCTGGAGAGATGGCTCAGGGTTAAGAGCACTGGCTGCTCTCCCAGAGGTCCTGAGTTCAAATCCCCAGCAACCACATGGTAGTTCACAACCATTTATTTTTATTTTTATTTTATTTTCTATATTCTTTGTTTACATTCCAAATGATTTGGTCACTTGCTAGAATTCAGAGGATCTCTAATAAAGTTAGCTGCCACATCCATGCTGAGACTGTTACAAGGAGGGACTTGGGGGAAGAGTCAGCAGAGAGAAGAAGCACAGGCCCTGAGAGGATAGCCAGACTGGAGCTTCCGTTCCCTCCCCGCAAAGTCACACAGGACAAACTAAATTCTAGCAGCAGAAAGCTGTGACAAAGCTACAGTACATATTGACAGTGGGGGCAGGGTTTCAGGGGCAGGTCATATAGGTTGGATCAAGCCTTTCCAGGACCAGGGACCTCTCCTTCCTTCTTCTTGGGAATCATTTGATATGTGAATTGTGTCTTGGGTATTCAGAGCTTCTGGGATAATATTCACTTATCAGTGACAGCATTCTATGTGTGTTCTTTTGTGATTGGGTTACCTCACTTAGGATGATATTTTCCAGTTCCAACCATGGTAGTAGCTCACAACCATCTGTAATTGTCATGTAATAGTGTAGTAGTCCTCTTCTGGCATGCAGATAAAGTATTGACATACATAACATTAATAAATAAATCTTTACATCTTTAAATATACATATTTGTATATGCATACACACATATATAATTATGTATATATATGTATATATAAGTTAAGCTGATCAGTAATGTGGCAGGCAAATCACTGTGAGTTTAAGGCCAGCAAAATCTGCAAAGTAAGCTCTAGGACAGGCAGGGCTATACAGTAAAACCCTGTCCCGAAAAACCAAAAATAAACAAACATGGATAATATATACACACATACATATACATACATACATATATAATCTCATATATATATAACATGTATATATATGTATATATATGTTTATATAAATGACTGTGTGTGTGTGTGTGTGTGTGTGTGTGTGTGTGTGTATGACAAATAGCTAAAAAAGGCATATCCAGCATGGCTGGGTAATCTGGTTCTCAGAAGCTACAGTTTATTAAACAAAAATCTCAGTCCCAGGTATGGGGCACCTCCCTGTAAGCTGTCAGTTCAGAAGGACCCAGAGGTTCTGTCTGCTAAGAAATCAGGCTGTTTACTCTCCCCTCTTGGTTGTCCACTAGGACTAGATGGCTTGTCCTCATTGCTGAGATGCCACACACCTTGGTTGCAAGATGCAGATAAAGCAATCTGAAACTGGGCTGGATGCTTGCTCCTGCTGGCCAGTTTTCATAGTGCTGGACTGTTCCATACAACCTGTTGTGAGAAGAAGTCTTGTACCCACCAGTGCAATAGTGGAGTAACTGTGATGGCATAACCAACTGCTCTCAGCATGGTTTTTCAGGCTTGCTCCATAAGAGGGAGAACATGTGTGGTATTGTAAACCTGACCAAACGCTCATGGCTGGAGAGCTCATATCTCCTTGAGGGACATAACCACTCCACAGTGTCAAAATGCCTTCTATATTCTTTTCTACCAGAGATAAAAGTGTTCTCAGCATTAGTCAGATAAGCTTCTTTCTGCAGTGTACTTGTGGCTGCTCAAAGTGCCGAGAATTAATGAAGGTGTGCACATAGCCCTAAAGAGGACATTTGTGCTATCTCCTCTACAGCTCAGGGAGCACATGGAAGAGAGACTGAGAAGAACAGGAGCTCAAATTCAGGGCAAAGGGCTGCAGAATTCTGTCTTTGTGCCATTATAAGCCCACTACAAGCTTGATCTCCCAGTAGCTGCACTGGCCTGCACTGGGCCTCAACAGAGGACAGAGGGCTCACCACATGGCATCTCTATTGCATTCTATTGGAAATAGCCCAGAGCCGAGGGGGTCTAACAGAATGTTTGTAGGTTCTAGGTAAATTTTACTGTGCCATTTTATACAATGGATGTGAATGCCTATGGACTGTTGGTATCTCAAGGGGGCCCAAAGCCACCCACCCTCACAGATGACCTCAGAAGAATAGGGACCAATCATTATTATGGGAAAATCATACAATTTGCTTCTTCAGCAGGAATGTAATGAAGCCATCCCATCCTCTTGTGAATAACACAGCTGAGGATTGGGGTCCTTAAGTGAATGTAGCTTCAAAAAGTTAACAGTGTTCAGAATAGTGTGCAGAGTAGATAAATCCCAGCAGTTGGTCCTTGGGTAGCTGAAGCAAGCCATGAGTCCAGTGGAAATGTATTTAATGGCTAGCAAATCACTAAGCATAGCCAGCAAGAACTGAACACAGGTAGTAAGCACTAAGCACAGGTGGTGAGCACTGAGCACAGCATGTAAGCCCTGAGCATAGGCAGTAAGCACTGACAGTGAGCACTGATCACAGGCATTGCACAATGAGCACAGACAGCAAGCACTGAGCACAGGTGGCAAGCACTGAGCACAGGTGGTAAACACTGAGCACAGCATGTAAGCACTGAGCATAGGCAGTAAGCACTAACAGTGAGCACTGAACACAGGTAGTGACCACTGAGCACAGGCAGTGAGTATTGAGTACAGCCAGTGAGCACTGAGCATAGACAGTGAGTATTGAGTACAGCCAGAGAGCAATGAGCATAGGCAGTGAGTATTGAGCACAGGCAGCAAGTACCAAGCATAGCCAGCAAGCACTTAGTATAGCCAGCAAGAACTGAGCATAGGCAGTAAGCACTGAGTACTGAACACAGGCAGTGAGTACTGAGCACAGCCAGTGAGCACTGAGCACAGACAGTAAGGACTGAGTATAGCAGGGATTGAGCACAGGAAGGGAGTACTGAGCACAGGCAGAGAGTACTGAGCATAGGCAGCAGTAAGTAAAGACTGCTTTGGTGCCAACTCACTGGTTCTTTTATTATCATGATGGGAAACTGGGTACAGGTAGCAGAGCAAGAGGTGTCCAGTTTATGAGGAAAAACAGGCCCCTTGGGTCTAGAATTACTAATCTTAAACAAGACACTGCTGCCTTTCTTAGTCTGTAAGTACAAAGGCTTGAGTTACATTTTGCAAACACTTGAAAATCCTCACTTCATAATGAAAACTTTCCCCTCCAATGCTATATGGCTTGGCTAAGGCTGCAATGTGACTTCCAGCTCCGTGACACCAGAGATGTTGTCTTATGGCCAGATTCACTTCCCAGCCCTGCTGAGACATTAATTCTCTTGGCCTGAGGTTCTTAAACTTAAGATGAAATGACATCTGCCTTAATAAATTCTAAAGCGTGAATTACGTTTAAACCTCATAGTTCCTAGTCTGCCTGTAGCATAGATGTACACAGGCACACATGCATGAACACATGTGCCTGTGTACTCACACTCTCTCACACATACCACAGAGGCTCATACATGTGTGTAGACAAATACACATATATTGATGAGCATGTATGTCTCTATAAAATCTGTGTGCATATGCAAGGACACACACACACATCTGCGGTACAAGGGGGAAGACAAGGAAAGCTTTCAGTACATCTCCTTTACATCTGTCTTCACATTCTGTCTCCCCACTGTCCTCCTGGCTTCTCTCCTAGAAGAACATCGTGGCTGTAGGAAGCACCTCATGTTCTGAACTCGGGCTTATTCTCATAGTGGGGACAATCTCCCACCTCAATATCTCTAATGGAATCACATCTGCCAACCCTTTCTTATCATCTAAGGGGGCATTTACTTCCAGAACTTAATATGTCGTCAGCTTTGACAGCCGAGGAACCCTCATTGTTCAGGAGAGGCAATGTGATTCATTCTCCCCTAAGGTGGAAGGCAAGCAGTGAGCCATAGGCAGGTGTAACTGGGTATGGTGAGTACCCTGTGGTTTGCCATGAATACATTATATTAATGTATTTAATAAGGCCTATACAATCCTGTGGGTTAGAAATCATCATCTGTCATGCAGGCGGGGAAGCTGGGACCCAGAGTGTTTCTGGCCTGCTTAGTTTTTGTCTCCCAGAACTGGGCCTAAAGCCCACTCTCTTAACCAAGATGGCATCTCTTCCTCCTTAGTTATTCTTTTCTGTCTGTGAAAAGAAGTATTTGTCTTTACCTATCAGCATTTTCCCAGGACAACAAAACTCAACCACATTCCTCTTCCATTAATGTATACCTCAAAAATAAAGTGAGATGGTCAGAAATTAAATTAAATGGGCTCTGACAACAGGCACTGGCTATACACAAAGCTGTGAGAGGACATGGAAGTTGGCATCTGTGCACTAGACCCTCCTGCATACTCACAGGAGGTAGAGGGTGGGAGGGACTTGGGAGGAAGAGAGGAGGGATAGGGGGAGAAGGGGGGCAGATGGGTATGGTAGGAGACAGGGATGATATACACAGAATCAGGAAATTGAACAGAGGTGTGTAGCAATGGGAGATGGGGAACTATGGGTAGCTAACAGAAAGTCCCAGATGTCAGAAAAACAAATTTTTAACCCAGAATTGCTCCTGTCTAAAGGAAATACAGGGACAAAGTGTGGAACAGAGACTTAAGGAAAGGCCATCCAGAGACTGCCCCACCTGGGGATCCATCCTATATACCGACACCAAACCCAGACACTATTGCTGATGCCAAGAAGTGCCTGCTATAGTTGTCTACTGAGAGGTGCTGCCAGAACCTGACAAATAAAGATGTGGATGCTTGCAGCCAACCATCAGACTGAACATGAAGTCCCCATTGGAGGAGGTGGGGAAAGGACTGAAGGAGCTGAAGGGGTTTACAACCCCATAGGAAAAACAATATCAACCAACCAGATCCCCCCAGAGCTCCCAGGGACTAAACCACCAATCAAAGAGTACACACAGAGGGACCCATGGCTCCAGGTGCATATGTAACAGAGGATGGCCTTATCTGGTATCAATGGGAGGGGATGTCCTGTGAAGGCTCAATGCCCCAGTGTAGGGGAATGCCAGGGTGTTGAAGCAGGAGTGGTAGGTGGGTGGGGGAACACCCTCATAGAAGCAGTAGAAGCAAGGGGAGGGGGAATGGGATAGGGGGTTTGCGGAGGAGACACTGGGAAAGGGTATAACATTTGAAATGTAAATACATAAAATATCCAATAAAAAAGAAGAAGAAAACCGGTCTGCTTCCCTTGGAAAACCGTTTTTCTGCAGTCTAGTCAAGCACAAAGGAAGGGAGGAGCTTGGGGAGAGTTGGCTGCCCATGCTGACTCCTGGCCTAGGCCTTTAGTCTTCCTCCTCTTTCCTACGGTGAGGAGAATAGAGAGCAAAGAACTGGACAATGTCACCCAAGAAAGATGACATCACCCGAGATGGACTCCATCACACGATATCAAAATTATCACAAGTAGTTGGCTCCTTCTAAGGAGGACATTTTCTAAGGTAAATGATGTCACCTGTAGTAGATGATGCCATCTGGGATAGAAAATACTATCTATAAGGTAAGTTATCACTGGAAATGATCAATACCATCTGAGGTAGGTGATGTCACCTCAGATGGATCTTGTCATCTGAGGCACACATTTCACCTGAAATGATGTCCTGAGGAGAGTGATACCCTCTGAGGTAGAGATGTTACTGTCTGACATTGACAGTGACACCTGAGAGGGAGTTATCACTTGAGATGGACTAAATTCCTTGACCCAACATAAGACAAAGCTAAATGTGTCCACTCAAGAGAAGCCATGACTTTCAGGGAATGCTGGGAACTCTTTTGGTTCTAAACAGAGCCTTTAGATTGCCTATCTCAAGCCTATGCCACTACCCCAGGCAATTCCAGTTGAAATAACAACCCCAGGCAATAGCTTTCTCATCAACCATACTACCACCCTCTCCTCTTCAACAGGAGTGCAGTATCACACGTTTACACATTTACACATGTTTTCACATGTTTACACATAAGTGCCACACGGCCATTAGATGATACCATGAAGCAGTTATCTTGAGGAAACTAAGTGAGGAGTCCCTGGGATGGATAAAATTCCCAGACAAACAAAAGTCATAGTATCATCATCCCAACCCTAGGAAGCTGAAGATGCAGCCATGAGCAATGAAAAGAACCTATCAAATAGCTAGGGTCTTAGAGTTAAAAAAAAATAAAAAACCTGTTCTCTCTCTATATTTTTTTAAAAAGGTAGTTTGAAAAAAGGTATTTAAGTTTGAAATCAGTGGCTGGACTGTTTAGCAAAGCCACCCTCTGGGGTAATAGCTTAGCTTCATGGTAGAGATCCACAGTAGAGACGCAAACTCTGCTATAATTGTTCCTCATAATGGAACATTATACAGGAAAAATAACACAAGCAATTTTCCCTAATCAGGCTGTCAAGTGAAAATAATTAAGCAAAATAATGCACACTAATTACAAAACCTGATACTGATGTTCCCTGTGTTTGAGGAAGTAGGTGTGTGCTTTTATTTGGACGATTACTGATTATTACAAATTCATATTGACTATCAGCAATATTCTGTCACAAGAAACACCTGACTCCACAGTAACTATATACGGAGATATGGTGAGTGTCCTCTCTCCACATCTATAGGACCTCCCTCAGCTTGCAAAGGCTGATGGATTTCCCAGAAACCTGAGAGCAGTTATGTTGTGCTAATTGCAGAGAGAAGCTAGGAGGAAACAAATGGTGAGGATTGCCCTAACACGCCAGCCTTTGAGGACCCCCAGTTACCTCATGATATGCTAGAAAGTTTCCAAATGATTAAATGGACCAACAATGGACAAGTATGAAGGGCACAGGTGAGACCTTTCACAAGGCCCACGAGTAGGTCAGACAGATCACCCCTTTCTGGTATGTAGGTTACAGCTCCCAAGCAGAATCAGCATAGCTTAAAGGAACCTCCCAAGAGCCAGCTGGTTCCTGTTCCTGTTAGCCCCATGCCTAACCCAGTCAATGTGACTTCTGTGTAATTTACAGAGTCCTTTCTGGTTTTCAGATTCTGTAATTCCATTTCACTTACTTGGTATTATAAACAAACAAACAAAAACAAAACAAAACACCAAAAAACCCCCCAAAAAAACAAAACAAAAAAAAACCAAAACAAAAACAAAAACAAAACCAAACCAGCATGCCTGCCTTATATTTTTTTCTTTTTTTTTATTTTATTTTCTATATTCTATGTTTACCCTGCCTTATATTTTTATTTGTTAGACTTAAGTCTATGATACATTAGGCTAATTTCTGTATTGATATAAGATAGAAGGCCTAGATGAAGGCTTTTGGTTTATCTCCCTATACTAAGATGTCTGCTTGCATCTACATCATCTTCGGAAGCTGCTGCCTTTGCTTCGTTGAATCTATTTCACACGTCTGTCAGCAATGGCAGGGGAACTATCATGTGGGGCTTTTTCTGGGGATATATGCTTTGTGTATATCCCTTTGCCTATTGTGGATATTTCTAATGTGCTGTTGTCAATCCAAAATTCTCCTGCATCCCTGGAAATAATGCATCTCTTCATCTAGAGGTAAACTTACTACCCAGGAGCCTACAGAAAGACTTGGAGAATTGCCCCTGAAATTTTCAGCTTACAGTAGAGACAGTCATCTCTTGATGTCTGCAAAATCTGCTTTCAGAACTCTCTGAAGCTAGATCATGGATGTTCAGGACCCTTGTCTAAAAATGCATATAATCTACATACACCAATTTTGTATACTTAGTTGTCTCTAGGCAAATAAAACCAAATGCAATGAAGATGCTGAATAAAATAGTGTTGTATCTTAGGAATGGTAAGAAAAATGTTTGTATACTCTCAATGTAGACATTTCCCGCTGCCAAATATTTTGACCTGAAGTTTTTGGGTGTCTCCTGACACCTGGAATTAACTGGTGACTTGTATTTTCTGGTTGCTCTACATTATTATATTCTTAGGCTTAAATATTGGAACTCTGGTCCTCTAAGCAGGGCAGCTCTCTGCCTTGAGGCTGGCATGCAGGGGTATGTGTACACATAAGATTCCACCTCTCACTGTATTTTCCTTCTGTTGAATGGGTGGTTAGAAGCAGACCTGGAGCATATGCTACAGTCATGTTACACACATCAGTTAAGCTGTAAATGAGACGGGACATCAAGGCCAGTTTATGAGCCTGGAGGAGCCAGATAAAAGCAAGACTGCAGCCCCCATGGGAGAAATCAATTAGCCTTAGAATGTCATGACCAGCATTAGCTCCACAGAATATGAGGCCCTGTGTGAAGGTCCAGATTTTACATCTGAATGTTTCTGTTGTTCTTGCTACAATGGGCCGTAGAACTCATCTTTCCTTATGGTAGACTCAAGTTATAGCACATTTGGTGTTTCAAGAAAAGACTCATTATCAGATGGAGTTGTTTGTGCATGTATAGATATGTATGTACATACATGCATGTGTGTATTAACCATAAAGAAAAATGGTCCACTGTATTCAATGCAGGTATTTCTGAACCTATATTAATATCCAGTAGACACAGAAAATGGATTCGACTTAAGTAAATGAATGAATATTTATTTTTCAAATTCCCTTAAAGGGTGAATGTCAAGAATGTGGAAATAGGTTTTTAAAATTAAATACCAGAATTAGAGTATGTCTGTAAACGAGGAGAAGACTTGCACACTTAGCAGTCTCCTGAGGTGAGGTCTTTGAGAAGCCCCATTAGCAAGTGAGGAACAAAAGCACCACAAGCTTGAGAAAGTCCCCAAGTTTGAATACCTAAAGGGAAGAGTCAGGCTGGAATGGCAGCCTGACCTGAGTCTCAAATCCTCAAATTAACCTGCAGAATCATTCAAGTCTTAGCTGATGCCATGTCCAGCCCAACTCTGAGCCGGAGCTGCCATCCTGTTCTGTCCTTTCTGGATGGAGACTAAATTCTGATTTAAACCAAATCCTGGCAGGAATGACATATCTTGGATTAGGGATCTGGGGATACAGGATGTGATCTACTGTCTGCACAGACATGATTGATGTGATCTACTGTCTACACAGACTGATCAAGATTGAGGAACACTTGTTACTGGGTTGGGTTTGAAATGTAAGATAGTACTCCAGATCACTTTCAACCCTAAACTCCTGTAATCTTACCTAATTAACAAACACAATGTAAAGTATAGCTTGTGATTCTATCTAAGGAAAATTATCTCAGAATACAAGGCAAAGATTGTGCCTGGGATCTCAAGGATCTCAGAAGCCACATACCACAGAGACTAAGTATTGTCCACTCTCATAACCTTCGTGAACTGTAAAGTCACATTGACTCCAGTGTTTTGTTATAGTCTTGGACAACCTCAATGTCAAAGGTCTCACTGCCATTACTGATTACCATTTTAGACAACATTCACAGGGTTCCTGTGTGAATGGACACTTGTGGATCAGTCTGACAAAAGACTTCAATTTGCTGTTATTTGGTGTCAGCAACATAAAGAGGAGGGCTGACTGAGCTGAGTGACATGCTTGTTCTCATAATGCTATCAAAATAAATGGGCCTTGATTCTCCCAATCCCTAGAGGGGCTGAGCATAGAGCATGGCCCTGGACAAGCGATGTGACTTGAGACTTCATTATATTATAAAATAAAGATGGCAGGCAACATTTTGTCTCCAGTTTGTTTTAGGAACAAAACAACAGATGATCAATGTCCTATAATATGGGCTCAATATCTAAGGGTGGATACATCATTGTACAATGAAGGACTATTCCTCTCACACCTCAATCTCCCCAGCTTCTTTCTTCCAAGGTTACCCATGAGCTTCTTGTTCTGAGGGCTCACGACCTGCCTCTTGCCTAGAAGATAGTAAATGGCCTTCAGCATAAACTGAATTTGCTGTCCTCGTACGAAGCCTCCTCAAAGCTTCTGTCTTTATATTCCCATATAATTTCCTATTTCCCTTTGGTCACCTGGCTTATCTTCTCTGTATGTACATATCTTCTCTCCCTCACAACTGGTGCCTCTCCTGCTTGGTGTTTTGCTTACATGGGTCACTCTGCCTGAATTATTTTCCATCTCTGATGCCTGTTTCTCTCTTCTTCCCTGGCACATCACCCCCTTTTACCTCATATATTTGAATTTTGTCGCATTTCTTATGGAATGTGACCATGTAGCTTATTTGCTTAATGTTTGACTTGTCTTAACCACAGGACCAGGGCATAGAGATCATGAGCAAATGCGTACATTCACACATGTATGTATTCACAAGTGAGCCTATGCACAAAGGTATATTCATGCAGAATTTGTTGATACAGAGAGTGATTCACACTATGCAGATGAGGAAACAGTGTGTTAGGAAATGTTAGGTCATATGTGCTCATGTTAAAAACATAGCAGAAAGGTCCATATATATGACCTACATATGAACCTTTACAAGAATATGTGCAGAACCAGCACGCAAAAATGGAGACAGCCTTGGAATCTGTCTCAGGTAGTGATGTAAGAATTCACTTTTTTTTTTGCCAGGTGGTGGTGGCAAAATCCTTTAATCCCAGCACTTGGGAGGCAGAGGCAGGCAGATTTCTGAGTTCGAGGCCAGCTTGGTCTACAGAGTGAGTTCCAGGACAGCCAGGACTACACAGAGAAGCCATGTCTCGAAAAAACCAAAAAAAAAATTCATTTTTTAAGTTAGTTAATATGCATGTGCATGTATGTGCTCACACATGTACACATACATATGTGAATATATGCATTTGTGTGCTCAGGCATGTTTGTGTTTGTGTGAGTATGTGCGTGGGCATGTGTGTACTGAGTATGCATACTCATGTGTGTATATATATGAAAGCATATGCTCAAGTATGTGTATGTGTGCATGAACAAAGCACAAGGCCAGTAGGTATAACATGTGATGTTTCCTTTTGTCAGAACCATGCAGTTGGTGATGAAACACTAAATGTTGGAAGCAATATGGCTGGCTTCTCATCACATTTGCATGGACTATGACATGGGCTGAGATGAGGTGTTGCTAAGGTTGAGAATCAGCTAATTTATGCATGATGCTTAACTACTTGTTTTACCAGCAACAATGCTCTCTCATTTCAAAACAAGAGTTCCAAGCAGAGTTTTAATTAACTTTATATCACTGTGAGAATAAACACACATAATGTTCCCGGATTGAATTTATGCTACATTAGAGTGTCCATGAAGCCATCGAGAAGCCTTTCTTTCTTTCGGCAATATTCAGTGTCTGGCAAACTGTAACATCTCCTAATTAAGAAGACTGCTGCATATGGCTTCAGTGAAAGTTAGAAGGTTTGGGACTCCAGCTGTACTCTGGGATGCCAGTCGGGTGGTCTGTGCACCCATCTGTGTTCCTGCTGGGGAAGCCAGATCCCTGTGGCATCATGTCTCATGATTAGGGTCCTTTGTCATTGAGACTAAAAGTCAGGCTTATGTGATCAGTCATTAGATCAAAACAGAGTTCATCAGTAGTGTGTGTGTGTGTGTGTGTGTGTGTGTGTGTGCGTGCTTATGAATGGATGAGTATGCACGTTTGAAGAATATGTGTGAAAATGTGAACAGGTGGTCCGAAGTCAACATTCAGGAGCCTTACACTTCAATATTTTTAGGATTTTTTATATTAAAATTATGTGTATGCATATGTGTTATTATGTGTAGGGTTGGGGTATATGACCATGAATGTAAAGGTTGGGACATCAGAATCCTCTGGAGCTGGAGTTACAGGCATTTGTGAGGTAGCCAACATGGTTGATATAAGTGAACCCTGGTCTTTTGCCAGAGCAGGGCACATGCCTAATGGTCCCCACCTCAGTTTTTGAGACAAGATCTCTCACTGGTTTAGAGATCACCAAGTAGGTGACACTGGTTTGCCAGTGGGCCCAGGGTTCTGCCTGTCTCCACAGCCCCAGGGTTGGGATTCTGTCATCTACCACCCTGACTGGCTTTTTACATACAGGTTGCATATGACCTCAGGTCCTCATACTTGGGCAGCAAGAGCTCTACTATCTGAGCGATATCACCACTGCATTTAAAGAGTAAAACTCACAATACTGGAGCTGGAGAGACAGCTCAGTGGTTAAATGCACTGGCTTCTCTTCCATAGAATCTTGGCTCAGTTTAGTTCACAACTGTAACTTCAGTTCCAGGGACTCTGACTCTGTTATGGCCTCTTGAGGTCACTACATGTATGTGATGCATATATGTACATGAATATAAACATTCATAATGAAAAATAAATAAATATATTTTTTAAAACATAAAAGGTAACAGTAACAATCTATGGCATACTGGGTCAGGGTCATTCCACTGGTGGAACAAATAAAATACCAGCATCCTACTACAAACACCAGTAGAGGTGACATGTTTACTGTCTCAGCAGAACCCCGTTAACAATGGAAATACAGCTTACATGAGAGCATCAGTTCATTGCAAATTCTATTTGAGGCCTGAATATCCAACAGTTACACAGAAGTGATACCAATATTCTCTGAAGTCCTCCTGGGCCCTACATGTTCCTGGAGGATTCTCTAGCTCCCAGAAGCCAATGGTGCCTGTATGGATTCAGATGGACTCCATCTGGCACCATGAGCCAAAATAAATTCTCTCTTCCTTAAGTTGTCTTCATCATGGTTCAACAGAAAAGCAACTAATATTGAAGCGAAGGAGAGTCTGGGAAGGTACCCGGGACTGCATCAGTTCAACACGTGAAATAAGTAAACATTCCACACATTTCTGAGGAATTGTTGTTACCTTTCATAAGATGCACTGTGAGAAATATGTGTAAGAATAGAAAAGGGTTTGAGCAATTTGCTGAAGTAGAATTTTAAATACTCATAATACCACATTCAGCTCTTACTTCACATTGTACATTTTTTGTATTAAAGGAGATGGACCAGTTCATGAAATGCCTACTGTGCAAGCATGAAGACCTGAAATTTTCATACATGAAAAATCTGAGTAAGCCATGTGTGACTGTACTCTAGTACTTGGGGCAAACACAGTGGATCTCTGGAGTTCTCTGACCAGCCAGACTGGCTGAATCAGGGAGCTCCTGGTTCAGCGAAAGACTCTGTCTCACAAACATGGGGAGAAACAGATGCCTGAAATCTATCTCAGCCACCACATTCATGCTCATGTACCACTCATATGCATACACATATGATCATACACACACATATAACACGGAATGAATAAAATAATTATACTTATCTTTTTTTTAAATTTTTTTTATTGTATATATTCTATATTTACAATTCATTTCCCTTTTTCTGGTTCCCCACCCCCAAAGGTCCCACATGTCCTTTTCCCTCCCCCTGCTCCCGCATCCACCCCCTCCCACTTTACTGTTCTTGTACTCTCCCACAATGATGTTTTGGTCCATTCTAGCACCAGTGTCCACTCCTTTCTTCTTGTGAGACATCACTTGATATGTGATTTGTGTCTTTGGTGTTCCAAGCTTCTAGGCTAATATCCACTTATCAGTGACTGTATACCATGGGTATTCTTTTGAGACTGGGTCACCTCACTTAGTATGACATTCTCCAGCTCCATCCATTTCTCTAAGAATTTCATGAATTCATTGTTTCTAATGGCTGAATAGTACTCCATTGTGTATATATACCACATTTTTTGTATCCATTCCTCTGTTGAGGGACATCTGGGTTCTTTCCAGCTTCTGGCTATTATATATAAGGCTGCTATGAACATAGTGGAGCATGTATCCTTATTGCATGCTGGTGAATCTTCTGGGTATATTCCCAGGAGTGGTATGGCTGGGTCCTCCGGAAGTATCACGCCCAGTTTTCTGAGGAACCGCCATACTGATTTCCAGAGTGGTTATACCAGCTTGCATTCCCACCAGCAGTGGAGGAGTGTTCCTCTTTCTCCACATCCTTGCCAACACCTGATGTCTTCTGAGTTTTTAATCTTAGCCATTCTGACTGGTGTGAGGTGAAATCTCAGGGTTGTTTTAATTTGCATTTCCCTAATGACTAGTGATGTTGAACATTTTTTAAGGTGTTTCTCAGCCATCCGAATTTCTTCAGGTGAAAAGTCTCTGTTTAGCTCTGTACCCCATTTTTGGATAGGGTTATTTGGTTTTCTGGGGTCTAACCTCTTGAGTTCTTTGTATACATTGGAGATTAGCCCTCTGTCGGATGTGGGGTTGGTGAAGATTTTTTCCCAATTTGTTGGTTGCCGATTTATCCTTTTGACAGTGTCTTTTGCCTTATAGAAACTTTGTAGTTTTATGAGGTCCCATTTGTCTATTCTTGTTCTTAGAGTATAAGCAATTGGTGTTCTGTTCAGGAATTTTTCCCCTGAGCCGATGTCTTCAATTCGACAACAGAGGGAAGTCAAAGGGATACAAATCGGAAAGGAAGAAGTCAAACTATCACTATTTGCAGATGATATGATAGTTTACTTAAGTGATCCAAAAACCTCCACCAGAGAACTCCTGCAACTGATAAACAACTTCAGCAAAGTGGCTGGCTATAAAATCAACTCAAGTAAATCAGTAGCCTTCCTATACGCGAAGGATAAGCAGGCCGAGAAAGAAATTAGGGAAATGACACCCTTCACAATAGCCACAAATGATATAAAGTATCTTGGAGTGACGCTAACCAAACATGTGAAAGATTTATACGACAAAAACTTCAGGTCTCTGAAGAGGGAAATTGAAGAAGACATCAGAAAATGGGAAAATCTTCCATGCTCGTGGGTTGGCAGGACTAATATAGTCAAAATGGCAATCTTGCCCAAAGCAATATACAGATTCAATGCAATCCCCATCAAAATCCCAACTCAGTTCTTCATAGAGCTAGAAAGAGCAATTCTCAAATTCATCTGGAATAACAAAAAACCCAGGGTAGCTAAAACTATCATCAACAGCAAAAGAACTTCTGGGGGAATCAATATCCCGGACCTCAAGCAATATTACAGAGCAGTGGTATTAAAAACTGCATGGTATTGGTTCAGTGACAGGGAAGCTGATCAATGGAATAGGATCGAAGACCCAGAATTGAACCCACACATCTATGGCCAATTGATCTTCGACAAAGGAGCTGAAAACATCCAGTGGAAAAAAGATAGCCTTTTCAACAGATGGTGCTGGCTCAACTGGAAGTCAACATGCAGAAGAATGAGAATTGATCCACTCTTATCTCCTTGCACTAAACTCAACTACAAGTGGATCAAGGATCTCCACATAAAACCAGACACACTAAAACTAATAGAAAAGAAACTGGGGAAGACCCTTGAAGACATCGGCTCAGGGGAAAAATTCCTGAACAGAACACCAATTGCTTATACTTATCTTAATAAACTTAATTTTATACAAAACATGAAATAGACAAGGTCACTGCCAATTGAATGTTCCAGGTTTTATTCACATATACTGTATGGTATTCATGTTCCAGCAGTCAATCTGGGTCTCTCTGCCTAAGGCCTCAATCTGTGGAAACCTCTGCTAGTAGGAGAGAAGTAAAGAAACACCAAGATTGTCTTGACTTTTGTTTTCCTTCTTCCTTTTCTGTGAACGAGGCAAACAGTATCCTGTCAGAGCTGGCACTGAACAACCCAGCTGCAAAGAATGTCTGAGCTAGGATCTGTGCCAAATTTTATACTAGATGCAAGAGAAATGACAGAAATCTGCAAAATCCTGGCTTAGGCAGAAATTAGTAGCTTGTGTTTCAGTTGAATTAGATATAATCAGATAATTCCATATTGAACTCAAAGTGGGATTGGAAATAAATTCTGATATTTGTAATATTTTCTGTGTTAGAGAGAAAAATGGCTTTTCTACCAGCTTTTGAATACCAAGAGCTTTGTGATATGCATGTGTGCATATGTGTATGTGTGTGTGTGCATGTGTGCATATGTGTGTGTGTGTTCATGTGCATACTATCAAACATACTATTGTCATATAGGACAAAGCTCAATATATCAGTTGTGTATCTAGTTTCTAAGCTCAGAGACTCACAGACTCCTTCAGAGGCATGCTTTCCTGAGGAGAGAAGGACATCCATTGAAAAGCAACCTTCGGTCTGGTCAAGCTGTCTCAGTGTGACAAAAATTCCCCTGGCATGTTACTCTAGAACAGGCTACTCTGACAAGCTCAAATGTGCAGTACAGGAAGATTTTGCATTCCGACTGATAACGACTTCATTTCTCCAATGTACAAAGTTCCAACAACAACAAAATGGAGGGGGTTATGCATTTTTCAAAACCATACTAGAAAGTTTCGATTGCCCTCCATCATTTGCGACTGTGCTTGCTGCTCTAGTTTCATTCTGTGGCTGTGATAAAACACTCTTACCAAAAATACCCTGGAGGGGAGGGTCTTTCACTTAACATTTACGGGTTACAGTCCATCACTGTGAGAAATCAGGGCTGGGGCTCGTGGCAGGAACTGGAGCAGAGGTCACAAAGTAGTGTTTTTTATTGGCTTGCTCCTATGGCTGACTCAGCCTGTTTTCTTATACAACCCAGGACCACATGCCCAGGAGTGACACCGCTCATGGGTACTGGTTCCTCTTCATCAATCAACAATAAGAAATTCCATACACAGATGGCCATAGGCCAATCTGATCTGGGTAATCCCTCAATTGAGACTCTCTCTTCTCAGGTGCCTGGCCCAGCCCCTTTGTGATGAGAACTTGGCAGTCCACCGGAGCTTTGGATGCTAAAGCGCCAGTGACACAGTGCTGAAAATGACAGATAAATACCATCTAAAATCATACCTCAAAAGTACAATTGTTGGTTCTTCACAACCATATCTCATTCCAAGAAGACGCATTTAAGGACAGATAACCTTCAATTAAGAACCACTTAGCATCTGTAAGTACTCTTTACATAGAAAACAAACCATGCTTGTCCTCCTGAGAAATGATCACACTTGAGAAGATCAGACAAACTGATTGCTAACTAACAGGGCAAGCAAAGTTGTTCTTCAAATTACCCAAGGTTTCCCATGCTGTATTAATACAGTAAAGGGAACAGGAAAGGTCTTGACTAGAACTATTCACATCTCTACTCCCCATAGGCTTCCAGTGCAAGATCAATGTCCATAAATGTTCATCAAGTGCCTACCCAGTTTGGAGTGAGGATTCATGTAGAAAGTACAATTGTAGACCAACACAGAAAGATATTCATGAGACACTTAGACAGCCTAATACCATGGCAAAGTCAACTCATGATACATAAATGTGATTTCATATTTTCTCTGATTTACCCCAAAGGTCCAAGTGCATACTATCTTCACAATAGAAGAGCTGAGATATGAACAACATGCCAGCAATGGAGCCTGCTGCCCTGTGAACCACAAGACATGTACATGACCTCAAGGACAGTGACACAAAGAAGCTGGCATTATGTGTACACCTGTGGTCCCAGCATCCAGGATCCTGAGCAGAAGGACTGCTGAAAGCCAAGGCCAGCTTGGGTTACATAGTAAGTTTAAGGCTAGCCTATGCTATGTCATAAAACTTTGGCTAATACATATGAGAGACATAGTGAAGCAAGGCTAAAGGGAAAGATGGGAAACAGGTCAAAGTACAAGGAAGAGGAACTAAAGGAAATTACGGAGCTGAGAGTCACATTGTATTGAAAGAAGACAGATTTTGAGACAGAAAGGATCGAAGCAGAAAGTTAACAACGACAGCAAAATCAGGAAGATGGGTGATAAATTGATAGATAACAGGCAGAAGATACAAATGTCAGGGAGCAAGATATAATAGATAATAGCTAGATGGCAGATAAGTGTAAATTGATAGATGATAGATCAATTGATCGATAGATAAATGATAGATAGATGACTGATAATAGATAGATGGTAGATAGATAGTAGATAGATGATAGATGACAGATGATAGACAGATAATAGATAGATGAGAGAGAGAGAGAGAGAGAGAGAGAGAGAGAGAGAGAGAGAGATGGTAGATAGATGATAGGTAGATAGAAAATAGATAGGTAGATGACAAATAGGTGATGTATAGATAAATGACAGATAGTGTCTTAGTTATGGTTTTAGGCTGTGAACAGACACCATAACCAAAGCAATTCTTATAAGAACAACATTTAATTGGGGCTGGCATATTGGTTCAGAGGTTTAGTCCACCACCAAGGCAGGAGCATGGTGGCACCCAGACAGGCATGGTGCAGAAGGAGCTGAGAGTTTTACAACTTCATCTGATTGCTGCTAGAAGACTGGCTTCCAGGGAGCTTAAAGCCTACACCCGCAATGACACACTTCATCCTACAAGGCCACACTTACTAATAGTGCCACTCCCTGGGCCAAGCATATTCAAACCATCACAGATAGATAGATAGATAGATAGATAGATAGATAGATAGATAGACAGATTATAGATAAAAGATTGGTACATGGGTAGAAAGATAGAATAATAGGTGGATGAGAGAGAGAGAGAGAGAGAGAGAGAGAGAGAGAGAGAGAGAGAGAATTCCATATCTTCCTAACTTGAGAGCCTGGAAAACAGAAGCCTGCAAAGGAACTATGAAGTAGTACACTGCTAATATACACACACTGATGCTCAAGTACAAAAAGATACGAACATGCAGATGAAATGGCTCCAATAGGCATAATTCGCATGGAAGCAAAGCTGTTTGTTATTGTGGGTTTGGGTGTATGTCACATGGAGCTCAGAGGACAAATGTGTAGGGTTGATTCTGCCTGCACACCTTCATGTGGGTCCCAGGGTTTAAAATGAGGTCAACAGGTTTCCTTGGCGATTGTATTGCCTGTTGAGAGAGCTGGCCTGCCCATAAGCAAGAATTGTTATCTATATAATCAGATTTATTTTTCTTGGACTTTGGAAGATTTAAAAATATTTTATGTTCAGAAGAACTAAGGAAAAATCAAGAAAAGAAGTCAATCAGAATTACACAGGTCTCAAAAATTACACAGATCTCATATTTTCCACAATAACCTTCAACTTGTGACAATAGTACAAGATCTATAAAACAACCTCAGAAATGTTTTAGCCAGCCTAACTTTTACTCAGCTATGACTATAGACTATGTTCAAATGGGTAACATCAATGTTCACTGCAAGTCTAACTGAAAATTTTGGGGGAAACTAATGGGAAAATACATTATATTTTATGTGTATGAGTGTTTTGCTTGCATGTATGTAGATGTATCACATGCATATCTGATGCCCATGGAATCCAGAAGATGGGAAAAATGCCATAGGTAGGTCAGGATCTTTAAGACAGTTGTGAAGATGTCACATGGTCACTAGGAATCAAACCAGGACACTCTGCAAGAGCAGCCAGTGTGCTTAACTGCTGAGCCATCTCTAGCCCTGACAACTAGTATGAAACTCTAGTTAGTAATAGGTATGCCAGTTTCTCAGGATGAAGGCTGGAGATATCTTCAAATTATTTCAAAATGTATTGAGACTTAAGGTAAATGTGTAGAGAATCGATAAATGGTTATCTGATAGATAAAGCAAACAGCAAATACTGACTGCAGAATGTAAGCAGCAGTTAATAGCTGTATATTTGCTTATTTTCATTTTTATGTCTTTTAAATATTCATAATAAAAATGAATTATGGAACTCAATTAAAGAACTGGCTATCTCCTGATAGGTTACCCAACTCCAAGTGGTCAGCCCTAAGCACATATACATATGAGTAA
Source organism: Apodemus agrarius (assembly GCA_964023405.1). Lineage (NCBI taxonomy): Eukaryota > Metazoa > Chordata > Mammalia > Rodentia > Muridae > Apodemus > Apodemus agrarius. The sequence goes on along the minus strand of OZ030018.1, from coordinate 1,248,898 downwards.
CACTAAATGGACTTAATAGGTATTAATTGTTGCACAAATATATATATATATATATATATATATATATATATATATGGATGATGTGTGTATATGTGTGTGTATATATATAATACATACAATATAACATATAATATATTATGTAATATGTAATATGCCATATATAATATACACATATACATATATATGGTCTAGGTTGTAGGATGTATGATATATGATATATAATATAAAATGTATAATATATATGCATGCATCTGTGAGTACTAAGAGCTGAACACTAGGGATTAGATATAAGTATAACTATGCAATCATAATAATTAAAGATAAACAAGTCCTAAGTTTGAAAAGGAATGGTGAGGGACATGGGAGGAATGGGAGGAGCAGAAGAGGGAGGAGTTGGAATGATGTAACTATATTACTCATGGATAAAATTCTCAAAAATTTTAAAATTTAAATGAAAAAAACAATAGAGAAGGGAAATAAGAGATGGGTGGTAGAGGGATGTTTGTAACAAGGTATCAAATGTCTTAAGATCCTCTACTGAACTAAAATCATCAAAGCGCAGATGCAAGTGGGACGGGAACCAGTAAAACCAGGCAGGGCCCACACCCACCATCACTGCCCATGGCTGATATCCTAGAGATGAAGGGCAAGTGCAGCCTATCACGTTGTAGTTAGTGCTAGCCATTACAACCATTAACTCATCCTTCATGGTCCATACTCTTAAGAGGACACACACACAGCAGCACAGACCAAAAGAGGAGAAAACAGCAGGCAGAAAGTCTGAGGCAGAATCAGATGTGACGTACTGCAAGTTAAAAAAATCTACTCGTGTTTTAGCCACCTGATTTTACATTGTTTTGTTGTGTTAAACTGCTTAAGCATTCTATCATTCAGGATGGGCAAAGGCATAAGAAGTATGTGTGTTTAGGTTGCTATAGCCATGCCTTGCATAGCAGACAAGCTCAAAACAGGCCAAGAGCATCTGTGGGACAGAGGACAACATGATGGAATCTGCTAGACAGAGGAGGTATGGCTCTCATCCCTGCCTCGCAGGAAAATCAAGGTTAATAAAGCAAATTGTAATAGAGAAGGAAGATCAGAGGCAGGAAAGAACAGGCTGAGCATACAGTAGCAGGGACCACAGAGGCTTAACCAGCACAGGGAACAGACTTGCTTGTAACCTAACTAATTCTGTAACCTGAAGACAGATCTCTCCCCTTCAGTACCTTTCAGTACCTAAAAAAAAAAAAAAATGTCAATCTTGAAAACATTATGTCAGAAAGAGTTCATTAAACTTTTGCAAGTGGAAGTGGTAGAAAGCAGAACATACTCTTGAACTTAGTATGATGAAACTAACTTCATGGGATTTTTCCATGTGGAATCTAAAAGGAAGCCAAGGGAGAGATCTGAGAACATCTGGAAAATTGTTCACAAGTACCATTCAGATGGAAACCCGTGTGATGAGGCAAACACAGTGTTCGGAAGAAATCCCGTCGCCTTGTATATTGTATAGATAGATGAATGAAAAGAAATGGTGAAAGCAATGGAAAGATGGAAAAAATCCATACTACAAGGCAAGAGGAGCAATGAGCAGAAAATACACTGGAGACTCAATGCCCTTATAGGCGACACTTAGAGTCACCAAAGACACTGGAAGCCAGAGGAAAGCAGTCAAAACACAAGTCCCAGAGGTTATGTGAAATGGGCTGAATGGATATGAGAACCTATAAACAAAACTGCAGTTTTAAGACAATCAACAAAATATATGCATTCCTAGTTAACCATGGAAAGAAGAGCAAGACATAAGCTGAGAGAGGAGGAGGGGAAGGGGGAGATAGTGAGGGGATGGGGTGTTCCAGCATTCAGCTTGATAAGAGAGAATTAGAAGCGTGCATACTTAAAAAGAAGAAGGTAATTATCATTATTTGCATACAACAAAATTGCATATGAAAAATGCATGAGCAGCAACTGGAAAGCTGTCACAGAGAGATAATCCTGTGAAGTGACTGAGACAGTCAAAGGTAGAACTGGGCTGTCCACCTGTATAGACAAACACCACTCTGGAATCTGGAGTTTGGATTTCATTCCCAGTAGGAAACAAAGGAATGCACACCATGAGGAACCATGAGGAATGTGTAAGAGACACATGAGCACCAAACACACACCATTGTTAAAGGATGATGGCTGAGTAGAAGCATCTGATGAAGATAAATGCCTGGAACCCAAAGATTACCACTTGAGCCTTAGAAGTCCCAAACAGGCTCGTGTACCTTTATGTTAGTCCCTCCTGGGGTCACTGTCTGAGGGAGCCTATGGAGTCTTCAGTAGGTGAAAGAATGGGTCACAGGGAGTCAGGCTTGGAGGATCATAAGCTTGTCCCACTCCATCCATAAGTCTGTTTACTGGTCTACCAAGGTGTTAGCAAGCAGTCTTCTGCTCCTGTGAACCTATATGAAAAATAAGCTCCAGGCTTGTGTCTTTGGGCTTAGTATTCTTCTAAAACAATGCCTGCTTCCGATTTCTTTGCTGTTATTCCCTTCCCCCATGACTGAGCCACCTTCCAGGGACATCCATGACATCACTCAGAGGTGATCAGTTTCTATGACTTCATCATGGGGACATGAGTATGTAGATTACTCTAACTCCCTCTCTGACTCCAAGTTCCAATCCCACCTGCCGCCTGAGCATCGTACTGCCTGAGCTCTGTAAGATGGCTCTGAGGAGCCTGACATTTGAGGCTGCATGTGAACCTGTCTGCAAGGATGAGATGGGATGAACAAGATGAATAAGCCACCCATCTGTGGGAGAAGATGGAGAGCAGGGTCTGAATAAGATAAATGGATTTTTGCAAGTGCTCTGTCTGAGTCTAGTCTTGGTCCATGAGTCCCTCACCAACCCACCTACCTTACTGCCGCTCTATTCAACCTGCAAGTGCTATCCAAGTGGAGAGGATCCTTAACCACTACATCTCTTCTCTGCTTTGCTCCCACTCTCTCCCACTCTCCATCCTCACAGGTAGCTCAACTCCAAGTACACTTGGACTCCCTCTTCTCTTTATTCTCATGTCATTATCATACCCTGTAACCAATAACCAGAACCAACTTTAAACACTTAAGTAGGATTATGTTTTATTATCTCCTGCTTAAAACAGTGATGGCTCCCCTCAGTGGCACCTAAAATAAAGCTCGATGTCCTTGCAAGCAGGAGCAAGACTCTCAGAACCTTTATACATCAGTCCATACATCCCATAATAGACTTACAACATGTTGCTGTTCCTCACTGCTATGAAGAATTGGATTCTTTTCCTATTGCTGTGATAAGATGTCCTGACAAAAGCAACTTGCAACAGAAGAATTACTCTGGCTCGCACTTCAAGGGTGCAGACATGGTCACATGCAGGCAGGGCTACACACGGACATGGTCATATGCAGGCAGGGTCACACGCAAATGTGGTCCCAAGGCCAACAATACAAAGGCAACACCAGACTCCCACAGGCCTATGTAAACTACAAACAACTCAGTGGCTGACAAGTAAGTCCAGCTTTTGTGCTCTCAGCAGTGACACAGGCAAGGTGAATCCTGGATCTAACTGACTCACTGCAGCTGGAGGCAGACTGACTCAAGTCCAGACCTGAGTCTCCTTGTGCCCCTCTAACCTTTCCTTGAAACATTTGGATTTAATGAGGATCCAACACCATCAGCTCCCATGTGACTGGTGGTCACAGCCCCCTCAGCCCCCTATGGGAGGAAGGGAAAGTTCCCTGCCATCTAGATGTACTTGGGGTGGGAGTCCCACCCTAAGTGCTTCTGAACAATGGGGTCTGTCCTCTGCTTCACCATTCAGTGATAGGAAATCACTATCTCTAAGCAGCCTGTCTCCAAGTTTGAAATGTTTTTCATGCTAGTTCCTTCTTTCCACAGACATAAAACCTTTCCCTGCCTTCTCTTCCTGCCATCTCTGATAATGAAAGGAGTATAATCCTTACAAAGATGGCTTTCTGACCCTGCAGGTAGCCAGCACACCACTCTGCATATCCTCACTCCACTCAGGGACTTTCAAAGATGCCAGGAGACCATGTCCTCTGTCCTCCATGGATGCTGTGCTGCTCTACAACCCATCATGCAGCTGTCACCTGATGGTCACTTGATGCACTTGCAAAGGCTTGGCTGTGCTGCCCAAGATCACTGGCATTCCCCACATAGCTGCATGGTAAAGTCCTCTGGCTTAGTTGGCTCTGGCTATTAATTTTGCTGTCTTTGGAGCTGGATGCCCCTCTCCCATGCTCCTGCTACTCAAGCTCCCTACCCTGCTCAAAGGTCACTGCTATTGTTTTAAGAATATATCTTCAAACTTTAAAATAACTGACTCTCAAGAAACAAGAAGTTAAGCCAAAGAGGAAATATCTAGTCAGTAACTAAAGCTGTTTACCTTGGCCACCAGAGGGCTCCCACATTTATCCTAATCTGTATGGAGACAGCCAAGAAATGATACTATGAGTTTGGCAAGCTTATTAGAATGTGAGACGCTTCCCACCTAGGACACAGTTTTTATAAAACTGATTTGCCTCTCTCTTCGTCCAATGCAAAGCACCTTAAAAATGTCCAGCACATTCATATGAACAAGTACTTAATCCCTAAAATAACAACTTTATTTTACTTTATTTTAAACACTTTAATTATCTTCATTCATGCACCGATTAAAACCTTTACTACTTACTCTTGGCTGTTTCTTTGTATGTTTGCCATCAAACAACTATGTGAAAGAGCAGGTGCTTTATTTTCAGAATTTATGTGCTTTGCTGAATGTGGGTACTTGGAAACCTGAATGAAAGCATGGAATTAATTTTCTTATCAAAATGGAAATAAGTTTTTAAAGAGATAATGATTAATGTAGGGGGAATAAAGCAAAGAATCGATACTTTGTACATACTGGAAATGAACTATGATGGTCTTATGTGTTTGGAAGAGTGATTTGTTAATTTTACAGTAGTGTAAAATGAGTTTTTAACAAGCAGTGGCCTGTTGAGGACCTGAATAAAGAGAAAAGGCAAATGTTGGATTTATCATGATCATTCAAAATGGTGAGAAGGATGAGGGGACTCCCAGCTAAGCAATGATAAACTAGTTCTCCAGGGAATTCCAAAGCCTTGCAACAGAAGGGATATACCACTGAGAGAATCAATGATTCTGAGTTACCATGAAATATCCATGAACAAAATCCCTTCTCTGAAACTGCAAACTGGAAGGGTGACTATGGAGACCTACTTTGGTTTGGACAACAGAATCCTGGAACAATTCGGGAATTAGAGGTACCCGACATACATAAATGTCACAGTGAAGTAAGAACCGAGACCCAGGTCCTCACTTCCTATATCCTGCGGCCATTCCTCTGTCAGCATCTTAGGAGTCAGGCCAATTATTGGGGAGAGGGGGGCTAAGAGATGACACAGGAATAAGATGCTTGCCCCGCAAAGCATAAGAACTGGAGTTCAGATCCTCTGGCCCCAAGAAAAAGCCACATGTATATGGATGCTTGACTGTAATCCTGGCTCACAGAAGGTAGAGAGAGGCGATCCCACACCAGGCTGCTAGCCAGACTAGCCAAAATGTGAGCTTGTGTGTGGTCCCAATACAGAAGTGTAGATTGAGGAAGACATGCAACGCCACCCTTGGGCTTCCCTGTGCATAAGCACATAGGGGTATGTACACCTGCCCACGCGAATTCAAGTACATGTGTGCACATACAAGAAAAGGAAAAGGCTTATTTTGGCTGACAGAGGCTCAAGTTGGTAAAGGGTATGCCATGTAAGTATAAGGTCCTGCATGAGCATTAGTCCCCAGAACTAACACATAGGTGGCAGAAGGCTGGGCTCTAGGAATAGGTAAGCCTGGGGACAGCAGTATGTATCTGTGACCCCAGTGTTGAAGGGGTAGAGAGACAGGAAGGTCAGATGTTCAAAGCCATCCTCCATTAAATAATGAGTTCAAGGTCAGCCTGGGCAGCATGATATCCTGTCTCAAACAAACAATACAAGAAGATATAAGAGCCTTGGGGTTTTTTAGTTTAGTTTTGTTTTTTATTTCAGAGAGGAGGGTTTTTTTACAATTTATATTTAGAAATAAAAATTCTTAAAGATATGTCTTTTTTTTTTCTTTTTGGTTTTTCGAGACAGGGTTTCTCTGTGTATCCCTGGCTATCTTGGAACTCACTCTGTAGACCAGGCTGGCCTCGGACCCAGAAATTCACCTGTCTCTGCCTCTCAAGTGCTGGGATTAAAGGCGTGCGCCACCACTGCCTGGTTTAATCTGCCTTTCTCAGAACAGTGTGAAACCCGAACACTGATGGCAGGAGCCAGCAAAGGGAAAGAGGCAGGCAGCTGCAGGAGAGTGGGACCTTCACCCAGGGGAAAGGTGGGGCAGTGCCATGTGTAGCAGAGGCTGGGCTGAGGGTGTGGCCTGTGGAGTGCCAATCCTCCCTCACACACTTGCTCTGGAGTACTACCTTCCAGGGAAACAAATTAGAATTGGTAAATCCACCCGCAAATGATCTCACAGGGCTTTTTTTCTGTGCTCTGGAATGTGAGTACCTTAGGAGTCCAAAACAAGAAGAGGAAATACAGTCACAGATATCAAGTGACTGGAGTCAGGAGTATTTACTTGGTTAGAATGGACGGAAGTTTTAATGCATGGTGAGGAAGGAGACACACGCTAAGGGACCTTGATATGTGAGATGTTAAACGCAACCATGTTTCAGAAAAATCAAAGTAGGTGCCTGAAGAGATAATAAAATGGACGGCAGTAAATTCATGTAGCACTTTATAGCCATATAGCCTAATAGTTATTGAAAGGGGGGCAAGTGAGGTGAGAGGCACCATTCACGTCTCTCGGCCTCCTCCTGCTGCCCCAGTGTGTCCAGCTGCCTCAAGCTGCAGACACTGTGCCTGCCTATCCCAGAGCAATGAACTGAATTTCATCACAGGATGGGCCACCATAAACCTTTCCTCCATGAAAATTGACTCACAGAAATGAAAATTTCTCCACAAAAATGAAGCATAAGGACTCTATGAGAAGATGCTCTAATGGACTCTATGGGGGACAGTATTTTAGAAAAATATAATTCTCTACAGAGCAACTCTCTCCCAACATGTTTAAAATTCTCATTCCCTGGGTTTAGAAGTGCACCTTTTAAATACTCCTTTCTAATTTATGAACTTTATTTTGTTTATTGGTGGCTTGCCTGAAAAAATCCGTGTGCCATGTGTATCCTTTGTGCCAGCAGAGGCCAGGAGGGAATGTCAGAACCCCTAGGATTAGAGTTATACACAGTTGTGAGACCACCTCATGGATGCTGGGTATCAAACTCGGGTCCTTTGAAAGAGCAGACAGTGTTCTTAACCACTGAGGCATCTCTCCAGCCCTGAATATTTCACAGTAGATTCTTTTTCTAGCTTATTCCTTTTCACTTGGAACCCCACAACAATGTAATTGCTATACATGTTATAATTAATATAAAAATAACTAAATGGGTTTGTTTAAACTTATTTCAGATTTAGATGAAGAAAATAATGCCCTTTCACTCAGTATAGAAAGCTTTCCAACAAGGAGAAGTTCAGAGCTGTAACAAGCACTGAGAATTATTGTCAAGTTCAAGTTTCTCTCATAGGAAAACACCAGGACAGAACCCGAGATCCTAGAGTCCTCACAGCACTGGAGACACGGCAGCCACACAGAACCATGCTGAAATCACCTGCATTGTTTTCTCACTGCTTTATCTAGCAACATTGTTATATCCACAGGCAAACAGAGAGTGCAAGAACTTCCATCCACCCTGTCACCAACAGGTTCAATGCAACTGCATTTTGAGTCTAATCCTAAAGTCCATTATTCATGCAGATTGAAGGGATGCTTGTAAACTTAAAGTTATTGGACTGAGGAGACAGCTTGATGGAGATGTGTTCACATATGAGAGTCAAATTTGGATGCTTAACTCCCACACCTAAGCCAGGCATAACTGCCTCCTTCTATAATCCTAGCACTAGGGGATTAGAGATAATCCAGCCAATCAGTGAGCCTCAGTTTCTGTGAGATATCATACCTTAAAAAGTATGGTGGAGGACAACAGAGGAAGAAACTCGATATTTACCCCTAGTCCAGGCATATATATATGCAAGACATATATATGTGTATATATATATACATGCAAGACATTTCACACACACATTATTAAAGTTAACAGACACTTGGAGTCTTAACAGTCATTATGGGATGGATCACATCTGTGAAAATCTAATTATTTCATCCTATGATGGTGAATCTTTATTGATACATCTGCTTCTCAATGTATCAATAAGGTAGAAATGATATGGGCCCATGAATGGTATGGTTCTTAGAGGGAAGATCCAGATGATGTACATAAACTGTGAGTGGTCAATGTTCCAATCCATGTAAAATGGCAGCCTGTTCTCATGGCAGAAGAAGGCTCTCATATCCAAACTGAGAAGCCACTTTCCCTCAGCAGGTAAGGGACAGATAACTCAATGAAGTCCAGGTCTTTAAGGCCACATCATTTCCCATTGTGATGAACAGGTGCTTTTCCTCAGGAAAGGTGAAACTAACCTAAAAGTGCATGTACTAGATTGTTTTCTAATCCTCTGCCACATGCTTCATGGGAATTTAATAGCTTAGTGTTCTACAGCCACCTTATTTGCTGAGTCCTCGCTGTGGGACTTAGGGATATAATGATGCTGCCAAATGACAAAGCTTTAAACACACCTTGAACTGTGGGGTGTCCCCAGGGAGAAGAGAGAACAGATCCACTAAAAAGGGCATTTGATATGTATATGGTGGTTTTAGTTGGGTGGGAGAATGACAAAATAGCATTATGGGTAAAGGAACTACTTAATGGCCAGGAGGACTTTGCAAGACCCACAGAACTCATACCAGACAAAGCTGCCATCTTGGATGGGGGGGTGTACTTTCCCCAGTGTGGCTCTGCTGAGAGAAGGGCAGATCTCAAACTGTGGGGTACTGATCATCTGTCTCTTTGTGACTGTTTTTGGTTCCATTATGTCATTTGCACATGTTGAGGGAATGAGCTTGTGTTTATGCACATTCAGGAAATGTGGACACTGTGTCCATCCATGCCCAAATTTAGAAGGCAGGATTACATCACATTTCAAAACATATGTTCCATAGAAAATGGGTGAGAAAGGGTTTTTTTCCACATTCAATGATACTTTAAATTCACTAAGGACTATTTAAAGCAGTTATAAAGAAAAACAAATTTCTTTAAACAAACAAAAGAAACTTTAGGAGAATTAATCACATTTTATGTTACCATTGTGTAAATTCTAATTTTTTTATTATTTTTGAGATACTGTGATGAAACCAGGACCACATGAGTGTGAACTAAGCTCCCTGCCTGACAACATCGCCAGTGAGAACCTAAATCTGCCTAAGTTTGTTTTCTTTGCCCAGAGACTCACACACTTGATTGTATTGGACAAACTGTTTCCTTTTTTAAAAAAAAGGTGGAATCATTTTGAAACAGTTTCACTTTTGATTTTAGTAACCAGATCACCCTGTGGACTCAAGAGGTTTGAAAATATTCAGCAGGACAGTTCAAAATCAGATATATATTTGGACCATTGATTTATATTTGTATTTGTGTGTGTGTGTGTGTGTGTGTGTGTGTGTGTGTGTGTGTATGTGTATGTGTATGTGAGAGAAAGTATGTGTGTATCTGGGATGTGTGTGTGTGAGAGGGAAGGAGAATGTACTTCTGGTATGTGTTTGCATATGGGTCTCTCTCTCTCTCTCTCTCTCTCTCTCTCTCTCTGTGTGTGTGTGTGTGTGTGTGTGTGTGTGTGTGTGTGTAAGTGTTCATGTCTCTGTCCACTTATCTGAAACCTTGCATTCTGTTCAAAGATAACTGACTTCCCCAACGTAGATCATTATAGATCATGGTATAGAACCTGGGTGGCAGCTAATGCATGTGACTATGAGAGAGGTATAATAAGACTATGTACAGTTCCTCACACTGATTGGAATGGCCATAGAAAGGCACTTGATGTTTTTGCTGCTGAGGTCCCATGGGTAAGTCTTTTGAGCTAGTGTTGAGGCTGTTTCCAAGGCTAATAAAACAGCCATGTGGAGCACTGGTTTATTTAGTAATACCCATGGCTCTAGGAAGAAAAAGGCATAGCTCACCAAACCAGCAGAGACTAAAAATCATCCATAGCAGCTTGGTTTACCTGCCAGCAAGAAATGCCAGATACATTTCAGGTGAGGACTTGGCAGCCAGACTGAAATACAAAAGCAGGTGATCTACATTGCATGGGAGAGTGCCATTCTCCTTGGACCAGATGCTAGAATCCCTAAAGAAACTTACAGAGGATAGGCAGTCATCAGGAGCAGGCATGAAAATCTACTTCTTATGGGAGGGGCCAGTCGAGTGACAATCAGGCTTCTTGTCATTCTGGAGGGGACACTCTGACTCCTTAGCCAAAATATCCATGTCAGCTTCACTGACTACAAGTGTTGGCCACAAGGTCAGGAAAAGCATCTGTGAAGTGACCTTACAGGTCTGTGTGACTGAGAATGTGTGTGTGTGTGTCCCACTGTTTTTAAATTATGTTATGTATCAAGTCATGCCCTCCAATCTTAACATACTTAACACCCAATGCCCTACAATGTGGCTGCATTTGGAATGGGTACTTTAAAATGGTGATCAAGGTTGAATGAGGCCATGAGAGTGAGTCCTAATATAGTGGGCTTGGTGTCCTCACCAAAGGGAAAGAGTCTCAGACACTCAAGAGACAATCACATAAGGATACAAGGAAGGCATAGCCATTGCTGTGCATTGGGTGTGGTTTATACTGAGGTCCCTGTCAGCCTGATGGATGATTCTGAGATGCTGGTATCCTTAAGAGGGCCCTATCGTGCTAAGTGCTTGGTCCTTGGGCTGTGTTCTTGGTAGGGATCCAGGTAGCTTCAGAGGATGGTTGTACTAAAGGCTGAGACCAACCCTGCCCAATATCCTCCCTTCCTGCCTAAGGCCCCTACCACAGGAAGCACTGACACCTGACATATCCCAGAGGACCCAAGTGGAAACAGAATAAGGTAGGAGCCAGCCTGAAGTGCCACTACCATAAGAGAAGTAGGTCAGACTCTGCTCCATTAGTAGCCTGCCCCTGGGTTTTCATTATAGTTCGGCAGAGCTGACTAAAACAGCTATCTGCAAGTCAAAAGGGGGAGCCTGGGAAGGAATGAACCCCAACCCAGCTCCAACCTCCAAATCCCTGTGGGAATAAGTTCTTCTTGTTCAGCCTCATATTGCTGTTGCTATGGCAACTTCCAAATGAATGCAGATGACCCTCAGAAAAGACTCACAAGGTGT